>JARIHO010000056.1:0-737079 GCA_029282495.1 Mycena albidolilacea | reverse complement strand
ATTCCATTACATGACCTGGCAATTTGTCTATCACTATGCAGCGAGGTTCGTCTGTGACCACTGCTTCCTTTCTAGATACTAAAGATTTATAAGGCCGGGATCCCCTGGGATATCACCGAATACCATGTGATCAAAGTGTTGGAGTATGAGGAACACATGGTTCAATGGCGGGACCTCGCGATGCAGGGTGTGCGCATTGAACTGGCCAATAATCCCAATAAAATATCGCGAGAGGAGGTCGCGGAGACGATGGGGAGATTATCCCGGGTCCAGGCACGCGTGCTGGCCTGAATCCGTTCATGCGACCGGGACTGCTATGCAGTGGCCGTGGCTCACTTGACCCGCGGGCCTGTAACGGATTCGTATTGCGTGTGTGTTGAATGTGGTCGCGTTTCTTTGAAGTTCACAAGCGCTCGCCGGCTCTCACTTGCTGAATGTGTAACTAAAATAAAAATGTTGATCCGAGCTGCCGGAATGATAGACTCAAAGAGGAGTTTAAAAAGGCTTCAGACGGACAGAATGGATAATTTTATAAAGAGGGTGATGAAGTCTTGTTTCCACAAGACAGAGTGCCAATTGCCTAACCACTACAGACTTTAGTTTGTTTAACCTGAGCTTTGAGGAACCTTTTCCAAGAAGTAAACCTTGCCAAAACTGACCCAGTAGCCTCAGCCTCTACAGCAGCACATGCTACTTCTCTCTTTGTCAATCCACCCCTTGTAGAGGAATCACCTCTCACTTCCCTTAACTTGTCTCCCAAGATGCCACCCACCTCACTTTCACCAGAAGCCCCTATTGACTCAGCCTGCAGCGGCTCAGACCAATTGAACACCCTGTCAACCAAGTCTACACTAATGAACTCCACCACAGAACCAGTTATGGAGACACAACCCCCTGTCCGAAAAAGGATGTCAAAAATGCTTCCTGGAAGAACAGCCTGTGGGGCACCAGAATTCGACAGAAAGGTGCTTAGCCTAAAAAGATATTGGGAGAACATCAAGGAGGTCACAAAGACCTGTGACTGACAAACTGATGCCGAGAAGATGAAAATTGCCTTCCAATATATTGATTGGAACAACAAACTCCTTTGGTAGGGAGTCCTGCCAACCGACGGAAACCTGATGAATTGGGCTAAATTCAAGAAGGAAGTCGAAAGCTGTATCCAGGGTCAGATGGGAGCATGATCTTCTCTATGAACAACCTGGACACATTCATTTCTGCCAGAGTCTCAAAGCAAATCACTTCAAAAGGCAACTTCACCAAGTACTGCTGCAGGTTCCAAACCATTATGGATCATCTCAACAGGAAGTTATGGCCCAATAGCTACTAGGGACAAGGTGAAGCTGAAAATAGAAAGTCAGACATGGTCAAATGCAACAGTTGCAACACATGATGATGTGGCAGATCATGTGGGAGGTCACCATTTATGTCCATTGGACAGTGCTCAGAAGTATGGATGACATTAGGAGCTAGACATAGGGATCCAAAATCAAAGAAAGTTGAGAGAACAGTGTACCTTGCAGGCACAAAACCCAGTACACTGGAAGACAGAAGAAAACAAGCATTCAGAAGGGAATCCTGACAAAGAAGGTGCCAGTCTCAACCAAAAACAAGATAGTGAGGCACATATTTATAACACACTTTGGGTGCAAAATCCAGTACACTGGAAGATAGAAGAAAACAAGCATTCAGAAGGGAATTACAACAGAGAAGGTGCCAGTCTCAACTAAAACAAGATAGTGAGGCACACATTCATAACACAAGTGGATTCTTCACAAGGCAGCGATGAGGCAACAGAGGCAATAGAGCTAGAAGATTTAATGCCAAAGGCCAAAACCCAGTCCAAGAATAAGACAAATTTCTCAAGGCTAGAGCCAAATATGGTTGAGATGGGAAGATTGCAAATGGTAGGCACAGGGAAAAGGAAGAGAGAGGTGATGCCACATCAATGACAGGTCAGGAATGATTGGCTGAAGCCAGAAACTTATTCACGAGAAATGACCAAAACAAGGAGCTGATGTGAACAGTGCTGATGAAAATGTGATTTCATGAACTAGTTAAAATGGGGTGCCCTAAAGCCCTTACCTAAAGGTAGTGGGAATCTGAATTTTGCACTAACACATTGCAGGCTCACATATAACAGCTTCTTGGATTTTGTATTGGTCTTGATCTCATTTGCTTGCATGTCATGGCCCTGCCCTTGTATTGTTTTTCTTGGTATGTTGCTTGGATGGCACTATGTCAATCTTCAAGCTGGGTAGGGTGCACCAACACTCTTCAAATTCCTGTGACGGGTGGCCTCCACCTGCATACTCTGCCTCACAATTTGGCAGCACTCCTCTCTTTCTCTCTTTTGACATGACAGGTCAGAATGATTGGCTGAGGCTGGAAACTTATTCTCTTAGGCCTGGATTGTCTGATAATGTGGTCTACACCCATTAAATATACTTACCTTGGTAAGCAGACTGGCAACTTGAGTTTGGGCATCTTCAGTTATACATCTTATGTTTCACTGCAATAAAAAAAAGAAAAAAGAAAACACTTTATATGAGTACCATACTATTCCTAAACGAGCAAGAGAATAAGTCTCTTGCAACTAAGGTCCTGGTTGGTTCTTAAGCTCATTCCAGACTTGGGTTCCTGCAAGCTGGAGTTTGTACAAGACAACGTCAGTTCCACATCAAACATCTGAAGCCAGAAGTAATTCACTCTAATGTCAGTGGGGACAAGTGTTGTCCTGCAATGCATGCTTCATTGTGGCTGTTGTTTCACCAGGTGCAGGCTCGCTGCTAAGACAGTCTTTTTTCTTCAACCATCTCCCAAGCTTACGAAGAGGTGAAGGAGAATGAGTGGGTAGAGGAAATTGGTTCTGTTTCTCCAGCACAGTAGCCTTGAGTTCTTTGGCCTTTTGATGCTCTCCCAGGTCTGAGTATGTCCTGGCCAGATTACCCATGGTACGCAGGGTGTCAGGATGGTTGTCACCCAGAACCTGTTTCCGTTTCTCCAGCACAGTAAGGTTGAGTTCTTTGGCCTTTTGATGCTCTCCCAGGCATGAGTATGTCCAGGCCAGATTGCCCATGGTGAGCAGGGTGTCTGGATGGTTGTCACCCAGAACCTGTTCCTGTTTCTCCAGCACAGTAGGTCGAGTTCTTTGGCCTTTTGATGCTCTCCCAGGCATGAGTATGTCCAGGCCAGATTGCCCTATGATACGCAGGGTGTCTGGATGGTTGTCACCCAGAACCTGTTCCTGTTTCTCCAGCACAGTAAGGTTGAGTTCTTTGGCCTTTTGATGCTCTCCCAGGCATGAGTATGTCCAGGCCAGATTGCCCATGGTACGCAGGGTGTCTGGATGGTTGTCACCCAGAACCTGTTCCTGTTTCTCCAGCACAGTAAGGTGGAGTTCTTTGGCCTTTTGATGCTCTCCCAGGTTTGAGTATGTGTTGGCCAGATTGCCCATGGCATGCAGGGTGTGTGGATGGTTGTCACCCAGAACCTGTTTCGTTTCTCCAGCACAGTAAGGCCTTGAGTTCTTTGGCCTTTTGATGCTCTCCCAGGTTTGAGTATGTGTTGGCCAGATTACCCATGGTATGCAGGGTGTCTGGATGGTTGTCACCCAGAACCTGTTTCCGTTTCTCCAGCACAGTAAGGTTGAGTTCTTTGGCCTTTTGATGCTCTCCAGGTTTGAGTATCTGTTGGCCAGATTTCCCATGGTGCGCAGGGTGTCTGGATGGTTGTCACCAGAACCTGTTTCCTGTTTCTCCAGCACAGTAAGGTTGAGTTCTTTGGCCTTTTGATGCTCTCCCAGGCATTGAGTATGTCTGGCCAGATTACCCATGGTACGCAGGGTGTGCTGGATGGTTGTCACCCAGAACCTGTTTCTGTTTCTCCAGCACAGTAAGGTCGAGTTCTTTGGCCTTTTGATGCTCTCCCAGGTCTGAGTATGTCCTGGCCAGATTGCCCATGGTGATCAGGGTGTCTGGATGGTTGTCACCCAGAACCTGTTTCCGTTTCTCCAGCACAGTAAGGTTGAGTTTCTTTGGCCTTTTGATGCTCTCCCAGGCATGAGTATGTCCAGGCCAGATTGCCCATGTTATGCAGGGTGTCTGGATGGTTGTCACCCAGAACCTGTTTCCGTTTCTCCAGCACAGTAAGGTTGAGTTCTTTGGCCTTTTGATGCTCTCCCAGGTCTGAGTATGTGCTGGCCAGATTGCCCATGGTGATTAGGGTGTCTGGATGGTTGTCACCCAGAACCTGTTTCTGTTTCTCCAGCACTCCTTCCAACAGCTTCTCATATTGTTTGTATTTTCCAGCCTCCCACAATATCAATCCATATATCTCCTTGAACACCAGAGCTACTTCTGCATTCATCTGTAAAGCCAATTCCACATGTGGACATATTGCCAGACTTCCTAATTGGATATCATATTGTGGACGTGCTGAAAGAGCCATGCCTAGTATAGATCCCATATTGGACAAGTATTTCTCTGGATTGCCTGTTGTTTGACCCCAAGCATGTACCAATGGATGGATGGAAAAGAGTTTCTTCTCTGCATCAATACTGATCAATGAATATGCTTGAACCTCGTTGGTCATATCGGAAAACTGTAAAGAGTCCCATTCACCACCTGGCCCCAGAAAATGTGAGAGGAATTCCAGAGGTTCCTGTAAATCCTCTTTAGATGGCCCATTAGATGGAAATGTGTATTCAGATGCATAGCTGAAGATTTGCTCCGAAATTCCATTATGATGGAGTAATGAACAATACTGTAGGAACATGGCAGCTGGTTGTGTGAGCCGGTCAAAGCTCATTTGCCATGTTGTATACACTGTCCGGGCATAATGATCATGAGTTTGAGCAGGCATTTCACTAAGTAGCCTTGCTTGGTTTTTTGTATACAGAGTCAAATAGCCATCAAGATCTTGAGATTTTGATATGAATGAACCAGCCTGAACAATTGCAAGAGGTAGATAGTGCAATGCCTAAAGAGGTATTACTATTAAAATTGAATGAGTTGCTAGGCTCAACTATCTGACCTTTACTATTTCTGTTGCAGTTAGCATGGTGCCAGTTGTGGCTGCTTGTGCAGCACTCTTGAGTAATAATGCCACTGCATCTTCTTCTTCCATATCCGACACAGAAGAATGAGATCCATAAACACGTAGTACAGGATTTCGAGAGGTGATAATGATATTCCCATGATTGCACTGGGGAATAAAATCATTCAGATTGATGCTTGGGTCGTCTGTGTTGTCAAAGACAAGAAGCCATTCTTCAACTCTGCTAGCCAGCCATAGTAAACCATCTTGCAGGGAATTCCCAGAATCTTTCCCAACAGCTATGCTCTTGAGACCTGTATCAATTGTTGCAATAGTGCTGGCATCAATGAAAAAGGTGTCTGAAAAGCTGGAACATAAACTGGATCAACAAACATTTCCGAATTAGATGATCAAGCTCACCGGGATGATGACTCATTTATGAATTTCAGAGTAATCTGTGTCTTTCCAGCACCTCCAAGTCCATACAGCACATAAATGTGCTGGATCCCCACATCAGAGGTGAAAAAAGAATGCATTTTACCAAGGATATCTCTCCTGCCCTGAAATATTCTTGATGGAGGAGGACAATGGTTGATGACTTGAGATGCTTGGATGTTGCTAGGCTGGAATGCTTGCTGTGAAGCAAGCCCAGCATGCAGATTATGCGCAATCAACTGGTGTACATTGATATTCACATTGGGACCCAACCCAGTCCCACCGGGGCCACCGGTACCATGGGAGTGTCCATGACCCCCATCACCACCTTGGCCACCTACTCAAAATGAATAATGATTTCAGCAGAGTAACATATCTGTTCTCCTACCGGTGATATGCAGTGATCGAGAATCATCTCGGGAAAGCATGATACTCTCAAGTTGTTGTCAAAAATCGACAGTGTGGATCTTGGCAGAGGCATATCAATCACTGCTGGCGTTTCCAAAAGAGCAAGGACTGACCAAGGAAAGGATTAGGACAACGTACGTGGAGAGTGCAGGAGACAACGAGGCAAACATCGCCACACTGTCGTAAGTGCGCACGTGCTTGACCCTGTCGACCATTCAGCCTCCGAGCCTCAGTTTAAACCACTCTTCGCGCGGTGTCGGACGATCGCAGCACGCCCAGCACACCGTATGATGTCATCGCCCACGCGCATCGTTTCTAGCCCTCGATTTTCATGGATCGGCTCGATCCAGGGTACCTTTGCTTTTTCCGTGAATTTTTTGCTTCGTTCTCATGCAACCTTCTTTTTGTGTATTGTACAGACCTCCGCTGACACAACACTCGATCTCCCCGCATACAAGCGCGTACGTCGCACGCGGCCGGATGGGATCGAGGGAGAAGGGCAGTTGGTCGTAGTGTCAGTCGCTCCCTCTGGTTCCGCTGGAGCGTCGTGTATGACATGCATCGCGACCATCCATACTGCCCACTGCCCGCGCCGGCCTTCTGCAGTAGCACACAAAGCCACTGCCCGGCTGCTTAACGCGCCCCGTGCTTAGGACCTCACCCCGACGCTGTATCACGTCCACGCCTGACCTCCGACCACAGATACGCCGGCGCTGTCGTTCCTCGATGCGCGCGTTGCCCTCGGCAGCGACGATCCTCTGCGCACTGCAGCTGGATATGCGACACCATTCGGGCCCGCTGCATCCATTCCCCATCGCATACGCTGTTTCCCTCGCCACCCGCCCGCGACGACCATCTCTGGGACTGCCCCACTCTCTTCTTCCCCAACACCTGGTCCTCTCGCGCAGCGCCTCTCACGGAGGTCGCGCATCCCCTGTGTGCGCCCCTATCGTCCCCGTCGCACTCGTCGCTGCCAGGCACACCACGACCGTCTTCAGCCGGATTCCGCCCTCACCTCTCGGCGCCTGCGCCTCCGTGCATCCCCAGCCAGGTGTAAACGACCACCGGCGTACCCAGCGCCCGCTACGGCCGTTCCTTCTCGCGAGCGTACCACCCGTTGCCTCCGCGCTCGCTGCGACGTCTTCGGCGCCATCCCACTCCAAGCCTGCATCCGCCACTCAGCAGAAACACGACGCGCAGCCTCAGCGTCGTCTGCAGCATCTGCAGCATCGGTTGCCAATCGCCTGCGTCGGCTTCGTCGCCTCACCGCATGCTGCCCCCCCGCTTCCCCTTGTCGCGCACCAACGATCCAATGCGCATCACTAGTGGCGTGCGCATGCGATAATCCCTCCCCAGCGGCCCGTTCAGCGCCTCTCCCCGTGCTGCGACCATTCTCGCCGCCTCAGGCTCCAAGAATAGCATGCGCCGCACCCCCTATATGCACCCCCACAGCCTTTTCCCATCGCCGACGCCTAGCGTATCCCTGCCGCCGCCACGACCCTCTGCGTCATCCCAAGCTCGGCACAACTCACCGACGCGCACTTCGGTACTATCCGCACCGCCGCTGCTTGCTTAACGCCCAGCTCCGGGACCCGAGGAAGGGCAGTGCGGCCGTCTTCAGCGCGAGATCGCCGCACACACGCAGCGGGAAGGTACCCCGCAGTGGGCGCCTGCAGCCATTGCGGGCACGGGTGCGCGCGTAGGCGACTCTAGCAATGCTACAAGTGCTGATTTTTTCGACCGTACACATCTACCTAACGTTTTTCACATGTTTCCTTCTTTTATCACTCGATGTAGCACTTTCGCATTCGAGTTCCAGCATGTATTTATTGTGTAGTCTTTATGAAAATTCTATATTTTCTTGTCATGTCGAAAAATCGGCACTAATTTCCGCGCCGACCGTACAATGGACTCGCAGATTCAATGAGCATCTGCGGGTGTATGCCATGGCACCATCATGAAGACAGCCGCTGCCCACCGAAAGAAGCATACGACGGGTATCCACTCGCTGCCCCATACGACCGCATCATCTCGGCCCATCCTACTCGCTCCACAACTTCCGCGCCTGCACCGACCGCATCCGCCGCACGAGCGCACGGGCGCGCAAGCCTTCCCCTACCACATTACCGACCGCACCAGCGGCTCCTCATCCGCTCGTCCTCCTCTCCAGGCTACTCCTGGCCGAAAAACGACGCGGCGGGCAACCACCCACGCACCCATGCGCGCTTCGCGCGTGCCGTACACGATGCAGGTCAGATGGGAGCGGGAGCTGCCAAGCCGCCATTAATATTCACCACCCGCCCGTTGTTCGTGCTGCCGTCGGTCTGCGTCACAGCGGACAGCGTCCTGAGATGGGACAGCAGGAGCTGGTGCACGGTCAGAAGCTGCTTGCAGCCCGAGATAAGCACGGACAAACTACCTGTATACTGTCGTCGCGCGACACGCGACGAAGGCGAGCAGAACGGCGCGTGTCTGTGTGTCTGCGTCCTGCGGGCACCTTATCGATCCATTCATTGGTGGTGCCGGGCGCGGGAGAGAGGGGAAAGCTGCCGATGGGAGTATGAGCTAGACAGCGAAAGTTAGGAAGGGAGGGACGAGAGTGTGGGAGAAGAAACTTACCCAGCGGCGTCGAACACCGAAGTGTCCCATCGTGTACCTGAGAATGGGGGTCCGGCAATAACGTGGGTGGTGTGCAGGCATCCAAATACAATACGAGGGGTGGGAGCTTGCGCTTGGTCCTGTTGGGGGTCGCGCAAACGACGCCGAAGACCGCCGTCCACAGTGGGAATCTCTTGAGCTGGGAAGACCAGTCAGAAAGGACAATTCGAAACCGGGAAGGACGTATCGTACCTTGCGTTGCCGTCACTGTATCCATTGATGATTAATGATTAGAGCGGAGCTGAAGCCAGGAGGCTCGGTTAATTTTCTCTCGATCTTGCAGGAGTTGGGGAGCCGTACGACTTGGGCGGCGACTCAAAAGCAGAGTGTCGTGATGGGCCGCTGCAAGACTGCGATATCGTATACTGGGCGCAGTGTGATTTTGACGTGCAGATGTTCTCGAGGATGTGGGATTGATTTCAGTCGCGAGCGCGCTAAGCGTCCTCAAAGGCCGTCGAGTAGCATGTCCTTTCGAGGCCGCAGAATGTCCATCGGAACTGGGCAACTGGAGCTCGAGACCTTTCGCCACTTCGGACTCGAGGAATGCCGGGCTATTTTCGTCGTTATCCGAGTAGTAGTGGTTTCAGATATCTTGACTGTGGGAGTGAACTAGCTTTGCATTTTTTCCAATGATTGTCGTGGCGAATTGCTGCCAGATATTGAGGACGACAAGGAAATGCACTCATTCGACTAGATGTCGCGAACGAGAGGTCATGGCGCATTCCTTCCAGGTATTAGATACAGTTCCTGAGCAGTTCTTGAGGGCATCGTATTGGGACCTGGTCCCAGCGACAAAGGATCCATGAACTCGCGAAAAAATCGGTAGATTTGGCAGAGACAAAAGCACATAGTGGCAGGATCCAGATACTAGGCTCAAGAGAAAATGCAGGTCCAAAGAACGCGCGCATAGAACAAGCAGCGAAAAGCAGGAGTGGCAGGAGACAAGGCCGGCAACGATCACGTGCCGTCGAATCGTCTTCCTCTCGTCCGCTCACCATGAGCGCCTGGGCTCCAGCGCGCGCGTCCCTGCGACCCAGATACCGGAGAAAACTCCCACTCTCTTCCGGTGCTACATATGTCGACGACTTGGTATTGGGGCTATGCTCGTCTGACAGCGCATTTGGCCGACCTGGCAGCAAAAAATATTGTTGTAGATACTCAACGATGCCCTGGTACAAGTTCACCCGCAGCCGCGGCACTCCCCCAGCCCTCATCTCCACCCTCGACCCCGCGCTCCTCCGCCCATCCGACCACCTCGACTTCTCGCACCCTGAGAAAGTCATTATTCGCTTCCCCAGATCCCAACAGCGCACATACGCGCTGTTTCGCTACTGCAGCCTCGACCATCGACAAACTGCGCCGTTCCCGGCCGGTTGTGCGTGGTTTCTCTATTACAGGACCCCCCAGGACAAGGACAGACCGCCGCTGGGGCTGGGCTTGGAGGGCAGCGTGCGGCTGCGGCTTACCTCGGATCCGTCGTCACGTACGCACCCCGAATGCACGACCGCACTCGCGCGCACATTAGTATCTAGATTCTACATACCGCTCGCGTCGTCTCGTTTCGCATCCATCCTCTCTCGTCTTCGCTCGTACTTGTTTGTTTTGCTTCTACTATGACCACACCGCATAGATTTTTGAATGCGTGACTTATCATTTTGTAAAGCAGAAAATAATCTAAGGTCCCAGCAATAATACAGGTACAACTTTCGACACGATGTCCGCACAGGCTCCCCGAAAACTGCTTGTTTTAGATCTCAACGGGACCTTACTTTCACGATCCAAACGAACCCGCAGGGGGCCCTCAGCACCAAATCCTGGAATAACCCGCTCTCAACTGGTGCACCCGCGGCCATATTTGGGTACATTTAAAGAATACATCTTGCACCACCCCTCAACCAAGAAATGGCTGAACGCCATGGTCTGGAGCTCTGCCCAGCCGCACAGCGTAGCGGACATGCTGAGAACCACCGCTTCGGCCATCAACAGCGCGAATTTCTGGCCATCTGGGCTCGTGACACGCTGGGGCTCCCTCCCTCGCTTTACCGTATGTGTTCTCTCCTCTTCTCTTCTCGTCTCGAAACAACGACCGGGCTCTCAACTTTACAATGCGTGCGTAGATCAAAAGACACAGACCACGAAAGACCTCATCAAGCCTTGGGCCACATTTCCCGAGCACTCGCACCGAACCACGCTCCTCTTGGACGAGTCGACGACTCGGCACGCAAAGCACACCTGCATCCGCATAATCACGTCTGCGTCCGCGAATACCTTGCGGTGTAGTCTCCGTGGATACCTCGGTAGATACGCCTCCAGCCTGGTTCCTCTCCTCACACAAAAACGAAGAAACCCTCCTCGCAGTCGTGGGCATTCTCGAGACGGTCAAGTCCGAGACGGATGTCGCGAAGTGGATAAGGGGTGGTGGCCTGCTGGCGGCGGGTGTGGCAGATACGGTTGTGGAACAAGCAAAGGACTCCTGGCTCGGCGCGCTGGCGAATCAGATGGCGGCGCTAAACCTGGTGCAGGAGGTGTGGTTCAACAGCGAGGCGACGGTGAATCACTGGGTGGGCCGCGGCGTGCTTGCGCTCGAGGCGTTGCAGATTCCGCTGGTAGCCGGCGTCCGCGGCTGACTCGAAACGAACAGGGATCTACTGTCTCCATACGTATGTATGTTTTCTTAAGGTGTGTTATACCTCGCCGCGAGTGCCTGTGTTCACAAAGCCCAACAAGCTCACAGTCTTTACTAATAAATGCAAGAAACTCGTCTTTTTTGGCCTTTCAACGTCTTTCTGTACAGCTCGGCCCTCTCGTCTCAAGTTAAGCTTACATTCAAGAATTCAATTCAAGTTGCTTTTCATAGATGATTCATGATCCTTCCTCCACAGCGTTGGCAATATTGCAATGCTACCAATCCCCACCTTTGGGGCGCGGTCGTGAATCAGTGGCGGAGACTGAAATGATGCCTCCAGGTTGTCCCCATTTTCACTACTGCCCCGCAGACGAGGAGATCCTCGCATTTCGATCCCAAATTCTCATTGGGCCCACGCTTCGTTTGGGGCGTTTAGACGATGGGATTGCGGGCATCCAGAAGGCGGTCGATAAACTGGCCCTAGAACGCGACTAATTCCCGAGTCCGCCGGCTACCACGCGACATAGTCGAGGAGATTTTCGTCGCCTTCCGACGCGCAGAATTGGGTTATGAGTGCCACCGAAGTAGCTTTCCGTCTCGGACGCGAGTGGGGAGTCATTTCGCTCGGCATGTCGCGCGCGACTTTGGGCCATGCTCCATGTTGTCGTGCCGGAACCATCGTCGCCCGGCTCTTGGCCACGAACTTTCCGAGCTCCGTTCGATGTCTGGGATCGCCCACTGGGTCGTTCTGGAGTCCGGACAATGCCCCCTGTCTAACTTATTTCACCGCGATTCCCCCTGGCGCGTAGTACGGAATCAGATGTGTGTGTGGTCCAATTCCTTGAGGCTCTCATTCCGTTTGCAGTCCGGCAGCATACCGGCTTCACGATCCCTCCTTCCTGATCCGAGGTCGTATCGCACCTCGACATCGCCGTTCCATCTCTGGGAAGCGTTGCATTTCATCGCCGCTATGAAGAACCCCTCTTCCGAATTAAACGCAGGCGTGCTACTGGCTGCGCTTCAAGATTGGTTAACTTCCAACATTATTTCTGAGGTGATGCTTCTCCAGGCAAAGAGTGAACGGAGCACAGCAGTCGAATGGTCTCAGTCTCGTTGTTTGGGCGTATCGTCTCGACGAGCATCTATTTCCGCGTTTCACAAGTTTTCAAACGGTTTCTTCAATCTTGGGCCCAGAAAATTCCTTCCAGCCCGACTTACTGTATATAGAGCTTTCAACTTGGCCAATCCTATTACAGGGCACGCATTCGTTCAAATAGCCGCGTTCACTGCCAATTCGAGAAGGGAGGGAGTCTCGTGATCGGTCATCTCGGCGAACGGAGAATCGCGCACCCACTGGCCCAAGAAAATATTTTCAACGCAAGCGTCAGGCGTTCGAGCTTTTGAACGAACTAGAGACTCTGCTGTGCTTCTTTGTACAAGTAGCTGCGTTGACTATTTGGTAATTGAACCAACAACTTCCATGCACCAAGAATTTCGATTCCACCGCGAGAGCGGAGGCAGTGGGAAGCAAGTGGGAAGTACAGAGTTGGATAGATCATCCCAATCCTTACTTTCAGTTGGACGTCAAACCAGGGCAGCGAGAACGCCCTGCGGTTCGATCGTAATGACTCTTCCCCCATAAAATGTTCAAATATACGTACCATCAGGACACCGTCGCGGACATCCGACACTAACTTCGACGCATTTAAGGTAGGGGTCATACAAAAGCTGTGAAGGTCACATGACTCATCCATTTTGGGTTGAAACGGCTGTAAAATAATACTGAGGGAACTCTGGTCAAATCCCTTCCATGATTCTGTTGAATGAGTCTATAAGATGCCTACAATCCAATTATATGATGAGAACTCATAAATTGAGTGAGGAGATCCGGCTGCAAGGTATCCACAGGCCGTGGGAATACTGTGGTGATGGCTGAGCTTGACAACTCGCGAGAGGATCTCTGTTTGCTCAAAGCAATATTGCCCATCCAAGTTTGTTATGACCTTCTATGGAACCTATTCTACAATTTCATGGAAGGGATTAGGCCCAAACCCTCTCTAGATTATATAGTGGAATTCTTTTCCGAATTTGTCTGTAAATGGCAATTGCACGTGATGTTCACAGCTTTTGTATGTCCCCTACCTTAGCTCTATGAGGACGTGATTCCGAAATTAGGGCAACAGGTTGCATTTCTGTTCTCCTGCTCAATGTCGGACATCCAGTATAAACGGTTGGATTGAGCACGGGCGTACTCGCTTTTTACTCATTGAAGACTTGGAATTCTTGTGGTTGTCCCGGAACAAGGCGGCGTGCCAAGGCCGTTTGTTTTGTGGGTGGATGGGTATCAATGGCTGGCATCCGCGATCAAAATGGACGGCTAGTGCATGTTTTGCTCCACGAAAATTGAAAGTTAGTTCACTGCACGCATGCTAGGTGTGGCTGAACCCAGCAGCCCCAAAGGTATTTCAATCACTCTCAAGCCGAAAGAGAATAAAAGCGAAATCTACACTTACAGGCGCGAGGTTACCGAGACCAGCAACAATCGTGGAAGCGCTGAGGAGTTCCATTGTGAGAGAAAAATTTGAATAGAACATTGTTCCAGACTTTCCGAGTGGCTTCGCCATTTTTAACAACGTGCGACATTCCAGCGATCTTTACAGTGTGGGCCCGCCCCAAGTCAAACATCCTCACGATCACTGTCCATCTGTTCACCCAAAGGTTTGATATCAATTATTTCTGAAAGGTCCCGCCGTTGTGTTGTGATCATACAAGGAGTGATGGGTAGCTCGGATGAAAAGCCATGGCTTCCGTGTTCTTGCATGGGATCACCCGAATTGTTCAGACCGACGTATACGAGGGTAAACATTGGAATTATGTTCTGGAGAACGGTCAGATAGCACCGACAGCACCAGATGCTCTGCACTGACTAAGTATCCCTTGTTCCGAAAAACCTGTCCCTATCAGATATATATCCTTGTTACCCAGGAAGCTGGTGAGCAGGAA
Source organism: Mycena albidolilacea (assembly GCA_029282495.1). Lineage (NCBI taxonomy): Eukaryota > Fungi > Basidiomycota > Agaricomycetes > Agaricales > Mycenaceae > Mycena > Mycena albidolilacea. The sequence continues at coordinate 722,912 of JARIHO010000056.1, read as the reverse complement.
TATTATCCAGATACAGGAGATCGCCCCAGATTCAAGTCTGTCGAGTTTGGGTGAATGCCTTGTTATGTATATCGCAAGCGAGACCCACACTAATTTTAGGGCAGTCTTATAACGAGCGTGGAGTTTTGCGTCAACAGAAAAGCGTGATGTATGACGCCAGACCCACAATATCCGACCAGCTGGGGCAAGGGGAACTCGGGATTAAAATTTCGTATGTGGTGGGAAACTCTTTCCCTATGGAAGGAGAGGGGCAGGAGGGGGGGTCAGCCGAGGGTTGAAAAAAAACATTTCGACCCTATTTACTTATTTCAAATCCCGAATTCCCCTTGAGCTGGGGGACATGGTTAGCCTCTGAAGAGTGGTCAAATAGGATAACTGTTCCGGTGAGTGTTATGAGAACAACATTCGTGGCAATGGCTAGTCCAATTTTCATAGTATCTGATGACTAAAGCTGCGTCATTTGGGAAGATCCCAGCAACTGTGAAGGAATATAATGTCCACTCAGGTGTAGAAAATCAACAGCGAACTTACCAAAAGTGGATAGTATGAGCACTGCTGGAATTATGGCTACCTTCTTTTGGTATCCCCATATCACGTAGCAGCGATACAGCTAGGATACTGTACCATTTCATTAAATTCGCACAGCCTGTGACACATGACAGCTCACAACAAATTTCGGTTTTCACGAATCGACCTGGGTGGCCATGACACCAAAAAAATTCGTGTTTTTCGTCTGGAACACCTAAATTTACTAGCCAAATTCAGCTCTCACCCCAATAAATGTGGTCGCACACCCAGCATCTAGATATGGGCCGCTAAAACAAGCCGGATCAAAAATGTTGCACCATCAATTCAACATCAATTGTTCCTTTTTATGAGGTTTGAGGGAGCTTGAGGGAGTGGTGGAAGGCCAATGTGGTCTCAATCAAGTCGAATAGGGTAGTTATGTGAGTGCCGCGGCAAATTGAACACCAATACACAGCTGGAGAAAAAAATTGCATTTTTTCAGGTTTTTTTTTGGTGATTTTGTGACTTTTTTGTTAAGTTCACGGCTGGGGTTGGTGACCCGTAATATACGTGAAATTTTTCGCGGATTTGGGGCTGTGACACGTGACATGCGAATTGAATGAAATGGTACAGTAATGCATTAAATCAGCGGCAAGAACAATGGACTTGGGGGAACTCAACGAAAAAGGAATCTGATACAATGCTGCCAGCCCAACTGGTCAGTCCTTTCTGCACTCATGTAGGCACAATGATCCTACAGATTTATGATGGATGTGAGCCAGAGCGTGTTTTCAAGTGTCTGCTAGTTTTCGAGTTTATTCAGGTTTTCACCATGAACAAGTTTTTGAACAATGCTGGCAGAGATTACGGCAATATTAATCTCAATCGCCATTATCGCGGTTCCAACAATGGCCATAACACAACTTGAGACGATGAGAATTTCTCTTCCCGGCGCTGGGCAATGTGAAAGGATGCGAATGCAGAGTAGAAAGAGGCAAATGTAAATGCCTGTGAGCCAAGTCAATGCCTGAGATGTGGACGAGACAGACCATAAAGGAGCATCGAGATCTATCCATTTCAGACATCAGCCAGGAGGGTAATTAGATGTCAAGTCACTCACCCTGGTTTTTATGAGTCTTCCTGTGGTCCTATACCACATAAGATCAAATTTCTTCGTGGTAAACTGCATAATAATCTTGTGCTTTAGTGCAATGCCAGTTGTCCAGAAGTGCTGAAAGTTGTGATATTCCTAGTGGCAGGTTGCCAAAGAGGGACACAAGAGTATATATGGTCTCACATTTGAATGGCTATAAGGCTCTGAAGGCAGTTCACGGTTTACAGTTATTGACAGTAACTAAGGCACGAGCGGAAATTTTCTGTTTTGGGAAGTTTTCAGAGAATTTCTGATATCTCAGTGTATTCTTACCCGATTCACATAAAAAATAGATAGATATACTCAGTTAGTTAATTCATGCCGAATTAGTGATAGAAAAAAGCAGTAAAAATAATACATATTCAGTGACATAGGTTTGCAGGTGTTTTTGGGTATCAATGCAGTTTACAGGCATATAGGCACATCCAAATGATGTTGATTTTGCCTGGTAATGCTACAATATGTTCTGAGAGATGTCATAGAGTCAGAATTCTCAACAGTTTGGTCTATTGTGCTTGTAAACACATTGGGACAATGGGCAAATACACTGCAATCAGAACATTGTGATATTTGAATCCAGCACCAAGCTCATTGCAAATTGGACTCTATGAAATTTTTAGTGATGTGTTAATGCCTTCCTTGACCAAGATCTATGTCATTTTAATAAGTCTGTATGTCTATAGACAGCACCGACCCCCAAAATGCTCCACAAACCCATGTCACTGAATATATATTATTTTTGCCACGTTTTTTATGTCACAAATTTGGCATGGATTAACTGAGTAGATCAATCCAATTTTTATGTGAATCAGATAAGAACTGACCAAGATATCGGGAACTCTTTGAAGACATCCCAAAAGGGAAATTTTCTGTTTGCGCCTTCAGTACTGCCAATAGCTGTAAATAGTGCTCTGATCTGCCACTTACTAACTTTGTGACCATCAGGTAGGCTGTTGAAACACCGTAACAAGAGTGTGTGGCATCTAGTGCTATTTTGCGATTTCCTAGGACCAGTATTTATACAATGGGAAAGTGCTAGCACTTCTGATGTGTTATTACTAGCACTCAGGACTCCGGCTAGGTGATATAAAGGAGAACTGGAGTGAGCCCAAGCTGCTGGTTGTAGCACCAGATACGACTAGTGTGACATGCTAGTACAGTCTGGAGGCCCAAACCATGGGGAAATAACCACAAGCCTAAACAGTCAATGTGCAGGACCCTGGATTATCAATTGGTAGGTTAGATACCAAACTTAGCTATCTAAAAAAATTTGTCTGAACTTTTCAGATGGTTGAGCTTGGAAATTTTGTCCGAATTCTGCATCCTGAAGAGGGTCCGCTAGGATTTTGTCCAAACGTTGCATCTGGCCTCAATTTTTCCAGAAATCGCAAAAATGGCTGTACTGTAAATATTACTCTTCTGCCTCTTCCTCTTTTTCCATCTTCAGAATATTTACATTTGCTTTGCTCTTCCACTGTACTGTGTTCAGGCTGGCAACTGCCTTCACCAACTTCTCCTTCTCTGTAAGATATGATGGAATCTCACCGTCAGAATTGAGGTCAATATAATTTGGATCCATGGTCGAGAACAAGTAGAGAATAATTCTGCAAAGCAACCAGCACAATCCAGTTCAATGAATCTCATTTTGTTGTCATTGTGTGTCTTCAAAGCACGTCCCAAGCAGTTGCTTAATTTGGTATATTGTGGTTGCATTACAAGGGAGGTTAAGTAAGGTAATTGGGGAGTGGCAGACCATTGTCCAAACTTGTATCCAACCTCAGCCGAGGTGGAGCTCATGGACTTCAACCTCTTTGCTTTGACCTGAGGCTTTGTCCGAACTTTGACTCCAACCTTATTGGATCAGAATTGAAATTTGTCCGAACTTGGTATCCAACCTATCAACCAATAATCCAAGGTCCTCAAGGTGCTAGTACCTAGGAAGTGAGACACAGGAGAGGGGTACTGCGAGAGCACTAGCAATGGTGCGAGCGGTGAGTCAGGAATCTGAAGGGTATTAAACCCTGTGCTAGCAGCCTTCTAACAAGGGTGTTAGTATGCGGTACTTGACTAGTGATCGACCCGAGACCTGAAACACAGATGCGAGCACACGACTGTCACAATGCAGTCATGAGTCACAAACAGAGACAAGTAGACCAGTAGAGGAATAGCTACCAGGCTATTGGTGCAGATGTGCGAGTCACCACCAATGCAGTAACAGATAAATGGGCTGCTAGCCGGTGCTCTGACCTGTGCTAGATGACTCCAGGCAGCAGATTCAACTCTGTTTCATCAGGATAGAGGTTTCGGCAGCTGACGGCAGGCTGAGGAATCAGTTACGATACCCATAAATGGACATTAGAGGATCAGTGTGGCTGTTCTGCTTGGCATAGACCCATCATAAAACCAAACAGCAGTCGTTTCATTGGCTGTTGTATCCATCACATCATTTTCACTCATTTATATTATTCATTCTGTTTATCACATTGTCAGCAATGGCCTCTGGGTTGGCTAAACAGTGAGAACCCCAACTAGGATAAACCTGATAGACGCTAATAGCTCGTGTGTTCCCCGAGCAGTAGAATCAACTGTATGGTGTCCTCCCTAGGAGGCTGTATGTCGTAGGTTGGAATGTGAGGCAGAACCCGGTGAAACGGTGCACTAGGGTGCGGCCGTGAAATCTAATGATTTGACTAGTGAGAAAAGCGAACCAGTCACTCTACTCAAACAACCAAAACCAAAACAAATCACTAATCCAAATCCTAATACTCGTGTGTGTGTGTGTTCGGGGAAGTAGGGTACGTATCACCCGTCAAGAGGGTGCGCAAAGGTTTTATAAGACTCTGTTTCAATAGCAAACTATGTGTTTTAAGCACAATTATGCTGGAGTAGCAGGGACTTCACACCAACAGGATATCAAGACTCAAGTAAACTTTTAGACTGTTCAGAGCTTTCAGTTTCTTGGTGAGCAGCAGAACCTAGCACTACTGGCAGCTAGCCAAGAAGCAGAAGGTAGGGCAGACTATCAACAGACAGACGCTACTTCAATATCAACCAACGCTGCACGAATGGCGGCGGTATCAACGAAACGGGGGCGGTTACACAGAAGGTGGACGCTGGGCTAGGGCGCGGACAGTTACACTGAAGGCGGCGGTTTCACTTCTACTAGCACAAACTAGTCTTTAGTCCTAGAGGCCTAAAGCGCTGCTACAGGAGACAAGAGAGTACAATTTACACAACAAGTCTTAGTCCTGGAGGCCTAAAGTGCTGCTACAGGAGACGAGTTGGTGCAGGTTGAGCGGGGCTCTTATATCAATGCAATTGGTAGTCTTTTTGACGTCCCGTATCTCTTAGTCTTTTCTGTGTGTCTGCAAATATATCTGATGTCTTGTCACAAATCTAGAGTCTACTATATTGCCCGTATATCTGGGGGATAGTTTACTGGCTAATACAGAGTACACAGCTGACTTTTATACATTTCAGAGAGAAGTAAAGGAGATAGATGGAATGAATAGGAACAGTAAAGGGTGGGAGCCTGAGTAGTGAATGGCCAATGGCATAGAAGGCATTCTCAACCCTGGGTATTATGACCTGCTACCGGGGCTAGTCCACATGTATTTCTCTAGCACACCATAAGGCATTGAAACACCGTAACAAGAGCACGCGGCATCTAGTGCTATTTTGCGATTTCCTAGGACCAGTATTTATACAACGGGAAAGCGCTAGCACTTCTGATGTGTTATTACTAGCACTCAGGACTCTAGCTAGGTGATATAAAGGAGAACTGGAGTGAGCCCAAGCTGCCGGTTGTAGCACCAGATACGACTAGTGTGACACGCTAGCACGGTCTGGAGGCATAAACCAAGGGGAAATAACCATAAGCCTAAACAGTCAAGGTGTTAGCACCTAGGAAGCGAGACACAGGAGAGTGGTATTGCGAGCACGATAGCTGGAAGCACGAGCGGCAAGTCTGGGATCTGAAAGGTAGTAAACTATGCACTAGCAGCCTTCTAGCAAGGGCACTAGTGTGTGTACCCCTCTAGCGATCTACCCGAGACCTGAAACACAGATGCGAGCACGTGACGGTCACGACGCGGTTGCGAGTCACAAACAGAGGCAAAGTAGACAGTAGAGGAATAGCTAGCAGGCTATTGGTGCGGATGCGCGGGTCACCACATATGCAGTAACGGATAAACAGACTGCTAGCCAGTGCTCTGACTCGTGCTAGATGACTCCAGGCGGTGGATTCAACTCCGCTTTGTCAGGATAGCGATTCCAGCAGCTGATGGCAAGCTGAGGGATCACTCACGATACCCATAAATGGACGCTAGCAGATCAGTGTGGCTGTTCTGCTTGGCATAGACGCATCATAAAACCAAACGGCAGTCGTTTCATTGGCTGCTGTATCAATCACATCATTTTCACTCATTTCTATTATTCATTCTGTATATCACATGTATCATGGACCCCAGTAGTATAAAGGGAGCACAGAGCAGGCTAGAACCTCAGATTATTACACCCCGACTTTGTACGAAGTTGGTGCAGGTGGTCTCAGGTTGCTAGTGGAGATTGTAACACACTTCACAAGTAGTAGCTTTATTGGAATCAATACTGTTGACTCTGGACACGTCGAGATCTTAAGTTGAGGTTCTAGTTGTTGACTCGAGGAGTCTTCATGTATAAAACCAAGGGTGTTCTCTTCGAGACCCAGCTAGCAGTTGCGCTAGCAGCTTTGCCTTCACCCCGATATTGACGGAAGTGCTGTCGTAGTGTGTTGGATCGCCTGCTAGGTAGTTGTGTGTTGCCTCGAGCCCACTAAGAAGACGGACTCGGTGCCCCCACCTCTAGACCGACTGTAACTTGTCAGTTACTTCGCCCTCACCCCGATATTGACGGAAGCGCTGTCGTAGTGTGTTGGGTCACTAGCTGGACGCTTATAGTGTCTATTGCCAATACAAAGTGGAAACATTCCTGTTCTTGGTTAAGGAATAGGTCAGCGGCTTAAGGACTGCCTTGTCGCTTGAGGATTGAAGTCCCTTGTTGTTAGCCTCAATAGTCTTTGGGTACCCCATTGCGAGGATTTTCACAAACCTACATACTCTGCCCTGGTGCCCTTGATCTAGCGATCCAGCCACCTTGTATCCAACCCATAACCCCTGCCCATCCCAGGTGCTAGCAGTATTGTTGTTGGCAGCTGCGTAGTGCTAGCGTGTTGTTGAACGGCTTTGTTGAAGTCTAGCAGTCGAATTGTGTTTGTTCCAAACCCGCTGGTTGCATACTACGGCCCGGACCCGAACTCACAAAGAGAAGCACTTACATCTTTGGAGGAATAGATTGTTGTAGTGGTGGTTTTGTGGTTGTTTTGTGCAATCCCAAATCTAAGCTATTTCTAGTCGTATATCAAGTGCGCCGTTTCAGCGTGCTTTTAAAGCGAGGGTCAACCAAGCTAAAGAGGCATTACTTGACTTATTAGTTGAGGCTCTCAGACTTGATACAGAAGAGATGTTCCATGGTGAACTGGTCTTTCAACTAGGGACAGTTGAGATATCATGTTTGGGGGGGAATGACCCCAAAGATTTACGGAATGACCCCAAAGATTTACGCATTCACGCATTCCATTGAGTTGCACATTCCATTGAGATTTATGGAGAGGGCAAACCAGAAGGGCTGGATAGTTCATCCATCCGCCTGAACCAAAGCTACAGAAAAGCCCTGGTTATTAAGCCAACCGATGAAAACTGGACTTGAAATGAGTGTTAACATTGAGGCTGGATATTTTATCAAGTCGCCCAATGTAGGATTACCTCAAGAAACACAAGGATTAATTCCTTAGATGCTTGAAGCAAGAGAGGGCTGTTTGTTATCGAGCCACTTGATATGTGTCTAGTCACTTGAGAACAATTGAACTTGTGCAACAAGTAAACAAGAAACTTGAAATAGTCTGGGTGTACTAAAGCCTAAAACGAGGCTGTTACTTTTTCGCAGAGCTTTTGAGGCGAGGTTCAGCCAAGTTGAAGGAGTGTGACTTCAGTTTGAAGAGAACACTCTCAGACTTAAACTGAGACAGAAGAGAAATCAGCATTGTTAGTGTTGTGCGCAACATTCTTGTGCTGAACAAGAAGTTCAGAATTTGAACGAGACAGAGAAAACCAGAGAGAGCTAAGAATTTCGACATAGCTGAGTACGGCTGCTTCTAAAATGGTGCTGTAACTAGCAGAGAGAATGATATAGATGAACTCAGTTGCTATTCAACCTATTGAAACAGGGTGGCATAGAGTGAAGTACTTATCAGGAAAATGAAGAGATCAGTTGAACGAGTCGGTGATTCAACCGTGGGAACGCGGGGCCTTACTAGCCAACCACGAAGATTGTTAACACACTATTGATCTGATAGTGCGGTCCCATCCTTCTAATACAATTCTGAAAGGTCATAAGAGGCCACTTCAACTCAGGAGAGTTGATATTTCAGAAAGGGGGAGATGATAGGGCATGTACCAAAACATGCATGAAAACACCAGTTTTTATTTCATTTTGAACCTATTAGCGGGCAGAAGTGAGGTATTAGATTATGAGCATACACCCTCCCTGGGGTGGTAGGCTACACTGTTGATGGCTGAAAGTCAGTGTAACAAACCAACTATGAAGGATTGAGTAGACTTGACAAGGCAGCCCAAAAGGCTGTTACGTCCTGGCTATGATATTCTACACTGAGCTATAGATGGTGGCGGTAAGCCATTATCTTATGCGCTGGAGGTGAAACATCAGGGAACTACTCAGAATTATTGACTTGCTGCCTCAACGGCCTCTGAATAGTCTGATGACTATTAAAACAAGATATACGAAGTCAGGATTGGTACAACCACATTAGGGCCGGCAGAGATATTGTGCCGCGCCATTTTGTGTATAAGCCCAACTGATTAGATTGGGATGAAGACATGTTACTGAATTAACCATCACTGAGGTTACTCGGGCAGATCTGACCGTTAGAAAGATGTGGGCCTCGCATCAAGGATTTACTGATATGATTGATGAGGGTTGGCACTATAGAATGGCGCCGCGCCATATTTGCACTGGTCACTATACTGGTCCACCAGTGTAGCGCCGCGCTATCTTGTCAATCTGCTTGATATTTACTATGAGTTCCACTGAGCTTGTGCAGTGCGGGACTGATAGAGAAATTGAATAGAACTTGACTAAGACTGACTTGACCAGTCAGCAATGACTAAAAGACTGACTTGCTCAGTCAGAAAGATGGAAACCAAGACAACTAAGCACATCTTATGGCGTGCTAGAGAAATACATGTGGACTAGCCCCGGTAGCAGGTCATAATACCCATGGTTGAGAATGTCTTCTACGCCATTGGCCATTCACTACTCAGGCTCCCACCCTTTATTGTTCCTATTCATTCCGTCTATCTCCTTTACTTCTCTCTGGAATGTATGAAAGCCAGCTGTGTACTCTGTATTAGCCAGTAAACTATCCACCCAGATATACGGGGAATATAGTAAACTCTAGATTTGTTTGGAAAGATATCAGAGATTTGAAGACGCACAGATAAAGATTGTAAGACACGGGACATTGACGGGACAATACCATTGCCCAGATATAAGTGTTATGCATTCAACCTTGGTGAAGAGACCCGCTAGACTTAGGTCTCACGCAATTCAATTGTGAAGAGCCAGTTTGGAACATAAACTCACGCCTCGAACTAGAGTGGCCGCCAGCAGTGTAAGCGTGAGCACACTAGCCCCGCCTTCACCATCTGCGTAACTGCACCTGCTTGTTGATTGTCTCCATTCTCGCAAGAGAGTTACGAGTCAAGTGTCCGTCCACCAAAAGTCTGCCTACCTATTCTGCTTCTTGGCTAGCTGCCAGTTAGTGCTAGGGTCTGACGCTCACAAGGAAACTGAAGACTTTGGACAAGTCAAGGGTTTACTTGAGTCTTGATATACTGTCGGTGTGAAGTCCCTGCTACCCCAGCATAACCGTGCTCAGACCACATAGTTTGCTATTGAAACAGAGTCTTATAAAACCTTTGCACACCCTCTTGATGGGTGATACGTACCCTACCTCCCCGAACACACACACACGAGCATTAGGACCGGATTAGTGTTTTGTTTTGATTTTGGTTGGATTGTGATTAGTGACTAGCTCGCTTCACTCTCTAGTTGATTTCATTAGATTACACGGCCGCACCCTAGTGCACCGTTTCACCGGCTACATAGCCGGTTGGTCCGGAAGGGGTACTCGGCATAGACGGAGGGCGGAGGATCCATTGATATACCCACGGTTGAACACTAGCCGGTCAGCAATGCTGACCTGGCATATACCAAACCAGTCCCAAAACCAAACGGCAGTCGTCTCATTGGCTGACCATATTTCTTATCATCTAATATTGCTTATTGTATTATTCAGCTCACTTTCACATGTAACTCGAACCTAGTAGTATAAAAGGGAGCGCAGAACAGACTAGGGTGGAAGAACATTATGCCCCAGACTTTGGACGAAGCTGGTGCTAGTGGACTCGGGCTGCTAGTGGAGGTTGATACCGAACTTCACTTGTAGTAGTCTTTATATTGGAATCAGTAGACTGTGGACTCTGGAAACATCGAGTGACTAAGTTGAGGGTTTCGTGTTGTTGGTCCTAGACCTCCACATATAAAACAAGGGTGTTCTCGTCAAGACCCAGCTGCAGTTTGCGCTAGTGACTTTGCCTTCACCCTGACAAGACGGAAGCTCTGTCGTAGTGTGTTGGATCACTTGCTAGGTGGATTTGTGTTGGCTTGAGCCCACTAAGAAGAAGACGGACTAGGTGCCCCCACCTCTAGTTTGGCTATAACTTGTCAGTTACTTTGCCTTCACCCCGATATATAGACGGAAGCTCTGTCGTAGTGTGTTGGGTCGCTAGCTGGACGCTTGTAGTGAGCTAGTGCCGATAAAAGCGGAAAGGTTCCTGTTCTTGGTTAAGGAATAGGTCGGCGGTCAAGGAGAGTCTTGCCGTTTGAGACTTGGAGTCATTTGGAGTTAGCCTCAGTAGTCCTTAGGTTGCCTAAGGTGAGGATTTTCACAAACATACAAACCTCTGCCCTGGTGTTCTCGACCTAGTGGTCCAGCCATCTTGTATCCACCCCATATAAACACACACCCCGGACCATCCCTAGGTTCCTAGCAGTGTTGTTGTTGGCGGTTGCATATTGCTAGTACGTTGTAGAGTGTGGTGTTAGAAGCCTATCAATCAAACTTGTGTTTGTTCAAACCTGCTGGTCGCATACTACGGCCCGGACCCGAACTCACAAAGAGAAGCACTTAGATCTTTGGAGGTAGATTGGTTGTGGTTGGTTGTTTTGGGTGTTTGTTCGCAATACCTATCAATTAGCTATTCCTAGTCATATAAGAAGTGCGCCGTTTCAGCGCTATATCTCTGCCAGCCCTAATGTGGTTGTACCAATCCTGACTTCGTATATCTTGTTTTAATAGTCATCAGACTATTCAGAGGCCGTTGAGATGGCAAGTCAATAATCCTGAGTAGTTCCCTGATGTTTCACCTCCAGTGCATAAGATAATGGCTTACCGCCACCATCTATAGCTCAGTGTAGAATATCATAGTCAGGATGTAACAGCCTTTGGGGCTGTCTTGTCAAGTCTACTCAATCCTTCATAGTTGGTTTGTTACACTGACTTTCGGCCATCAATAGTGTAGCCTACCACCCTAGGGAGGGTGTATGCTCATAATCTAATGCCTCACTTCTGCCCACTAATAGGTTCAAAATGAAATAAAAACTGGTGTTTTCATGCATGTTTTGGTACACGCCCTATCACCGGAATGAGTCGAAGAGGGTGTGGTATTCACTCAGGTATACAACCCTGGGCGTGGATACAACCCGTAGTACAATGTGGAGGAAGCAGGGCAGGGTGGAGACAATGCCTATGTCAAGCCAAGGTAGAAGCCTGAGATTAGACAAGGTAGAATCTACTGTACATGGAGATTCTACTGAGCTTATATAGGCTTCTAATAAATTAAAGCCATCACAGTCAATCACAATCAGTTACTGTACTGCAGCATTAAGGAGTGTTAATGCTAATACTCCTAGACTCCTTTATGTCTGTTTCCATGGTGTCGGAGGACTTAGGAGACCCGACATTCGGGTTTCCTAATCCTAAGTGTCGTTGTATCCAGTGGTTCAAACCCCAATTGGTTTGCAACCAGTCATGTACTTTGTGTACACTTCTGTGTTATCTGTGGTGCGTCTGGGGACTAGGATCTGTCTGTACAGGTTCCTAGTCCCTAACGTCTTCTGTATCTGTGGCGCAGACTCCCTGAGTCTGTAGCTTTTAGAATCTGTGGCCGGTTTTCAACCGTGAGAAGGTCACATGGTGGCATCATGAGAGTCCCATGCTACTAAGACGTGTCTGTATCCATACGAACACGAAAAAAGTAGAGCCCAGGTGATTCATGACACACATGTATCATGGACCTCAGTAGTATAAAGGGAGCACAGAGCAGGCTAGAACTGGAGATTATTACACCCTGACTTTGTACAAAGTTGGTGCAGGTGGTCTCAGGTTGCTAGTGGAGATTGTCACTTCACAGGTAGTAGCTTTATTGCAATCAATACTGTTGACTCTGGACACATTGAGATCTTAAGTTGAGGTTCTAGTTGTTGACTCAAGGAGTCTTCACATATATAACCAAGGGTGTCTCTTTGAGAACCAGCTAGCAGTTGCACTAGCAGCTTTGCCTTCGCCCTGATGTTGCAGGGTTATGAGCCCAGCCCATAGATTCGTATTTGGGTCAGTGATCTTTGTAGCGGTAGAGTGGTTTTTGAATAAAAATAATGGAATACGGTTCCAAGGCATAGGGTACGAAAAGCAGCAGAAAAGATGGTGTCGATAGCATGGAAAAGAGGTGTGGGACAAGTGTGTGTGCAGATCATGATGAAATGGGTTTGTTGGTGGCTAGAAGCCCACTGACAGCATTCCAGAGAGGAAGGGGTGAGGAGCTACTGTGCTGCCTCTGGGTGTTTGCCCTGCACTGGCCGTAAAGATGGTGGTACAATGGTAAAATTGCATGATTGGTATGTATTTACTATGTAAACAATGAGGTAATGACAAATAGGGTTTACTAAAGTAGAATCGAAAGTTGTATGTGGAAGAAACTCCACAACCCAGCCATCTGATCCTGCAACACCCATATTGACAGAAGCACTGTCGTAGTGTGTTGGATCACCTGCTAGGTAGTTGTGTGTTGGCTCGAGCCTACTAAGAAGAAGATTGGCTAGGTACCCCCACCTTTAGACTGACTGTAACTTGTCAGTTACTTCGCCTTCACCCCGATATTGATGGAAGCACTGTCATAGTGTGTTGGGTTGCTACAGTGGTGCTCAAATGTTCTCCATGGGGTCATTTGGGTTCATCTCGGTATGGAATCACTTCAAATAAAGTCCTGGCATGTATATCGAGGCAATAGAAGATTTTTGAGACTATTTACCGCATACCATACATACCTTGTTGTCCCCCAATAAATTAAATTGTTGTTTTCTGAAAACCTGGGTCTGTGGATCTGAGTGATATCGCAAATTGGTCATGCTAGCCTTAAAGGGCTTGAAAAACGGAGCCTCTTCACCCCTTTGTTCACCTGAATCCATAGGGATTTGAGCTTGCAATGCCCTGTACAAGATGGCCATTTTGGGCATTTTTGGCTGTTTCTGACTACTTTTTGAGCAAAATGGCTGACTTGCACAAGGTATTGTGTGCCCAAATCCCTATCAATTCGGGTCAAACAAAAGGTGAATTAGGTCGTTTTTACAAGTACTTTCATGCTACTATCACTATTTTGTGACATCATTTGAACTCAGAGACTCGGTTTTTCAAAAAATGCAAAAAAAAAATTATTGTGAGGTATGGTATATATTAAACCATTCCAGAAATCTTCAATTTGCTCAAGATCTATGGTAGGATTTTATTTGGAGCAATTTGGTGCACAAACAACCCCAAACAGCTGCATGCAGAACATTTGAGCACCACTGTAGCTGGACACTTATAGTGTCTATTGCCAATAAGAAGTGGAAATGTTCCTGTTCTTGGTCAAGGAATAGGTCAGCAGCTTAAGGACTGCCTAGTCATTTGAGGATTGAAGTCCCTTGTTGTTAGCCTCAATAGTCTTTGGATATCCCTTAGCGAGGATTTTCACAAATCTACATACGCTGGAACGAATACAATGGGAGATATTTTGTTTCTTGACAAATCAATTGCGGTTACTTCAAAGGAGGGATATTACTCCACCCTATGAGGCGAACTATAGCAGAACTTGGATATACACTGGTTGGGAGATTCAAGATTTTCAGCACGATTTATGGTGAAAAATGTCTTTTGTTTTTCAGACATTTTTCACAGAAAAAAGCAGTGAAAATTTCAAATCTTTTTCACCTCTTTTGAGCTTCCTTTTGAATTTTTCACCTCGAACTCACAAAATAGTGAAAATGTTTTGAGTTTTTCACTACCTTTTCAGTGAAAAATGTCTGAAAAACAAACAACATTTTTCACCATAAATTGTGCTGAAAAACTTGAGTTTCCCAACCAGTGATAGGGGCTAAAACATCAACTGTGATCGTATTGACTGAAAATTGGGCTGTTTGGTACATCACAAAGAGGATTTGGGACTCGGAACCCAAAAAGGGATACAATCCACGATCCTCGGGGGTTCGAAAGTTCGAATGATGAGTGTTGACATGAATGGATCACTTCAATGACAAAATAAGATTTGTCATGTTCAGAGAAGGCTATTACAGCCGGTTGAGTGGGGACACTCAATATTTATGAAAAGGGGAGATGACAGACCTGGTATTGGGGCACCCGGGCATTTATTCAAAATCACTCAAGTTGCAACATACTATAATGTGTTACACTACATTACAATGCCATCTCACAAGGGCTAATGCTGGCCTGGGCAGTTAGCTAAAAGGAATAGAATGTGTCTCAAACCATTAGAAAGGCGCTGGACAACAATCCTGGTAAAGGGTTGACGTGCGAAGCCGCTAATGGAGCAATTGCGGAAAGTGCCTTACCATCCTGGAAACAGATTGGGGCTACTGCACATCCCTGACTAAGGGTGGATTATGAGGGATTATCCTTCTGAACCAGAGGGATCATTGTTGGACATCATCTGACGTCTTCAGGACTGCCAAGAGAAGGCTGGACTTGGTTGATCTACCAATTGACTAAGAAACCATACTTGGGTACTGGGAAGCGACGGCTATCACAGTTTTCAGACAAATCACTTAGGAGGGTCAGAGCGGGACCAATTGAAGCGAATGGTTACCAAGGAGGGTAACGGTGAGCTGACAAGGCAGTCAGCTAAAAGTTGACATATCAACAATATCCCATCACGATTGTTCTAAGCGATGTAGATCTTGACTCATTGTTAAGCTTGGCTCGTTGATGTTTCTTATAAATCTCTCTCAATTTTACTAATTGTCTGATATCTGACAGGAGTTCATCGGCTAGCTGCCATACCACTAGTCATATACCCTGAACCCTGCTGCGCATTTGTATCTGTCTCGTTTATATTTAGAAACCTGTAAAGTATTTAAGTAGATGGTTATGGGAGGAACACCAGTGAATCTCACCCCACCTGTTGGACAAGAAGTTACTAGACTTCACGCTTAACCGGTCAAGTAGGCATTCTTTCGGAGACACCCAGAAGCTATACCAAGTTTCGTTTGTTTTCCCTGTTTGAATATTATCTATGTTGGATTTGGATCTTTATAAACGGCGTGTGAACATATTGGATAAACGGAACGGATGCGTGGAAAGGAAACAAATTGGACTTGACAATTGGTTGTAATCTCACAAGGATTAGCAATTGCGGATACTATTTGGAATCGGGATTCATAAGAATCACTTGCGTTTTGCATCGGAGTACTATCTCTAAACCTAGACCCACATCACATAAAACCGTTGAACATAAAA
Source organism: Mycena albidolilacea (assembly GCA_029282495.1). Lineage (NCBI taxonomy): Eukaryota > Fungi > Basidiomycota > Agaricomycetes > Agaricales > Mycenaceae > Mycena > Mycena albidolilacea. The sequence goes on along the minus strand of JARIHO010000056.1, from coordinate 707,286 downwards.
TCTCGTCTGTCTATCCGCATTGCGCCTAGAACGGAATCGAGCAATTTATCTATAGAGTATAGTGCCGCTCCTTGGATCACCACTTCGATGTTTCATCCCTAGGGCTTGTATTTGGACACAATAAATTCTGAATTTAATTGGAGACATATTAGAGCATGTATTGAGTTATTCTGTACTGAAACTTTGAGGATCTTGGTAGTGGTATGTTATGAGGAAGGGATATACATTTTTTGATGGCAAATGTCGCAGTTCCGTTCCTTGGATCACCCCACTCTCTCTGCCATTGCCCAGTCTTGTATCCTTGTTAAACTCATTTTTGGGCCCATATGGAACCTAAGAACTTATTCAGAGGCTCTTGTGTACAATTGAAGTCTGCACAAGCACTCTGAGAGCTGCGGTGCATTGGGGCTCTGCCTGCCAAATATGGTAATTTTCACGTGTCACCCCTTGCACAAATTCTCTGAGCCTGGGCTTTGGTCCGATTGCCTGGATCTCTGGGAGTAAATTATAGCTGGTATGGCCATCTATCATCCAAAATGTTGTTTCGGCCAGAATCTCCCAAATGGGTACAAAATGGATGAAAAGGAAAGTCACTGATGGTGTGATCAAGGATTGATTTGCCTAAAAACACATTGTTTGGGAGCTCAATTCAGGGCATACATAAAGTATACATGATTAGGAATGTCGAAGGATTTGACCCCAGGATGGATATATGTGCCGCAAAAAATGAATGATCCATTGATGGGTCATGATCCAAGGAGCGGCACTATACTGTATGACTTGTGGACCTATAAAGTCTTGCTTCTCAAAGAGAATTAAAAGTTCAAATTGCCACAATCTATACTGGATTGGAACCCCGAACTTGTACGAGGATTATAGTGTTTGAGTTGTTGTAGTCACATTTATTGAAACACGTATTCATTTATGAGGTTTGGTTTGTGGTTATTTCACCGCTTGCCCCATAGTCACCATTTCACCGAGACCTACAAAGGAGTACTATCAAGTTCCGCACTTGGAACTGAAGGGAGACTTGAGTTGAAGCAGAAACAGGTCGATCTGGTGCAGTGCCAATCTATCAGTGATCAACACTCCCTCTGAATAATCCAGGGGTGCTGGCAGGTTCCTGCCTCGTAATTGGCAAGGGAACATGGTGTGCTCACACTTGGGAACCAATGGGAGGCAACCCCTGGAAGAACATCCGCCGAAAACACGGTTAAAGGGACGGATTAACGGACAATTGACTCACTGGGATTGTATTTTGGGCTTTGTAATTGTGTCTTGGCAGTTGTATAAGTATCACGAGGTGTTTCTATGACAGACACAGCATCATCCCCCGAACTAGTAGGCTATATACTTGCACATTGGGTTGATCTGGGATCCTCGGCAAACACACTCTTATAGAGTAGCACTATTAGTTAAAATCTTAATTGTTTCTGAATCATATTATATTCTGGAAACACATTTGGACCCTGGTCTGGAAAGCTTGTGACTCTGTTGGATTCTGTAAAAGAGACTCTGTTAAAGAAATGTTAAAGTTGCGCAGCAGGATTCAGGAAGTACCTTAGGGGAAACACCTGGAAACATGACTGTTGTGTGAGCAACGGGGCAATACCACACTTATGTTACTCATACCCAAGGTCAAATCGGACTCGCTAAAATTACAGGTCATTGTTGATTTGAGAAAGTGCAATGCTAACACCAAGAAAATGAGCTCACCGTTGCCTGATATGGATGGGATTCTGCGCCGTGCATCGCAGTGATAAGCCGTGAAACGGTGATTGATGTGCTCAGAACCTATATAAGAAACACACAAATAACCCCACTTGACTCGTGATCGGCACAGAAACAGTCCAGAGACTGTTCCAACAACCAACAAACAAATCAAATGGCAATATCTGCATGTTTCCAGAGATCCTGACGAGTTGCAGCCCCTAGTACAGGGCCTTATAAAGGTTGTAGGGAGAGTTTTTGTATCTCTAAGAGGCGGTAGAGCAAACTGCGTAGAACGTGTTTCTAGACACAGGGAAACATTGTTTCCAAGATAGATTTATAGCTTCGCAGCGTGTGTGTGTGAGAGTCCAAGTGACAGAGAAACAAGTTTAAAGTAGTCCCGTAGACTCGAGTAGGGCCCCTAGTTTATAGGCCAAGAACGTTCACAGAGCTTTCCCTAAAGAGGTACTTTCTGAGCAACGCCAGCAGTCACGTTTCCAAAGCTTTCCCTAGATGGTACTTTCTGAAACCCGCTCCGCAAACAACAACAATAATGTTTCTTTCAACAGAGTCCCAGTTCCAACAGATTCACAGAGTTCGTAACAGTTTCCAGGCAGAGCCCAAGTGCATTTCCAGAATAATATATGATTCAGAAACAAATAAGATTTTGACTAATAATGCTACTCTATGAGAGTGTGTTCGCCGAGGATCCCAGATCAACCCAATGCGCAAGTGTATAGCCTACTAGTTCGGGGGAAGATGCTGTGTCCATCGTAGAAACACCCTCAGATACTTATAAAACCGCCAAGGCACAATTACAAAGCCCAAAACACAATCCCAATGAGTCAAAATTCCGTTTATCTGCCTCTTTAACCGCATTTCCGTCGGTTGTTCTTCCAAGCGTCGCCTCCCATTGGTTCCCAACTGCGAGCACGCCATGTTCCCTTGCCAATTACGAGGCAGGAACCTGTCAGCAGCACCCCTGTATTATTCAGAGGGTGTGTCGATCACCGATAGATCGTCACTGCATCTTGTTCGACCTGTTTCTGCTTCATCTCAACTTTCCCCTTGGTTCCAAGTGCAGAACTTGATAATACTTCTCTGTAGGTCTCGATAGATACCCGTTTCTCTAGGGTTTCCCAGAAAGGGTTCTTGAGAAAGAACCTTAGAACACCTTTAGAGTTGTGATCCGGATCCTCAGAATAGCCGACCACCTGTTTTGGTGCATCCGCATTTGATGGAAACCGGCAACTCTGGCAACCGAAACACTCGTGACCAAGTGCGTCTCTCCTAGCGTCTCAACACAACACCACACATTGCCAACTCCCATTCCCTTGACCCATTTCCGTTGCTTAAGTGGATGTTGGAAACAAGTCAAAAGAAGTTCCTTGACTTATTAATTGGCTACACGTTTCCCTTACAGTTTTTGGGGTGAGACTAGCCAATGGGTGTTCTAATTCCTTAGAACATCCACCTGTTTCTCTGTGGTTCGTCCAACAGCTACCAGGAACCAGTACTGTTGCATAGAAACAACAGTTTCAGCAATGAGCACGATCAGAAACATGCAAACTTACGTGTATCTAACCATGGCCCAATTGCTGGCTTATCAACGGACCATGGGTGAAATAGCAAGGAATTTGCTGATTTCTACCTTAATCACGTAGCACGCTGCTCCAAAGGATTAGCATAAGTCCTATATGACCAATCAGGGCTTGATCCTGCATGAGGACCTTAATCAAGTCCGCCTGGGGTGCATCAACTGGAATGTTCATACTGGTTGACATCCATGATTAAGGGTTTAACTGCTGAGATTATGCATCACTGCTTAATCAAGGCATCGCGGGGCCCACAAACAACATGGGCAATATTAATCATCCTCTCTGATGATCTGTGGCACCACTGTGGGGTCTTGATTAGGCGCTCAAGTACTTTGTTGTGCTTGATTTACGAACGGAGCCTTGCGCGACAGATCAGGTGATTCAGGTTTAACAGTAACCAGTTACCCCGGCTATGGTTGGATTTTGTTTATCAACTATCCGATCATTGTTGCCATCCTGATTTGGTTCCTTGAAACAGGCCAGGACGGTAACTCACATATCTCCACAACCACTGGGCGGTTTGGGTTGATTAAGGTACTGGCTCGAAGCCAGCACCTTCCTTTACCTAATACTGAAGGTCCTGAACGGGGGACACGAGGATAGAGGATGGGACTGTCAACACAATCAAACAGGAAACAGTTACGCCAGACACACTCAAGCACTAAGGGGTCGATCCACGAGGATCCTATATATTTATCTACACATGATTAGCTATGGACACCTTACTCATATACCAGCGAGTAGAATAATCATTGTGTTGTAAGCGTAATTGTACAGTATATAAGGAGGAGGTTTTGGCATGGATAGGCACTGAAATCTCTGTCTCTAAGAGCAGTAGCCTTTACCGGGTATTGCTTGATAAACGACGGAGATTCGGGACTTGTCACCCAGGATTGACTTCGTTAAGAAGTTTTGTTTTGTTTGCACAAGTAACTCAATATCAATTGTTGGCTCGGGATTTTGGCATTGGAAACAGTTAAGAAGCTAGAGAGAGCTTGTTAGGAATTGAGAACACGGCACTGCACTACAGCAGCCTCAGAAGGCTTATTATTTGGGATTTGAGAACACGGCACCTTGATTAGGATTGGGATTGTTGACTCAAGCTTGTAAAAGCTTTTAAACTCAATTTGTTGGCTTAGGCGCTCGTTTGGCACTGCTCAAAGAGGACTAATACTCTAAATCAAACCTTGCACTTCAGACTCGACCTTTAAACAGGTGTGTTCCTCGCAACCTTTGCTGGATATCTGTGCTCCTTGAACCTTCTTAAAGTGTTCAAAAGACCCCTACTCGGCGGCACAGTCTAAACCATTCAAGGGGAAAGTAGTTAGGATTCTTGATTAAACTAGTACTGCTGTTGTAGACACCGAGCAAGCATTTCAGCGGTGTAAGTATCGCTCGTTGATAGATGGCCAAGACACTTACAAGCAGATCCGTGTCGTGCCAGTGCATGTTTCACGAACGGCTGTAAGTACGCCAGATGGCAACATGGTCAGCCATGTACTACAACAAGGAGATTGCAACGCACCTGCCACATATCAGACTCTGATGAACTACCTCTTTGGTGATTACATTGGGCGCTTCATGGATGTGTACTTGGAAGACGTCATAATCCACTCAAATAGTTTAGAAGAGCACATTGAACACGTCAAGAAAGTAATAGACGTACTTCGTTGAGAGAGGCTCCATCTGAGTGCCCACAAGCTGCAGCTACTGCATTCCGAGTTGAGCATCCTTGGACGAGTCGTTGACAACGAAGGGATTTGAATGGACCCTCACAAAGTCGACACTATACTGAAGTGGAAAATGCCAATGAACCATGATCTCCTTCGAGGATTTCTTGGGTCCGTTGGATATCTTGCGGATAATCTCCCAGGCGTGAGGATTCCGATGGGACTTCCTCACAACCTGACGAGTGACTCGGTGCCTTATCGCTGGGGTTTTACTCACCAACACACTTCTGAAGACATCAAGTCCTGTGTAGACGAGGCAAAAGATCATCACAGGAAAGCACTTGATTATCGCAAGGACGCACCAACAATATGGTTGGTAATGGAAGGCTGTAGTTCTGGTATCGCCGGCATTGTGTCCCAGGGCGAGGATTGGAGGAACGTGAATGTTGCCACCTTTTTCTCTGCCAAGTTGAATGCCGCTCAGCAAAACTATCCCGTGCACGAAATTGAAATGCTCGCCGGTGTGGAGGCAATGCTTCACCACCGCGACATCCTGCAAGGGTGCAAGTTCATTTGGGTAACAGATCACAAAGGGCTTATTCACCTTTTGAACCAGAAGAGCTTGTCTGGAAGACAAGCATGGTGGATTGAAAAAACTTTGTGCTTCAACTTCAAGGTCAAGTATGTCCTGGGCATGGAGAACGTTCTTGTGGATGCCCTGTCCCATATCTACTCAAACAAGTCACCGGGTACCATTCGAGCTCATTCAGAATACATGTACCACGACATTCTCGATAACAATGATCTAGAAATCGAGTCAATTTTGATGCCGGTTTTTTGCTGGTCTTGAGGCAATGGCCCTGTCTAGTGACAGGGTAACTTGCTCAATGGCAAAGGCTTCTGAAGAGACGAAGGGGCCAGTTGCAAGGACTGCAACCGGAGCTATTGGCGAAAAGCCAGCAGCCAACACAAATTCGGGGTCATTTGGGTCTGCTTCGAGTACACACCCAAAGGAGGGCAGGAGTACCAACAAAAAATCAGATTTGAACGAACAAGGCCCGAGAACAAGGTCCAAAACCAAGTTGTTAAACACCTTGGTGGTGGATGACAAGGAGGCGATTGATAAGCAGGCACAGCCCCCTGTCAATCACGGGGATCAACAAGTTGATCCCAAGGAACCAACTCTTGTTAGCAACATTTCACGTGCGGCTCAACAAGACTCGTCTTCAAGCTTTGAGCTCAAAGATCAGCTGGAACGCCTTGACGAATCTCTGCTTACCATTATAAAATCTGGATGGCGTGGTCTCAACATTGCGGGATTCTTAACCAACGAGTATGGGGATGATCCCGTCTTCAAGGAAATCCTAGAGAAGCCCAAGGATTTTCGCAACTTTGAGATTGAGGATGGACTCAGTTACCTCAACCATTCGGACTACCAGGTGCTCTGTGTGCCCAAAGCGGAGTACAAGGGCCAAAATGTACGTGAAATAATCATATCCAAGGTGCATTCCATTCTCACGCACCTCGGGCTTCGCAAAACTCTGGACTACATCCACGATCATTTCTGGTGGAAAGAAATGGTCGATGATACACATAGTTTTTGCGAGTTGTGCTCGACCTGCGAATGCAGCAAGCCCAGTAATCAGAGGCTGTATGGTTTCTTGCATTCGCTCAACCCACCTCAGGCTCCTTGGGAGTCCATAGGGATTGACTTTGTCGGTCCTTTGCCCAAATCCAAGAACCGGGACGGAGTTTTCAACTCCATCGCGGTGGTTATTTGCTTGCTCACTGGAAGAACTCACCTCGTTCCAGCAGGGATCAACTACATGGCTCAACAGATGGCCGAGCTCGTGTTTGAACATGTCTACAAGCTACATGGATTGCCCAAGTCGATTGTGAGCGAACGAGAATTGCTATTCACTAGCATATTTTGGAAACTCCTGCATGATCTGATCGGGGTGAAACTCCATATGTCTAGTGCCTATCACCCCAAATCCAATGGCGGAACTGAGCGTGCTAATCACACCGTTATGTAGATGCTCTGCCAATGCATCCATCCCAAGCAGAAGGACTGGGTACAGAAATTGCCTGCAATTGAGTTCGCTTTGAACTCCACTCGCTCCGAGTCCACGGGGTATGCTCTGTTCTTTCTAGACATGGTGAAACAGTGCACTAGGGTGCGGAACAAGTAGAGAATAATTCTGCAAAGCAACCAGCACAATCCAGTTCAATGAATCTCATTTTGTTGTCATTGTGTGTCTTCAAAGCACGTCCCAAGCAGTTGCTTAATTTGGTATATTGTGGTTGCATTACAAGGGAGGTTAAGTAAGGTAATTGGGGAGTGGCAGACCATTGTCCAAACTTGTATCCAACCTCAGCCGAGGTGGAGCTCATGGACTTCAACCTCTTTGCTTTGACCTGAGGCTTTGTCCGAACTTTGACTCCAACCTTATTGGATCAGAATTGAAATTTGTCCGAACTTGGTATCCAACCTATCAACCAATAATCCAAGGTCCTCAAGGTGCTAGTACCTAGGAAGTGAGACACAGGAGAGGGGTACTGCGAGAGCACTAGCAATGGTGCGAGCGGTGAGTCAGGAATCTGAAGGGTATTAAACCCTGTGCTAGCAGCCTTCTAACAAGGGTGTTAGTATGCGGTACTTGACTAGTGATCGACCCGAGACCTGAAACACAGATGCGAGCACACGACTGTCACAATGCAGTCATGAGTCACAAACAGAGACAAGTAGACCAGTAGAGGAATAGCTACCAGGCTATTGGTGCAGATGTGCGAGTCACCACCAATGCAGTAACAGATAAATGGGCTGCTAGCCGGTGCTCTGACCTGTGCTAGATGACTCCAGGCAGCAGATTCAACTCTGTTTCATCAGGATAGAGGTTCCGGCAGCTGACGGCAGGCTGAGGAATCAGTTACGATACCCATAAATGGACATTAGAGGATCAGTGTGGCTGTTCTGCTTGGCATAGACCCATCATAAAACCAAACAGCAGTCGTTTCATTGGCTGTTGTATCCATCACATCATTTTCACTCATTTATATTATTCATTCTGTTTATCACATTGTCAGCAATGGCCTCTGGGTTGGCTAAACAGTGAGAACCCCAACTAGGATAAACCTGATAGACGCTAATAGCTCGTGTGTTCCCCGAGCAGTAGAATCAACTGTATGGTGTCCTCCCTAGGAGGCTGTATGTCGTAGGTTGGAATGTGAGGCAGAACCCGGTGAAACGGTGCACTAGGGTGCGGCCGTGAAATCTAATGATTTGACTAGTGAGAAAAGCGAACCAGTCACTCTACTCAAACAACCAAAACCAAAACAAAACACTAATCCGATCCTAATGCTTGTGTGTGTGTGTTCGGGGAAGTAGGGTATGTATCACCCTTCAAGAGGGTGTGCAAAGGTTTTATAAGACTCTGTTTTAACAACAAACTAGGTGGTTTAAGTACGGTTATGCTGGGGTAGCAGGGACTTCACGCCAACAGAATATCAAGACTCAAGTAGAACCTTAGACTGTTCAAGTCTTCAGTTTCTTTGTGAGTGGCAGAACCTAACACTACTGGCAACTAGCCAAGAAGCAGAAGGTAGGGCAGACTATCAACAGACAGATCCTACTTCAATATCAACCAATCCTGCACGAATGGCGGCAGTATCAACAAAACGGGGGCAGGGTGGACGCTGGGCTAGGGCACGGACAGTTACACTGAAGGCGGCGGTTTCACTTCTATTTGCACAACAGGTCTTAGTCTTGGAGGCCTAAAGCGCTGCTACAGGAGATGAGTTGGTACAGGTTGAACGAAGGCTCTTATATCAATGCAATGGTAGTCTTTTCGACTTCCCGTATCTCTTAGTCTTTTCTGTGTGTCTTCAAATCTGTCTGATATCTTTTCACAAATCTAGAGTCTACTATATTGCCCGTATATCTAGGGGATAGTTTACTGGCTAATACAGAGTACACAGCTGGCTTTCATACATTCCAGAGAGAAGTAAAGGAGATAGACAGAATGAATAGGAACAATAAAGGGTGGGAGCCCAAGTAGTGAATGGCCAATGGTGTAGAAGGTGTTCTCAACCATGAGTATTATGACCTGCTACCAGGGCTAGTCCACATGTATTTCTCTAGCACACCATAAGATGTGCTTAGTTGTCTTGGTTTCCATCTTTCTGACTGAGCAAGTCAGTCTTTTAGTCATTGCTGACTGGTCAAGTCAGTCTTAGTCAAGTTCTATTCAATTTCTCTATCAGTCCCACACTGCACAAGCTCAGTGGAACTCATAGTAAATATCAAGCAGATTGACAAGATAGCGCGGTGCTACACTGGTGGACCAGTATAGTGACCAGTGAAATATAGTGCGGCACTATTCTGTAGTGCCAATCCTCATCAATCATATCAGTCAATCCTTGATGCGAGGCCTGCATCTTTCTAACAGTCAGATCTGCCTGAGTAACCACAGTGATGGTCAACTCAGTAACATGTCTTCATCCCAATCTAATCAGTTGGACTTATACACAAAATCAAGTGGCACTATATCTCTGCTGGCCCTAATGTGGTTGTACCAATTCTGACTTCGTATATCTTGTTTTAATAGTCATCAGACTATTCAGAGGCCGTTGAAGCGGCAAGTCAATAATTCTGAGTAGTTCCCTGATGTTTCACCTCCAGCACATAAGACAATGGTTTACTGTCACCATCTATAGCTCAGTGTAGAATATCATAGTCAGGACGTGACAGCCTTTTGGGCTGCCTTGTCAAGTCTACTCAATCCTTCATAGTTGATTTGTTACACTGATTTTCGGCCATCAATAGTGTAGCCTACCACTCCAGGGAGAGGGAGGGTGTATGCCCATAATCTAATGCCTCACTTCTGCCCGCTAATAGGTTCAAAATGAAATAAAAACTGGTGTTTTCATGCATGTTTTGGTACACACCCTATCAACAGGACACATGCCCAGGTCTCTGCTGTGGAACTCTGATCGCACCCGTAAATACCTGGGCATCGTGAATTTTGTGCTCCAACAGCGCCTCGCGATCATGGCTGCGCACAACAGCATCATAGCTGCCTGAGTAAAACAAACCCAGTCTGCCAACCGGAAGCGCTGAAACGGTGCACTTGATATACGACTAGAAATAGCTTAGATTCGTGCTTGCACAAAACAACCACAAAACCACCACTACAACAATCTATTCCTCCAAAGATGTAAGTGCTTCTCTTTGTGAGTTCGGGTCCGGGCCGTAGTATGCGACCAACGGGTTTGGAACAAACACAATTCGACTGCTAGACTTCAACAAAGCCGTTCAACAACACGCTAGCACTACGCAGCTGCCAACAACAATACCACTAGCACCTGGAATGGGCAGGGTTATATGGGTTGGATACAAGGTGACTGGATCGCTAGATCGAGGGCACCAGGGCAGAGTATGTAGGTTTGTGAAAATCCTCGCAATGGGGTACCCAAAGACTATTGAGGCTAACAACAAGGGGACTTCAATCCTCAAGCGACAAGGCAGTCCTTAAGCCGCTGACCTATTCCTTAACCAAGAACAGGAACATTTCCACTTTGTATTGGCAATAGACACTATAAGCGTCCAGCTAGCGACCCAACACACTACAACAGTGCTTCCGTCAATATCGGGGTGAAGGCGAAGTAACTGACAAGTTACAGTCGGTCTAGAGGTGGGGGCACCTAGTCCGTCTTCTTCTTAGTGGGCTCGAGTCAACACACAATCACCTAGCAGGCGATCCAACACACTATGAATATATCGGGGTGAAGGCAAAGCTGCTAGCGCAACTGCTAGCTGGTTCTCAAAGAGAACACCCTTGGTTTTATACATGAAGACTCCGCGAGCCAACAACTTAGAACCTCAACTTAAGATCTCGATGTGTCCAGAGTCAACAGTATTGATTCCAATAAAGCTACTACTTGTGAAGTGTTTGTACAATCTCCACTAGCAACCTGAGACCACCTGCACCAACTTCGTACAAAGTCGGGGTGTAATAATCTGAGGTTCTAGCCTGCTCTGTGCTCCTTTTATACTACTGAGGTCCATGGTACATGTGATAAACAGAATGAATAATATAAATGAGTGAAAATGATGTGATAGATACGACAGCCAATGAAACGACTGCCGTTTGGTTTTATGATGGGTCTATGCCAAGCAGAACAGCCACACTGATCCGCTAGCGTCCATTTATGGGTATCGTGAGTGATTCCTCAGCTTGCCATCAGCTGCTGGAATCGCTATCCTGACGAAGCGGAGTTGAATCCGCCGCCTGGAGTCATCTAGCACGAGTCAGAGCACCGGCTAGCAGTCCGTTTATCCGTCACTGCATATGTGGTGACCCGCGCATCCGCACCAATAGCCTGCTAGCTATTCCTCTACTGTCTACTTTGTCTCTGTTTGTGACTTGCGACCGCGTCGCGACCATCACGTGCTCGCATCTGTGTTTCGGGTCTCGGGTCGATCGCTAGAGGATTTCCGCATGCTAACGCCCCCGCTAGAAGGCTGCTAGCGTATAGTTTACTACCCTTCAGATCCCAGACTCGCCGCTTGCACCTCCAACTAGCGTGCTCGCAATACCACTCTTCTGTGTCTCGCTTCCTAGGTGCTAGCACCTTGACTGTGTAGGCTTATGGTTATTTCCCCATGGTTTGTGCCTTCAGACCGTGCTAGCGCGTCACACTAGTCGTATCTGATGCTACAACCGGCAGCTTGGGCTCACTCCAGTTCTCCTTTATATCACCTAGCCAGAGTCCTGAGTGCTAGTAATAACACTTCAGAAGTGCTAGCACTTTCCCGTTGTATAAATACTGGTCCTAGGAAATCGCAAAATAGCACTAGATGCCGCGCGCTCTTGTTACGGTGTTTCAGCGCCAAGCCGCACCCACTTCAGTCAACCCTTTTCCCAAACCCATAGGGTCTATTTGGTTCCAATACATAATGGGTCCTATGGTGGGTGAACTTGGCTGGAGTTCCCATCTGGAGTGGGAAAGACCACGAGATATGGGGGAGGCCGGTGGGATGTCCACATGTATAAATCTGGGCTTCCCACATGACCAAATTGGGCTGCCCACTGTTGATGGTGGTCATTCCCAGGGGGTCACGTCACGGGTGCCAAACAAATTGTGATGCTGCATGCAGTTCTGCTCACATTGGGCTGTGAGTAGGTGAATCTGGAAGCCCTTGCATGCCTTAGTGTGTAGGGGATACCATATGCAATAATGTGGATGTTTATGCCACTCTGTCAAATGCTTTGCCCCTATTGATTACAGGCCAATGCTGGTAATGTGGTGCATGTATGGCTTGCCAGTAGACCACAGCCTGTGGAGAGGCTGTCTCCACAGGCTGTCTGTAGGTTGTAATAGCTGCAGGGCTAGGATGGGCTTTCAGTTGATGGCACAGAGGGGACCCACCTTCCAGGCTATCTCAACAGCTTTCTTGCTCCTGTGCTTCACAGTCTCAAGATTTTGGAGGCATTCCTAGTTGCCTAGGGTGGATCCAGTTGGTTTGCTAACATCCTTGGTATTGAGATCAAACTGTGTGCTACAGCAGGTACAGATTGTGAGTGTTACCATGTATGCAGGAGGATGGCTTGGTGTGTACGTAGGGGGGGTACCTATACCCGGGATACACTGGAGGTTCAGCAGAGGTTCAGCAGATGAGCCATGCCCATCTATCTGGGCTTGTCCATTGGGGTACTTGCCATATCAGATCTCCAAGGCCAGTTGATGAGTCAATTCAAGCAATTGTCCCTAGTATATCTTGGTGTATCGCTTTAGTAGAACAAGTAGGCTTGCATTGTTCGGCAGCCTTCATACATAATCCCAGTAACAACTTGATATTACCAAAAGTAACCAGGCATTTCGTTTTATTGATACATAACAAAGTCTTTCGTCACTGTCATGCATAAAAGGCTTATCTAGTATGAGTTTGGCCCCTGACATACAATTTGACTGCAAGTTAGAAGCTTTCATACTTGTGTGATATCTATCAAATTCATGACACTATCACTCTTAATACACGAAGAACAGGCACAGGATCTCCTGTTCTGGAGTGCCCAGTTAATTCTGGTAATCCTGAGCAATATATGCTTGTATCTATTTCTTGTGCATAGTTTAGTAATAGACATTGTCACTCGCAGTGCAGGCACTGGGAATAACGCACTTGGATTCAACATGTGTCAGTCAGTATATACCGTGCCTGCACTGGGGCAATGCCGTGATAATAATGTCTTGTGGGATGGACCATGGACCACCTGGGACATCCCAATTCAAAGTGGGAATTCCCATGCATAGATGGTCCTTCCCGTTGCAGCAAGGGCATTCCCAATGCTCATGGGACGTCCCACTCCCCTCTGGGAATCCCTAGATGGACTTGGGAAATCCCACATCACCATGGGAATGACCACGTGGACTGGGGAATGCCCATGTCACAACTGGGAATGCCCACAGTGTCTAGTATGTGTGGGCATTCCCACTTGCAATCTAGGCATATTGGGAATGCCCATGTCACAACCTGGAATGCAACTGGGAATTCCCACATTGTATGCTATATGTGGGCATTCCCACTTATGACTGGGAATGCCCACATCACAATGGCATGTGACTAGGGAATACCCACATGCAACTGGGAATTCCCACGTTGTAGGACTGGGAACACCCACATCACATTGGAATGTGACTAGGGAATGCCCACACGCAACTGGGAATTCCCACATTGCATCGACTGGGAACACCCACATCACAGCAGAATGTGACTAGGGAATGCCCATATGCAACTGGGAATTCCCACATTGTATGGACTGGGAATGCCCACATCACAATGGAATGCGACTAGGGAATGCCCACATGCTAAGTGGGCATGCCCACACATACCATATATGGCAGGCATGCATCAGCAATGTGGGCATTCCCAGAAGCATTTGTGAATGACCATAACTGCCACTTATGGTAATACTATGGTCATTCCCATCTTCAGAAGTGGGAACGACCATAACTGCCATTTATAGAAGTATCTTGGTTATTCCCAGTGTACCATGATCATTCCTACGGAGGAATGGGAATGACCATACCTGCCATTTATGGTAGTGCTGTGGTCCTTCCCATTCCTTGATGGGAATGACCATTCTTACTAGGTATGGAAAGTGTGGTCCTTCCCATTTGACAACTGGGAATGACCATAACTGCCATTTTGGGCAGTAATATGGTCGTTCCCATTTGTACAACTGGGAATGACCATACTTGCCATTTACGGTACTGCTGTGGTCCTTCCCATTTCATCTATGGGAATGACCATCCTTACCATATATGAAAAGTGTGGTCTTTCCCATATTCATACTGTGGGAAGGACCATTTGACAGGTGTACTGGTCCTTCCCATTTGACACTGGGAAAGACCAGCAAGCAGGTTGACTTTGAATTGAGTCAACAGTCGAGAGTCAACAGTCGAGGCAGTTGACTCGAGTCACTGTTGAGTCAACACCGACCAACTCAAAGTGCATGTCAAATAAAGCAAGGCAATTGAGTCGGGAGTGTAAAATGGTTATAAACAGCTTATTAGGGTTCAAATAGGCTGTGCATCAAAGGACTTGGGTGTCTGGTGCTCACTGGGCTGAGAGCCAATACATCCACCTGTTCAAGTCAGATACATTTGGGCACATGTCAAGTAAAGCAATTGAGTTGGGAGTGTAAAGTGGTGCTAGAGGCGATTATAAACAGTCTTATCCCAGTCTTATCCATCGGAAGGGCTCCCACGAGTGTATTGCCATTGGCCCGTGAATAGGATGATTGTGATGTCTGACCATGTGATGTTGGTCATCCGAGGAGCTTGAAACTCCCAGTCTCTTGCCCGTTCAAGTCTGATGTATCTGAGTGCATGTCAAGTAAAGCAATTGAGTTGGGAGTGGAAAATGGTGCTGGAGGCAATTCTAAACAGTCGTATCCATCAGAAGGGCTCACGAGCATATTGCCATTGGCCCGTGAATAGGATGATTGTGATGTCCGACCATGTGGTGTTGGTCAGCCCAGGGGCTTGAAACCTTCAGTCTCTTGCCCGTTCAAGCCAGATGCATCTGAGTGCATGGCAAGTACAGCAATTGAGTTGGGAGTGTAAAATGGTACTGGAGCCGATTATAAACAGTCTTATCCATCAGAAGGGCTCCCACAAGCATAGGCCAGTGGATAGGATGATTGTGGTGTATCGCCGGCTCTGGGAATTTATTTTGTGTTTTGCACAACAACTAGGGGGTCTTTTGCAAAACTGTAAATACAACCAGATCTCAACAGGCTCAACAACTTTGATTTAACACTATTTTTAGCCAACTTCTTTTTTTGGCTTCCACACTTTCTACCCAAAAGTGTCTCAATTATAAACAGCTAGTGGGCTAGGGAGGGTGTTGCAGGTGCCGAACTGCTGCTGTCTGGCAAAGCGCACCACAAGCTTGTGCACATGTTGGGTGCACGTGAGGCAGACTGGGCGGCAGAGGGATACTGTGTGACACGTGCGTGAACCTGCGGTGGGAGGTATGGGCAGCAGAGGGATGCTGTGATACATGCATGAATTCCCAGCGGGAGGTGTGGGCTCAAGATTATTTATAAGAGTTCAAATAGGTTGCGCATTGGTTGACTTGAGTCACTTGAGTCTAGTCGATAGTTGAGTTAGTTGACTTGAGTCGCTGTTGAGTCAGTTGACTTGAGTTGAATCAACAGTCAACTTGTTCGACTTGAGTCGAGTTGACAGCCGAGTTGGTCACTTGATTGCCCACTTGACCCAGTGGTGTCCTCCACAATACTAAGTCAAACCATGTAACCTATTGTTGGCCTATTACAGTGACAGATATGGTTTATCATGGCTGGTTTTGTCAAGCGGTCTATGATGTTGTCTAAGCTAAATTCCACATCACGCATCTCTGCGCTGATTCAATTCCGGTTGGTAGTATCGTGTTTTTCCGGTGCTGTTTGTCAATTATAATTTTGGCTGTTTTATTTTCCATCCGCTCTTTGAAGTAACCCCACTCAGCACACACTATTACCTGTTTTGAGCCCATACCCCCACTTCCAGCTATTTGAAAGCATACTAGCGGTTTGCGGCCGGCTTCGCCGGCCCGCTCTCCGCTTGGCTAACAGCAGACATCAACGTAAAAGGAGACTGCCGGCGGAGTTTGAAGGCTTCCGACAGCGTAATTTTATAAAGAGGGAGATAGCATAAAACATAGTGCATAAAACATAGTGCATAAAACATTGCCTAAAAACATGATGGTGCATAAAACATACGTAGGGCATGAAAAGAGAGTTGGAATTAGTCGACCAACCCCAATAGTTTCTTGGCGCTCAGAGCCTTCTCCCGATCTTCCTGTGATGTAATCACCGGCTCCATACCATGTGGCATCTGCCTCCATTTTCCCTCGTTCGTGTTGAAGTAATAAGTATGACTGTCCTGACTCCTAGCATGCGACGCTGGCTGAAATTTTGTTGCATAAAAAATCTCGGAGCGATCATTACCAATCGCAAGCCGTATCGCAATGGGGGAAGGGTCCTGCACCGCATCTCGATGGCCAGGTGAGTCCGGGCTACGTTTACGCTTACGGTTGCCCGCGTGGGTCTGGGCCATTGTATTGCGTTCATTGTCGTCCGTCCGGCGACGTTTCAGCGGTGGCTCACCAGGGCTAGCGGCCGCAGGGGAGAGCTGAAGACGTCGGGCGAGCGCAGACTCCCGCTCAGTCGTGACGTCGCGAAGAGCTCGGCCCTGCGACCGTGTTTGCCTGCGGTTGTAGACCTGATTTGCGAGCGGGGATTGGAACCCGTGACTGAGGGGCCAGTGCGAGGTTTGGGGATTCAGCCTCGCGAGGCGTGGGACGTGACCGAGGGGGCGGTGCGGTACTGGCAGCTTTCCTCCTGGGGATTAGGGGTTCGGCGTCGGCAGAAGGCGGGGGACGTAACCGAGGAGGCGGTGCGGCACCTTCGGCTTTCCTTTTTTCTGCCCGCCGTTCTGTCCGCCGCCTTGCGGCCTCTGCAACAGAAGCGACATACAAAGGGCTGTGTTGGACCAACCGGAGAGAACGCCCGTCCGTGCTCACGACGAGGGGAACTTCTTCCTGGTCTTCCAGTTGCTGATCTCGCTCCTCTATTAAACGATGTCAGGGAATTAACGGCATATGAGGCACAAAATAGCTCACCAGGGTCCCAGGCGACGATGCGAATGACGGGTTTCCCCTCGGGGTCTTCGCCAGTCTCCTGGTTTGCAGCACGTTCCAACGCAGGCATAAAGGAGTCGTACTCCTTGACGTTCACTGCCTTCGTATTGAATTGCTCTGCGCCGATGACTTGACCGATGTTCTCGAGGGCAAGGGGATAGTTGATTATGCGGAACTTGCCGCGAAACACCAAGTCGAGAAATTTCTCGTTCCAGACCATGGTGGGGTTCTTCACTTGCTCCGCGGTGAATAAACCCACTTTGAAACATATTTCGGCTGTTCTCGTCGTCAGCGGGCCGGCAAAGAAACGACCGAATATACATACCGAGACGGTCCCCCATGATCATCCCAAAATTAGAACGGTAAACATCTCGCTTCGCTTTTTTCATGGTCTGGTTCGAGTTTCTGGGTCGGCGAGGAACATAAAGGCGTGAGGTGTCTTCCCCACGCTCTTCCATTTGGATCATCCTGAAGAACAGCGAACAATCAGCGTAATTTCAGACGAAGTAGAATCCAGCCTACCGAATCTTCGTCTCCAAATCCCCCATAAAGCCGCTAATACTCGAACCATCCGCGAGGCGAACTTGCTCCATCTCGCGTGACCCCGCAAACGCGAAGGAGTCTCCGCCGCGAGGGTCAATGGCGACGGCGAAGATATGAATCCCCCACGTGTTGGAGAGTTGTTTCGCCTGCACGAGTGTTAGTTAGAAGGCTTTGAAACAGTACATAGAATCACAGAAACATACCATTTGGATCAGAGGCCCAGCAGCCTTCTTCGCCTGAACCCTGAATTGACCTTTAGTGCGTAGGTTCTCGACGTGGTTGGTGTTGAGTTCCTTCCACCAGTACTGCAACCAGGGGAGGCGTTCCAAAACAAGCGACGTTTTTCCCATTTCGGCTTTGGAAAGGCCGGGCAGAAGTGCCTCGAACGCCCTCCGGGCGTCAATATTATACTGAGCTGTCGGTGCTGGCATTTTGTTAGAACTCAGGAGGTGGACTGTGATGGAATTGAGCTTACTGCCGGGTCGCTTCGGGTGGTGCACGGCATGGTGCGATAAGTACATATTCCACGCCGATGTACTACGCAGTTCGTGGGGGGTGGTGGCGCGGCGAAGGGTTGCTGGATCCTTATTGCACGACGCAGCCAGAGCCGCGACTTTGCCGTCGTATTCTTCCTCCAATGCGTGAAGTTGTTCGAGGATTTGCCGAGGGACAGGACCGGGAGAATAGCCACGCCCCATGAGGTCCTCCTCCACGACCTCATCAGGATTGGGGTCGGTGGACTCTGGATCAGGAGCGGGAGCCGGCGCTGCTCTCCCCTTTACCTTCCCATTGGTCGCCACCATTGCCCTCGCCTTTGAATTCTTCGTCGGCTTCCCTCCTGCGTCGTCCTCGCTGAAGCCATGGACAGCGACTTCTGCCAGGTAATCCTGCATGTCGTCCTCGTCGCCTGCATTTGAGATCGCGGCAGGCGAGTATCCGCGCGCTGCCCGAGCTGCCTCGAGCCTTCGCTTCGCCTCCTGCGTGCGCCCATACTCGTCCGTACTATCATCAGAGCTGAGATCCCGGGAGGGCGAGGGTGAGCGTTCAGGTGGTGGGCGCACCTGGTGACCACCGTTCCGCGTGCGAATGGGAGAGCCACGGGGGGAGTCTGGGGCAGGGGCTGGTGGTATGTTGTGGGCGGGAGGAAGAGGAGGGGGTGGTTTGGTGTGGGCGGGAGGAAGAGGAGGGGGTGGTTTGGTGTGGGCGGGTGGAAGAGGAGGGGGGGGACCTCGGGCTGGCGGGTGAGGCATAGCGCCGATGGGAGATAGCTTGCTGATACGCGGCGAGCGCGAACGGCCGCAAGACACAGCTCGGGGCGGAGATGGCTCTCTGGCTTTGGAGAGCGCGCGCGAACGGCTGCGGCGGGAGATAGCACCGGAATATGACTTGCTGGTACGGTTGGTACGATGCGAGCGCGAACGGCCGCGAGAGACAGCTCGGAGCGGAGACGGCTCTCTAGCGTTGGAGAGCGTGCGTGAACGGCTGCGACGGGAGATGGCACCGGGAGACACTGGGCCAACAGTTATTGAGCGGGAGCGGGAGATGCCACATCCCAGCGGTTTGGAAGGCGAAGCCGGAGAGAGACTTCGGCTGGGTCTGGCGCTCAGCGACGGCCGGGTGCGCCTCGGAGGGGGTGATTCATAGTCGCCAAATGCCTCTCCGTCCCCTATGTGGGCGTCGTCAGCGTTGGTGCAGTCATCGTCGTCGGGCAGTCCCCGTTCTCCCTGCCTGTCGACACCAGATTCGTCCAGGTTGTCGGAATTGAGCTGGGGCTCGGACCCCACTGATTTCCACAGGCCGTCGGAACTGGGCTGGGGTTGGGACGAGACTGATCTCCTCCTGCGCAGCCACCGGTGGCCGAGACTGAACATATTGTCGTTCACGTCACCTGTGGCTGGCCGCGGGACTGTCGTTGAGCGAAGCAATCGGCGGGGTAGTGGTCGAGTAGGTGTTGGTGGAGACACAGGGGCCGGAGGCGAGGCCAGAGGCGAAGACGATGCCAGAGGCGGAGAGGAGGGCGGCAGTGTTGACTCTCCTCCATCTGTGTCGCTGTCGACGGTCTAGAATAGAATGAGATACATTCATAGAACGTTAAGTAAGGCAGAAACGCACTTCTTCGTCATTTTCTGGCTCATCGCCGGGAACTGCCTCTGGTACCTTGGCAGAAGCCGTGTCGATGACCTGTAATAAAAATGTGATAAAGGAGGCGCTAGGAAACGCGGAAACGTACCGTTTCGTTAGCCTCCGGCTCGTCATTGCCAGCAGAAGCCGTGTCGGTGATCTGTAAAAAAAAATGAGATAGAGGAGGCGCTTGGGAACGCGAAAATGTACATCTTCTTTATCCTCTGGCGCGTCATCGATGTGAACAGCAAGTACCTCAGTAGAAGCCGTGTCGATAACCTGTAATACAGTGAGATACACGAGGCGCTAGGGAGTGTGGAAACATACTTTTTCATTACCCTCCGGCTCGTCATCGCTGGGAACAGCCTCCAGTGCCTCGGTAGGAGCAGCAGCTTCCCTCGGTGCGGTTTTCTGACAGTGTGTCAGTAATAAAGCCAAAAGACTTGGAAACGCTAACCTTCGTGGACCGTTGCTTGCGAGATCGTTGTTTGCGAGATAGGTTAGCTTGCGCGTTGCGTGTCGGCGATCGTGAGGCGGCCGTACGTCTCCCCGAGCGAGTATTGGTAGCCGGAGCTGTAGCTGCATTGCGCGTCGACGACCGTGTCTGGGTCATAGCGAGGTGTGTTTCCGAATATCGAGTATCGAGCTGAAATGAAAGAAAGCCTTGAAGAAGGCCAACAACTTATATAAACGGCATTGATGAAATTGTGGACCATCTCCTCCTGCGACTCGGGACTTGTGTATCATCTCCTCCTGTGACTCGCGCCTCCAGGATGACTTGCGCTTTGAATAATTGTATTATTTTATTCATGAACTATTTACGCATTGGTACCGTGGAGCGGGGCAACTCAGGCGAGGCGACTTGCTCTTGACCATGGTGGTCGGGAACAAGTGCCCAGAAATTGCCGATGCCGTGACTCACTACATGTGATGTGTCCGTTTTCCGTTTTGGTTCATCGGCCGATGAACCTAAACACGGCCGATGAACCAAAACGGAAAACGGACACATCACATGTGGCGGGACAGGTGACATGATCTTTTTACAATCTCTGTAACGTACCACTATCAAGTCCATAGGAACACCGTAAAGTAGTTAAAAAAAAAACACAAGCGGCTTGGTTTCACGAATGTAATTCAAATTGCGCGTGTAAGAAAAAAAGTGAAACTCACATATTCTTTGCAGAGCGTATAGCAAAATGTCCGATATCGAAAGACGCAACCACGAGGAGCCGACGCCCAGTGGAGACGTTGTGCCGATACTCAGTCCCCCCCGCCAATGACGATTTGATGCGCCGCGTGCCCAAGGAGCCGCCGCCAAGTCATGTCCTCTCGCCTCTCCCATCTCTGCCCGGGCGCGTCCTCTTGCCTGACAGCGAGGCGGCGACGCTCCGCTCGCGCACCGCCCACCGAGGCCCCTCCCACCTTCCCCGATACCCAAGCGGCTTGGTTTCACGAATGTAATTCAGGAACCTAAATTACGCGTGTTAAAAAAAAAAGTGAAACTTACATATTCTTTGCAGAACATATAGCAAAATGTCCGGTATCGAAAGACGCGACGACGAGGAGCCAATGCCCGAAGGGCCGACGCCCAGTGGGGACGTTGTGCCGATGCTCAGTCCCCCCGCCTGTCAGCGACGATCTGATGCGCCGCGTGCCCAAGGAACCGACACCAAAGTGGCGTGCCGATGCCAAGTCAAGTCCTCTCGCCTCCCCCGCTCTGGCCGGGCGCGTCCTCTTGCCTGACAGCGAGGCGCCGACGCTCCGCTCGCGCACCGCCCGCCGAGGATCCTCCCACCTCCCCGATGCCAAGTTAGGTCCGCTCCGTCCTCTTAGCTGACAGCGAGGCGCCCACGCTCCGCTCTGCACGCGCATCCCACCGCTTGGCAATGAGGAGCTGGCGCGCCGGGCGTACCCGCTTTTCCTCCCCGACTCTCGCGGGCCGTCGCCGTTTGACTTCACTGGCCTCGTGAATAGTTGTCTTAATTTGTGCTATTTACACATTGTTGCCGTGGAGCTGCCCCACTCGGGCGAGGCAACTTGCTTTTGACCATGGTGGTCGGGAGCAAGTGCCCAGAAGTTGCCGAAGCTGTGACTCACCACATGTGATGTGTCCATTTTCCGCTTTGGGTCATCGGCCGATCTTTCGGCCGATGACCCAAAGCGGAAAATGGACACGTCATGTGTGGCGGGACAGGTGACGTGAGATTTTTCCAATCTCTCTACTGTACCACCACCAAGTCCGTAGGAACACTGTAAAGTAGTTAGAAAACACGAGCGGCTTGGCTTCACGAGTGCGAATGTAATTCAGCAACTCAAATCACGCGTGTAAAAAGTGAAACTTACATATTCTTTGTAGAACATATAGCAAAATGTTCGATACCGAAAGACGCAACGACGAGGAGCCAATGCACGAGGAGCCGACGCCCAGTGGCAATGACGTCCCCCCGCCTGTCAACGAGGAGCTGATGCGCCGCATGCCCGATGAGCCGACGCCAAGCGGCGTGCCGATGCCAAGTCACGTCCTCCCGCCTCTCCCGCCTCCGATGCCCGGGCGCGTCCTCTTGCCTGACAGCGAGGCGCCGGGGCTCCGCACGCGCACCCCCCCAGCTGTCAACGAGGTGGCGCGCCGTGTGCCCGAGGAGCCGACGCCAAGTGGCGTGCCGATGCCAAGTCCCGTCCTCCCACCTCCCCCGCCTCCGATACCCGGACGCATCCTGCCTAACAGCGAGGCGCTGGCGCTCTGGACGCGCACCCCACCGCTTGGAAACGAGGAGCTGGCCGCGCGCACCCCGCTTTTCCTCCCCGACTCTCGCGGGCCGACACCGTTTGACTTCACTGGCTGCGACTTGGCTGGTGCTCGCGGGCCAACCCCGTTTCCGAGTCGCGCCCCTCCCGACATGGACGCATCACGGAAACGTGCTCGGTCAAGTTCAACCGAGCCTCCTCCGAGTAAACGACGCAAGCCGCGTTCCGTTGCTCATTTTTTCGATTTGGCGGCTGAGGAGGATGAAGACAGCGGCAGTGGCGATGACAGCGAGCCCCGACCCGTCCGACGCGCCGACGACGGCGAGGAGGGTGAGGACGACGATGAGGAAACTTCCTCTGATCGAGGTATGTTTGTCCAATCTGCATGCTAGCGTTCATGACTCACTTCCTCGCAGAATTTATTGATGATGAGCCTGTTCATCAGGGCTCGCACTTCACCATCCCCGATGAAAACGACGCCGACACTTTGGAAGCACTCGCAGCCGGTTTCAAGACAGCGTCTGCTCAGTCGGCTGTTTCGCCGTCCTCTCCGTTCTCCACCTCCCCATCCTCACACGACCTGGTGCATAATTTGTTCGCGCCAGCGCCTTCGGATGAGAGGACGACGGTCCAGCGTGGCGAATGGATTTGTCTCAAAAAAAAGCCCTACGAGGGAAAATTAGCATGGGTTGTCTCGAGCCAGCGCTTCATCGTCGCAAATCCAAACAGAGTTGGCAATGCGGATTCGTGCAGTCGGGTAACATACAACGCTCCCCTTCTCGCAACCGCATACCCCCGAGTCCTGCCAAACCCCGACAAACTCCTTCATTTTAAACAGAGCAAGGAGGTATATTTAAAAAAGGCGACCTTCATTGGCACTACGTCAGCGCTGGTGGAAGGTGTCCGCGTCGTCGTAGTCGCAGGAGAGCACAAAGGGGATGTTGGATATATCGTCATGATTCGGGAGATTGCAGACGAGAAGTATCGTGTGCGATGGGCGAAGATCCAGGAGGAGTATAACAGTACTGACGCCGTTCGTGCGGAGTCGCACGGCATTTTTGTTCAGCAGCTTATATGGTCAGATTAACCAGTTAAATGCTGGGTCCATTCCACAGGCTTAATGCGTTATTTCTGGGGTACCTAAACAAGTCATAATTCAGTTATAACATGTTATCTGGAACACAACTACATATGGCAACTCTGTCCGGGCCCGGAGGTCAATAGGTCAGGTGATCTCCAGGCTGGCCGAAAGCTGTAACTGGTTACAATAAGGAAATAAAAGAAAGGCGCTAGCAAGGGTTGAACCCAAAAGCCTTCAGGTGATCTTACATAATAAGATCACCGGTACCGTGAATAATACTCTAACCACTACACCAGAACAGTTATATAAGATCTCTGGCATTGATCTCAATATATGATGCCTCTCATCCCCCCAATATTTATTGTTTCTATTTATTTATTGGTGCTGAGCTATTTGAAAAATTGTAGTGAATAGTGTCAAAAAAAATTCTGGCTTGGCTAATGCTTTCTGGGAATCTAATGCCTTTCTGATGCTTTCCAGGACCATTTAATGCCTCTTTATGTCCTAATAAAAAAAATCAAAACAGCTCCACAGCCAGAGCACCAAAGGGTAGCTTGCATGCCATAGGCTTGGGATATAGGTATGAGGTATGTCAGAATAAATAGAAAAAATAAATATTGGGAGGTGAGAGGCATCATATATTGAGATCAATGCCTAAGACCTTATATAACTGCTTTGGTGCAGTGGTTAGAGTATTATCCACAGTACCGGTGGTCTTATTATGTAAGATCACCTGAAGGCTTTTGGGTTCAACCCTTGCTAGTGCCTTTCTTTTATTTCCTTATTGTAACCTGTTATATCTTTCAGCCAGCCCGGAGATCACCTGACCTAATGACCTCCAGGCCCGGACAGAGTTGCCATATGTAGTGGGAGTGGGCAGCGACCGAGCCATCAGTAATTTGCTTGTACATGTTGATTGATGATGGCTCACCGCCAAAATCCAGAGCCGAAACCCCGGCTCATTTTTTGAGAGACATGGCCGTGATGCCAACATGCGTAAGAAGCCAAATCACGGCAATTGAGCCTGCCGATGTTTTGGCCGAACAGATTTGGCAGGGACTCAAAAATGCCGCACTTGGAATCAAGTCCTGAAGCTGGAAGTAAGATATAAAAAATTCCTTCGGCCAAAACATAGTTCAATATGAGTAAGTAAATACCAGATAGCACGCTGAATATTTTTGACTATGTGGAAGTCGCAAAATGTGCCTTGAGATCACCACCATCAAGTGAGTGACATCGCGTGACATAACGCGTCGCCTCACGCCCCAAAACGCGTCGCGAGCTCCCCCGCCCATACACAGGTCCCAGTTCAGGTCAGTATTAACTGCAACATGTTTTATTTGAATTATACAAATACTAAATTACCTGACAGGGGATTTGGAGGCCACTGTCGCGTCATTTGTTCAGGTGGACATACGGCGCCTCTGCCTCGGGATTCATGACCGGCGGAAACAAAAGTCGGACAAAGCCCAAGTCTAAGAAACCTTCGGCGGGTCGCGTTGCCCAATTCAATGCCTTCGTTCGCAAACAGCCGGCTCCGGACAAGGAAAATGTTCCCCCGGCTCTCGTACTTCCACCGCCTAAAAAACCACGTAAACCCGCAACAGATTGGAAGGAATCATACCAGAAGCTTCGCCGCAAATACCGGATGTCACTCAACCAGCAGCGGAAGCTTGAAGCGAGCCTGGCGGACTTCAAACTCAAGGATGCGGCCACCAAACGTTCCGCAGAGCTGTCCTCAAAGCGTATTGTGGAATTGAGTGCAATTATCCAGAAATTCCTAGTTGAGGGGCAAAAGAAATCTGTTGACTCAACTGGGACCACGGACACCCTGCGAAAACAGATCAAGGCCTTGAAGCAGCGTGTTCGGCGTTCCATTCGGGGCTTTTCACGCGCCGTTGCGCGTGCGAAGGAAAAGTCAAGTATTTGCCGACTTACGCAGAAGGGGATTTACACTGCGCAAGCGAGGAAGCTCGCGCGAATTATGGCAGACGGCGGATGCGCCCGTGGCAAGATTGGACCTATGATGGAACACATTGGGGCAATATTCGGTGTTCGTATCAACCGCGCGATGAGCCGAAGAACCGTGGGCCGCGCGATCGAAGAGGGTGGTGTGGCAGCCAAGATGCAGCTAGCCTTTGAGCTGTCGTTGAACCACGGTACGCTGAGTCTGTCCTCTCCCCTGCAACTACTCAGCTAATTAATGTGCCCAGGCGTAACAATCAGCGCCGACAGCACATCCAATCGTGGAATAAATATTGAAGGGGCTCACCTTGCCACGCGTGTCCCAGATTACATGGTGGGAAAGATAGATGTTGACCCGCAGTCTACACCCAAAGTACGCTTCCTCGGCGTCGAGAAAACCATCGACCACACCAGCACGGAATCGATCCGTGGCTGGCAGACCCGTGTCGAGGAATTCTGCGACCTCTTCAATCGCAGTCCATTGGCCCAGCGTCTCGCGCGAAAGTATTCTGTGCGAGACTTCCTCCGAATTTTGAAGGGCATGAACGGGGATCATGCATCGAACGAGAAGAGCACAGCGAAGGGGATCCAGAACCTCAAACACGAGGAAGCGATTAACGAGCTTGGGGAGCAGGCGCTAGCAGGGAAAGCTTATATGGACCTGGTGGAATACTTGGGCGCCTGGAATGCGAAGAAGATAGCGGAGGCAGGGGGGACTACTGGATGGAATGCACTTTCCGCTGCAGAACAGTCTGAGCGCGATGCGAAGCTGATGAAGACCATCGTGGCAGCCCTGGGAAAGGAAGCCTACGACGCACTCGACGTGGGAGATCGCCAAGTCCTGGATCTCTTCGTTTGGGGTGGATGCTGCATGCATAAAGACTTGAACAGCTTCAAGGGGGGGAATGCGGAGATGATGGCAGAGTGGAAGAAGCTTGCTGTTCCCGCGCCGGTTCTCCTCGCCAACAAGGAGAATGCCGCGTTACTTCGCCACGTTTTTGATCCAGCTCATCCGAACACCGAGCTGACAGAGGATCAGTTCCGCGCATTCCAGGCGTCCACCCGCGGAGGCGTCAAGGCGTGTGCATTGGCCGGCGCAATATTTAACAATAAAGACGACAAGAAAGGGCAGGGAGACCGACATGTCGACTTTATGACGTGCGCGCTTGAGAAACAACACCGCAGATTTCCCGACACGAGCAATACTCGATTCGGAAGCCACGGCGACGCTGCTGCAGAGCTCGTTACCTATCTGCCACAATATCTCGACATTCTGGAACTCATTGAGTGGTCAAAACACGTACCCTCCCTCACCAACATCGAGAAGAACTTGCTCGATGCTCTGCGGGATATTCCCACTCTCACGGAGCTCGTGGCAATGGCGCTGTATAGAATAATTATCACCCACCCGTATCTTCACCAGGTCCGTGGGCCAGGAACAGAAAACACAAACCTGCTGGACTTAGGTCCGCTTCACGGCGAGGTTCGTGACCACATTCAGTCTATTCTCGACGACCCCGACCTTCTTTTCTGTCCCAATACTTCCTACGAGACGGCCACTCTAGACGGGCTGCCGTGGAGCGACACCTTAGCCATCGAGGCGATCTTCAAACTCGTTCCATCCCTCCCTCATGTCAAGGAAATCACCCTTGCATTTTTGCGCGGGTCGTTGACCACCTGGATTCGCTTTTCTGCGGAATTTGCTCCTGGGGGCGTCATCGATTTATTAACCGCAACGGAGCGCCAGCTAGCGTGGATGCCATCAACAAACGATGCGAATGAAGGGTGTCTCGGAGCGTACCGTGTTGCAATTCGTGGGAAACCAACACTCACGTTGCATCAGTATAATGCCCTGGCGATGTTTCGACGTAACAACACCCAAAACTTCATGGACACCGTTTTTACGGCGGAGGATCACGCCTATATCATGCGAGAGGCACGCCGAATCGATGCAGGTGGGGAGGAGGCCCAGAGGCGCCGTGATATCGTTGATTTTCGCATCAGCACGGCCGAACTGCAGAAGACAAAGGCCCTTGCAAAAACCCAGAAAGTCGCCAAGAAACTGCAGGAGAACCTTGCACGAGAGCTTGTACCACCATCCCAGATGGCCGCGCTGACAATAGCGCTCATCCACGACCAGCTAGATGCGTACCGCGTCCGGGGAGTTCCAAATCTTCTCACAAATACCAAATATCCTTTGAAGGCTGATAAACTTGCTGCCCTCAAGGAAGCAGAGGCGTGGTATAGGGCGAATATGGTGCCTAGTATGGTAGCCGTCGTCCCTGTGCTTGTTTCAGACCTTGTTCCTGTAATTGTAGAGGGGTGGCGAGACGAAGAGGAAGCGGAGATGGAGGAGTAATTCAGATTTAATTCCATTTTTATAATTGAGGCTCTAGGTGTTCCAAATAATATATAGCAAACCTTTTAGTGAATTTTCCATGGTCTCTAGACTTCACCCGAGGCAAGAATCGAGTTGCGCGCGCCCGACAAGAGGAGACTTGAGGAAGACCAAGTTTGATGTGGCTGTGTACCTAGCCGACGGCCCATCTGATCTCCGTCGCTGCCCACTCCCATATGTAGTTGTGTCCCAGAGAACCTGTTATAACTGAATTATGACTTGTTTGGGTACCCCAGAAATAACGCATTAAGCCTGTGGAATGGACCCAGCATTTAACTGGTTAATCTGACCATATGAGCTGTGTTCAGATCGTGCACCTCCGGCGACACGCACTCGATCCGCCAACACCATTTCGCGTTTTGGACCGCGTTCAAGTCGTAACGGGCATCGAACACCGTGGAGCCATCGGTCGCATAGTTCAGGTTGAAGACGAGTGGCTGCGCGTTCAATGCCTGCAGGAATCCGGCGAGCAGGACATAATTGAAGTTGAACATCGTCGTGTTGCGCGGCATTTTGTGGAGGGTGATTTTGTCTGCGTAACCGGGGCATCCAAAGATCGTTGCGAAGATCGTTGCGGATTGGTGGTCAAGGTCTGCACAGGCGGCGCTCTTGAACTGTACAGTGTAATGCCTAGTTTCATTGCAGGCCAAGATACGAAGCTAAATTGAGCTAGGGCGAACGAAACTTCGACGGGTCGGATATTTTCGATGACCCTTTGGTGAGTGGTGTATTTCTTGGAACTTCTGACTGCTGAGAGATTGCATACAGTGGAGAGCCCCATCGCGCGATGCAAACTTCGACCCAAATCCAGATTCTTCAACGTCGTCCTGGGCGGCTTTGATGCCGCAACCGGATCCAACCGTAGCACTGCGATCGGCGGTGGGGCACGATCTTGAAAAGCATCGGCGCGAAGGGAAACACGACGGCAGCGATTTCACTGATGTACTGCGATTGGTGCTTGACGCTGATGTAAAAAAACAGCGACGATTACGGGAGGGGAGACCCGTCGGCCGCCGCTTTGAAGGAGTGGAGGTTCTGGTTGCGTGGAAGGGTCCATTCAAGGGAACGCGAGGTGTAGTCGTCGGTGACTTTGACGGCCCGGCTCGAGCGAAACGCATGCAAAAATGCAAAGACAAGGTCCAAGACGATGCTGGAATCATAGTCACCGTTCAGAAGGAGGGCTCCAACGCGAAATTCACCGTTGATATCAAGGAGCTGGTACATGTTCAGTACGTGTCTCTACCTTTTTCCCTTTTTCCGTCATTTGAGACGACTTTGAAGTACCCGAGTGGCGCTTTCAAAAACATATGCTCTTCCTAGCTGGATGCTTGTTCCACGGCCTGCTCCAGAGCCTGCTCGCGCTCGTACACCGCTCCCACCGTCCCGCTCGCCAACACCGCCCCCGCGTGCTTCGTGGACGTCGAATAGCCAAGTTCTCGATGGTAATTTCGGCGCACCCGCTCTGTTCAAATTTATTCTAACTGTGCATTTTCAGGAGAGCTCGACGGCCGATGGCTCTGTCTTCCCGGGCTCGTTCAGAAGCGCGTGGATGTTGTGTTGAAGGACATTGTGAGCAGTGCAAACCGCAACTTCAGGCCTGGGAAACGAGCTCTCAGCTGCGAAGGCCGAGCTGGTTATATTGCCCTCGATCAACCCTTCCACCAAGAGGATCTCGACAAGAAGATGATCCGTGTCTGGGATGTTGGACCGAACGGAACCGGCCACCCAGTTCGAGGGCCTTGTATCAGGCCAATGAGACAGATGGCAGACGGAACCCCAATCAACCGAGTTGTAACTCGTGTTGTGATAATTGGGCCCGACACTGAAGGAGATGTCGGCAAGCTGGGATGCTACGGCGAAGCTCGACCCCACAGCGACCAAGTCTCGGCCGTCAAGTTCCAAAATTCGGGATCAGGTTTTTTCCATTTGAGTAGCCTTTGCCGATCGCTGAATGTAACAGTACCGAAAGATGGTGGTGTCCTCGCCACCACAGATTTTAATTAGCTTTTTCTCGCAAATTTCCTGGATGCACAACAAGAAAAATAGGTCGAATGTATACAAAGCATGAACTGTATAGAAAATTTTATATCAAATGAATTTACTTGCACAATTCATCGCTTTCGAATAACTTGGTCCCAGCCGCGAACAAGCGCTCAACAGACGCCCAACATTAACACCGATACAGAAAACGATCACATCAAGTGATCGAGGAATGTGACTGCGTGACTTCTTCGTCTCTTGTTCCCGACCACCACCATGTATATAGTAAATTAGTAAATACATTACCGCTGGACCGTGAGCTGAACAATAGAGTAGAAAATATATTGGCCCAAGTGAAACCCGACGTAAACGGCGTGTCCGTCTGCAACTGAGCATTGCCAGTACCAGTGTGAGTTAATTCCGTTAATTCCCGTGTAGACCAAGCGTTAACTGATCCAGTCTACAGAGAACGTTGACCCACGTAGTACCAAACGGCACGTCTATCTCCAGCCAGCGCTGCCACTGTGAGTTGCCTTCCCTTACAACCCCAGCGCCCATTGATCCAAGCTCTACTCAGCATGCGTATGACCAAGGAGCAGCGCCGGGCGGCGGCTCAGCCTCTCTCCTACGAGCTCAACTCGGAGACAATTCCAGATGTGCGCAGCAAACTCCCCGACCATCTCTCGCGCCGGGGCGAGATCCTGTTCCCCAACGGTCGGATGCTCGTACAACGACCCCTCCCTCCTCGCGTCGGTCACGTTGGATTTGACAGCTACACAACCGTCGATATCGACCTTGCCACCCCCGCGGACAACCAAGATCGCCTACCGGATGCCGGTACCATCTTCGACATTGAGCACACCCCTCCAACGTCGCCGTCTAAGCATCGCAAGAAACGCGCAGCGCAATGGCGGCGCTGGGACCTGGAGATAATCCCACTCCTCATCCCACATTATTCCTGGCTGCTGTGCGAAACCAAATCTCTGCGAGAGCTCGAGAAGTTGGGCTCGCCAGCTCAGGATTGCGACTGCGTTCCTCGGATTCAGAAAGTCACTATTATGCGGTTTTCCTGTACGTTTCAATTCTCACGAGGGCGGCCATGTACTAATGCTTAACAGCTGTCGAAGACATGAAGGTCCCTGTCTGCGAATGTAGACTCGCTGCTGTCTCACTAGTCTGCAGCGGCGCATTTCCATGTGCACCCCTTCAGCCGAGTCTCGCTGTCGACCTGCGTGTACTCGAGTTCGCCTTCAAACTGTTCCTCAACATTGCGCCAAATCACACCGCGTTCTCCACGACGCTGGAAACTGTCTTGAGCACCATGGGGTATCAGCTGAATCATCAGGTATTCGCATTTCTTTTTTTCGCTATATGAAGTAGACTAAACCTAATGTAGAACACACTCCGCCGACGATTCGGCAACGCCCTGACATGGTACGGACACTTGCGGAACCGGTCGAAGGCCCATTATCGTGCGGCACTGGAGAAGATGCGCACTACAATCTCCCCGCCGGTGGTGCCATGGGATGAATTGCCGGATTCCAGTCCGCATCGTGGCGCATCTCCTGCAAGACCGTCGACGCAAGAGACGTCACGCACCGACCACTCGCCGAGCCGTAGTCCCAGTCCTGCATATCACGTTTGGGGCCAGCCACGGGAGCTCACACCAGGCCTGCGACCAACGACACCCTCCCGCTCTGAACGTGGGCCAACTGCGCCTCCACGCCTCCATAAGCGCGGGTGTTCTCCACGCCCCGACCGCCCAGATCCGCCTTTCCCAGACCCACTGCCACGTAGCGGCCCAAGCGAATAGCTTCGCCGTCGGTGTCCGTTGTGTTTCGGCAACTTGTATCATGATTCATCGCAGCCGTGAGTACATATCAATTTCATATATGGGCGGCCCTAGTCTAATCCACGTCATAGAGTAGATGTAATCGTGTGTTTGGACGCCTGCTTCACCCAGAAGCGAAAAAAGTCGGCCAGCGATCCTCCGAGACGGCATCCTTGCACCCATTTTGTTCCCGAGGCCGACGCCAAGGCCACCGATGCGTATGTCAACGAAACGCGAGGGACTTTTGGTCCAGCCGAGCCACGATCAAAGAAAAGCAAGACGGCGTCGTCTGTGGAGGACGCAGAGGACGGGTATGAGCACCCCGACCTTCTTCTCCCTCGCTCAGTTCTCGACGCATGCGAGGCATCCTTCAAGGCTCAGCCTTCGATGTAGCCACAATGCATTGTACCCAGCCGTGACAGGGGGGTACAATGCATGGTGGGCACTGCATAGACGGCCCATCAATGGTCGCCCACAATGCATTGGACCCTGATCCGAGAGATCAGGCCGCACAGGACAGCCGGAACATCAAACCCGGATACCCGGACATTTTGGCCGTATACCCGGATATTTTGGCTATATACCGGACATTTTAAGTGTATATAGGTCCCTGTTTTAATATATCCATTGCAACGTTCGTCCCGCTTAATACCAAACCCACCGGCACCTCGGCACACAGCAGAAACCTGTACGGCTCGTGGAAAAAGTGTATTTACACGTCTTAAAAATACATGCCGTTACCCTCGTCTACTGCCCCTCGGGCAGGGCCCCCTCCTCTTCCTCCTCACCCTCCAGTCTCGCCTCCTCCTCCTCGGCATCCAGCTCATCCGCAATATCCACCTCAACTGTCACCGGTGCCGCAAGATCCACCAGATTACGCCCCTCCAGGTACGCATCCGCCCTCATTAAAAGGCCCGTCCAGCGTCGTTCCAGATCGGTGCAGCGTGCACGTTCAGTTGCAGCCTGCTCTGCAGCGTATGCGCACCGGCCCTCGGTGACCTCCGCCGAAGCACCGGGGAGCTCTGCTACCGCCAAAGCATCCCACTGCATTGCTGCAGTTTGCCCGTATGCGATCGTGCGGCGCATTTCTTCCCGGAGCAACATTACCTCTTCGGTGTACCGGGAGGACCGGGCTAATGCCTTGCACCATTCAACCCGCAATGCTATAGACGCACAAATTAGCAATTCTGTTTGTAAATAGATAAATGGAAAGATTGATGTACCTTCCTCCAGACGCTTGTCATTCTCGCCCTCCCCGGCTCCTACCTGGTACCAGATCCAGGAGAGGGTGTGCGAGCCCTCTCCGCTTGCGACACCTGCTGCGCGCGTAATCCCCCCCTCAATTATGGCGCCCCCAATATCGGCCCATTGCTTGTTTTGAGCTTTCTCCTCGGCAGTGAGGGCGCGCTCGTTCAAGCCACGGATGTCGTCGTCGTTGAGCATACGGAGGCGCTCCTCCCAATCTCCATGTCCCCGAAGTGCTACCAGCGCCGCCCGGGAGTATCGGTAGCGCAATTTGGCGATGTGGATGCGGATGTTGATCTGGCGCAATATTCCCTGGCCTTTCGTCATCAGCCCCTGGCCAGTATAATTGCGCAGCTTGTATCTGTTGGTCATGGTGCGTGTGCGAAGGCCCGCACGAACGCTTTCCAGTGCCTCCGTTGCCTCCGCCTCGCGCAGGCGTGCCTCCAGCGTGGGAAGGCCCATGGCGCACACCCTCTCCCGGCTTCTCGGGTCCGCGATCTCGGACGGCATGAAGAGCCGTGACACCTCGGGTAATTCGTCCCCACCTCCATCGTACATCTGCTTTTGGACATTGGTGAGTACTGCGCGAACCGAAGGCATGTACACTGTTTGCAACTCGCGAAATTTGTGGATACGTTTGAGGAGGGCAATGCGACGTTTGGTGAAGTCCAGTTTCTGGCTCGGAGAGGGATTACGCAGCGCGCGCACGGAAACCTCTAGGCGTCGCCTACATGACATCAAAATGTCACCAGCTATCCGCTTTGCCGCAGAAAAAAAAAGACGCACTGGCTCTCTTCGATGTGAAGGCCCATGATGATAAAGGTGCTCGGGGTGTGCTCGCGCTCGATCTCGACGCCCTCAGAAGTACAGACAAATTCTTCCATCGCAATCTCAAGTTGGATTTGCCGAAGACTGGTTACTGTGGCGATATCAGATTTGCATCCCCATATTATTTCGGATCCACGAACCTTCCTCTGGCATGTCGAACGGAGAGTCTTCTGGAGTTGTATGCTGCGTGGACTCCCATCTCTCCACCCACGCCCTCCATTCCTTGATTTGCTCCGGGCGCGCCTCTTCCAACCCCGTTGAAAATGCATCGAACGCAACTCGGTGCTGGTTTCCATCTTTGATGGCGACTGCAAGCCGCTTTGGGAGAATGCGATCTACACGGACACTGTCAACGGCCATCC
Source organism: Mycena albidolilacea (assembly GCA_029282495.1). Classification (NCBI taxonomy): domain Eukaryota; kingdom Fungi; phylum Basidiomycota; class Agaricomycetes; order Agaricales; family Mycenaceae; genus Mycena; species Mycena albidolilacea. The sequence continues at coordinate 673,001 of JARIHO010000056.1, read as the reverse complement.
GAGATTCTCGGCTGTCCACTTACGCATTGCCAGCAGCCTATCATAATTGTGAAACCCAAACACATCCTCGAGCGTCGCCTGACGTGACCCAGGGCCCATCAACCTCGTCGAAGGCGCCGCCCCATTGGAAAATACCCAGCTCTGTTCTATACCCTCACCGTTCGTCATCCCAGCGCCCCGCATCCAATGAAAAGAGAACGGGGAGCGACATTTGGTGAGGTGATCGGGGAGGTGAAAGTTGGGGACCATCCACCAAACATCCGCCGGCGGAAGCTTGAGATGCATGGCTTCCGGCATCTTTGCCATGCGCTCCCAGAACTTGATCGCGTATTGGCAAGCGATGTCGTATGAGAAAACTAGCCAGGCCATGGCAAATGTCATGAGGGCTGACAAAACAACGAAGTCGATGTTGCATTGACTGTCAATAAATCAATATTGTGCATCCTATGTCTCCAAAATGACTTACCGCTCCCCCACCTGCAAGTCGCCGATGCCATTGGCACGCCACATGTTGTGTCTTGAGCATGTTACACCCCCAACTCCCGTTGTCCGCAATCCCCGCACGCGCTTTGAGTTCGCAAGAAACATGGCTCGAAATCCGGAGCAGTTGGAGATTTCTTCCTCGTCAACATGCTTAGCAATATGAGCATAGTAACCATCCTCCCCGTGTCGGCGACAGAAGTAGCCGAACCCATCCCCAAGGATGGGATCCGATGCTTCCGAGGAGACACAACGGTTTCCCAGCCGAAAATTCGCATCCGCCGCCAAAAACACAATGTATATGAACCTATAATCGAACTTGAGGTACTGCCTGGCTGACATCGTGCAGCGCACGTACCGGTAGAAAGGATTGATGTTTTCCCAATTCGGAGGCAGGTTCCAGCCTGGCTGGGGGCATGCCCGACACGGTATCGCCAACTCACCCTGCTTCGTTGCCGCTATACCCCCTTCGTCGTGTCCTCGCTTAGCCCTTTTGTGGCGTTTCACCTCCCGCCACTGGCGTACAATGTGCATGAAGGGTCGTCGACGGTCCTAGCAATTTATTAGTCTAGCCTACATCTAGAGGATGTGCGTGCACTCACCGGAGGTTTATCGAGTCCATCGTGATTCGTGCACATTTCGAGACCCCGGAGGAAGTCGTACGCAGAGAGCTTTCCCAGACAGTTTATGATCTGGAAATGACGCAGCGCACGGAATGTCGCGCATGTATTCGGCGCTGTGATCGTTGCTGGCCACCAACACGCGCGCAATAACTGTGTGCGCCGTTCCTCCGGCGGACTATCGGGCTGTGCATCCTTTGGACACCCACAGAAATCGACATTCATCTCATGGACACCCGTGAGATCGTACAGAACAAAATCATGGGCCGCCGCCTGCCGGTAAGGGCAGATAACACCAGGGGGATGTCCGAGCTGTACGCGGAGACCCAGTTCCTGAAGCCACCTTCGCCCGCGAACAAAATTCGACCCATTCCACTTCTGAATCAATGAATTAGCGGTCGCAACCCGGGTGGTAGCTGTAGATCAAACAACACACCTCCAAAAAATGTGTGGGGTGCTGAACGTGTGCGGCCACAATACACCGCGAACAGTACATGCCTTCCCCGAGGCACGCTTGATCCACACAACGCCAAACTGCCGGGCCCTCGCATTGGCGAATCGGACATTCTCGTCGGGGATCCACACATGGACCACCAGCGCACCGAGCGTAATTTTTTGGGGAACCTCGTCCCTCGCGGCGTAGGTTCTCCAATAGATACTCGTCCCTATGCGGAAGCCAATTTTGCAGCGGACGGTCCTGGATAAATATATGTTAGTACTCTTCCTGCGCTGGAAGAGGAAATGAATACTTACCGACTTTGTGTTTCTCCCGGCCGACTGGACAACCACGACGTTGATCCCATTGTCTGCAGGCTCATCTGGCTGCGATTCCAGAGAAGTGTCCCCGAGCTGGTAGGAGAAGTCCTCAGAATGCCTCGCCATATTCGTTGCCAGATCGTCCGCCCAAAAATGGTCCGTTGCTGTCGCATCAGCGACTCCCGCTCCTTGCTCAACCACACTCATCCTTGTGCGCTGTCTCCTGTTGTCCTGAGTGCGATGCGACACTGACGCTGCCGTTCCCGCAATTACCAGCGAGTGCGGTTTGATCTTGCATTTGTGAGACATCGAGCAGGTAGGCAGGGTTTGGTTAATTCGATGTTGTAGAAGACAGAACTGGAAAATGGATCGTGATTTGACAATACGGATACGTGATCTTATATCGGTACGGCGCACAAATCTGCGAGAGTCAAAGCGATGTCATTATACGGCAGTGGGTCAAACTTTTTTACTTGTGCATACACTAGAGATCGCCATCTCTGCGTGCCTTCTGGGACGCAGAGCGGCGAACCAACCGTAATAAAGTCAAGGAGCGCGCATTTGCCTCGCGGAGCCGGGACCTTCCACGTCGTAACTCATCATTGACCGACAAGCAGCGCCGAGGCGATGTAGGGATCCCCTTGCGGCAGCGAGCCGATGTGGCGACCTCCTTGCAGTAGTGGGGCGATGTGGCAATCTCCTTGCGCGCGCGCCGGATGAGAGTAGTATTGTGCTCGCGCCCCCCGCTATCGGTCAACTGCCTGTCGAAATCCTGCAACGTACGAAGAACGCGCGACAACGGAGGTGTTTTCGGTACATCGGGCCGGGTAGTGAATGGCACAGGAGATCCCTGGACAACGGCTGGTGTAAGCGGGCGGAAGAGATCCGATGGCGTGTTGGACAGAGGGCGACGCGCAGATCCTGATAGATTTTTCAGAATGCAGGGCTGCACCCAGGTGCGCGCACATGCACCTGCCGCTTTGTGTTCGTCACCCGAGCATCGCTCCCCGGTGCCATCTGCATAGAGAGGTCAGCCTCATCGTCGCAATGTGTTCAGTAGGCAACGTACCTTGTATATCCAGCCCATCCTTTGTCAACACCGAGCCGCGATACTCATTCGTAGAACGAGACCAACTTGAGCGCTGTGTAGTGGATGTCTCTGAAACGCGTTAGTTCTTGAGCCGGCACAGCTGGTTGGTCTGCTCCATCACGTACCCGAGTCGAGTGCGTGCGGGCTGTTCATGGTTGCTGGCAAGAGCAGCTAGAAGTGCAAATACCAGACAGGCAACTCGAAGAGAGAAACGCCGCTTGCCGGCCTCCCGCTATCATAGTTGCCGGCAAGAGCAAAGAAGCGCACGTGATTGTCTGGACTCGTAAATAACTTGTAGCAGCCAGCCTAGGGCCCTATCCTTATCCTTTGTCAACATTGATCTATCCCTCGAGGCCTGGGCTATTCTGGAACTGGACATTCGGTGTGCACCTCTACCTTCCTGCCCCAATTAACATCATTATGCAGGTTTATTCGGCATTTTTTGCACTCATCTACATCTACCCTACTGGGTGACTTCCCGCAGGACTTGAACATTTTAGTTGAGTTTCCGAGGGGTGCCAGTGATGTCGGATAGGAACTTATTCAAAATTTTAAGTCATGAATGATTCCCACAAGAATTTTTGGGACTTGCTGGCGGAAAGATTCAAGAACCTATAGATAATGTCTCGGGAAATTCCAGTTAGATCTTATCAGCACTGATAACAGTGCGTCTCGTGTGTGTCTGTGACACCGTCACAGACAGCGTGTTTTGTGACACACCGTGTGCAGGATGCATCCTGCACACGTCCCATCACACCGTGACACCACTTCTGCTATGGATGCTGACACATTTTTCTTTCTTCAAGAGACCCAGGCAATTGAGGAAGATCAAGCAGAGGATGATTGCAAGAGGATTGTGGTTGCAACCATTGTGCTCGGAGCTGAGCAGGATCGTCGAATGTGCATTGAGTGCCGGCACCTCAGCCGCCTTTATCTGTGTTGATCACAGCTTGTGGCCACAAGGAGGACTCGGCCAATCGAAATTTTGGCAACCAGGGATGAGGCCAGGGCTGATTCTCAGTGCACACCTCTATTTATCTGGTCTAACAAACATCATTACAGGTTTCTTTGCGCTCATTTACACCATACCGATTCCGAGGACCCTGCTCCTTTACGCCGGAACCCCAGCGACTCTCCCAGGTTGGGAATTGAGTCGAGTCGCCTTTCAAAGAGTTAGTAATAGTTTTCACGACATCTTGGGTCGGGGGTGACCATGTTCGGGCAGTTCAACTTTACGGTTGAACTGGCCAAAAATATATCATGCCGTCCTCCATACCTTCTTCCAAGCCTCGAAATTATTTGTGAGTATATTTTACATCGCTATTCATTGCTAGGATTATGTTTCAGGCTGAGGCACTCCGTGTCTTGACTGATATGGCGCGCTTTCATTGGAGTGGCGCACTCCTCGGTTAGTTTTATGATGCATATTTCGAAGTTTATAAATTGAGGCTCAGCGGTTATTCAGTTCTGGCTGCAGGAGAGGTTTTCTAGGAAGTACGGATAACTTTAGACAGCAAACCGGAATCAGTTACAATATCTCAGCTTAGTCCACGCTCAAAATATTGTACACTCTTGGAGCCAATATTGGGTCGCAACATGAATCTCAGTTCGACCAAATCAAATTTTTATTGAGGCCAGAATCGGGTGTGATTTTGATATTCAACTACTCCCTGATACTCGTACGCTGCCCACTGGGCCCAGTTTACCCCCAAAGCTAGAAGAAATGAGAATGCGAGTACTTACGTTACCTCATTAGGCCCAATAAAGCCGGCGTCTATTTGCGATAACGACAAGCGCTCGCCAGATAAGATATCCACAGATAAGATATCCATCGCATCATTCCAATCACAATCAATATGTCTCCCTCCGCCCACCAACGATGTGGAGATGACGAGGAGCGTCACCTCCGACGCCTCGCTACCTATCGCAAGTACCGGCAAACATTTGTTCGTTCTTTTTTCTTCTTGAAATGCTGTATATATATTCTCGCAGACATCTTGAGGAAAGCCGCAAAAAAACCCGAGAAAGAATGGCACGAGTCCGTGCCGCTCTGACAGAGGAGCAGCGGGAAAGGCACCGCGAGGCTCAGCAGCGTTATCGGGAACGGTAAATTTGCCGGCCTGTTGTTTTCTATATGACAATGTGTGTGTACTTTACAGGTATCGCGAAAGAATTGCGCACCGTGCGAGGCGCGCCACGGTCCAGAAAAACGCTGAGGCAGGGCGCACAACCAAACCTCGGCCGAAGGCACGTCACTACTGGTCAGATCTGGACTTGGTTTCATCAGACGAGGAAGAGGACGATGAATGGTGATTCCCGCTAGCACACAAGTACATTGGTCGATGTGATCTATGTACCTATGCGCATGCAATTTCCCATTGCTCCTCAAGTTGGTTTGAAGCAGCAGCAGCTGCTGCCGCCGCTGCCTTGGCCTGCGCCTCCGCCACTAACCACCGCCTGTGCCTGCGTCGGCACTGACGTCTTTTCTTACCGCGGGTTTTGGGAACCATGGTGACGCCGTCCCAGGGAGGTCCGTCGTCCGAGGTAGTGTCGCTCCATCCATCGTTGTGGCCCCATCCGTGGCCGTTGCCCCATACTCCGTCAGTGCCCCACACTGTTCTGGTGGTCCAGCCATAAGCATTGCCCCAGCCAACGGCCGCGGCTGTTGGCGCCGTTATCGGATAGGGCGCTATCCGTTTCTGGAGCCATACGCGAAACAGCGGGGGCCGGCCGATTGAAGCGCGTCGACTCGCGATGGCTTTGGAACAAGCTGCTGGCCGAATCAACTTCTCATAAATCATATTGAAGCAGGATCTACTGACCGAGACTGCCGTCCTTCCATCCTCGCAACTTGAGGAACTCCTGGTACGACTTCACCTTCTCCTTCCGCTGCCAAAACACGGTGAGAACAACCTTGCACTCGGCCTCGGAATCTGATGCTGGTAATTTTTCATTTCTTCGACGGAGAGTCATGAAATGACGCTAGAGATACTGACCTTCCTTGCTGGACCCATCCAGAATCGGCCAGGCTCCCATGGCGTGTCAGAATGAACGGTTAGCAAGACACGTGGCGCACTCACCCCATATGTTATTTGTTACGTGGCGCACTCACCACATGGACAATCAATCAAGAGATCGCCTTTCTTCCTTGCCACCATGTCGCAGCAGCTTGTATCCACCAACCTCCGCGCTGAAGACCTGATCATGGACATTCGGGGAGGAGGGAACGACTCTCGTTATTATTGCTTGCCTCCATTCCGCGGGAGCACAGATGGCGTGGAGAAGACTGGGCGGGGGTTTCCATTCTACCTGGTCTCGCAGGGCCATGTTGTGGGGATCTTCGACAACTGGTAAGTCGTCGTACCATCGTACCGTAACTTGAGATGATTTTTTTTTCCATTGCAGGCACGAGACCAAGGCTAGTATTTCTGGCTTCCCGGACAACAGCTACCGAGGCTACAACACCGTGGAGGAGTGCATCGAGGGCTGGCAGGCACTCTGCCGGTGGGGTATCCATCCCCATCCCGTGGATCCGGCGAACGCAGTGAACACCTCACCACGGAAGCGGGCCAAAGCCTCTGCCGCACCAGCGCAAGGGGCCTCTGCCGCACCAGAGCAGAAAGTATATGATTTGTAAGTCTTTGATTATACGCTCCTGCAGATACTTGATCTGTCCGGCAGGAAAGTCCTATGTACGCCACAGCGCTCACCGGCGGCGCCACCGCGCTCACCGGCGGCGCCACCTCGACCCCAGAAGGCCGGACGGCACGAGGCAGGTGACCAGGACTTTGTGAATTTCGCAATCCGGGGGGCGGGTGTCGTTTCCAGCAGCGCGTATGTGATATTCTTGTCTAGCTCATCATTAGCTCATGATTTGCGAACAAGGGCGCACACAGAGCAACGGTACCGCGAAATGCAACTTCGGGGCGAGGAACCTGAGCTCTTGGTCACATGGAGTTTGGAGGCGGCCACGAGCTTTGCGCTGGAGGAGCCCGAATTCATTTAGGTTGTTTATTGTTGTACCGCTTGGAATAGAAAATATTTGCGAGACCCTAAGTAAATATGAGTGGCTGGAGCGACCAGTCCTTTAGTGTACTCCTGTAAGGGTGCTGTTTGGTTACGCGCTCGCAGAAAAACCGACGACAGAACTCAGCAGTTACCCATGCCTCGCAAAGGTGCAGCAGCTAGAAAACGGGCTCGAGAGGGCAAGCCGCCCGTGAAACCTGGGAAGCAGAGCTGGGTTCATGGCACCAAACTAGGCTTCTTCACTGCGTACAAGGAGGACTTCATTGCCGCGGCGGAAATCAAAGAGACTGGCGCGTTTTACACACGCATCGCGAAGCTGTACTTGAAGAAGTACGGCTACAATACGGCCTGGGGCGGGGACCTGGAGGAAGGCCAAGACACTGCGGACGACGTCGACGAAGACGAAGACGTCGATACCCTTCTGCCAGAGGTCGCCGAAGCACGGTCCGCATACTACACAAAGCTGCGCAACAAGATAGCAGTTTGGTATCATGCGCAGTATGGGGGGAACGTACAGACAAAACAGGTGCCCAAGACCTTCAAGCAGCTGTTTGATAGGGCGGAGCTGGAGCCGTCGGAGCCTACGAGAAAGCGGGAGCTCCATTACTACTCGACCAATTTTTATGCCGAGAGGATCAAGCTGCGTTTCATCACACGATTGGCCGCCGCCACTCGAGCGGCGGCAGAACGGGGAGAGAAACCTCCAGCAGAGGTGGCCTTGCGCCAGCAAGTGATGAAGGAGGCGTGGCTGGCGGAGACACCAGCATTCCGGGCAGAGATATTGCAGACCATCTACAAGCTGCACGCGGCCGCGCTTGAAACGTACAAGGTAGCGCTCGCAAACGACACTCCATCGACAGCCGAGGAGTATAGCATGTAAGTCATTCATCGATGATCTGAGTGACGACGTTAATCTTTGCATTAGCGCTTTGAATAATGCGGCCTTTTACCTTACGCCGTTTGCGGAGGCTGCCCAACAGCAATTTGGGATGAACGTCAGTATCCTGCTTTGCGGTCCAGTTCCCGATCGCGGGGGGAGGATCGAAGTAAGAAGGTGTGTATTTTCAGACGTTGATCGGTCATAAGTGATCTCAAAAAAATTGCAGCGTGCATGCTGGATTCTCCAATGGCCTCGTTCCCAGGATCTGGAGCGATTTCGACCGTGGCGGCTTCGATGCTGCACAGCGCAGCTTTGTGAATTTTGCACATCATTGTTTCAGTAAGTGATATTTATTCAGTCAAAAGGAATGATAACATATTGGTACTTAGCGGAAGAGGAATGTCGCGCAAGAGCTTTGCAGGCGATCCCATCAGCATCGGTCTCCGACAGCGATGTCGACGTCGACGCTCACGGTACCCCCGCTCATTCCCCTAATCCCATACCCGCTGCGATTACCGCATCCAATACTCCTACCCCCACCGCTACGGCTACACCCCATACTCCAATCCTCACCCCAACCCCCACCCCCGATGCCGAACCCGACACTACCCAGTTCCAAAGCTTCCGGAACCCGAGTTACGGGATGGACGACCTGTTCCCGATGTGGGATACGGATATGGAAGATGCTGGGTACACAGGCCCAGCGGTGGGTGCTGCACTTCGATGGGAAATGTCGCTGATGTCGCCGGCGGAGTGCATGGAATATATGGAGAAATTGGGGACCATGACGCCGGAGATGCTGAATTTGGCCAACGAAAGGGCGGAGGCTCAGCGCAGAGCGGAGCGTGCGAGCAATGAGGCGGCGGCGGCGGCGGCGGCGCGTGCCCGCGATGAGCGCGATAAGGCGGCGGCAGCAGCAACGGCGGACGCGCATGGTGAGGCGGCACCAGAGGGTGCGGGCGATGAGGGCGATAAGGCGGCGGCAGCAGCGACGACGCGCGCACACGGTGAGGCAGCACCGGAGGGTGCGGGCGATGAGCGCGATAAGGCAGCGGCAGCAGCGACGGCGGGGAACGAGGTGGGCGCGCGTGGTGAAGCGGCACCGGAGGGAGCGGCGGCGGTGGAGCACACACGACCCAAACCCAAGCCAGCCTGGCGTGGAGTCCAGTCCGGTGGTGTCATGGCTTTGGAGCGACCCGAGGCAAGTGGGGAGGAGAACGAGGGACAGGGGAACGGGGAGGGTGGATGGAAGGACTACGACAAGTCGGGCTGGCCGCAGGAGCTGATAAACGCGTTTAGGGCCTTCGAGAGGGGCAAGACCTGGGGGGGGGCAGAATGGGTGTCATGTGTGGCGGACTTCATTGCGCTCGAGCAAGCATCTGGCTACCCTGTCAAGGGAGATGTTCTCGTGCCACAAGGGGAGAAGAACTTACGTCCGGAAGAGATTCCGACGTTCATGCAGCGCCGGCGGAAGTGGGAGAAGGGAGTGACATTGACTTCGGGGATTGGGCCGGCCAGTGCACAAGGCTCGTTTGCCGATCGGTGGTGGGCTTGGTGGATGAGGGCACAGCCTGCAGCCCACGTGAAAGCGAACGGGAAGTTGGGCCCCGCTGATGCGATCCCGATGGAAGAGTGGGTGAAGTTTTCGAAAATGGCTGGCAAGAATGGCCTTCTACTGTACATGGGCGGGTTGTTGTGGTGGGGAGAAGCTGCTGCTGCCGCAACGGACTCGAAGATGCTGTTGGGAGATTGGCGCGTAGCTGTGCTCGACATGGCGTGTGCTCTGAGAGTTGCAGTGGCGGCAAAAGACAAGTACGTGGTGCTTCGACTTGCCGTGAGAACGAGAAGCTGATTTTCATGATAGTGGTCTCGACTTGAATGCGGAGGCAGAGAATGAGGCAGTTGCTGAGCCAACCACCCGCACGAAACGCAAAAAGCCTGAGGGAGTCGAAGACGAAGAAGACAAAGAGAATGAGTGGCCCAAGTACGTCAATGGCCCAATTGGGAAATAATCTTTGATAACACCCGAATAGGAAACGCCGTCCAGCCAGTAAAAGGACCACCAGGTAATAGACCGTCATCTTGTGTGTTGCGTTGGTGGTCGTAGTTAAAGTAGAATTTGGTACATTGTTATGATTGTTGAATGAAAAAAATATTTATAAAAGAAAAGAGACAGCCAGTAAGGTTTAAACTGAGATATCAAGATGAAATCAGGCCTTATTTAGGGGGTTGGACTTGAAGTTCGTGAGGAAAGCGGAAGGATCGGAGACGACCCGGGTGTTTCCGGTGATGCGATGGATGACACCGCAAGGAGAGGTAAGCCAAGCCGGGCAGCCGGGAGTGATGGGCTAGGAATATGTGGTGATGGGCAATAATAGCGGCCCAAATAATGCGCTAGCGGGGAGCCGGTGCAATATTAGGATTTATCACAATTAATACGGGGCCAAATTGGCGTGGGAACGGCAGGAATATGGCATTTTTCGGCTGCAACCCAAATGGAGGGAGGTGCAGGTACATTGCATTATGGGCGGCCATTGATGGGCCGTCTACGCAATGTCCACCATGCAATGTACCCCCGGCCATGGCCAGGGTACATTGCATTAAAGGTACAGATGTTCCTGCAAGGCTGCCGATGAAAAACGTGCGAAAGCCAGCACTGACTTCTTCGACAACACAGGGCTGATGGCCCTTCTCTGCCGCCATGATCGAGTCCTCTGGCTCGTCAACATGCAAACACGCGGAGAGCAACAATACTACGTGATCGTCCTGCTGGAGACCCTCTTCCAGCATCTCCTGCAGGATATCACGCTTGGGATCCTCTACGACATCGCCTGCACGTTGGAGCGTAGCTGCAGGAAATGGGGATTCCTGTCGCGCTTCATGGACTGCATCCAATTTGCGGTCTCAGTCTTTCACGCTTTCGGGCACGACTGGCCCTGCCAGCTACTGTATCATCCCCGGAAGCGAACCGGGTTCGGGCTTTCAGACGGCGAAGGCTGCGAGCAATTTTGGCACTCAATCAGCCACTTGATCGCTGTCCTACGCATTTCGGGGGTAAGCTTTTGTATCATCCGCCTGTGTCGATTACTAACAAATTTCCATTTTTTTTCAGAAATGGCAGCGCCTCTACGTCCTGGACGCTCAGATAGAGCATGCGGACGAGGTCAGCCTCCAGCGAATGGGAGAGTGGCTTCGTCGACGGTCTCTGCACAGCCGGAAAAAACGCCAGGAGGCTGAGAGCGTGCTGGCAGAATGCCGAGTGCGCATCTCGGCACTTCGTGAGCAATGGCAGTTACAGGTTGTCGCGCAGACCAAACCCCTTAGTGACCAACTCGGCTGTCAACTCGACTCAAGTCGAACAAGTTGACTGTTGATTCAACTCAAGTCAACTGACTCAACAGCGACTCAAGTCAACTAACTCAACTATCGACTAGACTCAAGTGACTCAAGTCAACCAATGCGCAACCTATTTGAACTCTTATAAATAATCTTGAGCCCACACCTCCCGCTGGGAATTCATGCATGTATCACAGCATCCCTCTGCTGCCCATACCTCCCACCGCAGGTTCACGCACGTGTCACACAGTATCCCTCTGCCGCCCAGTCTGCCTCACGTGCACCCAACATGTGCACAAGCTTGTGGTGCGCTTTGCCAGACAGCAGCAGTTCGGCGCCTGCAACACCCTCCCTAGCCCACTAGCTGTTTATAATTGAGACACTTTTGGGTAGAAAGTGTGGAAGCCAAAAAAAGAAGTTGGCTAAAAATAGTGTTAAATCAAAGTTGTTGAGCCTGTTGAGATCTGGTTGTATTTACAGTTTTGCAAAAGACCCCCTAGTTGTTGTGCAAAACACAAAATAAATTCCCAGAGCCGGCGATACACCACAATCATCCTATCCACTGGCCTATGCTTGTGGGAGCCCTTCTGATGGATAAGACTGTTTATAATCGGCTCCAGTACCATTTTACACTCCCAACTCAATTGCTGTACTTGCCATGCACTCAGATGCATCTGGCTTGAACGGGCAAGAGACTGAAGGTTTCAAGCCCCTGGGCTGACCAACACCACATGGTCGGACATCACAATCATCCTATTCACGGGCCAATGGCAATATGCTCGTGAGCCCTTCTGATGGATACGACTGTTTAGAATTGCCTCCAGCACCATTTTCCACTCCCAACTCAATTGCTTTACTTGACATGCACTCAGATACATCAGACTTGAACGGGCAAGAGACTGGGAGTTTCAAGCTCCTCGGATGACCAACATCACATGGTCAGACATCACAATCATCCTATTCACGGGCCAATGGCAATACACTCGTGGGAGCCCTTCCGATGGATAAGACTGGGATAAGACTGTTTATAATCGCCTCTAGCACCACTTTACACTCCCAACTCAATTGCTTTACTTGACATGTGCCCAAATGTATCTGACTTGAACAGGTGGATGTATTGGCTCTCAGCCCAGTGAGCACCAGACACCCAAGTCCTTTGATGCACAGCCTATTTGAACCCTAATAAGCTGTTTATAACCATTTTACACTCCCGACTCAATTGCCTTGCTTTATTTGACATGCACTTTGAGTTGGTCGGTGTTGACTCAACAGTGACTCGAGTCAACTGCCTCGACTGTTGACTCTCGACTGTTGACTCAATTCAAAGTCAACCTGCTTGCTGGTCTTTCCCAGTGTCAAATGGGAAGGACCAGTACACCTGTCAAATGGTCCTTCCCACAGTATGAATATGGGAAAGACCACACTTTTCATATATGGTAAGGATGGTCATTCCCATAGATGAAATGGGAAGGACCACAGCAGTACCGTAAATGGCAAGTATGGTCATTCCCAGTTGTACAAATGGGAACGACCATATTACTGCCCAAAATGGCAGTTATGGTCATTCCCAGTTGTCAAATGGGAAGGACCACACTTTCCATACCTAGTAAGAATGGTCATTCCCATCAAGGAATGGGAAGGACCACAGCACTACCATAAATGGCAGGTATGGTCATTCCCATTCCTCCGTAGGAATGATCATGGTACACTGGGAATAACCAAGATACTTCTATAAATGGCAGTTATGGTCGTTCCCACTTCTGAAGATGGGAATGACCATAGTATTACCATAAGTGGCAGTTATGGTCATTCACAAATGCTTCTGGGAATGCCCACATTGCTGATGCATGCCTGCCATATATGGTATGTGTGGGCATGCCCACTTAGCATGTGGGCATTCCCTAGTCGCATTCCATTGTGATGTGGGCATTCCCAGTCCATACAATGTGGGAATTCCCAGTTGCATATGGGCATTCCCTAGTCACATTCTGCTGTGATGTGGGTGTTCCCAGTCGATGCAATGTGGGAATTCCCAGTTGCGTGTGGGCATTCCCTAGTCACATTCCAATGTGATGTGGGTGTTCCCAGTCCTACAACGTGGGAATTCCCAGTTGCATGTGGGTATTCCCTAGTCACATGCCATTGTGATGTGGGCATTCCCAGTCATAAGTGGGAATGCCCACATATAGCATACAATGTGGGAATTCCCAGTTGCATTCCAGGTTGTGACATGGGCATTCCCAATATGCCTAGATTGCAAGTGGGAATGCCCACACATACTAGACACTGTGGGCATTCCCAGTTGTGACATGGGCATTCCCCAGTCCACGTGGTCATTCCCATGGTGATGTGGGATTTCCCAAGTCCATCTAGGGATTCCCAGAGGGGAGTGGGACGTCCCATGAGCATTGGGAATGCCCTTGCTGCAACGGGAAGGACCATCTATGCATGGGAATTCCCACTTTGAATTGGGATGTCCCAGGTGGTCCATGGTCCATCCCACAAGACATTATTATCACGGCATTGCCCCAGTGCAGGCACGGTATATACTGACTGACACATGTTGAATCCAAGTGCGTTATTCCCAGTGCCTGCACTGCGAGTGACAATGTCTATTACTAAACTATGCACAAGAAATAGATACAAGCATATATTGCTCAGGATTACCAGAATTAACTGGGCACTCCAGAACAGGAGATCCTGTGCCTGTTCTTCGTGTATTAAGAGTGATAGTGTCATGAATTTGATAGATATCACACAAGTATGAAAGCTTCTAACTTGCAGTCAAATTGTATGTCAGGGGCCAAACTCATACTAGATAAGCCTTTTATGCATGACAGTGACGAAAGACTTTGTTATGTATCAATAAAACGAAATGCCTGGTTACTTTTGGTAATATCAAGTTGTTACTGGGATTATGTATGAAGGCTGCCAAACAATGCAAGCCTACCTGTTTTACTAAAGCGATACACCAAGATATACTAGGGACAATTGCTTGAATTGACTCATCAACTGGCCTTGGAGATCTGATATGGCAAGTACCCCAATGGACAAGCCCAGATAGATGGGCATGGCTCATCTGATGAACCTCTGTTGAGCCTCCAGTGTATCTTGGGCCGTCCTGCTCCTGTGCTTCACAGTCTCAAGATTTTGGAGGCATTCCTAGTTGCCTAGGGTGGATCCAGTTGGTTTGCTGACATCCTTGGTATCGAGATCAAACTGTGTGCTACAGCAGGTGCAGATTGCGAGTGGAAGGTGGGTCTCCTCTGTGCCATCAACTGAAAGCCCATCCTAGCCCTGCAGCTATCACAACCTACAGACAGCCTGTGGAGACAGCCTGTGGTCTACTGGCAAGCCATACATGCACCACATTACCAGCATTGGCCTGTAATCAATAGGGGCAAAGCATTTGACGGAGTGGCATAAACATTCACATTATTGCATATGGTATCCCCTACACACTAAGGCATGCAAGGGCTTCCAGATTCACCTACTTGCAGCCCAATGTGCGCAGAACTGCATGCAGCATCACAATTTGTTTGGCACCCGTGACGTGACCCCCTGGGAATGACAACCATCAACAGTGGGCAGCTCAATTTGGTCATGTGGGAAGCCCAGATTCATACATGTGGACATCCCACCGGCCTCCCCCATATCTTGTGGTCTTTCCCACTCCAGATGGGAACTCCAGCCAAATTCACCCACCATAGGACCCATTATGTATTGGAACCAAATAGACCCTATGGGTTTGGGAAAAGGGTTGACTGAAGTGCCGCACCATTCAGAAACGGTGATCTTGTGTATCTGTCCTCAAAGAATCTTACCTTTTAGAAAGGACTGGCTAGGAAGCTGATCCTAAAATTTATCGGACTATACACGATCATCCACAACTTCGGGAACAATTCATTCCAGCTGGACTTACCCGCCAATATGAAATAAAGGGGAGTTCATGATGTATTCCACTCTGCCCTGCTGCATATTCATGTGCCCAATGACTACTGTGGCCGTCTCAAGTGTCAACTTGGGGTTTCTCTCGACAATGAGGCCAACGAGTGGGCAGTTGAAAAAATCATCAACCACCACGGGTGCCAATCGAAGGTGCTGTTCGAAATACAGTGGAAATCTGGCGATAAAAGCTAGATGCTTTATTCACAGGCTAAAGGTTTACAGGTGCTAGACGAATATCTCGAAGCCGTAGAGGTGTCCGACATCAAAGAACTGCCTCAGGGAGCAGGGTCACCCCCTATCGAGGAGGAGTTTCAGGTTGATTCGATCATGTCTTACTTTTGGGAATATAAGGCCAGTGAGTGCCTTGAGGAGTTTTCACCATCTTTGACTTCTTCTCTCATGTCTACCGCCATCGCTGATATATTTGTGCCTGCCTTCGCCGACCCCATGGGCTTATCTTTGAACATGATTCACTACAATGACCACCACCCCATCCTCAAGCGCATCAACAAGCACTACTTCTGTATCACTTGTACGGACAGCTCCGCCCCGATCATCTTTGACACACGTACCATCCGCCTCTATGCTGACTATTGCATCGTGCTCGCAACCAATGGTGTTGCTCCTGTAGCCATTCTGGTATTCTACGAGGATTTAACGAGGCAGATGAACAAGTACGACATGTGCAGCTTCTTCTGGGCTTACCTCGAGGACAGCATGTTTGTATTTGACAAATCTTGCAACGTTGCGAACCCTGAGGAGTACTGTTTGGGGGAATCAGAGACCACAGAGGGCATTTTGATGCCAGGAGAAGTTGCGGTGACATCCCAGTTCAAGTGTAACACTGATCGTTTGAAGGATCAGGAGGATATGCAGAATATGAGCTGGTACGAGAAGTGCAAGACAGGCAAGGGCAAGGGCCAGCCTGGCAGACCTCCTGCTTCACCTGTCCTGGTCAACTCCGAGACCGGGAAACTCGCCTTCACTTTGAAGCGCAAGGAGGCCGATCTTGCTCTTGCGCCACTGCCACCAAGTCTCTCAAACGACTCAAGGTTGGCGAGACCGCTCCCTCCGCCTCCTCCTCTCCTTCCACCTCAACCAACGCCGCCACTGGTCTATCGGGTACCAATAATCACAGCGCGGCTGAGGGAAGCCTGATGCAGGAGTAGGCCATCAACGCGCGACAGCCTGGAGGGCAGATGTAACGGTTCTGATACTCTGTTACTCACTCAACCTTTTCTTTTCCTTACCATCACAAATCTCACCGCCTCGCAATTAGTACCCGTGCCAAGCCCCGCTATTTTATTCATCCATTACTAAACACGTCTCACTTTAGCTCCTATTACAATTACTATATATACTGTCATGTACCGCAGCTAGTTCTTCGGTCAATCTTACTCTTACACCACTTATATCTGTTGGACCAACCATCCAACAATTTTGCTTTGGAACAAACCCTTGTGCCAAAACTCTCTGTCGACTTCTAGCCGACTCGCTTTTGTCACAATTATCTTGTGTTTCTTATATAGGTTCTGAGCGCAACAATCACCAGAGTTGACCGGAGTTGGCAGAGGGACCTGGGAGTGGACTTGGGTCAGGACAGGATATAACAGCTTCTTGGATTTTGTATTGGCCTCAATCTCATTTGCCTGCATGTGATGGCCCTGCCCCTTGTATTGTTTTCTCAGTGGTATGTTGCTTGGGTGGCATTATGTCAACCTTCAAGCTGGGTAGAGTGCACCAACACTCTTCAGGTTCCTGTGATGGGTGGCCCTCACCTGCATACTCTGCCTCATGATTTGGTGGCACTCCTCTCTTTCTCTCTTTCGACATGACAGGTCGGAATGATTGGCTGAGGCTGGAAACTTATTCACTTAGGCCTGGACTGTCTGGTAATTTGGTCTACACCCATTAAATATACCTACCTTGATAAGCAGACTGGCAACTTGAGTTTGGGCATCTTCAGTTCATACATCTTAAGTTTCACAGCAATAAAAAAAAAGAAAAACAGAAAACACTTTATATGGGTACCATACTAAATGAGCAAGAGAATAAGTCTCTTGCAACTGAGGACCTGGTTGGTTCTTAAATTCATTCCAGACTTGTGTTCCTGCAAGCTGGAGTTTGTACAAGACAACTTCAGTTCCACATCAAACATCCAAAACCAGAAGTAATTCACCTTAATGTCAGTGGGGACGAGTGTTGTCCTGCAATGCATACTTCCTTGTGGCCTTGGTATCACCAGCAGGTGCAGACTCAGCAGCTGCTGAAGCAGTCTGTTTCTTCAACCATCTCCCAAGCTTATGAAGAGGTGACAGAGATGAAGGAGCATGGGATGGTTGTATGGGAGGAGGAGAGGGTGAGGATACATGCAGTGAAGGAGAATGAGTGGGTAGAAGAAACTGGTTCTGTTTCTCTAGCACAGTAGCCTTGAGTTCTTTGGCCATTTGATGCTCTCCCAGGTCTGAGTATGTCCTGGCCAGATTACCCATAGTATGCAGGGTGTCTGGATGGTTGTCGCCCAGAACCTGTTTCTGTTTCTCCAGCACAGTAAGGTTGAGTTCTTTGGCCTTTTGATGCTCTCCCAGGCATGAGTATGTCCAGGCCAGATTTCCCATGATGACCAGGGTGTGTGGATGGTTGTCACCCAGAACCTGTTTCCGTTTCTCTAGCACAGCAAGGTTGAGTTCTTTGGCCTTTTGATGCTCTCCCAGGTTTGAGTATGACCGGGCCAGATTGCCCATGGTATGCAGGGTGCCTGGATGGTTGTCACCCAGAACCTGTTTCCGTTTCTCCAGCACAGTAAGGTTGAGTTCTTTGGCCTTTTGATGCTCTCCCAGGTCTGAGTATGTGCTGGCCAGATTGCTCATGGTGAGCAGGGTGTCTGGATGGTTGTCACCCAGAACCTGTTCCCGTTTCTCCAGCACAGTAAGGTTGAGTTCTTTGGCCTTTTGATGTTCTCCCAGGTGTGAGTATGTGCTGGCCAGATTGCCCATGGTACGCAGGGTGTCTGGATGGTTGTTACCCAGAACCTGTTTCTGTTTCTCCAGCACAGTAAGGTTGAGTTCTTTGGCCTTTTGATGCTCTCCCAGGTCTGAGTATGTGCTGGCCAGATTGCCCATGGTGAGCAGGGTGTCTGGATGGTTGTCACCCAGAACCTGTTTCTGTTTCTCCAGCACAGTAAGGTTGAGTTCTTTGGCCTTTTGATGCTCTCCCAGGTCTGAGTATGTGCTGGCCAGATTGCCCATGGTGAGCAGGGTGTCTGGATGGTTGTCACCCAGAACCTGTTTCTGTTTCTCCAGCACAGTAAGGTTGAGTTCTTTGGCCTTTTGATGCTCTCCCAGGTGTGAGTATGTGCTGGCCAGATTGCCCATGGTTTCCAGGGTGTCTGGATGGTTGTCACCCAGAACCTGTTTCCGTTTCTCCAGCACAGTAAGGTTGAGTTCTTTGGCCTTTTGATGCTCTCCCAGGCATGAGTATGTCTGGGCCAGATTGCCCATGGTGAGCAGGGTGTCTGGATGGTTGTCACCCAGAACCTGTTTCTGTTTCTCCAGCACAGTAAGGTTGAGTTCTTTGGCCTTTTGATGCTCTCCCAGGTCTGAGTATGTCCTGGCCAGATTTCCCATGGTATGCAGGGTGTCTGGATGGTTGTCACCCAGAACCTGTTTCTGTTTCTCTAGCACAGTAAGGTTGAGGTCTTTGGCCTTTTGGTGCTCTCCCAGGCCTGAGTATGTCCAGGCCAGATTGCCCATGGTACGCAGGGTGTCTGGATGGTTGTTGCCCAGAACCTGTTCCTGTTTCTCCAGCACAGTAAGGTTGAGTTCTTTGGCCTTTTGATGCTCTCCCAGGTCTGAGTATGTGCTGGCCAGATTGCGCATGGTACGCAGGGTGTGTAGATGGTTGTCACCCAGAACCTGTTTCTGTTTCTCCAGCACAGTAAGGTTGAGTTCTTTGGCCTTTTGATGCTCTCCCAGGTGTGAGTATGTCCTGGCCAGATTGCCCATGGTATGCAGGGTGTCTGGATGGTTGTCACCCAGAACCTGTTTCCGTTTCTCCAGCACAGTAAGGTCGAGTTCTTTGGCCTTTTGATGCTCTCCCAGGTCTGAGTATGTCCAGGCCAGATTGCCCATGGTATGCAGGGTATCTGGATGGTTGTTACCCAGAATCTGTTTCTGTTTCTCCAGCACAGTAAGGTTGAGTTCTTTGGCCTTTTGATGTTCTCCCAGGCATGAGTATGTCCAGGCCAGATTGCCTATGGTAAGCAGGGTGTCTGGATGGTTGTCACCCAGCACCTGTTTCTGTTTCTCCAGCACTGTAAGGTCGAGTTCTTTGGCCTTTTGATGCTCTCCCAGGTGTGAGTATGTGCTGGCCAGATTGCCCATGGTACGCAGGGTGTCTGGATGGTTGTTACCCAGAACCTGTTTCCGTTTCTCCAGCACAGTAAGGTTGAGTTCTTTGGCCTTTTGATGCTCTCCCAGGTATGAGTATGTGTTGGCCAGATTACCCATGGTATGCAAGGTGTCTGGATGGTTGTCACCCAGAACCTGTTTCCGTTTCTCCAGCACAGTAAGGTTGAGTTCTTTGGCCTTTTGATGCTCTCCCAGGTCTGAGTATGTGTTGGCCAGATTACCCATAGTGAGCAGGGTTCGTGGATGGTTGTCACCCAGAACCTCTTTCTGTTTCTCCAGCACAGTTGCCTTGAGTTCCTTGGCCTTTTGATGCTCTCCCAGGTCTGAGTATGTCTTGGCCAGATTACCCATGGTACCCAGGGTGTCTGGATGGTTGTCACCCAGAACCTGTTTCTGTGTCTCCAGCACAGTAAGGTTGAGTTCTTTGGCCTTTTGATGCTCTCCCAGGTCTGAGTATGTGATGGCCAGATTGCCCATGGTGAGCAAGGTGTCTGGATGGTTTTCACCCAGAACCTGTTTCTGTTTCTCTAGCACTCCTTCTAACAGCTTCTCATATTGTTTGTATTTTCCAGCCTCCCACAATATAGATCCATATTGCTCCTCGAACCCCAGAGCTACTTCTGCATCCATCTGTAAAGCCAATTCCACATGTGGACATATTGCCAGACTTCCCAATTGAATATCATATTGTGGACGTGTTGAAAGAGCCATGCCTAGTATAGATCCCATATTGGACAAGTATTTCTCAGGATTGCCTGTTGTTTGACCCCAAGCATGTACCAATGGATGGATAGAAAAGAGTTTCTTCTCTGCATCAATATTGATCAATGAATATGCTTGGACCTCATTGGTCATATTGGAAAACTGCAAAGAGTCCCATTCACCACTTGGCCCCAGAAAATGCGAGAGGAATTCCAGAGGTTCCCATAAATCCTCTTCAGATGGCCCATCAGATGGAAATGTGTACTCAGATGCATAGCTGAAGATTTGCTCTGAAATTCCATTATGATGGAGGAATGAACAATACTGTAGGAACATGGCAGCTGGTTGTGTAAGCCGGTCAAAGCTCATTTGCCATGTTGTATACACCGTCCGGGCATAATGGTCATGAGTTTGAGCAGGCATTTCACTAAGTAGCTTTGCTTGGTTTTTTGTATAAAGAGTCAAATAGCCATCAAGATCTTGAGATTTTGATATGAATGAACCAGCCTGAACAATTGCAAGAGGTAGATAGTGCAATGCCTAAGGAAGTATTACTGTCAAAAATTGAATGAGTTAAGCTCAACTATCTGACCTTTACTATTTCTGTTGCAGCGAGCATGGTGCCAGTTGTGGCTGCTTGTGCAGCACTCTTGAGTAATAATGCCACTGCATCTTCTTCTTCCATATCTGATACAGGAGAATGAGATCCATAAACACATAGTCCAGGATTTCGAGAGGTGATAATGATATTCCCATGATTGCACTGGGGAATAAAATCATTCAGATTGATGCTTGGATCATCTGTGTTGTCAAAGACAAGAAGCCATTCTTCAACTCTGCTGGCCAGCCATCGTAAACCGTCTTGCAGGGAATCCCCAGAACCTTTCACAATAGCTATGTTCTTGAGACCTGTATCAATTGTTGCAATAGTGCTGGCATCAATGAAAAAGGTGTCTGAAAAGCTGGAACACAAAACTGGATCAACAAACATTTCTGAATTAGATGATCAAGCTCACCGGGATGATGACTCGTTTATGAATTTCAGAGTAATCTGTGTCTTTCCAGCACCTCCAAGTCCATACAGCACATAAATGTGTTGGATCCCCACATCAGAGGTGAAAAAAAAATGCATTTTGTCAAGGATATCTCTCCTGCCCTGAAATATTCTTGATGGGGGAGGACAATGGTTGATGGTTTGAGATGCTTGGATGTTGCTAGGCTGGAATGCTTGCTGTGAAGCAGGTCCAGGATGCAGATTATACACATTTGACTGGTGTTCAATGATATTCACATTGGGACCCAACCCAGTCCCACCAGGGCCACCGGTACCATGGGGGTGTCCATGACCCCCATGACCACCTTGGCCACCTACTCAAAATGAATAATTATTTCAGTAAAGTAACATATCTGTTCTCCCACCGGTGATATACAGTGGCCGAGAATCATCTCGGGAAAGCATGATACTGTCAAGTTGTTGCCAAAAATCAAGAGTGTGGGTCTTGGCAGAGGCATATCAATCACTGCTGGAGTTTCCACAAGACCAAGGACTGACCGAGGAAAGGATCAGGACGACGTATATGGAGAGTGCGGGAGACAACGAGGCAACAACGAGGCAAACACCGCCACACTGTCGTAAGTGCGCACGTGCTCGACCCTGTCTCAGCCCGTCGACCATTCAGCCTCCGAGCCTCAGTTTCAAACCACTCTTCGGGGTCGGACGATCGCAGCACGTCCAGCACACCGTATGATGTCATCGCCCACGCGCATCGTTTCTAGCCCTCGACTTGCATGGATCGGCTCGATCCACGGTACCTTTGCTTTTTCCGTGAATTTTTTGTTTCATTCTCATGCAATCTTCTTTTTGTGTATTGTACAGACCTCCGCTGACAAACACTCGATCTCCCCGCATACAAGCGCGTACCTCGCACGCGGCTGGATGGGATCGAGGGAGAAGGGCAGTTGGTCGTAGTGTCAGTCGCTCACTCTAGTTCCGCTGGAGCGTCGTGTATGACATGCATCGCGACCATCCGCACTGCCCACTGCCCGCGCCGCCCTTCTGCAGTAGCACACAAAGCCACTGCCCGGCTGCTTAACGCGCCCCGTGCTTACGACCTCACCCCGACGCTCTATCACTTCGACACACACCTGACCTCTGCACACCACAGATACGCCAGCGCTGTCATTCCTCGATGCGCACGTTGCCTTCTTCAGCGACAATCCTCTGCACAATGCAGCTGGATATCCGACCCTACTCCCGAGCGTGGGCCCCGCTGCATCCATTCCCCATCGCATACTCTGTTTCCCTCGCCACCCGCCCGCGACGACCATCTCTGGGACTACCCCACTCTCTTCTTCCCCAACGCCTGGTCCTCTCGCGCAGCGCCTCTCACGGGCGTCGCGCATCCCCATGCGCGCGCCCCCATCGTCCCCGTCGCACTCGTCGCTGTCAGGCACACCACGACCGTCTTCAGCCGGACTCACCTCTCGGCGCCTGCGCCTCCGTGCATCCCCAGCCAGGTGTACACGACCACCGGCGTGCCCAGCGCCCGCCACGGCCGTTCCTTCTCGCGGCGGGCCACCCGCTGCCTCCGCGCTCGCTGCGACGTCTTCGGCGCCATCCCACTCCAAGCCTGCATCCGCCACTCAGCAGAAACACGACGCGCAGCCTCAGCGTCGTCTGCACCATCCGCAGCACCGGTTGCCAATTGCCTGCGTCGGCTTCGTCGTCTCACCGCATGCTGCCCCCCCGCTTCCCCTTGTCGCGCACCAACGATCCAATGCGCATCACTAGTGGCGTGCGCATGCGATAATCCCTCCCCAGCGCCCCGTGCAGCGCCTCCCCCCGTGCTGCGACCATTCTCGCCGCTTCAGGCCCCAAGCATAGCATGCGCCGCACCCCCGATATGCACACCCACAGCCTTTTCCCATCGCCGACGCCTATCGTATCCCTGCCGCCGCGACGACCCTCTGCGTCATCCCAAGCTCGACACAACTCATCTCCGCGCACTTCGGTACTATCCGCACCGCCGCCGCTTGCGCAGCGCGCAGCTCCGGGATCCGAGGAGGGCAGTGCGGCCGTCTTCAGCGCGAGATCGCCGCGCACACGCAGCGGGAAGTTACCCCGCAGTGGGCGCCTGCAGCCATTGCGGGCACGGTGCGCACGTAGACGACTCTAGTAATGCTATAAGCGATGATTTTTTCGACACTGTACTGTGTACATCTACCTAACGTTTTCACATGTTTCCTTCTTTTATCACTCGATGTAGTACTTTCGCATTCAAGTTCCAGCATGTATTTACTGTACAGTCTTTTATGAAATTCTACATTTTCTTGTCATGTCAAAAAATCAGCACTAATTTCCGCGCCGACCGTACAATGGACTCATGGATTCAATGAGCATCTGCGGGCGCATGCCATGGCACCATCATGAAGACAGCCGCTGCCCACCGAAAGAAGCATGCGGCGGGTATCCACTCGCTGCACACCATACGGCTGCGTCATCTCGGCCCATCCTACTCACTCCGCAACTTCAGCGCCTGCACCGACCGCATCCGCCGCACGAGCGCACGCGCGCGCAAGCCCTTCCCCTACCACATTACCGACCGCACCAGCGGCTCTTCATCCGCCCATCCTCCTCTCCAGGCTACTCCTAGCCGAAAAACGACGCGACGGGCAACCACCCATGCGCACTTCGCGCTTGCCGTGCACGATGCAGGTCAGAGGGGAGCGGGAACTTCCAAGCCGCCATTCACCACCCGCCCATTGTGCATGCTGCCGACGGTCTGCGTCACAGTGGACAGCTTCCTGAGATGGGACAGCAGGAGCTGGGGCACGGTCAGAAGCTGCCTGCAACCTGAGACAAGCACGGACGTACTACCTGTATACTGTCGTCGCGCGACACGCCGATGAAGGCGAGCAGAACGGCGCGTGTCTGTGTGTCTGCGTCCTGCGGGCACCTTATCGATCTATTCATTGATGGTGCCGGGCGCGGGAGAGAGGGAGAAGCTTCCGATGGGAGTATGAGCTAGACAGCGAAAGTTAGGAAGGGAGGGACGAGAGTGTGGGAGAAGAAACTTACCCAGCGGCGTCTAACACCGAAGGTGTATGTCCCATCGGGTGCCTGAGAATGGAGGTCCGACGATAGCGTGGGTGGTGGGCAGGCATCCAAATGCAATACGAGGGGTGAGAACTTGCGCTTGGTCCCGTTGGGGGTCGCGCAAACGCGGCGTCGACCGTCGTCTAGTGGGAATCTTTGAAGCTGGGATGACCAGATCAGTAAGGACAATTTGAAACCGGGAAGGACGTATCGTACCTTGCGTTGTCGTCACTGTATCCATTGATGGTTAATGGATAGAGCGGAGCTGAAGCCAGGAGGCTCGGTTAGTTTTCTCTCGATCTTGCAGCAGCTGGGGAGCCCTACGACTTGGGCAGCGACTCAAAAGGAGCGTCGTGATGGGCCGCTGGAAGACTGATATCGTATACTAGGCATAATGTTTTTGGCATGCAGATGTTCTCGAGGATGTGGGCTTGAGTTTGTTCGCCAGCTTGCTGAGCGTCCGCAAAGGCATTCGAGTGGGTACTAGGTGCTTTAGCTGTGGTATGTCCGGTCGAGGCCGCAGAATGTCCATCGGAACTGGCCAATGAGAGCTCGAGACCTTTCGCCACTTCGGACTCAAGGAATGCCGGGCTATTTTCGTCGTTATCCGAGCAGTAGTGGTTTCAGATATCTTGACTGGGAGTGAACTAGCTTTGCATTTTCTCCAATGATTGTCGTGGCAAATTGCTCCCAGATATTGAGGACGACAAGGAGATGCGCTCGTTCGACTAGATGTCGCAAAACGAGAGGTCATGGCGCGTTCCTTACAAGTATTAGATACAGCTCCTGAGCAGTTCTTGAGGGCGCCGTATTGGCCAGCGACAAAGGGTCCATGAACTCGGTAGATTTGGCAAAGACAAATTCGCTTAGTGCAGGATCCAGATGCTGAGGCTCAAGAGAAAATGTAGGGCCAAATAACGCGCGCATAGAACAAGCAGCGAAGAGCAGGAGTGGCAGGAGACAAGCCCGGCAACGATCACGTGTCGTCGAATCGTCTTCCTCTCGTCGCTCACCATGACTCATGAGCGCCTGGGCTCCAGCGCGCGTCCCTGCGACCCAGACACCGGAGAAAACTCCCGCTCTCTGCCGGTACTACATATGTCGACGACTTGGTACTGGGGCCATCCTTGCCTGACAGCGCATTTGGCCGACCTGGCAGCAAGAAATACTGTTGTAGATACTTGACGATGCCCTGGTACAAGTTCACCTGCAGCCGCGGCACTCCCCCAGCCCTCATCTCCACCCTCAACCCCGCGCTCCTCCGCCCATCCGACCACCTCGACTTCTCGCACCATGAGGAAGTCATTATCCGCTTCCCCAGATCCCCACAGCGCACCTACGCGCTGTTCCGCTACTGCAGCCTCGACCATCGACAAACTGCGCCCTTCCCGGCGGACTGTGCGGGCTTTCTGTATTACTGGACCCCACAGAACAAGGACAGGCCGCCTCTGGGGATGGGCTTGGAGGGCACCGTGCGGCTGCAAACGAAGATCACGCTCGCTGCTCGACATTCCACCGACCGACCGAAAGAGGGAAAGAGGGAATCCTGCGTACCGCATTCATGTCACTGTCAGCTTCTAAGTGTGTTTGGCCTTTCTTTTCTGTTGGTACCCCTGCTCATCCGATGCTAGGTAATGAATGCCAGATCGACTATCGCAGGCTTCGTGTCGTGTTGGATACCGCCCCGCATGTCCTATTCCGCGCCCTGACGTACCGGGCGACTCCTACTCGTGATGGTGGGCGTCGCGCTCCGCCTTCCCCTTCGTCAGCCGCCGCCTCCCCTCGCAGCATGGCTATCTATGAACGCATGCTCACCGTTTGCCCGCCATACTTCCCCACCCGCGGGCGGGAAGCTGCGGATCGCGCGCACGTACGGGGGCGGGGAGCTACAGCTGCTGACGCGGCCGATGATGCCCTTAAGGCATTCTTGATATTTGTGTCCCATTAGCGCGGACACCTGCCCTACACAGGCCGCACAGAACGCCCAAATCCAGCGTGTCCATGGCACCTCCATCCCCCCGTGCTCGTCCTACGTCTCTTCCTACCTCGTCTCACCGTACCGCCCTCGCTCGCTCTCGTCCCTGCACCGCACCCCCCATGTATAGCGAGCTGCGTCAGGATGTATGCATTGGTGCGGACACGGCGATGAATCTGCCCAGAAGTCACTCCAAGCTAGCAGGGCCGGTATTAGTCCTCCTCGGACAGCCTGTCACGAAGCGCGAGCTCTCGCCGAGAACGTCCGCGTTTGTAGAATCGACGTCCGATTTGCTTGGCTCAAATAAAATCTCGATTCCACGCCTCCACACTCCCGTTCCCGTGCAGGGCACTTCTACGCACCGACCTGATACTCGGACTAGGAGGGAGCCCGCACCTGTGCACGTACGCACCCCTGCACGACTGCACTCGCGCGCACATTCGTATTCAGGTTCTACATACCCCGCTCCGTTTCGCATCCATCCTCTCTCGTACTTGTACTTTTTTCTCCGCGCCCTTTGTTTTGCTTCCACTATGACCACACCGCATAGATTCTTGAACGCGCTCATATTGTAGAGCCCAATGCGCAGAAAATAATCTAAAGTCCCAACAATACAGGTACAACTTTCCGAGACACAGCCATTATCTTTCAGAAAACACGATCACGATGTCCGCACAGGCTCCCCGCAAACTGCTTGTTTTACATCTCAACGGGACCTTGCTTTTACGATCCAAGCGAACCCGCAGCGGGCCCTCACCACCAAATCCTGGAATAACCCGCTCTCGGCTGGTGTACCCGCGGCCATATTTGGGTGCATTTAAAGAATACATCTTCCACCCCTCAACCAAGAAATGGCTGGATGCCACGCCTGGTCTGGAGCTCTGCCCAACCGCACAGCGTAGCGGACATGCTGAACCACTGTTTCGGCCAACAACAGCGCGAATTTCTGGCCATCTGGGCTTGTAACACGCTGGGGCTCCCTCCCTCGATCTACCGTATGTGTTCTCTCCTCTTCTCTTCTCGTCTCGAAACAACGACCGGACTCTCAACCTCACAATACGTGCGCAGATCAAAAGACACAGACCATGACAGACCTCACCAAGCCTTGAGCCACATTTCCCCGTGCAAGTTCCTTGGTCTGGCCAGCAATCTCCGCGTATTCCCTAGCAACGAGATCGCCAAGGGCGCATTAACAATGAAGCTCAAGTACGTCAAACAAGTGCAGGAGTCCATTACATGGCCACAGGCAATTGAAGAGTTGCCAATCGTAACCTGGGAAGACTGTGAGTCTACAGAGTAAGTGATTCGTGTAATTGAACTTTGTACAGTCCAGGAAGAATCGAAAACACACCCTTTGCTTCTGGTAATTTAATATCTTACTTTCCGGCTAGCAGTACAACTAAACGAGTAAAACCCGTTAGGTGTCTGATTTCATTCACGATGTTTCGACATTTCTAGACCAGCATCTGTGTGGCGAATTATATCTGACCCGAAATTTGGGGAAGAATATGACGGCATCTTTTTTCAGCGGTGTCTATCGACACTCGGACGCCGCCCATAACGCGCGTCTTCACTTCCGAGTTTCGTTCATAACCAAATTGACGCCTGTAGTTGATGTCCATGATGCGGATCGGAGTTCTCGTAGGAGGCGGGTGTCCTGCAGATCAAGCCATACCTCCTTTGAGTTCTCAGATACTCTACGTCGTGACCCGACACCAAGACGATGGGACCATATCCAAATGACCTGACCCATGGGGCCAGATATGCCTAGAATATTTTCCAGATTGAAGACTCCGAGCATGTGTCATGTATAGAATCTTGACGACTGAATGATGAGCTCATTTTCTGTTTCACGGCTGAGTCAGTTCCACCATCAACTGTGTTAATTGTGTTTTTTTCGGGATAGTTGTGCATGGTTGGCAGGGAAATCGCAAATGCAGCTCGGCTAGGCTCCCATTTGTCGCAATCTTTTCTGTGTATAGGCTGACCCAGGGTGTTCTACTAGTAGCTCTCGAGGTAAAGTCAAATAAGGATCTGCTGCCGCACTACCCTCATTGCTTTGGATGTGCCGCGTACCTGGTCGACTAGCCTGATACTGTATGGTCACTGCTGCGCCGCCACTCAGCACGACTCATCATTTGGTTCAAGGATATGGTTGGGTTTGCTTTTGTGTAATTCAGCTCGGTTCAGTGTTCCCTTGTTTCTGGATTGTTTCGGTTACAGTGCATGTTGGTCGGACAACGTGTTCAAGACCAGTCAAGCAGATATACTCAATTATATATTTTGAGTTCTACTGACCCGTAAATTGGGGACGTTGGCAAGTGCGGGGCGATTCTGATATTATTGCTCGGCACCCGCTTCGGGGAAATGGTCCAGGCAGATGGGATGTTCGCGAAGAAACTTGAAGTCGGCGAAGGATGGACAGGCTGCTATTTGGCACCACAAAAAAAATGTTCAAACACGGGGTCGTCTTCAAATTCACACATATTGAACGGTGCGGAATTCTGATAACCTCAAATTCTCATGTGGTTCAATATCTTCTTTCATTGAACGCAGGTTCATTCCCTCAGAATCGAACACCAGATCTTGGTGCTGATTAATTAAGGTGAATCTCTCGTGCTCCGTATTTTTCTCCAAGGCAAGTGAGACTCCCAAGCAAAGGTGATTAGGGGAAGTTCAACTTTGGAGTTCCTACTGGTGAACTCCCTAACGTGAAACTCCAATTGTCTGCCCCAGCCTGTCCGACAAGCTCTGCGCGAACCTTTCAAGAAACGACCCGTGTCGCATGTTTTTGGGTTGTAATGATTTCCAGATAAACTCGGAACATTGCAGTGGATGGAACTCGCAGCTACAAGACCCAAGGTGAAAGATCCTACGCTGGCTGGTGGGCTTAGTGAGTCTTTAAAGGCAGGGCCAGACGGGACGCAGTGCGGCGTGCACAATAAATGCGCTACGCAAACCACAGCTTGACTGATTTTAATTTAACAGTGCAAACAGGCCGACGTTGCAGCCACACCACAACACAATAAATGCTCCACCTGCTAACCCTTCCACCATTCATCTTTCCTCCCCCTCTACTTACCTACTACAGCTTCGCCCTCGCTCCCTCCGAAATCCGCACCTGTATCTCCCTCAAGCCAAAAGAAAAACCCGCAACGCACTTCGGCATACTATTAACCACAAACCTGCCCTCCCCCTCGCCGGGCCAAAACTGGTGCCCCAGCGCCTCCTCGCTCTGCCTCCGCCAAATTGGCTCCAAGACAGCCAGCACACGCTTGATGTGCGCGTATTCGCGTGCGGCGGTGATGCTTGCGCGGACGGTGCGCGCGACGGCACCGATGGAGGCGGCTTCGGTGGGGGTGAGGCCCTGCGGCGGGGTGTGTGCCTGGAAGATGGTGTTGCCGATGGCATGGGGGCCGGGGATACACCATGCGGAGGGGGGGTTGCGCACGCCGTGGTACTGCGTCGCGAGAAGGGGTGTCGGCGTTAATCTTGCGGAGGGAAAGAAGAGAAGAGGGAGATACGCACCTCCAGTATGCTCGAGACGCGTGTGATCGGGACGTCGAGGACGCGGTTGAGCGTCGTGATGAGCTACGCAGAGAGCGCGTCCTGTGCCGAGGTTGCACCGGAGGCAGACGAGAAGCCAGCGACGAGGCGCAGTTGCTGGATCTGGCACGCTGTGAAGAGGAGGTCGACTTGCACCTGTGCTGGCCAGCGCGGCAGTCACCTGGGTTGAGGAAAGTGAGCGTCAGACGCGAAGCAGAAGTGAAGCCAGGGCGGCGCACCTTGCGCACCCACTCCTCCATCGGATATAGCGTCTTGATGTGCGAGAGGTAGTTCGCTAAGAATCCCGCCGTGTCGGGGTTGTTGACGTGCTCATCCGCCGGCGCAGTGCGGTACCTCTCGTACATCGGAGGGCCGAAAAGAGGTCTTTTGCCTTGGTAAGCTTGTGACCAGATGTGGTGGAAGTGGTAGATGAAGGAGCCGTCGCCTATGGGGGGTAAAAGCATCAAATTTCAATTCTTTGCAGGGCACCAAACCAAATCGCACCGATGAGATGGCATGATGACCATGCGATGATAGTCTCATTGGAAGTGGGGCAGTATGTGACCTTGTACCGCAGCATCGGCTCGTCGTACGCAGTGTCCAAGGCGCACGTGAAGTCGATGGCGACAGGGTCCATGAGGTGAACAGGGTACTCTGCGGGGTACTGGTAGTGGTCCCAGGGCTTAGAGGTGGTGGCGAATGTGAGCGGGACACCCCGCGTGCTCGGGCCGAGCTTCATGGTTAGGTCACTAATCGAGGAGACCTGCAGATAAGGGAGCACACCCACCGTCCAGTCGTTTCTCTTCCTCCTCAATCGCCCAGTGGCGTGCGGGAACACCCTAAGCGTCTCTTTGTACGCAGCGATGAGCCCGTCTTTGTCCAACGGGCCCGGGAAGGTCATGCTCATGGGACACTATGGCCGAGCTCAAGTCAGTATAGTCACTGACTCTTGCTCTAACCAACGGTGAGGAATCGGCAGGTACCTCAAAATTCAGGCGATCAGTCCCAGGTACGAAGATGGGGAAAAAGCCTTCCGGGATCTTGGGGTGGACCCATACTGAATTGTGGTCAAGAGAATTATTGCAACTTGCAAAATAGTTGGCGGTCACGCGCTTGTTGATCAAAAACGCCACATTTGAACGTGAAACCGCTCGAGCCATAACTCACGAACGGGGGCTCCAATCGACATGGTGTAAAGGCGGAAAATGAAGTATTCGTCGGGCGCTAGGGCGCCCCGGGGTTTTGAGGCCAATTTACGAGATTATTGTACAGTAGTTTTTGGTTGACATCAGTGCACGTACCTAATTTGGGACGGCTTGTGTTCGACTTCAACCAACCTCTTCCAACTTCAACAGACTCCATCCTCCATGCCTAGAGGCAAAGCCGTCTCCGACGATCTTCGTGAGGTCATTCTCAACATCGGAATGGCCCATGACATCCCCAAAATCATGGCACATTCTCATCATTCTTGGCCTTCTTTGCTTTCCGAGACCCCTTGTTACGCGACGAGGCTGGTTTATTGGCCTGTGATTTGCCTGTGATACTTTTTTGCTAGCCATGGTGTATAATACTGTAGATAGTGGATGTAGAAGTTCAACTTGTTGATGTCAGATGTAAACAAACCATGATCTCGGGCGCACATGGGATTGAACACTTAAAGCTTGTTAGAGTCTCAATATACAAGTCTAGGAGCGTTGCAGTTCAATTTACGTGCACTCGAGAGCACCGAGGTCATTGTGCCAATTATTGTCCAAGCCTTATACACCGCGGTAGAGAAATCTACAACCTGTCCAAATTCGCTCAAAAACCCCGGGGCACCCTAGCGCTCGACGAATACTTCATTTTCCGCCTTTACACCATGTCGATTGGAGCCCCCATTTGTGAGTTATGGCTCGAGCGGTTTCGCGTTCAAATGTGGCGTTTTTGATCAACAAGCGCGTGACCGCCAACTATTTTGCAAGTTGCAATAAGGCGACGAAGTGCGCTATGGCACACCAGTGAGTGGTACTTCTGTCATTGACGAGGTGATTCTGATTGGAAGAGGTGGATTCCATTGTGAAGACCCTCATAGCTTTTGAGCGTCGCTGTAATCTGTGGATGAGAGAGTAATATGCTCGAAACTAAGTCCACTGGCGGCCGCTGGCCGTTGGACGTTGCCAAATTGCTGCCGGACAATGTTTGGCACTGTCCGTCATTGCACGTACCGATATCCACCGAAAGCCGCCGAAACTCGCCGACCTATCACTAAGTATTGGGTCAGTACGTCGGCCAGTGCAATCCATCGGATTCCATGTAGCAGTCTGCCTTTATAATATCATATTTTTCTGATTCACCAATAATCAGCGGACCTGCATTTGCCATTGCATGATCAGTAGACCAGCACCAACTGCATAAATTCTCTATTTATTCCAGCAGCTGAACAGGCTGGAACCCGAATGATATATTCCACAGTCCCACAGATCAGTGTGATTCAAGATGCAACTATCCAGTAAATCATCTAGGTTGAATGTCCCGTGAGCAAGTTAAAACACCAATTGTTCAGCGTTCAACAGTGCTGTCGCATCGGCAATGACTCGGTAATTGGTTCACCATCAGGGTTCATGGCTCATTCAGACCGCATTTACATTACCGTAACAACCACAACTATGGAAAACATTGAAACATTTTGCCCACCGAAAGAGAGTGATTCAAGGAACTGGAAGCTTCGGAGACTTTTTCTTACCTGAGTTCCTTGTGCACCGGCTCGAGGGCTACCAGATCCCATCCAAGTCCGCTAGCATCCAGTGGAAATCACTGGCTTGGTCGGCATGGATTGCAGTGGAAGCCGGTGGACTGGGTAATTTCTTTTTTGAACCATTAGCTTCCAGCAGGGCAGAACAGAACCCACTGGATTCTACTGGTATCACAATGCTCGTTGTGGGCCGCCATTGGACAATGCCAACCAATGCCGACCAGCCAGTGGCTAGCTCTGTGGATATTGCGGTGACGAGAGCTCTGTGTGGCTTGTCAATAATGTTCCCATCATTTTTTCTATGTCATCCAAAACCTTTTGGCAACTTTCCAGTCTGGAACAGAAACCGCAAATAGATTGCTATCCTAAGTGATTCAGCCCCAAACATGCATGCCTTGTCCACCGACACTGCTAATTGGCATGGCATCGGTCTTTGGACGGCATTGCTGCTGCTTTCGGTGTTCTGGACCGCCCTCAGACATATGTCTGAGGGAAAGAGCTACTGCTGCTGGGTGTCCCTACACCCGCACGGATGTTGTTGTCGTTCATAATGCACCAGATCTTGTTGCAAAGGGTGCACAGAGCACCACGTGGGTGCCCAGCCGCAAACTACTTGTGCCATTGAACTGCACCAAGGTCCATCAACAATCAAGTAAGTAACAGATATAAACTCTTCCACAAAAACTGTATGTAGCTACACTAGTGTTCCAGGCCCTGTTTGGTCTCCCATGTTTGGTTTGGGGTTCAGCAGATTCTTGATTTTGCTGAACCGGTGCGAACATGTTCTAACCGATAGGTTAAATCTCGGTTAAATTGGCCTATTTGGATGCACTCAATGCATCAGAACTGCAATTATTTGAGTTGGAATTCAACCCACCAAGCGTCCCTCATGCACATTGAGTTGCAATACATTTTCATAGTCAAATATGATTGTTATGGTTTGTCAGCGTAAATCCGCTGGAGGTATCGCCCGTATCGATCTTGAGTTAATGAGGAAGTCGAATAACTTGTGTTTGTCCAGGAACGTAGATGTTCTATTGCAAACACATAAGGGACATGTGACAGGTAACGAAAGTACACTATGCTGTAACTACATAGTGTATGTACCACGCTAACATGGTTGAATTGATCAGAAAAACCCTAAGCCCAAAAGTATACGGAAGTAGGTATACCACCATATATTCCATAGACCTGGTACACTCACGGGTATCTCTGTGTATACTCATAGCACTCCCTGGTATATTTGATATGAGCTTCATAAACACACATAGGATATGAATGTGGTAGACTTGGTAGACTTGCTACTTTGGGTAATATTTGTTGGGCTGTACAATTGATGGCAAATTCAAGCTCCAAGATGTGTCAATTAACATACAATCTTGCTCTTTGGATGTGTCGCTGCTGGACTGGACACAATGGATACATTCAACAAAGTCTATGCGCAACTAACTCAGCAAGGTCCCCGGCCTTTGTGACTCAATTGGCATGGACAAGGCTATGCAATTCATCCGCATAGCAGCACACCTGAAGGACACTATTACTGCTGGCCAACCCACACATCACAATGCTACTGCAGCTCCAGACATGGTCCCTGACAACATTCAAGAGTTCCTGGGATCTTCTACCAATATGCTGATCAACTTTGTTGATGGATGCTGGAAAGCTTTTGGCAACCTGATCTGGAAGTAGGATGAGAATGGGAAGACGAAAGGTGCTGATGCACAGGCATTCACAAAGCATGGCATAGACCAACTGCTCTGTAATTACTGCCACTTCTCCCTTTACCGGTCTCATATTATATTACAGCCTCTTGTATGCTCTTTCCCCTGAGTCATTGTTGCAGTACACCTGGCTGCATCAACCAAAACCTGCTCTGCAACAAGGATGGACCATCAAAGGTGGTCCTATGTACACTTTCCGATGGTGCTTGCCCAACCTTTGTGCATCATCTCAGCTGTTCTGGTACATGTTCTCATGGATTTGAGCCAATCAATCTCATGCTGGCCTCCCAGGTTGTAAATCCCGATATTACCCTGACTACGTTGTAATAAGAAATGGACATTAGTACAGTTCTCAGACATGCACGTAGTGACAACGACTATATTGTGAATAAACTGTACCTAATAAGAAATGGACATTAGTACGGTCTAGTCCAACAGTAAGTACAGTGTGTGAGCAATATATATAGAATCCATACCTCAGACGTGCATGTAATGACAACAACTGAGGAAAGCGGTGCTAGCACCAGCATGGCCTTGATGTGCTGGCGATCACTGGACCAAATCTCTGAAAGGGAATCGCGCTGAGGACGCGTCAATTGAGCCGGAACATGGCTTATCGGACTGATTCTCTCAACACTCCCCCACAACAAAGCTTCCAAGTACTTCCGTAGAAGGTTGAGTTGCCCAGAGAAGAAGGATACAAGGAATGTGATGTCGACAAAGAAAGTTCGTGTCGAAAGACGAAGAAGGTGAAGGCAATGGAAAATGGAAGGAATGTGAGGGTGAGAGACTGAATGATTCGACAATGTCAGGCGTATAAAATGTTATACACGAGGTCCTCCGGAAATGACTTTATTCGGGAGTTTCTCGTAAGTTCGGGAAATGGGTAGTGAAATGAAAAGTTGTTGGTTTCTCCTTAAAATAGGGAGAAGTGATAAAAGGGGAAAGTGTGGGAAAAATTGGAAACAGAGGTGAGTGGGGAGGCTGGTGCGGAACAATTAAACAGAATAGCTCCAAGTTAAGTGGACTGTTCAATTTCGGAATGTGGTGGTACAAGCACAAAGGTTTCTCGGTCCTAAGCTACTTGCAGATTCGAGAGGTTAGATACAGATACAAGGGTTTTCGGTCCCAGGCTACTTGCAAAAGGCGGATTCGGTTGACTAGATATAGATACAAGGGTTTTCGGTCCCAGGCTACTTGCTAAAGGCGGATTCGGATGACTAGATATAGATACAGGGGTTTTCGGTCCCAAGCTATCTATACAAACAAGCACAAGGGTTTTCGGTCCCAGGCTACTTGCTAAAGGGCGGATTCGGATGACTAGATATAGATACAGGGGTTTTCGGTCCCAAGCTATCTATACAAACAAGCACAAGGGTTTTCGGTCCCAGGCTACTTGCTAAAGGCGAATTCGGAAAACGAAGTGCTGATACAAGGGTTTTCACTCCCAGGCTATCAGTACAAATTACTAGAAATACGAGTACAAGGGTTTTCACTCCCAGGCTACTGGTATTTTGATCGAGGGCTAAAGAGGTGGGTTTAACAGAATAGCTTTGAGGAAGCGGACTGTTAATCAAGAGTTAAAGAGCGTGGGTTTAAACAGAATAGCTTCAAGGAAGCGGACTGTTTTACTTACAGTGAGTCTTGGGGAGGTGGCGGAAGGGAGGATGACTTAAAGAGAAGAGAGATTGATACTGGGGAAGTGGTTCGTTGGTTCTTCTATCTACCGAATTATGTAGAGTATTTATATACAGAGTGTTTGGCATACTTTGTTCTATCCTGAGCTGAATGCTACGTAGGTCAATGCCTTCTGCTGTCAATCTGCCGTTTTACTTTACCGTTTGTACAGCCTCATGTCAACATGCTATGTAAAACACCGGTTACCTTTGTCAATCTGTCATCTTGTGTAGGGCCTGTACAGCCTTGGATTGACATATTGTGTCAAGCATAGGTTGTAGGCGCAGGTTCAGTTGTGATGTCAATTGTCGGGTGCCATGTCGTGGGTTGCAAGTGTTTTGTCTGTCTGCATGTCATGTTTGAAGGGTGGTTGCCGGTGCCACCCTGTCAATGTAATGTGCTGTGCATGCTGTGTCCTGCATGTCATGTTTGAGTACTGGTTGCCGGTACCGCTATATTGATGTAACATGCTGCGCATGCTATGTCCTGTGTCCTCTGTAGTTGCTGTCTCTTTTCTCGTAATATTAGGTCACATTGTCACAATGCATCACTATTTGCCCCTATTGGTGTCAATTCATTGTCGTCCTTGTGCTTCTTGTGGTAGCTCAAAAGGGTAAATCGTTCCCAGGGTAAGTTAGCGACAGTGAGCTGGGGGTTAGGCGGGCTTGTCTGGTAATTTCGGTGATTGCTGAATCTTATCCAAACATGGCTCTAATCCTTTTCATCTCCAAACACTTTTGGGGGATGACAACGATGACGGTCGCAGATGCCCTGAGTATTTTTTTCGGATGGAATCTGCGAAGAGTTGAACAAATGACCCAAATTGGAAGGTCAAGTCAAAGAATCGGTATCGTGGCAGATAGAAGGGAAAGTGAGACGTGGGCTGAGATATAGGACAAGAGATGATGAGGACTGACAAAAGAAATCTGGCACGCAACACGTGAGAAATTTACTCGGCTGAGTTTACGTCAGATTAGGGATTTGGCTGATTTCAGCCAGGATGTGTCGATTCTTTGCCATTGTTGCCAACAAAATCGGAGAATGATGCCAAATGGTGGCATACAGCGTCACAGGACTTGGTACACCCAAAGGACAGGCTCCAAGATTTTTCTTGGAGGGGAGAAGTCCGAAATTCGACATATACAGAAGTAAACATCAAAATGGTGGAACAAGGTCCATGACTGCTGATGATGGAGAAGGAAGCGGAAAGGAATGATGCTGACAGTGCCCATAGATGTCACAGAACAGGGGAACAAGCCCTGAGAATTTTCTTGGTGGTCCTGGAGCTAAAATTCCACCAGCAATAGACTTGACAAAAATGGAAGAAGCACGATCTGTGGGTGCAAAAATTGATGGGGGGTGAGTCGATGGCATCAGAGGAAAGGGAGCAAGGAACGAATAGCCCGCCAGATTGACAACCAATGCTGCAGAGAGTTGTATCTGCGCAAGAGGAATAAAAGTCGAAAGTTGTGCTTTAGTCAGCAGGAGGGTTGAATTCCCGAATTGGGAGGAAGGTTCACAAGCGGCGAATGAGGTCTGCAGCTCTGCGTGGATATCAGCTCATACTTGAATAGTGAGTGACAGATATAGAGACATCTGCGCTAGGAGATTGAGTGCATGACAGCCAAGAGAATGGGCAAGATGTGCACAGGAAATACTCCCCAGCTACTGCATGAACGGCATGTGGAGTCGATGCTGCTTTGAAATCGTCACAATGGGAGGCGGAATAGCGTGGAGGTGAACATGAGGAGATGCCGCCCAGAGGAAAATTGCAGGGCGTGCGAGGATGGGAGTAGATACTTCCCCCGGATCAGATCTCTGTGAGGATAGGATGAAAGTCGCTAAAGGAAATCCGGTGGATGAAATGCCCAATGAGGTAAGGGCTGCCTGAACGGTGAGGGGGTGTGCATAAGCACACTGCGAGGATGGCACGTAGGGATCTGTGGCTGATGCTGATGTGAGGTGGGAATCCGCAGTGAGGCTCGAGGATGGGATAGGGATGCTCCCCCACAGCTGAAGCATGGATAAAGAGCTGCCTCAATGCCCGAAACCCGAAATGGCTTGAGGATAAATAAACCCAGCTCTACGGCAAGATCAGATGCTATCACGATGCTCTGAAGGTCAGTAGACTCAATGGCAAGATCAGACGGCTTGTGATGCTCTGATGGCTGGAATGAAATCTCCCCCATAGCCGAAAGCTGAGGGTATATCTGTGCTGCACGATCGCTGAGATTTGCTCGAGCGCTGGTGGGCTAGATTCTCCCCCATGCCTGATGCTATCAGCTCACGAGTGGGAAATGCGAAAATCTGACCAATAATTGACGTCAAAAAAACGCGAAAATAAATCGCAGGATGTCAGCCAGTGTGGGGGGATTACTGTCGTGGCAACGAGCACGGCCGTACCGAGAAATCCCGAGGGAAAAATCGGAGGGTTAGGATGAGGTCGGTGATTGATGTGCTCAGAACCTATATAAGAAACACACAAATAACCCCACTTGACTCGCAGTCAATGTAGAAACAGTACCGAGACTGTCAGAAACAACCAACAAACAAATCAAATGGCAATATCTGCATGTTTCCAAGATCCCGACAAGTAACAGCCCCTAGTACAGGGCCTTGTAAAGGTTGTAGGGAGAGGTTTCGTATCTCAAAGAGACGAAGAGCAAACTGTGTATAACGTGTTTCTAGACACGGTGGAAACATAGTTTCCAAGCAAGATAGATTTATAGCTTCACAGTGTGTGTGTGCATCCAAGCGACAGAGAAACAAGTTTAAAGTAGTCCCATAGACTCAAGTAAGGCCCCTAGTTTATAGGCCAAGAGCATTCACAGAACTTTCCCTAAAAGGCACTTTCTGAGCAGCACACAGCAGTCACGTTTCCAAAGTTTTCCCTAGATGGTACTTTCTGAAACCCACTCTGCAAACAACAACAATAATGTTTCTTTCAACAGAGTTCCAGTTCCAACAGATTCACAGAGTTCTTAACAGTTTCCAGGCAGAGCCCAAGTGTGTTTCCAGAATAATATATGATTCAGAAACAAATAAGATTTCAACTACTAATGCTACTCTATAAGAGTATGTCCGCCGAGGATCCCAGATCAACCCAATGTGCAAGCATACCTCCAGATACTTATACAATTGCCAAGACACAATTACAAAGCCCAAAACAATCCCAATGAGTCAAATGTCCGTTTATCCGCCTCTTTAACCGTTTTTCCACCGGTTGTTCTTCTGGGTGTCGCCTCCCATTGGTTCCCAACTGCGAGCACACCATGTTCCCTTGCCAATTACGAGGCAGGAACCCGTTGGCAGCACCCCTGTATTATTCAGAGGGTGTGTTGATCACCGATAGATCAGCACTGCACGTGTTCAACCTGTTTCTGCTTCAACTCAGTTCTCCCCTCTGTTACAAGTGCGGAACTTGATAATACTCCTTTCTAGGTCTCAGGAGATACCCGTTTCTGTGGTGTTTCCCAGAAAGGGTTCTTGAGAAAGAACCTTAGAACACCTTTAGAGTTGTGATCCAGATCCTCGGAATAACTGACCACCTGTTTCAGTGTATCCGCATTCGATGGAAACCGGCAACTCTAGCAACCGAAACACTCGTGACCCAACACGTCCCCTTAGCGTCTCAACACAACACAATACATTGCCTAAATCCTGTTCCTTTGACTTGTTTCCGTTGTTTAAGTGGATGTTGGAAACAAGTCAAATGGAGTTCCTTGACTTATTAATTAGCTACACGTTCCCTTCAGTTTTCAGGGTGAGACTTGCCAGTGGATGTTCTAATTCCTTAGAACGTCCACCTGTTTCTCTGTGGTTCACCCAATAGCTACCAGGAACCAGTACTGTTGCATAGAAACAACAGTTTCAGCAATGAGTACAATCAGAAACACGCAAAATTATGTGTATCTAACTATGGCCCAATTGCTGGCTTATCAACGAACTTACCCTCAGTAGAGTCACAACATATTCCTGGCAGCACTTGTAGGCAGCATGGAGGTCTCGGGCAAAGGTGCAGCGGCGAGGAATACGGTATTCGGGTCTTCCAGCACCCAGGATTTGCATGAACTCATGATCCTTGACAATTGTGAGCGGCCTGTAGCTCTCAGCCACCCAGCGAACAACATGGGCCCTGCTCAATGTTGTCAGAGCTGCAGAGAAAGAATGGACTTGTTACACACCTCAGCTCGGCCTCAGTGAGCATACGGTCACTCAGAGCAACAGGGTGTTTACTTGCACCGAAAATACTGCCTGCCATCCTTCCCCTGCACTTTGACACCCCTCATCCATGCCTTCACAAAATTGTTCCCCCAGCACTTTGTTGCATGCTTTGTAAAGTTGCCCATTGAGGATTGATCACTGGCCTTAGATTTGTCCTTGTTGGTTTGCTATCAAGTTGTACCCTTCGCCTTGTGTTTACATCCCTTGGGGGCAGCACACTCAAAGAACTGATACTTGTGACCATTGTTGTCTTCATGCAGCACTGGGGACTTGAAGAATTGATAAACACCAGAGCGGAGGCAATTTGTGGACTCTGTTGTGTGGGACGTCTGTCACGGCTCAAGATGAATAGCAAAGACAACTTACCATTGTTGGCATCGTCATTTGAAGCATTCAATTTACGAGATTTGCCGCTGTGCAGAACAGCTAGGATTCAGGTTAGAGCCAGAAA
The DNA here is from genome assembly GCA_029282495.1 of Mycena albidolilacea. Taxonomy (NCBI): domain Eukaryota; kingdom Fungi; phylum Basidiomycota; class Agaricomycetes; order Agaricales; family Mycenaceae; genus Mycena; species Mycena albidolilacea. The sequence continues at coordinate 632,333 of JARIHO010000056.1, read as the reverse complement.
TCAGAGAATCGAAAAGGAAACATACCTTTGACCATGCGAGTGGCCGTCTTAGCAAAACCTTTGAGCTTGCTGGAAGCAGCAGAGCTAATGCTTGCAATGCTCTTTGCATTCAACAATCCCTTCAACAAGGGCATCACAGATGCAGGTATGGGTAGTGGAGTGAGGGATTTGGGAGGAGATGAGTGTGAGATAGATGGGATTGTTGGATGGTCATCAGTTTTTGCTTGAGTATTCAAATGCACTTCAACTCAGGGGAATAAATGAGACATGGATGTCAGCAGACAGCCAAGGAACAATTGGAATCCATAGCAGCAAGGGTGGTCTGTCAACTGAATTGAATTATTTCACTACAATATTTAGGACCGAATAATGAGAAGAACAATTTCAGTTATCCGGATTTTAGGCTCTAGTAGAAGGTAAGGCGAAGAATAATAGAATTGAAACACACCAAGATAGCCTCTTGCCCAGGGGAAGCATGGTAAGCTACAAATGAGGAAGAGAAAACAGGGGACTCACTTTCTTGCTTGGAAATACCAATTGTCCCCTGAATGCTCAATTTCAAACTCCTGTTATACCAACCACAAGTCATCGCCGGGGCACAAAGCCCTGGAACAGCTGAGCACAGAGCCCAAACACCAACCTACTCGAAGTAGGTCTTGTAGAAATGAAAGGGGGAGGATGGTGCTGGCGGTGGGAAGGAAGAAAGCATGTTGTCTGTGCCTGTGGGCGTCTTTGATCTGGTCAAATAACAGCGCAGATCTCAGAATCTCAGGTAATCTGTGGGTGCTCCCTTATTACTCTGGGCCTGTTATACCTGATGGGTTCTCGGGTCGGGTATGGGTCTCTGCAGGTTGTGCTCGGCTGCAACCTGAGACCCGTACCCAGTCAACCCAACCCGCAAACCCGTCAAGTTGACCCATACCCATTGAAATGCTTGCTCAGTGTCTACAACAGCAGTACTAGTTTAATTGAGACCCAACGAGCAGAATGCGAGTTTGCTTGATTAAGGCAAAAACACAACTAATAACCAAACCCTAACTACTTTCCCCTTGAATGGTTTAGACTGTGCCGCCAAGTATGGGTCTTTTGAACACTTTAAGAAGATTCAAGGAGCACAGATAATCCAGCAAAGGTTGCGAGGAACACACCTGTTTAAGGGTCGAGTCTGAAGTGCAAGGTTTGATTTAGAGTATTAGACCTCTTTGAGCAATGCCAAACGAGCGCCTAAGCCAACAAATCGAGTTTTAAGCTTTACAAGCTTGAAACAACAATCCCAAATTCTAACAAGGTGTCATGTTCTCAAATTCCAAATAATAAGCCTTCCGAGGCTACTGTAATGCGGTGCTGTGTTCTCAATCCTAATAAGCTCTCTCTAGCTTCTTAACTGTTTCCAATCCCAAAATCCCGAGCCAACAATTGATATTGAGTTACTTGTGCAAACAAAGCAAAACTTCTTAACGAAGTCAGTCCTGGGTGACAAGTCCCGAATTGCCGTCATTTATCAAGCAGTATCCAGTAAAGGCTACTGCTCTTAGGGACAGAGAGTTCAGTGCCTATCCATGCCAAAACCTCCTCCTTATATACTGTACAATTATGCTTACAATACAATGATTATTGTCAGGGGAACCCCCGCTCCGGCTGCTTCGGGCGGTTTTCCTTCGGCCGCTTCAGACACTTTTCCATCCGGACCGGCTCTGGATACTTCAGATGGTTTTCTGCCCGGCGCTCCAGATACTTCTGTGCCCTTCTATCTGACCGCCAAACCACCCGAGACATCTGTCTGCTCTCACTGACATGTGCTGTGTGACCAGGCCTGCGATCATTGTAGATACATCCGGACACGTGCTACTGGGTAGTTACCAATTAGTATATAAGGTTTCCCCTGGCATGGGAATCCTCATCCTTTCTTCTCTTCGGATTCCCCCGCTAGGTGTGTAGTATTTCCACTCCTGTATTCTAGTACCTATATTTATACTTTGGATTCCCCCGCTAGTTTCCGTGCTCCGCACCGAGCTTAAGGTTGCCCTTACAATTATTCTACTCACTAGTATATGAGTAAGGTGTCTGTAGTTAATCATGTGTAGGTAAATATATAGGATCCTCGTGTGTCGACCCCTCAATGCTTGAGTGTGTCCGGTGTAACTGTTTCCCGTTTGATCATGCTGACAGCCCCATCTTCTATCCTCGTGTCCCCCATTCAGGACCTTCAGTATTAGGTAGAGGAAGGTGCTGGCTTTGAGCCAGTACCTTAATCAGCCCAAACCACCAAGTGGTTGTAGAGATATGCAAGTTACCATCCTGGCCTGGTTCAAGTAACCAAATCAGGATGGCAACAATGATCAGATAGTTGATAAGCAAAGTCCAACCACAGCCAGGGTAACCGGCTACTGCTAAACCCGATGAAACGGTGCATTAGGGTGCGGCCGTGAAATCTAATGGATTGACTAGTGAGAAAAGCGAACTAGTCACTCTACTCAAACCAACCAAAACCAAAACAAATCACTAATCCTAATCCTAATACTCGTGTGTGTGTGTTCAGGGAGGTAGGGTACGTATCACCCGTCAAAAGGGTGTGCAAGGTTGGGATAAGGCTTTGCTTCAATAGCAACTATGCGGTTTAAGCACGGTTATGCTAGGGTAGCAGGGACTTCACCGACAGGATATCAAGACTCAAGTAAACTTTAGACTGTTCAGAGCTTTCAGTTTCTTTGTGAGTGGCAGAACCTAGCACTACTGGCAGCTAGCCAAACAGCAGAAGGTAGGGCAGACTATCAACAGACAGACGCTACTTCAATATCAACCAACACTGCACGAATGGCGGCGGTTTCAACGAAACGGGGCAGTTACACAGAAGGTGGACGCTGGGCTAAGGTGCGGACAGTTACACTGAAGGCAGCGGTTTCACTTCTACTAGCACAAACTAGTCTTTAGTCCTGGAGGCCTAAAGCGCTGCTACAGGAGACAAGAGAGCGTCAATTTACACAACAAGTCTTAGTCCTGGAGGCCTAAAGCGCTGCTACAGGAGACAAGTTGGTGCAGGTTGAACGGGGCTCTTATATCAATGTGATTGGTAGTCTTTTCGACGGCCCGTATCTCTTAATCTTTTCTGTGCATCTGCAAATATATCTGATGTCTTGTCACAAATCTAGAGTCTACTATATTGCCCGTATATCTGGGGGATAGTTTACTGGCTAATACAGAGTACACAACTGGCTTTTATACATTTCAGAGAGAGGTAAAGGAGATAGACGGAATGAATAGGAACAATAAAGGGTGGGAGCCCAAGTAGTGAATGGCCAATGGCGTAGAAGACATTCTCAACCATGGGTATTATGACCTGCTACCGGGGCTAGTCCGCATGTATTTCTCTAGCACGCCATAAGACGTGCTTAGTTGTCTTGGTTTCCATCTTTCTGACTGAGCAAGTCTGTCATTGCTGACTAGTCAAGTCAGTCTTAGTCAAGTTCTATTCAATTTCTCTATCAGTCCACACTTCACAGGTTCAGTGGAACGCATAGTAAATATCAAGCGGATTGAAAAGCATAGCGCGGCGCTATACTGGTAGACCAGTATAGTGACTGGAAAAGCATAGCGCGGCGCTATTCTATCGTGTCAATCCTCATCAATCATATCAGTAAATCCTTGATGCGAGGCCCGCATCTTTCTAACGGTCAGATCTGCCCGAGTAACCACAGTGATGATTAACTCGGTAACAAGTCTTCATCCTAATCTAATCAGTTGGTCTTATACACAAAATGGTGCGGCGCTATAGCCCTGCTGGCCCTAATGTGGTTGTACCAATCCTGACTTCGTATATCTTGTTTTTATAGTCATCAGACTATTCAGAGGCCGTTGAGATGGCAAGTCAATAATTCTGAGTAGTTCCCTGATGTTTCACCTCCAGCGCATAAGATAATGGCTTACCGCCACCATCTATAGCTCAGTGTAGAATATCATAGTCAGGACGTAACAGCCTTTTGGACTGCCTTGTCAAGTCTACTCAATCCTTCATAGTTGGTTTGTTACACTGACTTTCGGCCATCAATAGTGTAGCCTACCACCCCAGGGCGGGTGTACGCTTATAATCTAATGCCTCACTTCTGCCCGCTAATAGGTTCAAAATGAAATAAAAACGGGTGTTTTCATGCATGTTTTGGTACACACCCTATCACCGAATCACCTGATCTGTCGTGCAAGGCTCCGTTTGTAAATCAAGCACAACAAAGTACCCGAACACCTCTAATCAAGACCCCACAGAGGTGCCCCAGATCATCAGAGAGGATGATTAATATTGCCCATGTTGTTTGTGGGCCCTGCAGGACTGCAATGCTTTGATTAAGCAGCGATGCTTAATCTCAGCAATTAAACCCTTAATCATGGATGTCAACCAGTATGAACTTTCCAGTTGATGCACCCCAGGCGGACTTGATTAAGGTCCTCATGCAGGATCAAGCCCTGATTAGCCATATAGGACTTATGCTAATCCTTTGGAGCAGCGTGCTACATGATTAAGGTAGAAATCGGCAAATTCCTTGCTATTTCACCCATGGTCCATTTCACGGCTTATCACCGTGTCCTTCCCCAGGCACTAACCAATGTTTTGTAGGCTGTTTAGAGGCTGTTTTGGTGAAAGAAAGTAACAAGTCAAAAAGAGAAGTGAGTGAGTAAGAAAGTACAGTCACTGACCTCAGTCTTTGCACACACAGAAGTAATCAGAAGTCTGAGGGAGGCAACTCAAGTACCAAAGAATATATAGTGGGTATGCATGCCTTGATCTAACTAAATGGACAATCATAGTGCCTTAGTATGACCAGAAGGGAAAATAAAATAAACCTGAGTTTACTGTGCATTGAAGTCCATCTTCCTTGCAGGCACTACAACACTGCCGGGTGGCAACACAACGTACCCATTGTCTGGTATTATGGAACAAACTCGAGCCAGGGCAGCTCAAATGATCTTGGACAGCAGAAATAAATTACACAGAGTACTGCTAACATAGGGGAAAATTTGCAAATAAAGCGAGAGTGTTGATAACAATATTATAGAGGTATCAGCATCACGATCAAATCTTGATATGTCATCCTTTCTCGCTCAAAACTGCTTTATTGCAGCTCTCACAACTGAAATCATTGCAAGACCTACCTATAGGCTACAGGAAGACACCCAGAATTATGGAAATTGTCCTCTCAGATAAAGAGCAGACAATACAACAGCAGTCTTACACCAGTTTAAGATGAAATGTACAGCTTTGATCTGTTGATGTGCTTGCTGTACCATGCTTAGCAAGGGGCACTCTGACACACCTCTCATATACTTGCAAAAGGTGTTGCTTATGTAATAGGCACCCGGGGCACCAAGTAGAATTTTTCAAAAAGAAAACACTTTATATGAGTATCATACTTCTTTCTAAATGAACAAGAGAATAAGTTTCTTGCAACTGAGGTCCTGGTTGGTTCTTAAGCTCATTCTTAACTTGAGTTCCTGCAAGCTGGAGTTTGTACAGGACAACTTAAGTTCCACATCAAACATCCAAAGCCAGAAGTAATTCACCTTAACGCCAGTGGGGACGAGTGTTGTGCTGCAATACATGTTTCCTTGTGGCCTTTGCCTTACCAGCAGGTGCAGGCTCAGCAGCTGCTGAGGCAGTCTGTTTCTTCAACCCTCTCCCAAGATTACGAAGAGGTGGCAGAGATGAAGGAGCATGGGATGATTGTAAGGGAAGAGGAGGGGGTGGAGATACATGCAGTGAAGGAGAATGAGTGAGTAGAGGAAACTGGTTTTGTTTCTCCAGCACAGTAGCCTTGAGTTCTTTGGCCTTTTGATGCTCTTCCAGGTCTGAGTATGTCCGGGCCAGATTGCCCATGGTATGTAGGGTGTCTGGATGGTTGTCGCCCAGAACCTGTTCCCATTTCTCCAGCACAGTAAGGTTGAGTTCTTTGGCCTTTTGATGCTCTCCCAGGTCTGAGTATGTGCTGGCCAGATTGCCCATGGTACGCAGGGTGTCTGGATGGTTGTCACCCAGAACCTGTTCCTGTTTCTCCAGCACAGTAAGGTTAAGTTCTTTGGCCTTCTGATGCTCTCCCAGGTTTGAGTATGTGTTGGCCAGATTGCCCATGGTACACAGGGTGTCTGGATGGTTGTCACCCAGAACCTGTTTCCGTTTCTCCAGCACAGTAAGGTTGAGTTCTTTGGCCTTTTGATGCTCTCCCAGGTCTGAGTATGTGTTGGCCAGATTGCCCATGGTACGCAGGGTGTCTGGATGGTTGTCACCCAGAACCTGTTTCCGTTTCTCCAGCACAGTAAGGTCGAGTTCTTTGGCCTTTTGATGCTCTCCCAGGTTTGAGTATTTGCTGGCCAGATTGCCCATGGTACGCAGGGTGTCTGGATGGTTGTCACCCAGAACCTGTTTCTGTTTCTCCAGCACAGTAAGGTAGAGCTCTTTGGCCTTTTGATGCTCTCTCAGGTTTGAGTATGTGTTGGCCAGATTGCCCATGGTGAGCAGGGTGTCTGGATGGTTGTCACCCAGAACCTGTTTCTGTTTCTCCAGCACAGTAAGGTTGAGTTCTTTGGCCTTTTGATGCTCTCCCAGGTGTGAGTATGTGCTGGCCAGATTGCCCATAGTACGCAGGGTGTCTGGATGGTTGTCACCCAGAACCTGTTCCCGTTTCTCCAGCACAGTAGCCTTGAGTTCTTTGGCCTTTTGATGCTCTCCCAGGTTTGAGTATGTGTTGGCCAGATTGCCCATGGCATCCAGGGTGTCTGGATGGTTGTCACCCAGAACCTGTTTCAGTTTCTCCAGCACAGTAAGGTTGAGTTCTTTGGCCTTTTGATGCTCTCCTAGGTCTGAGTATATGCTGGCCAGATTGCCCATAGTACGCAGGGTGTATGGATGGTTGTCACTCAGAACCTGTTTCCGTTCCTCCAGCACAGTAAGGTTGAGTTTTTTGGCCTTTTGATGCTCTCCCAGGTGTGAGTATGTGCTGGCCAGATTGCCCATGGTATGCAGGGTGTCTAGATGGTTGTCACCCAGAACCTGTTTCCGTTTCTCCAGCACAGTAAGGTTGAGTTCTTTGGCCTTTTGATGCTCTCCCAGGTATGAGTATGTGCTGGCCAGATTACCCATGGTATGCAGGGTGTCTGGATGGTTGTCACCTAGAACCTGTTCCTGTTTCTCCAGCACAGTAAGGTTGAGTTCTTTGGCCTTTTGATGCTCTCCCAGGTCTGAGTATGTGCTGGCCAGATTGCCCATGGTATACAGGGTGTCTGGATGGTTGTCACCCAGAACCTGTTTCTGTTTCTCCAGCACAGGAAGGCTGAGTCCTTTGGCCTTTTGATGCTCTCCCAGGCCAAAGTATGTGTTGGTCAGATTACCCATGGTACGCAAAGTGTCTGGATGGTTGTCACCCAGAACCTGTTTCTGTTTCTCCAGGACTCCTTCCAACAGCTTCTCATATTGTTTGTATTTTCCAGCCTCCCACAATATCAATCCATATTGCTCCTTGAACACCAGAGCTACTTCTGCATCCATCTGTAAAGTCAATTCCACATGTGGGCATATTGCCAGACTTCCTAATTGAATATCATATGGCGGACGTGCTGAAAGAGCCATGCCTAGTATAGATCCCATATTGGACAAGTATTTCTCAGGATTGCCTGTTGTTTGACCCCAAGCATGTACCAATGGATGGATAGAAAAGAGTTTCTTCTCTGTATCAATACTGATCAATGAATATGCTTGGACCTCATTGGTCATATTGGAAAACTGTAAAGAGTCCCATTCGCCACTTGGCCCCAGAAAATGTGAGAGGAATTCCAGAGGTTCCTGTAAATCCTCTTTAGATGGCTCATCATATAGAGATGTGTACTCAGATGCATAGCTGAAGATTTGCTCTGAAATTCCATTATGATGGAGGAATGAACAATACTGTAGGAACATGGCAGCTGGTTGTGTGAGCTGGTCAAAGCTCATTTGCCATGTTGTATACACCGTCCGGGCATAATGGTCATGAGTTTGAGCAGGCATTTCACTAAGTAGCCTTGCTTGGTTTTTTGTATAAAGAGTCAAATACCCATCAAGATCTCGAGATTTTGATATGAATGAACCAGCCTGAACAATTGCAAGAGGTAGATAGTGCAATGCCTAAAGAGGTATTACTATTAAAATTGAATGAGTTGCTAGGCTCAACTATCTGACCTTTACTATTTCTGTTGCAGTCAGCATGGTGCCAGTTGTGGCTGCTTGTGCAGCACTCTTGAGTAATAATGCCACTGCATCTTCTTCTTCCATATCCGACACAGGAGAATGAGATCCATAAACACGTAGTCCAGGATTTCGAGAGGTGATAATGATATTCCCATGATTGCATTGGGGAATAAAATCATTCAGATCGATGCTTGGATCATCTGTGTTGTCAAAGACAAGAAGCCATTCTTCAACTCTGCTAGCCAGCCATTGTAAACCATCTTGCAGGGAATCCCCAGAACCTTTCCCGACAGCTATGCTCTTGAGACCTGTATCAATTGTTGCAATAGTGCTGGCATCAATGAAAAAGGTGTCTGAAAAGCTGGAACATAAAACTGGATCAACAAACATTTCCTAGTTGGATGATCAAGCTCACCGGGATGATGACTCGTTTATGAATTTCAGAGTAATCTGTGTCTTTCCAGCACCTCCAAGTCCATACAGCACATAAATGTGCTGGATCCTCACATCAGAGGTGAAAAAAGAATGCATTTTATCAAGGATATCTCTCCTGCCCTGAAATATTCTGGATGGAGGAGGACAATGGTTGATGGTTTGAGATGCTTGGATGTTGCTAGGCTGGAGTGCTTGCTGTGAAGCAGGTCCAGGATGCAGATTATACACATTTGACTGGTGTTCAATGATATTCACATTGGGACCCAACCCAGTCCCACCAGGGCCACCGGTACCATGGGGGTGTCCATGACCCCCATGACCACCTTGGCCACCTACTCAAAATGAATAATTATTTCAGTAAAGTAACATATCTGTTCTCCTACCGATGATATACAGTGATCGAGAATCATCTTGGGAAAGCATGATACTCTCAAATTGTTGCCAAAAATCGAGTGTGGATCTTGGCAGAGGCATATCAATCACTGCCGCTGGAGTTTCCATAAGAGCAAGGACTGACCGAGGAAAGGATTAGGACAACGTATGTAGAGAGTGCAGGAGACAACGAGGCAAACACCGCCACACTGTCGTAAGTGCGCACGTGCTCGACCCTGTCTCAGCCCGTCGACCATTCAGCCTCCGAGCCTCAGTTTAAACCACTCTTCGCGCGGTGTCGGACGATCGCAGCACGTCCAGCACACCGTATGATGTCATCGCCCACGCGCATCGTTTCTAGCCCTCGACTTGCATGGATCGTCTCGATCCAGGGTACCTTTGCTTTTTCCGTGAATTTTTTGCTTCATTCTCATGCAACCTTCTTTTGTGTATTGTACAGACCTCCGCTGACACAACACTCGATCTCCCCGCATACAAGCGCACGTACCTCGCACGCGGCTGGATGGGATCGAGGGAGAAGGGCAGTTGGTCGTAGTGTCAGTCGCTCCCTCTGGTTTCGCTGGAGCGTCGTGTATGACATGCATCGCGACCATCCGCACTGCCCACTGCCCGCGCCGGCCTTCTGCAGTAGCACACAAAGCCACTGCCCGGCTGCTTAACGCGCCCCGTGCTTAGGACCTCACCCCGATGCTCTATCACGTCCACACACACCTGACCTCCGCACACCACAGATACGCCGCGCTGCCGTTCCTCGATGCGCGCGTTGCCCTCGTCAGCGACGATCCTCTGCGCACTGCAGCTGGATATGCGACACCATTCGGGCCCGCTGCATCCATTTCCCATCGCATACGCTGTTTCCCTCGCCACCCGCCCGCGACGACCATCTCTGGGACTGCTCCACTCTCTTCTTCCCCCGACGCCTGGTCTCTCGCGCGGCGCCTCTCACGGGAATCACGCATCCCCTGCGTGCGCCCCTATCGTCCCCGTCGTACTCATTGCTGCCAGGCATACTACGACCGTCTTCAGCCGGATTCCGCCCTCACCTCTCGGCGCCTGCGCCTCCGTGCATCCCCAGCCAGGTGTATACGACCACCGGCGTGCCCAACGCCCGCTACGGCCGTTCCTTCTCGCGGGCGTACCTCTCGTTGCCTCCGCGCTCGCTGCGACGCCTTCGGTACCATCCCACTCCAAGCCTGCATCCACCCCTCCGCAGAAACACGACGCGCGGCCTCAGCGTCGTCTGCAGCATCTGCAGCGCCGGTTGCCAATTGCCTGCGTCGGCTTCGTTGCCTCATCCCATGCTGCGACGTTCCTCGTGGTATTCTGACTCTGGCGCTCCCCGCTTCCGCTTGTCGCGCACCACCGATCCAATGCGCATCACTAGCGGCGTGCGCACCACATGCGACAATCCCTCCCCAGCGCCCCGTTCAGCGCCTCTCCCGTGCTGCGACCATTCTCGCCGCTTCAGGCTCCAAGAATAGCATGCGCCGCACCCCCGATATGCACCCCCCACAGCCTTTCCCCATCGCCGACGCCTAGCGTATTCCTGCCGCCGCCACGACCCTCTGCGTCATCCCAAGCTCGGCACAACTCACCTACGCGCACTTCGGTGCTATCCGCACCGCCGCTGCTTGCTTAACGCCCAGCTCCGGGACCCGAGGAAGGGCAGTGCGGCCGTCTTCAGCGCGAGATCGTCGCGCAGACGCAGCGGGAAGATACCCCGCAGTGGGCGCCTGCAGCCATTGCGGGCACGGTGCGCGCGTAGACGACTCTAGTAATGCTATAAGCGATGATTTTTTCGACACTGTACTGTGTACATCTACCTAACGTTTTCACATGTTTCCTTCATTTATCACTCGATGTAGTACTTTCGCATTCGTATTTATTGTGTAGTCTTTTACAAAATTCTATACTTTCTCGTCATGTCAAAAAATCGGCACTAATTTCCGCGCCGACCGTACAATGGACTCGCAGATTCACTGAGCATCTGCGGGCGCATGCCACGGCACCACGCACCACATGAAGACAGCCGCTGCCCACCGAAAGAAGCATGCGGCGGGTATCCATCCACTCGCTGCACCATACAACTGCGTCATTTTGGCCCGTCCTACTCACTCCGCAACTTCAGCGCCTGCACCGACCGCGTCCGCCGCACGAGCGCACGGGCGCGCAAGCCCTTCCCCTACCACATTACCGACCGCACCAGCGGCTCCTCATCCTCCCATCCTCCTCTCCAGGCTACTCCTGGCCGAAAAACGACGCGGCGGGCAGCCACCCACGCACCCATGCGCGCTTCGCGCGTGCCGTACACGATGTAGGTCAGATAGGAGCGGGAGCTGCTAAGCCTCCATTCACCACCCGCCCATTGTTCGTGCTGCCGACGGTCTGCGTCACAGCGGACGGCTTCCTGAGATGGGACAGCAGGAGCTGGGGCACGGTCAGAAGCTGCTTGCAACCTGGGGCAAGCACGGACGTACTACCTGTATACTGTCGTCGCGCGATGCGCCGATGAGGACGAGCAGAATTCAGATCCACACATATCGAACGGTGCGGCGGAATACTGATAACCTTAAATTCTTATATGGTTCAATATCTTCTTTCATTGAACGCAGGTTCATTCCCTTAGAATCGAACACCAGGTCTCGGTGCTAATTAAAATATCTCGTGCTCCGTATTTTTCTCCAAGGCAGGTGAGACAAATAGGGGAAGTTCAACTTTGAAGTTCCTACTGGTGAACTCCCTAACGTGAAACTCCAATTGTCTGCCCCAGCCTGTCCGACAAGCTCTGCGCGAACCTTTCAAGAAACGATACGTGTTGCATATTTTTAGGTTAAATAGAAGTATAATGATTTTCCAGATAAACTCGGAACATGGCTTATTGCAGTGGATGGAACTCGCGGCTACGCATACAAGACCCAAGGTGAAAGATCCTACGCCGGCTGGTGGGCCCAGTGAGTCTATAAAGGCAGGGCCAGACGGGACGCAGTGCGGCGTGCACGATACATGTGCGACGTAAAACACAGCTTGGCTTATTTTAATTTAAGAGTACAAACAGGCCGACGTTGCAGCCACGCCACGGCGCAGTAGATGCTCCGCCTGCTAACCCTTCTGCCCTTCATCTTTCCTCCCCCTGTACTTACTTACTACAACTTCGCCCTCGCTCCCTCCGAAATCCGCGCCTGCATCTTCCTTTCCCGCTGCACCAGATTCTGCGGGAAGCCAGGCGACAGCAGGTCCCCCGCCACCGCCGCCAGGAACGCGTCCCGCACCGCAGTCGGCACGCGCACGCAAAGCCAGAGCGCGCCGTCGTTGGGGTTCTTCGCGGCTGCGTTTGCCTTCCACCCATTCGTATCTGGGCCTTTCGCGTTAACTTTGGTGTCCGTGGCCCACGCCCCATCAGCCTGCTTCACGGGCGACGCCTTGAAGACACGCGCGTAACCAGCGAAGGAGCCGTACATGACCGCGCGCGCCTTGTCCGCGCCGTACCCGAAGTGCGACGCAGACCAATCGGCTCTGTTTGGTTGTCGTCAGTCGGCATCATACTCCAGAACACCAAGCCAAAAGAAAAACCCGCAACGCACTTCGGCATACTATTAACCACAAACCTGCCCTCCCCCTCGCCGGGCCAAAACTGGTGCCCCAGCGCCTCCTCGCTCTGTTTCCGCCAAATCGGCTCCAAGACAGCCACCACGCGCTTGATGTGCGCGTACTCGCGCGCGGCGGTGATGCTTGCGCGGACGGTGCGCGCGACGGCGCCGATGGAGGCGGCTTCGGTGGGGGTGAGGCCCTGCGGCGGGGTGTGTGCCTGGAAGATGGCGTTGCCGACGGCGTGGGGGCCGGGGATACGCCATTCGGAGGGGGGGAGGGAGGGGGGGTTGCGCACGCCGCGGTACTGCATGCGCGAGAAGGGACATCGGCGTTAATCTTGCGGAGGGAAAGAAGAGAAGAGGGAGATACGCACCCCCAGCATGCTCGAGACGCGTGTGATCGGGACGTCGAGGACGCGGTTGAGCGTCGTGATGAGGTACGCAGAGAGTGCGTCCTGCGCCGAGGTGGCACCGGAGGTGGACGAGAAGTCAGCGACGAGGCGCAATTGCTGGATCTGGCGCGCTGTGAAGAGGAGGTCGACTTGCACCGTGCTGGCCAGCGCGGCAGTGACCTGGGTTGAGGAAAGTTAATGTCAGACGCGAAGCAGAAGTGAAGCCAGGGCGGCGCACCTTGCGCACCCACTCCTCCATCGGATACAGTGTCTTGATGTGCGAGAGGTAGTTCGCTAGGAATCCCGCCGTGTCGGGGTTGTCGACGTGCTCATCCGCCGGCGCGGTGCGGTACCTCTCGTACGTCGGAGGGCCGAACAGAGGCTTTTTGCCTTGGTAAGCTTGCGACCAGATGTGGTGGAAGTGATAGATGAAGGAGCCGTCGCCTATGGGGGGTAAAAGCATTGAATTTCGATTCTTTGCAGGGCGCCAAAGCAAATCGCACCGATGAGATGGCACGATGCCCATGCGATGATCGTCTCGTTGGAAGTGGGGCAGTATGTGACCTTGCACCGTAGCATCGGCTCGTCGTACGCAGTGTCGAAGGCGCGCGCGAAGTCGATGGCGACAGGGTCCATGAGGTGAACGGGGTACTCTGCGGGGTACTGGTAGTGGTCCCAGGGCTTGGAGGTGGTGGCGAATGTGAGCGGGACGCCCCGCGTGCTCGGGCCGAGCTTCATGGTCAGGTCATTAATCGAGGAGACCTGCAGATGAGGGAGCACACCTACCGTCCAGTCGTTTCTCTTCCTCCTCAATCGCCCAGTGGCGTGCGGAAACGCCCTGAGCGTCTCTTCGTACGCAGCGACGAGCTTGTCTTTGTCCAACGGGCCCGGTACAATCGTGCTCATGGGACACTATGGCCGAGCTCGAGTCAGCATAGTCACTAATTTGCTCTAACCAACGGTGAGGAATCGGCAGGTACCTCAAAATTCAGACGATCAGTTCCAGGTACCGAGAGGGGGAAAAAGCCTTCCGGGATCTTGGGGTGGACCCATACTGAATCGTGGTCAAGAGAATTAAGGCGACGAAGTGCGCCATGGCACACCAGTGAATGGTACTTCTGTCATTGACGAGGTGATTCTGATTGGAAGAGGTGGATTCCATCGTGAAGACCCTCATAGCTTTTGAGCGTCGCTGTAATCTGTGGAAGCGGGCAGGATGAGAGAGTGATATGCTCGAAATTAAGTCCCCTGGCGGCCGCCGGCCGTTGGTGGACGCTGCCGGATTGCTGCCGGACTAGTCTCAGTGCACAAATCTCATTCTGGGAACTCTGTCGTGAGAGTCTGGGCTTTAAGCTATGATGACCAGTCAGAAAGGACAATTCGAAACCGGGGAGGACGTGTGGTACCGCATTGTCGTCACCGTATCTAATGATTAGAGCGGACCTGAAGCCAGCAGGCTCGGTTAATTTTCTCTCGATCTTGCAGAAGCCGGAGAGTTGATCTCGACGGCCCTGCGACTTGTGGCAGCGCGACTCAAAAGGGGTGTCGTGATGGGCCGCTGGAAGACTGTGGTATCGTATACTAGGCGTAATGTTTTTGGCGTGCAGATGTTCTTGAGGATATGGACTTGAGTTCGTTCGCCAGCCTGCCGAGCGTCCTCAAAGGCAGTCGAGTGGGTACCAGGTGCTTCAGCTGTGGTATGTCCGGTCGAGGCTGCAGAATGTCCATCGGAACTGGCCAATGAGAGCTCGAGACCTTTCGCCACTTCGGACTCAAGGAATGCCGGGCTATTTTCGTCGTTATCCGAGTAGTAGTGGTCCATTGACTGTGGGTGAACTAGCTTTGCATTTTTTCCAATGATTGTCGTGGCGAATTGCTGCCAGATATTGAGGACGACAAGGAGATGCGCTCATTCGACTAGATGTCGCGAACGAGAGGTCATGGCGCGTTCCTTCCAGGTATTAGATACAGTTCCTGAGCAGTTCTTGAGGGCGTCGTATTGGGACCCATGAACTCGCGAAAAAATCGGTAGATTTGGCAGAGACAAATTCACATAGTGGCAGGATCCAGATACTGAGGCTCAAGGGAAAATGTAGGGCCAAACAACGCGCGCATAGAACAAGCAGCGAAGAGCAGGAGTGGCAGGAGACAAGGCCGGCAACGATCACGTGCCGTCGAATCGTCTTCCTCTCGTCCGCTCACCATGAGCGCCTGGGTTCCAGCGCGCGCGTCCCTACGACCCAGATACCGGAGAAAACTCCCGCTCTCTGCCGGTACTACATATGTCGACGACTTGGTACTGGGGCTATGCTTGCCTGACAGCGCATTTGGCCGACCTGGCAGCAAGAAATATTGTTGTAGATACTCGACGATGCCCTGGTACAAGTTCACCCGCAGCCGCGGCACCCCCCCAGCCCTCATCTCCACCCTCAACCCCGCGCTCCTCCGCCCATCCGACCACCTTGACTTCTCGCACCATGAGGAAGTCATTATCCGCTTCCCCAGATCCACACAGCGCACATATGCGCTTTTTCGCTACTGCAGCCTCGCAAATCGACAGACTGCGCCGTTCCCGGCCGGTTGTGCGGGGTTTCTCTATTACTGGACCCCCCAGGACAAGGACAGACCGCCGCTGGGGCTGGGCTCGGAGGGCAGCGTGCGGCTGCGGCTTACCTCGGATCCGTCGTCGTTCGAGGCGGGGGAGGACCTCCGTCTGCCCACCGGTGCGCCGTGGCAGACTATCCTCCCCCAAATCGCGCGCCGCAAACAAGATAGCACCCTCGCGCGGCAGCTCCTCGCCGAAAACCTCGTAACGCCCGCCCAGCTCGCGTGCGCGCGCCGCGTCTTCGCAGGGAACGACCGCATCACACCCCAGCTGACGCTCTTCCGACTCGGGCAAGAGTTCCCAGTGGACTTCGCCGACGGAGGGGTAAAGCTGAGCGTCGTCGGCGACGACAAACTACGCAAGATACACTTCCCGAGGCTGTTTAGCGACGAGTGGAGTGGTAAGTGCCCTTCTCCATCAATCTTTCATTTATTTACATCACTTAACACGCAGGCTCCGCACTCGCGTCCTTCGAGCCCTCCACGCGCCCGGCGCACACCGCCGCCGGGAGGCGGGTCGTCTGCCTGCGCTTTGGGCGGATCGTGCATCCGGTTTCGTGCGCTGTCCCGGGATATGGAGGGCCGTTCGTTAAGCCTGAGGAAGGGAGGCTGTTAATGCTCGGCGGAGGGGCACCGTGGGCGTACGACATCGATGCGGATATCGACGCCGATGAAGAGAATGCGCAAGCGCTGCGGGTTTTGTGGGATAATTCGGGGGGCGCCTCGAGACAAGTAAATTGATTATCTCGTCGTCTCGAGCGTCGAGCGCCGAGCGTTTGGGTCCCGTTGCAGCTGAAGGTACGCAGCGCCTTTTCATCTGGCATTGCATTTGAATGCTCATATTCTTTCTTTCTTTCTAGGGCTTGTAATGGGATGAGGTGCGGATCGGACAGATCGGCTCCGGTACGGAGGGCCGTTTGCGATTACGAGGTCCCGACGAAGGAAGGCTGTTAATGTCGAGCCGCGAGCGTCCATGGGAGTTATGATGCCTGAGGGTTTGCGACTTTTTGCGGGATACATACTTGGGTGGATGGGCAACCAGTCATGCGACGAAAACGAAGGTCTCGCTCGCTGCTCGACATTCCACCGACCGACCGAAAGAGGGAAAGAGGAAATCCTGCGTACCGCATTCATGTCTCTAAGTGTGTTTGGCCTTTCTTTTCTATTGGTACCCCTGCTCATCCGATGCTAGGTAATGAATGCCAGATCGACTATCGTCCCACAGGCTTTGTGTGGTGTTGGGTGCCGCCCCGCATGTCCTATTCCGCTACCGCCCTGACGTACCGAGCGACTCCTAGTCGTGATGGTGGGCATCGCGCTCCGCCTTCCCCTTCGTCAACCGCCGCCTCCCCTCGCAGCATGGCTATGAACGCATGCTCACCGTTTGCCCGCCATACTTCCCCAGCGGCGGGCGGGAAGCTGCGGATCGCGCGCACGCATGGGGGCGGGGAGCTACAGCAGCTGACGCAGCCGATGATGCCCTTAAGGCATTCTTGATATTTGCCCGTTAGCGCGGACACCTGCCCTACACAGGCCGCACAGAATGCCCAAATCCAGCGCGTCCGTGGCACCTCCATCCCCGTGCTCGTCCTACCTCTCTTCCTACCTCGTCTCGCCGTATCGGCCTCGCTCTCGTCCCTGCACCGCACTCCACAATATAGCGGGCGGCATCAGGATGTATCCATTGGTGCGGACACGGCGATGAATCTGCCCAGAAGTCACTCGAAGCTAGCAGGGCCGGTATTAATCCTCCTCGGGCAGCCTGTCACGAAGCGCGAGTTTTTACCGAGAACATCCACGACGTCCGATTCACTTGGCTCAAACAAAATCTCGATTCCACGCTTCCACACTCCCGTTCCCGTGAATGGTACTTCTACCTACCGACTAGGAGGGCCGCACCTGTACCCGTACGCACCCCGAACGCACGACCGTACTCGCGCGCACATTGTATCTAGATTATACATACATACCCCGCTCCCGCGCGCGTTGCCTCGTTTCGTATCCATCCTCTTCTACCAGTGGCTTCATCTCGTTTTGCTTCTGCTACGACACCGCACAGTTTCGTGTCTTGGACTGCGCGATTTTTCCATGCCCTACGACCCCCGATAAAATAAAAAACATCTGCGAGCATTCCTATGCTTCTGAATGGGTCCCGCCACTTTTGCGACGTGAGAGTCAGATGACAAGCAGGGAGGAAGTAATCTAATCTAAAGGCCCAGTAATACAGGTACAACTTTCGGCACAGCCCTTATCTTTTTGGCAAACGCGATCACGATGTCCACACAGGCTCCCCGAAAACTGCTTGTTTTAGATCTCAACGGGACCTTACTTTTACGATCCAAACGAACCCGCAGTGGGCCCTCAGCACCAAATCAAGGAATAACCCGCTCTCGATTGGTGCACCCGCGGCCATATTTGGGTACATTTAAAGAATACATCTTCCACCCCTCAACCAAGAAATGGCTGGACGCCATGGTCTGGAGCTCTGCCCAACCGCACAGCGTAGCGGACATGCTGAACCACTGTTTCGGCCAACAACAGCGCGAATTTCTGGCCATCTGGGCTCGTGACACGCTGGGTCTCCCTCCATCGCTTTACCGTATGTGTTCTCTCCTCGTCTCGTAACAACGACCGGGCTCTCAAACTCACAATGCGTGCGTAGATAAAAAGACACAGACCACGAAAGACCTCGCCAAGCCTTGGGCCACATTTCCCGAGCACTCCCACCGAACGACGCTCCTCTTGGACGACTCGGCGCGCAAAGCACACCTACATCCGCATAATCACGTCTGCGTTCGCGAATACCTTGCGGAAACACGGCGCCACGACCTAGAGGTGTCGCAAAGCAGCAGCAGCACGCCGGCGCCCAGCGGCAAGCCGAGGAAAGCGAGTAAACCCAAATCGAAAAACGCGCACGCGGCAGAATTAGCCTCCGTGGATACCTCGATAGATACGCCTCCAGACTGGTTCCTCTCCTCACCCAAATACGACGAAACCCTCCTCGCCGTCGTGGGCATTCTTGAGACAGTCAAATCCGAGACGGACGTCGCGGAGTGGATACGGGGTGGTGGGCTGCTGGCGGCGGGTGTGGCAGATACGGTTGTGGAACAAGCAACGGACTCCGGGCTCGGCGCGCTGGCGAACCAGATGGCGGCGCTGAACCTGGCGCAGGAGGTGTGGTTCAACAGCGAGGCGACGGTGAATCATTGGGTGGGCCGCGGCGTGCTTGCGCTCGAGGCGTTGCAGATTCCGGTGGTAGCCGGTGTCCGCCGCTGACTCGAAACGAACATGGATCTCCCGTCTCCATACGTATGTACGTTTGCTTAAGGTGTGTTATACCTCGCCGCGAGTGCCTGTGTTCACAAAACCGAACAAGCTCACAGGCTTTACTAGTAAATGCAAGAAACTCATATTTTTTGGCCTTTCAACGTCTTTCTGTTCTCGGCCCTCTCGTCTCAAGTTAAGCTTACATTCAAGAATTCAATTCAAGTTGCTTTTCACAGATGATCCATTATCCATGATCCTTCTTCCACAGCGTTGGCAATATTGCAATGCTACCCTACCAATCCCACCTTCGGGGCGTGGTCGTGAGTGAATCAATGTAGCGGAGGCTGAAATGATGCCTCCATTTTCACAACTACTGCCCCGCAGACGCGCAGACCCTCGCACTTCGATCCCAAATTCTCATTGGGCCCACGCTTCGTTTAGGGCGTTTAGAGGATGGAATTGCGGGTATCCAGAAGGCGGGCGATAGACTGGCCCCAGAACGCGACTATTTCCCGCGTCCGCCGGTTACCACGCGATATAGTCGAGGAGATGTTCATCGCCCAGGCACCTCTTCCGACGCGCAGAATTGGGGTATGACTCATATGACTGCCGCCGCGGTAGTTTTCCTTCTCGGACGCAAGTGGGAGTTATTTCGCTCGGCATGTCGCGCGCGACTTTGGCCATGCTCCATGTTGTCGTGCCGGAACCATCGTCGCCCGGCTCTTGGACACGAATTTTCCGAGCTCCGTTCGATGTCTGGGATCACCCACTGGGTCGTTCTGGAGTCCGGACAAAGCCCCTTGTCTAACTTATTTCACCGCGATTCCCCCTGGCGCGTAGTACGGAATCAGATGCATATGCGTGTGTGTCCAATTCCTTGAGGCTCTCATTCTGTTTGCAGTCCGGAGGCAGCGTACCAGCTTCACGATTCCCCTTCCTTATCCGAGGTCGTATCGCACCTCGATATCGCCGTTCCATTTCGGGAAGCGTTACATTTCGTCGCCACTATGAAGAACACCTCTTCCGAATTAAACGCGGGCGTGCTGCTGGCTGCGCTTCAAGATTGGTTAACTGCCGACATTGTTTCTGAGATGATGCTTCTCCCTGCAAAGAGTAAACGGAGCACAGCAGTCGAATGGTCTCAGTCTCATTGTTTGGGCGTCTCGACGAGGATCTATTTCGACGTTTCAAGTTCTCAAACGTTTTCTTCAACCTTCGGCCCAGAAAATTCCTTCCAGCCCGACCTACTGTACATAGAGCTTTCGACTTAACCAATCCTACAGGCACGCTTTCGTTCAAATAGCCGCGTTCACTGCCAATTCGAGAAGGGAGTGGGCATCTCGGCGAACGGAGAATCGCGCACCCCTGGCCCAAGAAAATATTTTCAACGCAAGCGTCAGGCGTTCGAGCTTTCGAACGAACTAGACACTCTACAAGTAGCTGCATTGACTATCTAGTAATTGAACTCAACTCGAGAACGTTCAGGTTGGACGCAGTTGGCCTGGGCGACAACGTCCATGCACCAAGAATTATGATTCCACCGCGTCTGGAGTCAAATTGGCGTGCATTTACATCGGGGTCGAGGCCATCCTTTCAGAAGATAACACTCTGAAATGAGACTGCATCTTTGGAGGAGTGGACTTGGCTTTCGCAGCAGCTTTGCCCTTGCGTATGATCTACCGCATGGTGTGAGTCCGCCCTTGCCGTCTTGGGATAATCACTTACGTCGGAATTGTTTTTAGTTGGGCGATGATAGATTCCATGACATGTTCTGAAGCCATTGAAGCTGCGGGCTAGGTTCGGATCAAGCCGCCGTTCCTTTGTTTGGTGATGCGGGCTGAGCTTGGCGTCAAACACCGGAAGGGGCTTGTGCCAAGATGACGAAAATAGGCAGGACCTTCGTCGTGTCCTGCAGCCCTCAATACCGCACCAATCGTTTGACATAATTGAGGAAGTACGTTAATTTTCTGTTAACTTAGACATTGGCCAACTCAGATTTTCCACAGTTGACATACCAAGAGTACAAGGTGCGTCTGATGTAGACCATTTTCAAAATCGAAATGTTGTATGAATTGCTTCATTTCACTCTTTTTGAACCCAAAGTCAATTATCTGAGTTGGCTATCCTGTTTCGTTTTCATTTTAAATTGTTTTCCCGCCGCTAAATTATCCAAATTGGGGAGCAGCATCGCGCGCAGCTCCGAGCTCCTGAACCCAGCCAAGTGCCGATCATATTTCCATTTCGGGAATGCTCGGCTAAAATCTCATGGTACTGATTAGGGAAACTGGCGCCACAGTTTCTGGCGTCCAAAAGCAAATGAAAAATCCTGAAGAGACAGAAGTCTAAGATATTAATATTCCCTTCCAACGAGCCCATAAAATCAACCTTCCGAATAAGCTGACTTCTGGAAATGGGTGTCTTTGCGGTCCCATCAGTGCCGGAAAGGCATATCAACAGGGGACTGAAATTTACTTCAAAAAATGCGCAATATGGACAGAATAGATTTCAAACATATCATAAAGAACATTGTCTCTTAGATTTGGCAGGGTGAAACTAGGTGAAGTTGAAAAACGGCTTCAAAGGTCCTCACTATTTTCATCAGTTTGTCCCAAGCCTCTCTCCGAGAATGGCCGGCTCGCCCGGCCCGGAGACAGGCTTGCTCCGAACCTACACCCCCAATTTGGTCGGACATAACCGGGAGGTCGGTTATCAGATGTCAGGAGACATCACCTGAAATATTGATCGGACATCTCTGAGATGGTTTGGAGATCTTCCATCCATGATCCTTTTGGGACACCACCTTCTTTCCGACAAAATTTGAATTTGAGAACACACAGGCCCTAAAATAAACATTATAAGCCCTCGGTGTGAAGATCATATACCTCGCAGAGGTTATTTCACCTTTTCTCAATTTGTTGCACGATGTGGTCCGTGCAGGGCACGTGAAGTTGATCAACGCGACCAAACACATCATAATTTTGCACGCTCTTTCCTTCCTTCTTCCATCTCCCCTCCATTTTTCGCCTGTCGGGCTTGGGCACTTGGGCCTCGCTCTCACATCTCAAGCTTCTTGTTCATGATCAATGGATGCATAATGCCTGAGGCGTCTTCAAGATACTCTCCTTGCCTTCCAAACAGATCCTGCTTCGCCAAGCTCCCGGCTGCTGTCAAGCCTTTTGCTTTCAAGAAATGCTTCTTCTCAAGCCATGGAACTTCCCCCTTTATGAAGACGTTACCCACTCCAAGAACGGCAGCAAGTTATAAATGACTCCAAGCCTCGCAAGTCTGACTTAACAAAGTTCCTGTTGGCTCGCTAGTCAAATCTTCAAGTCATCAATGCCTCAAGTCGCATTTCCCACTCTATTTTCCCCTCCTACGTTTTCACACTTTCCCCGCTTTTGTGTGCATTATGTCTTAGGTAGTTTTTGTCGTAGTACTCTGAATATACTTGCTTCATAAAAACGTCTTTTTTATATTGCGATTTTATCACCATTCCTAGGATCCTTAGCTAAACTAGGTCTTGAAAAGCTGCGGTTGGGAGCTCCACGAGATATACGATCCCAGAATTCTTGTGGGATTGTGGTTTTTGATATCCCGGGGAGCTTTTGTCGGATCTCCCCGCTTACGAGACCCAATATGGCAGCTCGGACGTCCGTGGGAGCTCCCGCCAAATTGGCGGTGTAGCTGCGGGCAAGTATTTTTACGGCCCGCGGCTATCCAGTACTACTGATCCGTGAAGTGATGTGCGACCATCTACCGATCTCCGGACTGTCGGCTACTCACGCTACCAAGAGCTACCATTCACTGGTGGGTGGCTACCGGCACTCCCAATAGGGGGTTTCAAAGTTAAAATTTGAGGTCCAACTTCTGCCTCAACTTCTGCCTCAACTCTGCCTCAACTTGAGCAAAGTTGGGGAAAAAGTTGAGGCTCTAACTGTGAACGACCCGGGCAGCTGTTTCGGCCTCAACTTCCAAGTTGAGGCAAGTCGAGGCCTCGCGTATCAGAAAAAGATCCGTTACACGCCCGAAGCCCCAAATTAGCCGAAGTTGAGGCATCAAGTTGGGGCAGAAGTTGGGGCAGAAGTTGGACGTCAAGTCGGGCTCTTGTGCCCGATTTCACGTCCGACCCCAACTTTGTGCCCCAACTTCTGCCCCGACTTTTCGAAAGTTGAGGCACGAGTTGAGGCAGAAGTTGGGCCCCAGATTCTAACTTTGAAACCCCCTAATTTTTCATAGCTTTGGCTTGCGGCTATCTAGTAAAACGTGTTTCCTGATGCTTCCACATTGGTTCTTTCCGGGCGCCGGGCCTCGCACGTCACTACATTTTCACCATCTAAGTAAACTTGCACAACTCGCAGTTTGTGCAAGCTCGGATCTGCAAAATCGCTGTTGCTGTGATTTTGGAGAATAAACTTTTCCAGTGACCATGTTGGTAAATTTAATTCCCCTAGAATTGATTTTTTAAATTAAATTAAATTTTTTTAGAGAGAGATTAGGGGAAGTCAGAGTTGCCGATTCAGTGTCGATTCTGAGGCGATTCTGAAGTCGATTCTGAACCGATTCTGATGCCAGAATCGACCGAGAATCGAAACAGAATCGTTGTTCCTCCTCCGGAGGAGGAACAACATCAGAATCGACTCCAGAATCGATGATTTCGATTCTGAGTCCCAATAAAAACCGACTGCGGCTCGATGCCGGACTCCGCAGTGGACCAGAATCGAAATCAGAATCGACAACAGAATCGACTCGGAATTCCGTACTCTGACTTCCCCTATTTCAAGGTTCTCGGCGCTCGCGGCTTTTGATTCTCATCCACAATTCACTGTATTGCTCTCCGGTTCCTCACGATAATCTGGGACATACCACGATTGACCCTGTCGTCACTTGAGGAGGAGTATGCTTCTCCCGGTACTTGCTTTTCTTGTGCATACTCTGAGGTCAAAACCGAATCATGGGTGACGCCCGGCCTTCCGAACCTATTTAGCCTTCCTATCAGGTCAAAACCGAATCATGGGTGACGCCCGGCCTTCCGAACCTATTTAGCCTTCCTATCAGGTCAAAACCGAATCATGGGTGACGCCCGGCCCTCCGAACCTATTTAGTCTTCCTATCACAACTTGCAAATGCGTCGTATAGGCAAAAGAGACCGTGAAATCCCCTCACTGGAACTATGGCGCCTGTAACAAATGCCCGCGTACTCTTCAATGCAATCCCCAAAGGTACGGGCTTTTGTGTTATCACCCACACACTTCTCACATCAGCCGGCCGACTAGACTTCCCCGTACCCGGGGAGACTACGGTGTACGATACGAAGCAGAAAATCGATCTCGCCGGCGTACCGCTCAATGGCGGGTTCCTGATCATGACACTGGTCCTCTCCGTGGATCCCTACATGCGCGACCAGATGCGGAGCCCGGAGACGAAATCCTACTCGGCGCGTATCTCTAAAAACCATCCACCTGCGCTGTTCATGCTGGGAACAGCCTCCATTTACCCTGGGTGAGCCCATTGTCGGGTTCGGTATCGGCGTTGTGATGCGCTCCGACAAACCCGAGGTGGCAGCTGGAAAATACGTCTACGGAACCATCCGTACGTCCTCGTTGAGCAACAAACGTTGAATTCTATTGACACTTCCGCAGCGCACCAGCAGTATAGCATCATTCCCGATATGAAGGACCTAATCTTGATTGAGAAAGACCCGAAGTTGCCGTGGACAGTTTTTGTCGGGGCAGCGGGGATGCCAGGTGTGTGCGCGCGAGGCCGTATCCATTGCTCTGAATGAACGAGTTTTCAACGAAATATCTCAGGCAAGACCGCGTTTATGGGCTGGAAGGAATTCTCGCATGCGAAGAAGGTGGTGGTTACTGTCATTATTATTTTCACACATCCACAATTCGTGTTGCTTTCTTGTAGGGCGAAACGGCGTTCATCACGGCGGGCGCAGGTATTTCTCGAATCCCATGTTTCCTGCTCGGAAACTGAAAAATACCATCTAGGTCCCGTCGGCTCGTATGCTTCTGCCCAGTTCAGTCACCGCACCACAGCCTGATAAATCGTTCTCTACATAGGATGGTAATCCAACTCGCCAAGCGCAGCGGACTGAAGGTCATCGCTTCGGCGGGGTCGGACGAGAAGATCAACTTCATCAAAGAGATTGGTGCGGATGTCGTGTTCAACTACAAAACGATGGACACGCGCGAGGTGTTGGAGCGCGAGGGGCCTATCGATATGTGCGTGTTTCGCCGCCCATTCTTTTTCTGCTCTGTGATGAGCTCTAACGTACTTACATGTCGGCGGGTGCAGATACTGGGACAACGTGGGCGGCGATACACTCGATGCGGCGCTCGAGCACGCAAATGTCTATGGGCGTTTTATCGTGAGTTGGATATTTCTGTGAGTGCGAATCGGTGAGCTAATGCTGCGCGTAGGAATGCGGGATGATCTCAGGTGAGTACCTTCTACCGGCATAACATGACGGCGACAGACGGATAATCGTCGCTTGCAGGGTATAACACGGGACAGCAAGGTATCAAGGTACACCTAAGTTAGTCTCGTACGGTTTATAATAGCTGAAATCCGTTCAGAACTTGAACCAAACTTTCTCCAAATCCCTCACCATCTACGGGCTCCTTGTTTTCCGCCTGCAGTCCAAATACGATGAGGAGTTTTACAAGGTTATTCCGCCAGCCCTCGCTGCTGGGGAGCTCAAGTACAAAGAGGATGTGAGTACTGGGCTGGAGAGGGTTGGGGATGTGATACTCGGTGTACAGAAGGGGGAGAATAAGGGAAAGACGGTTGTGGTTGTTGCGGAGGAGTCTGTTTGAGGCTGGGGTGCACGTCCACTAGTCTGTCTGTTCCTAGTCATTTTAGCTACATCCAGCAAGTGGGAGCCGGCGACCTCTTGCGAAAATGAAAAATAAGAACGAGTGGGAGAAAGACTCGAAATGAAAACAATATCGGTGAACGCTGGCGCGGCCGGAGGCGAACGACTTTTGAGGCCACTCTTCGGGCCCGAAACATTCTCAGCGGTCATTGCGGTCATTATAGTCGTGTCCATGTGTCGTCTACAGAATACATAGATTGTTTTAAGATACCCAAAAGGTCCTTCGAGTTACTATAGTACATGGTATCAATCCCAAAATCAGCGGCGCGTTTGAGCCTCGCCTAGAAACTAGGGCGGAGGTTATATATCAGTCACTGGTTAAGATCAGTTTCTGAGAATCAACTACATGAAGAATATAGGGTTAAATTGTACTCACAGGAGCGAGAGCGTCACGTCGCCGTGCACGCGCGCCTTGATCTGCACGTCGACATCGAGGTTGAGGTCGAGGCGCAGCTTGAGGGTGTCTTTGCCGCCCTGGCCGCCGCCGCCGGCGACCTGCCCGAGCGTCTGCCCGAGCGCGGGCGCCTGCTGCATCATGCCCTGCTGGTTCTGCTGCTGCATCTGCTGCTGCTGCATCGGCTGCAGCTGCTGGTTCTGCTGTTGCGGGGGCTCCTGGTATTGGGGCTGGGATTTCCGTTGCCGGCCGCGGTCGCGGCGGCGGGAGGGGGGTGGGGCCTGCTCCATTTGGGGTTCGGGAGACGGAGAGCGGCTGGGAGAGCGGCTGGGGGAGCGGCTGGGAGAAGAGTTGCCACGGGGGAGTGCGTCGTCGGACATGGTCTTTGTAGAGTGTCGTGAAAGGCGGGGAGCGGAGTTAGTCAGTGTGTAGAGGCCGGTGGAGGAGTTGTTTGATAATTTTTAGACTATGGCGACCGCTATTTAAGACATGAGCGCAGAGCAGTGGAGAGAGTTGCACCGCATGAGGTAGCGATGACGAGGACGAGAAACGAGTTTAGTCAAAGAGGTTGAACCACCCAAATCATGATATGATGTCATAATTTCATCATTGAACATCATTCAGATCTGGTTTAATATATCCTCGCACTCACTCGACTCGTATCCTCGCAACCACTCGACTTGTACAATCCTCATTTCCTCCACCAACCTTTGAATCCACATGGAAGTTCTCGGTATACTCGGTGTCGCCGCTGGTTCAGTCGCCATCCCTCTTGCTGCCGTATCCACCGCAACCTCTGTCGCCGGCATTTCACAAGGTGCAAGTGCTCAGCAGGCGGGTGCGCAGGGCGGCGGCGGCGGCGCTGACCCCAAGGATGACCCGCGCATGGCCAAGTTCAGCCTTCGAGTCAACTGCGAAGACTCGCGGCATCTCGACGGGAAGATTGTCGTATTGCGGAATCAGAAGGTGCGTGCAATATCTCAATCACTCTTTCGCAACCGCAATCTCACCGGTATACGCAGCTGTACCTCGACGACTCCGACCCGGCACACCGCACGTTCGACGACGGGCACCCCTTCTCTGGCTTCTACCTCGACTATCCGGTCGACCCCAAGCCGCTCGGGCTCGTCAGCACCATCTCGAAGGACCCGCCCGAGCTGAACTGGATCTTCGCCGACAGCCGCACGCTCGAGGTCAAGTACGGGAACAAGACCGCCAGCCAGAACCACATCCCCGGCCCGTGGGACTGGACCGACGACCAGGAGGCGCTGATGCTCGACGGGTGGGAGGGCTTCGTCGCGATGGAGGAGGCGCGCGGCGTGTGGGGCTTGTATTATGACAGAGACGAGGACCAGCTGGCTCGCACGCGGGGCAAGAGGACTGTCGTAGAAATCAGTCTGGAGAGGCGGGTTCTGAAGCAGCCCGGTTCATAGTTGTATCGCCTCGGACAACTAGCTAGCCTATCTATTCTATGTATCACACCTGTACAGTAGCCATAACTCGATCTTCTGTTTTTAAAATTTTGTTCGAGTTCGTGCCTGCGGCGGGGTGCCTGAAGATCCTTGAAATTACGGAACGAACGGCCGAACTTCCTTATTTAGAACCTCCAGTTGCGCATGGTTGTGGTGTCTCCAACGCGACTCTGGCGATTTCTATCGTGCGGCACCGCACCACATTACAGGGCTACATCATCACTCTGACGACAAAACCCCACGCAGAAAATGGAAAGTGGAAATCCCCGCGTCATTTCGTGGAGAGTCTAAATCAATCTGCGGTATAAATACGACCGCGTCGAGGGGCCAGAACTTTACAAACTCATCTCACGAACTCAAAACAACTTACCCACTCACGACCAACCAACTAAACATGTCTGACATCGACCAACAAGAGTTTAACGCCGGCGGCGCGGCCGAGGAGCAGAAGCACGAGGCGGGCGCCGACGAGCGCTCGGAGCAGGAGAAAGAGGCGGACCGCAAGCTCGCGGATCGCCTGTCCCTACTCATCGAGCACGCGAACGAAAAGTGCGTGCCCCTGTGCAACATGATACGCAAGGTACGCTTCCAGTCTCCACTCATCCATGCGTTCATTCAGCTGACGAATTTCGTTGGGCAGCACTTCGACCACATCGATTCGCAGAAGGAGGAGGACCGGGACGAGAACGAGCTGGTCAAGGCTGTGAAGCCGCTCCTGCAGCAGGCGGAGACGATCCTCAACGAGACGAACGGCGCCATCCGCGGGGCGGACCCGGATAATCGGCTGAGCAACAAGGCGAAGCGGAACGTGCAGGACCACAAGGCGACGCCCGAGGAGCAGCGGCTCGCGGAGGCCGTGAAAGTCGTACGTCGATTTATTCCACCACTGTTCCATTCATTTCTGACGTGGGCTGTTTTTTTCAACAGCTGGTGCAAGAAGTCGGCGGCACCATCGAATGGGCGAAAGACAAGCTCGACGCGTTCCCCAAAGCCAAGCGGGATCTCGGCCCTCTACTCGACGCCCTCGGCCGTATGTGTAGCCCTCTATGTCCTCACTTGCCGCGCGTTACTTACCCCGTGCCCCCTTAGAACCCCTCACCCAAATCGTCGGCGGTGTCGGGCTCCTGCTCGCCGGTGTGCTGAACCTCGTCGGCAAGCTCCTCAGCGGGCTCGGCCTCGACAGCCTGCTGAAGGGCATCCTCTCCGCGACGGGGCTCGACAAGATCTACAAAGGGCTTGGGCTCGATAAGTGGCTGAAGATGTAAGTATGGGAAGGAAAGGGAATTGAAGAAAAGCAGCTTGCAGTAGTGTACATGTACATGTAGTATATATCATGATGTAGCTATAATCCGACTTAGTTACTGGACGGACGGACGGACTTTGTGAGCAATGAACGACTGCAATTTTTTTTGGTTCTGATGAGATTATGATTCGAACTTGAACTTGAACCTTGACCGGTCACGGTGTCGGTGTTCGAATTTTGGGTCGGCGCGAAATTCCCGCTCGAAAATAAAAGATTGGAATGTTCGCCGAGGTGGGAGTCGTTTGTTTCGACTTCAAGTAGGATTCAGAAGGAAAGAAGATATGAGCGAAGTTGGAGCACCAAAAGGAATCCGAAGGCTTCGGCCGAAAGTTGTTTTTTTCCCCCCGAGATGCCCGACAGGGTTCAACTCTGTTCGACATGACACCAAATTCCTATTCAAGTTCTACGATTACTGTACTCGAGATTTAAAAAACACGATTGGAAGGAGTCATGTTCACCCTAGAGTCCGGATGGTCGTGGAAGATTCTTGAAGGTGATCCAGAGGAAAATGGCAGTGTTCTGCATTCTGGTTTGGCATTCAGAAGGAATAGCGCAAGGAGGCCATATGGCGCACCGACAGGTTTCTGAAGTACAAGTCGCAAGCGCCTACATCATGATTAGCCTTGTCCGAGATCCTGTGTATGATGTCACGACGCGGGGTAAAGCACTGGCTTGTACTTGTATCATTACTTAATGACAGAATGTTCAATTTCGCACTCCGTATTTTAACCCACATCTATCTGCTTTCCAAGGAACACTCTACAGGTCAAAATCTGCGGTCTCAGAGATGCATCATGTCCGGCCCAAAATCAGAGAGTCGAGAACAGAAATAAATGCATGGAAATTTATCGTACTCAGGTATCCAGTGTCCGGAGTACGGTACGGGTCAACGGTACCAGGATGCCAAAGTTTTCAACATTTTCACACATACAAATTGAAACTCGTAATATTGGATGACAGGCCCTTAGATAACGATTGTTCTCGAACTGGCGGGATGGGTGTCATTTGATTTGACTAGCAGGGCTGGGATCCCATCCGTGTGGACCATGATATAACAGTGTTCGTATACGATGTCTCACACGTTCCCGGAAAGGATATCGGTCTTGCTCCCGAGGTAAAACACCGGGATCTGATCCAACGCGGCGCTCACGTTCACGGTGATCCCTCCTTGACCAAAATTTGTATCTGACCACCTACCGAGCGGCCCGTCAGCTTGCAAATCCTCCTCGCCGGATGAAGGAAACCACGAACCAGTGCCTCCACGTCAAGTTCTGCCCAAGCAACTCATCATTGAGGAGGGGCAAGTAGACTTCATTGGTCATTGCGCCTTCGATACCATTCGGCGACACAAGAAGTCTGGGACCTGATGAATGGGATTCAAACTAGGGTCACATTGGGCGAGGATGTATGCGCACCAAACATGTACTGATGTACGATCGAAGGATCGTTCACAGCTGTCCCATTGACGACCCTCGGATCGTTGGAGAAGTCAAAGAAGAGTCCGCGGACGATGGTCTTCCCCGACGCCTGCAGCATTGCAAAGAGGCGCGAAACGTACGGTTTTAGCTGGTAGCGTAAAGCGATGTACTGGGCACTTAGTTAGCGCTGGAGTTAGTTGAGTTAAGGCCGCAGTACTCCTTTGATGATTTCGAAATTCTCTGCGCCGTACGACCATGGCTAAGTGGTAGAAATAAATAAAAAGGTATAATGAGGAGGAAAGGTTTGCCCACTTCGTTTGGACAGTTGTTTGCAAACGGCGGCGCCGATGGAGATGTAATGTTGCAAGTGCGGTCTCTATTACAATAATGAGTTGGACGTGAGCGGCAAAATTGAAGAAGGACCCACCCATGCACACGCATCTAATGAATTTGAATATCCAAGAGTTTACGGGATGACGTACGGAGGTTGAACTCACATAAGGCAGAAACACACCCATACTCAGCCACTTGACGAACAATTCCTGACCCTGTGCTACAGTTGACATCTTTAATAGCTTTTCGGCTTTTCCATTGACTCACCGAAGTGCTATCGATGTCCAACCCCGAAAAACCGCCAATGTCCAGCGTCCAGCTGGAGATACCAGATGCACCGACGCTTACACCGGCAGTCACCTGCTGTAGCAGCACGTCGAAGCGCGACTCAGTGTCCCCGCTCCACAGGTAGCTGCAGAATCGTTGCCCGCCCAGATATGTACTTCGCGCGAGGGACATATGCTCGCAGGAGGTGGAGGAGCCCGTGGGCGCCATGGAAGTTAGGTTAGAGAAGAGCTCGTCGATGGCCTGCTGGTGCAACCACGGGTACATCTTTCCGTAGCCCTCCTGCGTGCCGAGAAAGTATTGCGTGAAGGGGCGGGCATATGGTAGGGAGGCAATGCTTTGGCCATCTGGATGGCGCATCAGTTGCATCGCGAAACTCCAGGGTATACTCACTGTTGACGAAAGCCTCCCCGAGGCTACCACCTGTTCAACGTCAAAATCATAGATCCACGCAATGAGATACAACACCGCATACCATCGGCCTGGTCGATCCAGAAATTATGGATACCAATTGAGAAATAGCTCTCGTTCAACCGCTTCCCTATTGTGCGCATGAAGTATGAATTACTCCCAAATTAAGTAAACACTCACAAAGGAACTCCCTTGCTGCCGGGTTCGTCGAGTCAATCAGTCTCGTATACACGCCCGCGAATGAGTCCGTGATGCCGGTCCCATCGCGCGTCGTCGCAAGCAGCCCCTGCTGTTGCAGCGGCAGATAATTCACCGACAGGTCCTCGATGCTAGGCCAGAGGGATACCATCATCTCTGCCCCTGTGAGCGCTTTGACTTGCGCCGCCATGTCGGTGGGGTCAGGGAAGAACTCGGGGTCGAAAGACCTGTCCGTTTGAAAGGTATGTAGCCAACCAAATGGACGGAAAACACGTACCAATCTCCCTGGAATTTCCAGGCGAAGAAATCTGGTCAATATTTGTGTGAGGAATTGAACGAAAATCTCAGCATTGTTCAACTTGCCTACGACGATAAGCGAGACATTCACCTGCTCATCGTGGAACCTCTGTGCGACATCGAGTACCTGAGACTGGTTCCAATATCTTAGTTTCGACTGCTGATAGCCGAGGATGAAGTCTGGCGGGGTTGGTTGCCTGCCTGTGTCCCAATATGAACGGAATGGTTTATACGGCAGAAGAGATTAGATACCTGTGACAGACGTGTACTGTTTCTGCAGCGTGTCATAATCACCGGGATCGGCCGTAGTACTGACATACAGAGTAAGAATAACGGCAGAGTGTCTTTCATTGTGGTGGACACACATATAGTAATCCACAACCGTGGCCTGATCTGCGACATAACGAGTTCTGTATGGAGTGAACTCTAGCAACAATCATGAGTTTAGCAAACATGTAGATGGGGTACATACCGATCCGTCCCTGGCTCGGCATATTGAAAAATTGCAAGTAGCCCTTGTTTGACATATAGATCGGCATGGCGAACTGGGAGTTGAAGTTCAGCAGGTCGACTACTTGCCCTTTCTTGTTAACAGTGTTGTCGTTGCAGCATGGCTGCTGGCCTGCGCCGTAGAACTGTTCCGTGGGATCGGCTGAGAACGAGAACTCCGCTGCGAAGCTGTTCGCGCGGAAGTCCTGCCGGTAGAAGCGGGCAGTAAGCGTCTTGTCGTCCGTGTACTCCGCAGTCAGGAGGTCGAGAACTTGCGAACCGTTTTCGGCGGTCGAAGTGCGGAAAAAAGATATGACGCCGCCGGTGATTCTGGCGAGAATGTTGCCGTTTTGGAGGGAGCCGCTGCCCTGGAACGGCACCAGTGTGTCGAACGTGAGGCCCGCGCCCCCGCCGGGTCCCTCGATAGGAGGGTCAAGGAGAGCGGAAGGCTCTGTTCCGGTTGGATCCCGAAGGAGACTCGCTCGCACTCGAATTCCGTTTTCGCCATACGGCTAATACAGGTCAACCAGTCGGTTTAAAGGGCGTAATAAAGATATACTTGAATGTAGATACGCTCGAACCCATTCTGAAGTTTAAGTCCTATTGATGACACAGAGTCATCCGCGATTTCCCAGCTGAGTTGGGTTTGCACAGAGTACGCCAGAGCGAGTAATGTGCAGAAGGCCAGGTTCCTCATGGTGAAGCACAACGATGA
The DNA here is from genome assembly GCA_029282495.1 of Mycena albidolilacea. NCBI lineage: Eukaryota > Fungi > Basidiomycota > Agaricomycetes > Agaricales > Mycenaceae > Mycena > Mycena albidolilacea. The sequence goes on along the minus strand of JARIHO010000056.1, from coordinate 599,254 downwards.
GCTGCATCGCCATGCCCCTCTTTATATCCAAGGTCATGTGCTGTTGGATGCGCACCATGGACTTGTCGGATGCCACACCGTCAAGAGAGAGAGAAGAGAATGGTGTGGTGTTACGAGAGGCCGAGAGGCGGCGAGACGTCTAATAAACCTTATGTCAGCGTTTTACGTTTCGTGCGACGCGGTAAGAACAGGCACTTCACAATGTTCACATGCGCCAACCAATCCTGCTCGATCTTCCCTAGTCTCTGTGACAGATAGGCTACTCTATGAGTATTTCTCCAGTCATTTCGGGCGGTGACCGGCGAACAGGAGACATAAGAGCCTGGTGGGCCTTGGGTGGGCCTCCACAGAAGCTCCGAGGTCTTCCTGCTCTTTCTGGAGAGCCGCAATTTCATCATCTATGCGCTTCAATCGAAGAGTGGGCTCGACGAGAAGGGATCGGATTTCGAGCATCTCCTCGTCTGTGGGGCAGTAGTTTGTTCCCAGTTGGGGTAGGAAGCGGGTGTCCGGGGACGAAGGAAGTTCCCAGCCTAGCTTGGCGATTCGCACGACCGCGGGCCGGGGGCTGGAGTCGCTCATACATCAGAATAACTGGTTAAGATCACGATTGTTTTTCTGTACAGTCGAGAGAGCGGCTTTGAGATGGTCGTACAAACTCTGGTCGAAAAAGGCCCAGCGGCTGCCTTCCTTGTTCTTGAGCTCGTTGTTTCAAAGTTCAAGCGAATGTGATGATGATTTTCGGCAGTTTTTCGTTTTGAACCAAAGCGGCAATCAAGTACACAGGTCCTCGAGCGGTAATTTTTGGAGATACATGTTGCAGTAAAGTCAATTACTAAGGCGAAAATGGCGCGTGAAACCGATCCGGGTGAGGTGCCGCCTGGCGCGTCTTGAGCACGTCATGAAAGCAGGAGAAGTGATGAGGTTCCACTCGTGTCACGCCTCGTCTTTTCCACTCTTCTGCCTCCATATGCATGTCCTCCTCGCATCGAAAACCAGCGACTCCACGGTGGGGACCCACCTTCAATTTACGAAATATTTTTCTTCTTAAGCCTCTCTCGTCTTTGAAACGTGGCTCCTTGCGACTCGGATTGATCTGGTCCGCTAATGGTTGTCAAAGAACGCAACAGTTTGGGTCCACGTGGACCGACGCAGGAATCTTATTGCGCAAGCTCGATATAACTCAAGACACATTCATTACCTGTTTCTCGAAAACTACTCATTGCCCAGGGCCCGTGTTCGCCTTTCTGCGCGCGTCATTGAACAGATTCTCCCACCTATACCAAAAGAAACGAAAATTGAGCTGCCCAGAGCTGACTACTTAGTACTGACTAGGAAGCAACTTGAATTTGCAACGAGAGGGAGCTTCAATTAATAATTGGTGCTCAATTCACCGTGCGCGGTCTAAATCTACAATTAATCTATTAAGTGGTCATTCGAATCTGGTGCTACATCGCATGTATCGGCAAATCCCTTCCACGGTGAATGCTCCGAAGGCCGAGGCGGAAGATAAAGGAGGAAGACAGCGAGGCCGGCCTCGACGAACGGTTGGATACTGGGCAAAATATCGACCGTCATCGCTCTGTGGAATTGAATTCCAACACGTCTGAGGGTGATTCCGCCGGGGCCCAACATCAACGCGGTTATGAATCGGAGAACGGCTGCGTCTGAAAGATCAAGACCGTAATCTATAGAGAGATCCTGCAAATCAGGACAGAGCCACGAGAGAGCTAGAACATCCAATGTGTCGTCGTCCAGAGCAGGGGGTATCCATCCGTTGGCCGGGGTTGTGTCGCGAATGGTGAGCCGCTTTATCGCGGCAGGTAAACTGCGGAGGGTTTCGAGAAGGAGTTTTTCGAAAAGAGGTTGTTGCCGATGTCGATATTCAACAAGCGGGGCGACCTGGCAAAGAAACCGGCGAGAGGTGGGGAATCCTCTCGATAGGAACCGAGCATGGTGAAATTGCACATTTCGGGCAAGAAAAGACGGTTTAATGAAACCGAGACTGCGGGACTGACGCTTGCGATGGAGATACAGCGTACAGTGAGCGTGTGGAGCAAGGGGAGGACAACGATGGGATGTGGCGGTTCGGCAAATCCAAGATCACTGATCATTAGCCTGCAGGACTGGAGCGCGGGACACCCGGAAATTACACGCAATGCCAGGTCGCTCGTCAATTCCAGCAAGCCGTTCCATGGAGGCCCAACAATCGTCAGGTGGGTCAACTGGTTCCATGAGATTTGGAACCTTTCCAGGGTAAACATGCTCCCAGAAAAGCTCGAGATGCGAGCTCCCTGGAGCATTTTAAAGGATCCGCATGTCATAGTGTCAAGGTTGTGGTTGGGATGAGGGTCGTCGTGGCTGCAGTGGTGACGAAATGAAACTTTCTCCAGCCATGGCATGTCGATGTTAAGGTCTGAGATGATCTCCAATAGCGAGGACGGAGGAATCGTGAAATGGATATCGTGCCAACGCGCCGCAAATAGAATGAGAGCCCGAAGAAATTGGGTGTTCGCTGAATATCCCTCTTTTGGAGGAGCTTGAAAAGGCCCTCCCGAGGGACTGTACAGCGAAATATCCAATGGACACTGGCCAGAACGGCCTAACCACATTTTGGTGACCTCCAAGCGCTGAGCCACTTTTTGATCAAACTCAGAAAGTAACTGGCTGTACGCATAGTGACCGGAATCAAGCCATGGTAATGATGGTTCGACGACATGGAGTCTGGCCCACAGACGCGGGTGGAGAGAGAAACACCTTCTCCATGCACTGCATATGCGTCTGAGGAGCACAGGTGCCTCCGTGGTACTCATCACAGGATTCCGGTGCACCGGAAGACACGCGATGAATATTTCTTGGATTATATCCAGTGGTAACCGGCTGACGGGCGAAATGAGGGCACGGTGAGCCTCCACGTAGGCTGAGAGGCCGCCGCGCTCCTCGGTCAGTTTGTCAATGGCTCTTTGAAGATCCGCAATTTCATCATCCAAATGCAATCAATGAGTGGGTCCAACAAGAAAACCTCGAATTTCGAGAACCTCCTTATCGGTGGGGCAGTGTTGGTTCCCAGTATGGATTCGAAAGGGGACGACATGGAAGCGACAAGCAAGCGGTGGGTATCAAACGAGGTTCTTATAAGATTGTTCACTAAGCAATGGATGGCGGTGCGACTTTTTGCGGATTCCCTTTTAAGGCTTTGTTCTGCCAAACCCGCTGACCAGTACGTGAATGGAGAGTATGGGGAGTACGAAGGCAACTACGAGAGTTCGCGATCTGCACGACCGCGAGCCAGGCGGGTTGGAGCCGTAAGATCACGATTGTTTTTTCGCCGAGTCGAGAGAGCGGCTTTGACATGGTCGTACAAGCTCTGGTAGTAAAAGACCTAGCTACTGTCTTTCTTGCCGTTGAGTTCGCCGCTTCAATTTTCAATTTTCAAGCCAAGTTCAAGCAGCCTGAGGTGTGGTGATTTTTCTTTTTCGATGGTGTTCCAGAAAAAAGCGTCAATAAACTCTCGAGCAGAAAAATGCGATAGGGCGGGAAAGATGCGAAACAGATCCGGGTGAGGTGCCTAGCCCGTTGAGCGTCGTGTAAGCAAGAACGTTAACGTCCAAGAAGTGACGAGTCACATCTGTGACCCGTGTCTCACCTTATCTTTCGCTTCGTCCAGTGACCTCGTTTTTCAACAAAGTATAGCGTCAGTTGAAGAAGAGGATAAGAAACCATTGCACAAGCTCAGGATATCGGTTGTGCTCAGTAGCCAAAGAACATTTTATCCTTCGCGGAAACGTTGACTGGATCGCCATGACACATCATAGGCTGCTCTGAACTTGAAGCTACATGTAACACTACTGTACCTGCTCGTCTGGCAACCTCCCTTTGGCCCACTTACCACCGAATCTCCAAGATCTCCATATTTATCCGCGTCACTGGGTCGCGCTCCCCTTCAACGGCATCCGTGCGCATGGTCGGCTCCTCCTGCTCCTCCTCAACTGTCTATGTCCGCAATTTCAAAAGGCTAGATTATCCCCACAGGATTACAAGCCCCCAGCATCACTCTGACGACAAAAGGCTGTGGAAAACATATCCGGGGATCTCGTGCGGGAATGACGCACCAAGATGGAGCTGGAGCAAACAAATCCGTGCCTCGTATAAATTCGACTCTGCTGGGTGCAGTAAACAAACGAAACATGTCTACCAACGAGAACACGAACACGCGCACGACGCGCACTCCAAGCGCACCAGCAGGCGGCAGCACCCAGCAGCACACCCCGGCGCCCCCTACTACAAACACAGGACGAGGTGTCCACACGGACGACGCCCCGAACGTACGTAGTATGCAGCGTCATTGCCCGATATGGAGCATCTAATCATCATTCATTCCATCCTATAAATGCCACCCGCAGTGGGCCCAGCTCCCCACAAATCCGACTCCTCCTACTATGTCGCACCAAGTATCGCAATCTGATATCGACCACGACGAGATGCACGCGAACCCTGCCGCTGACGTTGATGAGCCGCAGCGTGGGCCGGGCAGCGTGACTGGGGCGGGAGGGAAAGCAGCCGACAAGGCGAAGTCGGCGGTAGGCGAGAAAGACAAGGATGGGCGGACTGAGGAGGAGCTGGAGGCGGACCGTAAGCTCGCGGATCGCCTGTCCATAATCATCGAGCGCGCGAACGAAAAATGCGTGCCGCTGTGCAATATGATACGCAAGGTACGCTTCCAGTCTCCACTCATCCATGCGTTCATTCAGCTAACGAATTTCGTTGGGCAGCACTTCGACCACATCGACGCGCAGAAGGAGGAGGACCGGGACGAGAACGAGCTGGTCAAGGCTGTGAAGCCGCTCCTGCAGCAGGCGGAGACGATCCTCAACGAGACGAACGGCGCCATCCGCGGGGCGGACCCGGATAATCGGCTGAGCAACAAGGCGAAGCGGAACGCTCAGGACCACAAGGCGACGCCCGAGGAGCAGCGGCTCGCGGAGGCGCTGAAAATCGTATGTCGTCCACTCGCTGTGCCATGCCAAGTATGTCTGACGCCGGTTTTGCAGATGGTGCAAGAAGTCGGCGGCACCATCGAATGGGCGAAAGATAAGCTTGATTCGTTCCCCAAGGCCAAGAAAGATCTGGGCCCGCTCCTCGACGCCCTCGGCCGTGCGTATTCTTCAACTCCTACCCGCTAAGTGTCCCTTACTTACCTACTCCTCCACAGAACCCCTCACCCAAATCGTTGGCGGCGTCGGCCTCCTCCTCGCCGGCGTCCTCAACCTCGTCAACAAACTCCTCAGCGCCCTGGGCCTCGACGGGCTGCTCAAGGGCCTGCTTTCGGCGATCGGGCTGGACAAGATCTACAAGGGGTTGGGCGTCGGCAGCTGGCTGGGGTACTAATGGGGTAGGACGACGAAAAATGAAGAATAATGGATGGCATGCATGTAACCTTAGCATATGTATGTAGCTATAGTGTTGTGAACGCGAAATGAATCATACTGTACCTCGAGCGGCGGGAAGTGAGGGTTCGGTCTTGAGAGCATCAGCCGGATAAATAGCTGAATCGGGAAAGAGCGTTCTTGTCTTCTCCCACAACTTGCCACCAAAGATCTCGCGCATCTGGGACATATTTGAGTCTACTAGCACAATTCTTAGGCTGATCTACGCGCCCTGAAGCACGCGATATTCAGCAGAGACCTCCCCGAGCTTATACATACCAGTTCTGACATCTAGAGCAATATCTTGGTCTAGCTTCGCCTCTGGAAGACTAGCCGCAACGAAATCATGTCCAACCTCCTCCGTTCCACCATGTCCGCTCGTCTCGCAAAGCTGCCTGTGGATCTCCCGCCACTAAGTGCGGAAGAAGAAGCCGAATTGGAAGACGATGAGGCGGGTGACTCTGTCGGCGCCCTCTCCGGCGGCGGCTACAGCGGCCTCGGCCCTCCAGCAATGTGCGCACTGTTGCGCGCTATGTCTCCCTACTACTTGGCTTAACATCTATTCCTTTGTTCGTTCGTATTGGAAAGACCTCGTACCAAGCCCCGCACCGCGAAGCCGCCCAACCCCGACTTTGCGCCGATCTCGGGCGCGGACTACTTTGCCGAGGCGCTGCAGGTGGCGGTCCCCGCGCGGGCGCTTGATTGTCGGGCGTACTACACGCCGCCGAAGCAGGCGGGCGGGACGGTGCTGGTGTGCCACCACGGCGCGGGGTACGGCGCGCTGAGCTTCGCGTGTGTGGCGAGGGAGTTGGTGGGGATGAGTAGGGGGGAGGTGGGCGTGTTTAGTGCGGATGCGCGGAGGCATGGTGAGTACACAGTGTTTCTACCTACAATGCCATCAGTGTGTGCTGATGAGGGGGGTAGGCAAAACCAAGTCGACCGCGGAGACGGAAGACGAGAGCCTCGATATCAGCGTGCTCGTGGAGGACTTTGTGCACACCATCCGAACGGTGTGGGTCGAGCCTGCGTCGGCGCCTACCCTACTCGTATGTCTTCCTCCCTCTTCCTTCTCTTCCCCATCTTTCTTCCATTCATCTGCATATCGCGCTGACACATCCCGCATAGCTCGTAGGCCACAGCATGGGTGGCTCCGTCGTCACACGCGCGGTCTCACCCCTCTTGGAGGCGGGGTACCGCGTCAGCGGCATCGCGGTGCTGGATGTCGTCGAGGGTATGTTTTCTATGTGCTTTTTGTCCCCCTCTCCTTCCCCATTTCCTTTCCTTCTTCTTTGCATCTACTTCTTTCGCTCCCCATCCTCACTCCCATCCTTTGCGCTCATTCGATCGATACAAGCACTCATGCTCATTGCACCACAGGCACAGCGACCGAGGCCCTCCCGCACATGCACGCGCTCCTCAACGCGCGCCCGGACGGGTTCGATAACGTCGAGGCGGCGGTGGAGTGGCAGTACGTGTTATTCTCCTGTCTACTCCAATTACTATTTGTTTTTGGGGTCGTTTGCTTCCGGGCCCGGGGGTGCATGCACGCCCATACGTGACCTCCATGCAATCTCTGGCTGGATGATCGACATATTTGTGACGACCATGCGGGGCGTGTCTTGCTCTTTCTCTTGACGATTCACGCTTCACGCGATCTATCCTCTCTATTTCCTTTCCAAAAGACTTTTCACGTCTTACGGAAGGAAGGAAAGAAGCTGCCAAGTAAAAAAAAACTTCGCATCTCGTACTAACGCCTGTATCCCGCCCAGCTTCAAAACTAAGACGATCCGCAACTCGCGCTCGGCGCGCGTGTCGGTGCCGGGAATCGTCATGCCCTCCTCTGCCGCGGCCTCGACCGCTACTTCTACTTCAGGTGCAGCTAGCGGGGCGCAGAGCCCACACGGATACGTATGGTGCACGCCGCTGCGGTCGACGGCGGCGTATTGGCCGGGTGGGTGGCCTGCTCTGTCTATCTCTTCCTTTTCTTTCACTTCGTTCCTTCCGCTCCTTCCTCTCTTTCGTCTTGGAACCCAAAAGTGAGGCCAGCAAGGAGACGTGTGGCTGCCTCGTCTCGTCCCATCGCATCTTTGCTTTCTCTTTCCGTCTCCTTCCTCTCCTCTCCTCTCCTCCTCTCCTCTTCCCCTCCTCCTCGCCGCGCCTCTGCTCCCCCCTCTATCCCCATCCCCCCTCTCCCTCTCTCCTTCCTCCTCGCTCTATCCATCCTCTCTCTCTGATCTCTCGCTGACATACATGCACAGGCTGGTTCGCTGGCCTCTCCGCCGCCTTCCTCGGCGCGCGCACAGCGCGGCTGCTCCTCCTCGCGGGGACGGATAGGCTCGATCGGGAGCTGATGGTTGGGCAGATGCAGGGTGCGTACGGTTTCTTTTTTGTTTTTTGTTTTTGGGAGGGTGTGGAGGCGAGCGCAGAAGGGCCGCGGCGGGATGTCTGTGATCATTAGGGTGGCGTCTTTCTGCTTGTGGATGATTTGTGGGGAAGACAGATCGTGGGGTGGGAATGGGTGTGGCGATACCTCACCGGACGGGATCTCAGTGTTGATGGGATCTGGGGCTTGAGCACCCGGGGAGACCACGGATTCCTCGTTCCTTCCTCGCTGTCCGTACTCCCTAGACTCGCGAGGAGTCAAGAGTGGGTGTAGCCGGGGATACAAGGCCCGCATCGTGTACCCGTGCGTCGTTAGACGGGTGGAGTCTACCCCGTCTCCCCTCGATGCCGGGAGCGGTGCTTCTTCCCTCTCCTTCTCCATCCACCGACCCTCACTTTTTTCGGCAGGCAAATTCCAGATGGTAGTGATACCCGGTGTAGGGCATGTTTTGCATGAGGTGCGTCCGAGTCCTCCGAGTCCGAGTCGAGTGGTTTTGCTTCTCTTCGTTGGTGTGTGGATGCGTGGAATGCGGAGGAGTGTCACGGTGTATTCGCTGACGTTGCGAAGGGTTCTGAACGCGCCTGCGAGAAGAGGGACGCGGCTATCCACGGGCCAACAAGGGGAGAGCTGGATATGGAGTGTGTGGGATGGTGTGTGAAGCTCGGTCGACGAGGCTGGGCTCCGATGCGTTTCGATTGAGGATGGACGAGGATCACTGCGTGACGGCTTGTCGCTCGCGGGCGACGGAAGTCGACGGGGAATGGCTGACGACGAGGTCTTCCCGACACTTGGTTATGGGCGGTGCCATCCGATTCGGATGAGCGGGTTCGCTGCTGCTGCATGGTGGGGTGAAATGAATTTCGGGGAGCAGATGTGCTCGCCGGTGCGGAGGGGGTGTCGATACGGATATGGCACGTCGACGATGCTGTCGTCGTGCCACTTGTTTGTCCTTCGCTCTCCATGTTTTGAGGTGGCTCTGGTCGGTCACCACCTTACAGCAGTGGTCACGCATACCCGTCGACCCCTCGCGTTGCCGCAGTCTCCCTATTTTATCGTTCCTCGTTCCTCCATGCTCATACATCCTAGGATGACCCTACGCACGTTGCGGAGGTCCTGCTCGAGTTTTGGCGGCGGAACGATAGACTGAGGCTGCCGCCAAAGGTGAAGGGCGTTGGGGAGGTGTAGGCGTACGTGCCGATGTATGAAATGGGCGGACAAAGGGGCAAGCCAATTATATTGTATTTTACGGAATTTTTTTTTTTTTTTCGTGCGGCAGGTTTCAATCGGCTTCTGCCTCCTGCCCTTGTGACGGCACGACTCGCCACTTGCCGCGGGAAAACGTCAGGCCTTGAAATGTCCTCTGCCGCCGTTGTGGCCCTAGGTTTCATCCCGAAGAAAGAACATGCATGTATCGGAGTAAGACTGGAGCACACGCGTATATATACTTATATCCAAGCAAATAGGTTTTCGCCGGGCGGAAGTCTATGAGGGTGTAAAGAGCAAGTTCTCATGTAGTCGTATAACAAACTGAGGTACGAGGTTCGACTGTTATAGCGTCAGTTTATAAGAGACTAAACATCTCGCCCTCCGTTATCGCGGGCCGGCACGTATAGGATCCGGGTTGCTCCCCACCAACGTGGAAGTACCTATTCCTAACGGAAGGGAAAATAGACCACGATCACTGCGTTCCCACCCCATGTAGACAGAGGGTCTGTCTACCCTCGTAGACGAAGGGTAGACGGACCTCTTTGTCTACCTGTATCTACATTATGTAGACATAGTCAGTCTAAATATGACCATGTCGGTCTACATGAGTCTATCTAGGTGCACTGACATAGACTTGGCATGTAGACCTATGTAGACAGATGTAGACTCACATAGACATAGGTAGACAGATGTGCATTTACCTAGATCAGTCAAGTGAAAGATATACAAGTGAACATACCATCAACGCGGAATGGGCTGAATAGATGTTGAAGAAGAAAACTTCCAAACGTGTGCATTTTCTTTCATGTTCCGATCCATTTGATGCCTGTCAATTGTCTGATGTGGGCCGGCGAGGGTCAGTTGAGTCTTCCTCCAGCTTGCGTGACTGAGGATGAGGGCCCTGGACATGATATTAAAGTCCGGAGTTGAGTGGGGAGTGTTCTACACGTGGCTATAGTGTAGACACAGGTAGACTTAGGTAGCCGAACGGGCCGATGCGGTGCATCTACCCATGTAGACTCACCTAGCTGCACATCAGATAAGGTCGCTGATGGGTGGCGTAGATCATGCCGTAGATGGAGGTAGCCGAATATAGCTGAAGATTGCCGCATGTCGACGCATATCAGATAAGGTCAACACACCTGCATCTACAGGGGGTGGGAATGCAGTGCGATCCCAGCTCTTCGCCCAGCTTAGAACTGACAGTGAAGAGGAGATACTGATCTCCCAGGTGGAATAACAGGTGCTGAGAATAGTAACACTCCTCGTCCATGTATGCCTGCAGGATGATACGGCCAGGGAACCCATAGATGTGTTCCAAAATCCACGAAGAGTTGGATGGTACATCTTGCTGGTGCCACCGACTCCAATCGAAGTATCCACCTGAATCACTGGGAACCCAGTCTGTATGCCAGGGTTCACTATGGTCAATATTGTCCTGGGACCAACCTGACGTTATGGAGGGAACAAGTTCGGCATTCGTCCCAAAGCAAGGTGGCATGACAGAGAGATAGTTATGGGTAGCTAGGGTCGGCTGGTCAGCCAAAAACAGGAAAGCCAATAAATGACCCTCACAATTGGCATAAGAGAAGACATTGGGCCTAAAGGAGGCACAGACATCAATGGGACACTATGCCACCAGTGGGCGAGCATGTTGGCAGAAGAGCAAGCTCAGGCCCATCAGCTGTGTCATGCTCACAGAGGCTGTCATCCTGCCGCACAAGTTTGTGAGCTCAAATCCACACTTTGTCCTCAAGGACATGAGGTGGATTATGTGGTAAGCTGTGGTTTCTTCCCTGCCCTCAGGCTCTGTCACCCGGTAGTTGATGTGTGCATGCAGCTGGTACCTTCTCATCAAGGGCCTCAAAGCACTGGTGACTGAACAATCATCCAAGATGAAGAAGAAGGATGCCATCCCGCTCATGAAGCCTGACTTGACCTGGTGCAGATGATCACACTCATGAACAAGGTGCTGCAGGTCCTGCAGCTGGGGTACTAGATCAGGGAGCTCATACAGCAGCATACACAGGAGCTGGTGGACAAGGACCATGATGAGACAGATGTGTTTATCTTTGAGGAGCAGAAGGAGCCAGCACCTGTGGAGGTCATTGATATCAGCAATGACAAGCTGATGCCGCTGCCTGTAGCAGCGAAGGGCAAGGGCAAGGGCTCTTTGTTTGTTGTGGCGGTATTGTCAATGTTCAAGGGCAAGGGCAGCACAAGTGTGAGCGGGAGTGGGAGCAGTGCACTGTCCAAGGGCCTGCTGAAGGATGACTGGAACACAATGAGGATTATGTGCAGTGCACAGTCAAACTGGTGATGCTGCTACCAATCGACTTGTCACTGTTGGCAACTATGGTGGTACAGTGTGAGCTCAAGGTGATGCTGAAGGAGCAGGAGAAAGCCCTGACCAGCACAGACGGCCTGAAAGAGTTGGAGTGGTACATGCCTGAGGAGTTTATTGGCGACAACTTGTTCCAGTGGATTGTGGAGATGCACTCATTCAATGAGATGCTGCTGATTGCGAAGGATTTGAAGAGGGAGTGTGTGTTTCACCTTACTTTCTGGGGTGGTGGGGGGCTCACTGATTCTTGCAGGAAAGTGAATTTGTTAATATTTGAGATTGGATTCCTGCCTATGTATCCCATTGGGCCACCATTCTTTAGAATCATCACTCCCTGCTTCCTAGCCTTCATCCAGGGCAGAGGTGGCCATGTCACAGGTGGTCTGTCTCATCCATTCTTATCTCAAGCCATTACTACTGTTTCTAACCAAAAATATTGCAGGAGGGTCCATTTGTATGGACCTGCTGACATCGAATGGCTGGCTCCCCAGCTATAGGTACACAGATCCCTTTCTTACTGTTCTTCTTGCCATGGTCACTAACATTGATTCCAGCATATCCATTGTACTCATGCAAATCAAGCTGGCCATCTCGAACCTGGATCCCAAGCCTGCGAGACTAGCATTGAACTGGAATATGTCTGCATCTCATGCTCGTTACTCCAATGCTTGTTTCTGACTGTCTCTTTAGGCCCTACTCTGTGGACAAATCACTAGTAAGCTTTAAGATGGTGGAGACTACTCACAGCTGGACTGTAAGCACCTTGCTTTGTCATCCCACCATGATCACCAATGTTTTGGCTCACCCCCAGGTTGCCAATGGAATTGATAAACTTGTTAGATAAACTCTCCTCTTCTTGTGCTCGTTCGCCTGTGTTTCTTGTGCACTCACTGGTTCCCACAAAATGAAATTGATTCTTTGCACTGGTTATGTTGAGTTCTTTATAATCTGTGATTTTTTCAGCATAGCCCTGTGTACAATCTCTGAAATTTATTTCTTCCCAGAATATCAGAGAAAGTCTGGTTCGTTATTAGCCTGTTTGCGAGGCAGCCATTCAAGCCATCTGATGGCTGTTTGGCGTTGTGCAAACTGATGGCTAAGGGACAATGGATGGCTAATAAAATAAAGTCAGTGTATGCTCCTTTCTGCTAGAAAGAGTGTCAATGGGTGTGTTATCACATGTGGGCCTACAATCTGGCTGTTGGACTCGTGAGTGGGACTGGTCACCCGTATATGAGCTGAACAACTCGGAGGCAACTCAATGACTCCAAAAATATGGGCAAGCATCGAAGCCATTTGAGCCATTAGTCATCAATTTGCGCGACATCAAACAGCTATCAGATGGCTTGAATGGCTGCATCGCAAACTCTCTATTCCCTGAGTTTTTTTTTACAGCTGATTATTCACGCTTCTTTATCTCTAAGTTGCATGACAGTGTTCAACTACATACAAGGCCCTGAATATGAGCAAATACATAGATTGGCTTGAAATACAGAGAACTACCAAGGGAGGCCTGAAATACAGGCAACTACATAGGATGGCCTGTAATACAAACAAATACAGTCATGGCCAAATTATAGGCTGCACCCCGTTTTGATTAGCTAAGATTAATAATATTATTTTGTGACTGATCTCATGTGACTTGCCTGCCTCCCACCATCACCTCGGCCCCCAGCATGCCTCAATTTGTTTGTTGAGTACACCACACCTCTGGTGAGTCCTCAGTACCAATTGATTCAACATACAAAGCTTAATTACCGCTATATAAGCCCAGGGAACAATGCCACTGATACTCTGCTGACCCACCCCATTCCTCTGTCACCATCCTGTCCCCATCTTTGCCACATTACCCTCCCAATGCCTTATGCCCCCCGTGCCCTGCACCCCTTGTGAGCCCCAATGGGTCCCTTTTACACCCACAAGATGCGCGATGGCTTCCATTATGAACGAAATGATGGGCCTGTCATTTAAGGACATCGTGAGAGACAAGCAGATGAAGGGCACCCACCCCCGGACCATCGAGAAGAGTCTCAAGAAGGTCACAGAGCACAGAGGGGACTTCTACTACAACGGGAAGAAGGGCAAATGCAGGAGGAAACAGAGGCTTCCAACACCAGATTTGGAGTTGATAGAGTTGGAGCTGCAGGATCCAGAGAGTGACATCGTCAATGGTGAAGATGTTTGCAGGGAGTTGTTCCCTGAGATTCCAGAATGAAAGGTACGCAACAGTGGTCTCTGTTTGAGCTGTACTAACTTCTCTCTTCCCAGATTTGAAACTCGCTTTCCAGATTCGGCCTCCAAGGCTTCGCACAATGGCAAAAACTCCCCCTCGTCCCTGCCCACATCGCTAAGTGCCAAGCCATGGTCACCAAGTATGCACAGTGGATCGACCAGTCCATCTTCAACAGGGGGTCGTGCTCAACACCAATGAGACAAAGATCTTCCTCAGCACCAGTGACAGGCAACAATGGTGTCGTCCTCGTCATGGACAGGATGTTCTCAGCACAAAATTTGTTCAGCAGGAGGAGCAACATGGCTGCTTTGGCACCGGTCTCTGTGTGTGGGATGGGATTCATCCGGAGGGTGTCACCGACCTCATCCATGTCAAGGGCAATCTCGATTGATTCCAATATGTCAAAATCCTCAAGGCCATGCTCCCCTCTACAACTACTACAAATCCCATGTTGTCTGCCCCATCTTCCTTGTCTTCCAGCAGGACAACGACCCAAAGCATACATTGAAGCGTGCAAAGCAGTTCTTTCGCAACGAGGGCATTGATGTGATGGAATGGGTACTGAAATTGTCTGATGTGTCACCAGTGGAGAACTATTGGGCCCATCTGAAGCAGGAGATACGGAAGCACCCCTGATTCACAGCTGCCAAGACACCCGACAACTTGTTCATCATTGCGAAGGACATCTGGCACTCTCCCGAGTTCGAGGAGTACGCTATCAAGATCTACAAATTGTTTCCCTTTTGTTTAGAGGCTCTCTGCAATGCTGAGGGAATGTGGATTGACTATTAACATCTTCTAATATACCCTACTACATCTTCTTGCTTGTAATATACTGTACTTATCTTGATGAAAACTTGCATTTTGCACTCACTTTGATGGTATTTTGGTAGGTAGGAAACTAAGCGATGGGATTGTTAATCTTGGTCCCAAAGCGGGGTGCAGCCTATAATTTGGCCCTGACTGTACATAGGATGGCCTGTAATACGGGCAAATACAACAATCTATGTAGACAGCCTGGGAAATACAGCTAATATGGCAAAAATCAGGGATTGCTGATGTACTAACTGAAAGTCGAGGTGTGCATTATATTTTTTATATATCTGCCCCGTGCTTCCTTCGCCAAATTCCTCCGGTGCTGTTTTCTGATTTTGCTTTCTAGAAAAATTGACCTCAATGAAGCTTTTGCACGGTTAATTGATTGTTTAAGCAAGTACCCTTTTCTGATCTGTGACTGTCAAGATCTTCCCGCATTGTTCTCAAATTACTCCTGCAGTGAGGCTAGCAACAGGCTCAATTACATCAGATATCCTCTATCCTCCATGGAGGACTGCCGGCAAGTTGTTTGTGGCTCCTTTCTTTCCTCACAAATGCTGACCAGTTTTTCTGCAGTACACTCTGCATGCAATCTGCCTGACATAACCAAAGGTGTGTTATCAATCCTACACCTCTGGTTACACCAATTTTTCGGCTGTGTTCTTGCTTTAATGAAATACCCTTCAACTTGTCTTCATATGGCTATTGACTTTCAATTTGATCTCACCTAAACTCTTCCAGGTTGCCCTAGTATTTGGGTGTTATTATTGCAAGTTTTGACCAAGATATCAATGTGATACATTTTTTAGCACAGTCTAGAAATGAAGATTCAGTCAGGAAAAGTATATCACTCAACTTGTACCGCACTTTTACCTTGGGTCCAAGTAGTGGTAAACTGGACCATGACAAGTCATGCCAGATAGTGGGAGGTAGAAAAGGTTGAAAAAAACTTTTAAGCCCTATATCTGTTTTCCGAATGCCAGTTCTGCCTTGACTCCTGGTAACTCGAACAAACAAATACCTAAATTGATTGAAAGATTCCAATACAATTAAATAATTGCGAGTATCTGCCATGCCTCGTGATGGCCACACTCCCAAGTAGGTGGGGCCAAATTCAGATCCAGCACTCCTAGGCCAGTGCTCTCCGGATTGAATCCCTTGGCCCATGAAAATTCTTTGATTGCTTGGTGGTCTGGGTTGGATCAGTTTTCCCCAAAATAAAGGCACCTATGCAAACTGGAGGGGACCAAGGCAGTGCTGGGTCGTGAATGCTGGACCAGACCCTGGGTAGTTGGTTGGCCAGCCAGGTTGAAAAAAAAACTTTCCAGTGGGGAAATGTTTTAGGTCAGAAACACATTGTAAAGTGCTTTTGAGACATATTTACATTTTTCGAATATTTTCCAACAGTACTGACATGGTCTCCGAACATTACCACACATCAGCTATGAAGTGTCAGCAACGGCCCTTAGGTCAGCTGGACCACGTCCACACCAGACACAACAGCAGCCATCCCTAGGTGTTGAGAGAGAATCCGTCACCGCTCGAATAGCGCATGACCATATGTCGAGGATCCAAGGGGAGGATGTGGCCAACTGGGCCAACATCCATAGGTGGTGAGCAATCCGTTGAAACACTGACTATGGGGCAAGCGGTGAAATAACCACAACACAAACCTTGTAAATGAATACGCGGTTCGATAATGCAACTACAACAACTCAAACACTATAGTCCTCGTGCAAGTTTGGGGTTCCAATCCAGTATAGATTGTGGCAATTTGAACTTTAATTCTCTTTTGAGAAGCAAGACTTTACAGATCTACAAGTCGTATAGATAAAACTTGCTCGAATCTGTTCTAGGCGCAATCGCGATAGACAGACGAGATTTTATGTTCAACGGTTTTGTATGATGTGGGGCTAGGTTTGGAGATGATACTCCAATGTGTAAAGCAAGTGATTCTTATGAATTCCGATTCCAAATAGTATCCGCGATTGCTAATCCTTGCGAGATTACAACCAATTATCAAGTCTGATCCGTTTCCTTATATTCCACATGTCCGTTCCGTTTATCCAATATGTCCACACGTCGTTTATAAAGATCCAAATCCAACACAGATAATATTCAAACAGGGAAAACAAACAAAACTTGGTATAGCTTCTGGGTGTCTCCGAATGAATGACTACTCTACCGGTTAAGCGTGAAGTCTAGTAACTTCGCGTCCAACAGGTGGGGTGAGATTCACTGGCATTCCTCCCATAACCATCCCCTCAAATATGTTACAGGATTCTAAATATAAACGAGACAGATACAGACGTGCAATAGAGTTCAGGGTATATGACTAGTGGTATAGCAGCTAGCCAATGAACTCCTGTTGGATATCAAGCGATTAGTAAAATTGAGAGAGATTTGTAAGAAACATCAACGAGCCGAGCTTAGCGATGAGTCAAGATCTACATCGCTTAGAACGATCGTGATGGGATATTGTTGATATGTCAACTTTTAGCCGACCCCCTCGTCAGCACTCCGTTACCCTCCTTGGTAACCATCCGCTCAAATGGTTCCGCCTTGAACCGCTTAAGTGATTTGTCTGAAATTCGCGATAGCCGCCGCTTCCCAGTACCCAAGTACAGTTCCTTAGTCATTTGTTAGATCGACCAAGTCCAGTCCTCTCTTGGCAGTCCTGGAGACGTCAGATGATGACCAATAATGATCCCTCTGGTTCAGAAGGATGTTCCCTCGTAATATGCCCTTAGTCAGGGATGTGCAATAGCCCCAATCTGTTTCCAGGATGGTAAGGCACTTTCCGCGATTGCTCCATTAGCGACTTCCCACTTCAACCCTTTACCAGGATTGTTGTCCAGCGTCTTTCTAATGGTTCGAGACACATTATATCCCTCTTAGCTAACTGCTCAGGCCAGCATTAGCTCTTTGTGAGATGACGTCGTAATGTAGTGAAGTACATTATAGTATGTTGCAACTCGAGCAGATTTGAATAAATGCCCGGGTGCCCCAATACCAGGTCTGTCACCGTGCTGAAGAACCCGAAGATATTGCAGTGAGAGTACTGCAACTATGGACCAGACCCTAGTGAGAGGAACCCGCTCCAGGTGTCTCAAATAGGGGCTTCGGGTTCTGGATAGGGGGTTGGGGTTGCATCCCAAGAACCCAAGAGGAGGAACCCGACTCAGGGGTACTCCGAACAGGGGTTCCAACTGGATCCAAGACTGAGGGGTGCCTGAGGGGAACTCAGGTGAACCAGTCTCTGTACAACCCTGCCAGGGAACTAGTATGAGGATCTCTTCCCCTTGTTAGGTAGCGTCTCTCCTTGCTGCTACCTAACGGGCCAGATCCAACAACTGCTAGGTCGAGATCCCAAGGCAAGAGACAGAGAGTAGGAGTTCTGGTGTTGTCGAGCGAAAGGGGAGCGAAGGCAAGACCAGAACAACGAGATGAGGACAAGAGCACTCCAGGCTCAAGTCCAAGAACCAAGCACTCCAGCCAAAGTAAGGCCTGTGAATAGACGAGGTAGAATCTACTGTACAGGGGAGATTCTACCGAATTTATATACCTTTCTACATAAATTAAATACAATCACGATCGGTTACTGTATCCAGCATTAAGGAACATTAATGCTGATGCTCCTAGTCCCTATGTGTTATCACCACAGCATCTAGGGGTCACCAAGGAGTCATGAGCATCAAGGAGTCGACAGGTGGCACCCAGGGAACACCTGTTGCCATTCAGGAGTGTAGTCGTCTTGGCAGGGATATCAGGAGTGAATATCCACCAACATAAAGGAGTGTAGTCATGACCCATTGGATATGGTCATCGGCACAAAGGAGTCCGGGTTGCTAGCGCACAGAACCCGGGTTGCATGTGTATGGTGTCATGCCATCGTCGTATAGAGTCCCGGGTTACTGCAATAAGAACCCGGGTGGTAAAGTGGTGAGGAATCCATGTCTGCATGGATTCCAAATAAAGGTCCAAGGGATGTTCATGTTCCTGAGGATCGAGTGAGTGTTGTGGGCCAGGGAATAACCCGGTCAAGGACGGGTTATTCCCGAAAAGGAATGTGATAGAACCCGAAAAAGGATATGTGCGATGCTGAGTCAGGGTGATTCATGACATGAAGCACAGCAAGAGCTCGAACCGGCAGCATCATCCGAATACCGAACTCCATCACCATTGGACTACTTCCCCAAATCTGTTTTCCCATGCAGCCCAGTCATCAGGGCAGAGGTCCCAGTGCTTCCTGAATCCATCCGAGCCAATTCAACCATGCTGCTGGATACCAGGGTTGGAACAGGTAAGCATCACGTCAAGTTAAATTAAAATGAACTTATCATGTTAAACAGACCACCATGCACCAGAACAGTAGCCCCACAAACGAAAACGAGCCTTCTCCACCCATATGTGCATCACCCATGAATCTGACCCCTGCTGATTCCGGGACCAGACAGTTGACTCACAAACGGAAACAGCTGGAAGACTTGCCGGATTTGGCCACAGATCTTGACGCCTGCCTTTGTGGGTTCTCTGCAGTTCTGCAGGATGATTCTGACCACCTGAACCTGGAACACTGCAAAATGAGGGTTGCGAAACAAAATGGGTAAGCTTGTGCAGCCCGTGTATTTAAATTTTACTCACCCTGCTATAGTATCATCTTCACTGCCTTGAGTGGGGAAGTGTTCCAGAAGGTTGGGTTTGTGAGGCATGCTTGTCCCAGAACGATGGGTGCTCCAAGTGTTGTCGTGTCTGGAGTAGGGCTCTGAACCGTCCATTTAACATTTAACAGAATGGCCGTCGAAAAAATAGCTGTTTTCTGGCCATAGGCAGGCCTATCTGTCTGTCAATGGGAATTCCGAGAGTGGCTGCCAGATGGGTTCCGTCTGTTGGACCTGTTACGGCCGTTCCAATGGGTGAGTAATTTCCTTTTTGGGACTTTGGCATGGCAGTAATATAATTGAGGCAACAACAATATGGGAAAGAATTCAAGTAATCATGGACACCATACCGACCCCTCATGCTATCAATCAGACCTGTATGTTGACCCTATTTCCTAAAAAAAATAATTGAATTTCACTGGACAACCAGGAGGTAACTGCTGCTGAGACCCAGTGCACCTGCAGCTTGTCCTTCACTGTTTTCAGGCCGGCCAAGAGTTCGGGGTCGTCGACATAATCCCTTTGGAGCCCCTTGTAAGAAAGATGCAGATCAAGCACTGCAATAATGATGAGAATCCAAAACACAACATGGAGAAGACGAGGAAACAAACAGGTAGCCTACAAGTAATAGCAAGACTCATTGAACTTGGTGTAATAGTCGCTGAGTTTGCAATGAGCAGCAACAAGGCCATCCTAAAGAGTAGGTGTGGAAGAGCATGAGACTGAGCATAAACCTCTTCAAGCATTTTGAGGCAACAGTCTCTGGGCGAGATGGAAAAAGTTAGTCTGTTAGTTACCATGCCCTGATCACCATTACCCGCCCTTATTATGTAAGCTTTTCTTTTTCGGATCTAATTGAAAACAGCATGAGACTTGGAAGGTCGTGTTTTCACATGTCAAATTTCTTAGGAACACATTCTCAGGTCTATAATAGGTTCAAGAGTTTTCTGAATAGTATTTGTGATTGCTGCCTGGTCAGTTGTGCATGAGTTGGCATCAAAAGCAGCTCCAGGTGCACAATTGGGTGTTGACACTCTCCCATGCAGTCCTTTTTCCATTATGGTGTATTATAGAGCACAAAACAACAATTAACACTGTTCCAAGACAGAAACCTTTGAAAAATGTGTCAACAATGCAATTCAACGTGTCCGGAACACAAACACCTGAGCTCCTAAAATGGAAACTTACATAATAAGGGCAGGTAACAGTAATCAAGGCACAGTAACTAACAGACTTCAGAACGAGGTTGCGAGTGGGAAGTCAGTGCAAGAGACTAGGAAAAAGTGTACCTCAAGATTACAGTTGATTATCAGATAGTAAAGAATTGAAAAGAATATAGTATGGTACCAGGTAAAAGTTTGCCTGGGGTCCGGTCTTCATAGCTGATGAGATTGAACATGGGTCTTGTGCAGTGATATTTTGCAGTTGAACTAGGTAGAATTTACAGTAGAGTTTTAATTACATTATTAGCCATGAGCAATGAGCACGTAGGAATTAAATCAAAGGGGGATAAACCGAATTGAGGAGAGTTGAGCAGAGAAAAAATACAAAAGGAAGCCTCAGAAAGGAAGAATCCATTGAAATCAAGTCTAGGGCAAGTGGAATTAGGCGGTGGTGTTCAGGCATGGAAGCAACTATGCATCAAGATGAGTTTGCCATTTGGACGGTTCTGAGGACCAGTGTTGCAGGTTAACCTCTAAGGGGTAATTAACCCTCTTGGATCACATCATTGCAAATCCTCAAAAAACCCCTCCCGCCCCCAGCCCCATCGTCCCGACCAGCCGTCCGGGCTTGATTGATTCACTCCAACAAGTTTGAACACAGCAACAGCCCAAAGTCATCAAATCTGCTGCTGCTTGGCACATGGAACTGGCCAAGTGGAAAGCTGCTGTGGCCAGCAACGACTTGGATGATGACCTAGTCCCACCTCTGCAAAGCTGCCAGTCCAACCTTTTTCCTCAATCACCGGCTCTGCTTTTTGGTGGAGATGTTCAGCGTCTGGTAGAAAGACCCTGTGCGGCACAATTTACACGAGAGGTGCTGCTTATGGAGCTATTAGTGGCAGAGGAGAGCAACGAGGAGCCTGACAACAGTGCAATATCGGGTTCAGAGGACGACTATAACCTGTAGAATAGTCGCATACAAGTCCGGCTCAACCTTCCCAAAAAGGAAATTAATGTTAATAACAACTTACCGCTAATAACTGTTCCTAACCATCTCAAGGGCTTAAGAAGAATCTTGATTAATAACCCCTTAACCCGCAACACTGCCAAGGACATCGCCAGCCGGTGCTATTTGCGGTAATTCCGTTGACAGTCAGACACTGACTCCCCATGGGCCACCATCAATCTGTTTACCCGTTTAGGACAGATACAGGTCCTGTTTAAACGGGTGAACCTGTCCCATACCCGTCCGTTTTCAAAGCAGGCAGAGCAGCGCTACAGATGAGACGGAAACCGTTGCGACGGACCGTCGACCCATCGCAAATGGAATGGATCGGAGCCCTAGTCTGGAGGTAGCACAATCCGTCATAAAACTTTGTTGATATCTCTTGAAACTGCCTTCCAGTTCAAATTCCACTGTGTGAAACAAAGCTGAATTCAACCTACAATTCCCTGTGGTTTGTGGGGCAGCTGGTCGCTCTCAGTGTTCGACTGTGGTCGAGGCAAGGACGAGGAGGCCGGCAGTGTGTGCCATCATTACCCTATATGGACATCACGTGGTATGACGTGAATGGTTGGTTCAAGGAAAGTCGAGAAAAACCAAAAACCGGTGTATGTTCCTCCATTCACAGAAAAGTACCCCCTTGGAGGGGACTCTAGTTGACCTAAGCGCACAGTCCAATCTACTAGTACAAGGCCGAATGCAGCGAACACAGACCGCCGAAGGCCATAACTTAAATCAAGGGGAACTCGGGATTCGAAATAAGTACATAGGGTCAAAAAGTTTTTTTCGACCCTCGGCGGACCCCCCCTCCCCCCCCTCCTTCTATATAGGGAAGGAGTTTCCCACCCCTAGCACCGGCCGTCGCCTCCGCTTAGGGCCGCAGCTTAGGATGCCACTGGGGGCGGGCTCAACGGGCAGTTTGTAGTAGCAGCTTCCTGGCCATCTAATATACCTCTGGTGTGCTCGTCCTTATACCCCTGTACTATACTGGTCTATCACCGCCACTTTAGCACTGGGCACCAAATTATCATAACCTAGGTGTATATTGGCAAGGAAAAATAGTGGGACTGTATATCCATGATAGTGAGTCTCAAGTTATTTTTTTTTGAACATCGGGGAGGGTGGTTGAGCCAACGGAAGGTAAAATCTATGCGTTGTACGTGATCCGGCATTCCATATTAGGAAATTGACCTCCAAGATGGTTCGGGCTTCGTACAAACCCTATCTAACATTTTCCAAACAGTAAATTGAGGGTTTTCAACCCCTTCTAACAAAAGTATCAAAAAGTTTTTTTCAGCCTCCCCCGGGACCCCCCTCCCCTCCCCACGTACAAAATTTTAATGCCGAGTTCCCCTTGACTTAAATAAGTATTGGAATTGGTCACAAATTTGGCACTAAGTATATGATTCTATGAAGCCTTTCTTTTTCGCAATCGAACTCATCTATATTCAACTCAGTCGGTGCAGAAATGAGTGCGCAAGGACGCGGGGGAAATTGTACCATTAAATTAGGGGACTTCACGCTAGGACACATTTTCGTGTTTGTGAATATAAATATTCCTCTGATGGGAACGATTATTTTTACAAAATAAAAATATTCCACAAGCACGATTTAATCGTGCTTGTGGAATAAACATATTTTTGTGCAATATATGTGCTTCACGTTGCTTGAGTAAGCTGCCCGTCACCATCTTGATCCTCACCACTCATGGGGAAGCAGAAAGCTCCCGACCCCGAATCAATTGATGAGCTCGAGGCTCGTTTGGCAGACATGAAGAAAGCTCAATCTGAAAAACATCCTCAGGGAGGCCAAGTGGTCCAAGAACAAACCTAAAGCTCTAAAGACTGGTGCAGAGGGCAACATGACAATTGATGCACCCACCGATGCCAACACCAAGGACGCGATGCCTTCTAAATCTGTCAAAGCCAAGCCACAGGCAAAGCTACGAGGATGTGAATTAATGAAAATATATTGTGGAAACCAAACGGGGTGATCATGAATTTATTCCACAAACCATGATTTTATTCATCTGATCAAATGTATAAATCTATTCACAAACACGAAAATGCGTCCTAGCGTGAAGTCCCCTATTTGCTCTCATTTACAAAAGTTCGATCACCGTCAAACTTTTTTGCCCAGAGTTTTAGGCAGTAATCCACTCTCCCTAACCAGCAAGTCCGTCATAGTACCATGCTCAACACGAGCCCACGCTCGTAATCGTCGTACCCCTCTCCAAGGTAGACAGGGATGGCCGTCCCAGGATCTCTTTCCACCACCTGCAAGAACCGAATCGCATTTAGTAACGGCCACGTGAGCTGCGTCCAACAGACAACGCACCGAGCCACATTTGGACCCGTTGATGTCATAAGATCGCAGCCGGAAGGCTCGAGCAGCGTTCCAAAGGAGATATGGAACAAATCGGCGAGCGTGAATTCCTGGAAGTAGGCCTGTGAAGTGGCCCAGCTAGCGGTTGACGATGCTGGACTTACGTCGCCGGCAAGGTACTTCTGCTTGCCCAGGATGGTCTCGTATACCTGGAGCACGGCTGATAACTTGGAGACGGCGTCGTCGAACTTGGCTTGATCTTTCTCAAGATCCTTGATACTGCGGACGGTTAACCCTGGTACTAAGAGATAGAGGAAGTTTCACGCACGCTTTCTGACGCCCTTCGACATATATCACAAATGCGTGCGGATGGAAGTTGGAGTACTCGATCGACGCGGCCTGCTCAAACAATGCCTTTGCCTTGCGCTCAGTCGGTAACAACGACGTCCCCTGGTCCGGGTATTTCTCCGCGAGGTAACGGCAGATGGCGCGGCTTTCGTACAGGACAAATCCATCGTCGTCCTTCAATAAAAGCACGATAAAACGCCGCCGGAATGAGACATAAGGACTCACGATGGCAGGTATCTGGTGAAAAGGTTGGATCGCCAGAAGTTCTGGCGTTCTGTACCCATTATATAAGTTCAGTAGGTCGATGGGGACGATCTCAAAAGGGATCTTCTTCTCGTGCAGGGTCACCGCTACGGCGTAGGTAGTGCCACTGGCCATAGCCAATCCATAAAGCTTGAGGACCATGGGAGTCGTTAATCAAGATGGACGCTCGAGAGGAGGAGCGTCTTAAATCTACCCTCATTGTGGTGTGGGAAATAAGAATGCATGCATTCTAACCGTCACCAACACTGGCAGGGTATCGGTGAAAATGCGCATTTATTCGACCCTAATGTTTTTTTTGGGGGTCCTATGCTGAAACTGGAGTATACGAGAAGGGTAGAAGTGGAACTCACTCACGTTAGCCGAGTTCCATTCATACTTCTTGTCCAATTAATTAATTAAATCAGACAGCAACTATTCCGAGGATAACACCAGGACCCTTGATAATCGGTTGATAGGTCGGATACCAAGTTCGAACAAATTGTCACTTTTCACCCGGTAAGGTCAGGATCAAAGTTCGGACGAAACCTCGAGTCGGGCGAAAGGAGGTCAGATGCAAAGTTCAAATCAGACATCAGACAAACGGAATGGAGGTCAGATACAAGTTCGGACAATGCTGTGCCACTCCCCTCGCCAATTAACTTACTCAGCCTCCTTTGTAACTCGAGCACAAAACACCGAATTAAGCAAGCGGTGTGCGCTTTGATATATACAATTATAGAGAGTCAGCAAAAAAATGTTCATTGGAACACACAGTGTTAATTTGATCTACCCTCTGGAGTCTGTCAAGCTCGCTATCAACTCGAAAATTTTCTGCATTGCTCAACTCTACCATGGACTCGAATTATACTGACCTCGAATCCGACAACGAGGCAACCCACCGTCGTATCTTGGAGATTCCGACCTCTAAATTATCTCACATTTCCCCGAAAACTTTGCCAATATCCCAACTCCTCCTCTACAACTTGCCACCCATCGCACAGAACGATACTCCCGCGGCTTTGGAGCAGGTTTATACCACAGAGGAGCCTACATGAAATACATAATATTTATTGCCGTACCTTGCGGTACCCTCGCGTCCTACGCTGCACAAAATGGTCGGCGGCTTCGAACAGGCGTGGCTCGAGGGAAATAAATCCCTATGCACTTCAGTAAACCCAGAAATCACGTACCCATTCTGGGCCTCGACATATTGGGGCGAAATGCTGGATGTATCCGAAGCCAAAGCTAAATGGCTCCGTGCAGAGCGCTGGCTGCACCAAACTGGACAAACAGCAGAGGAGGCAGACCTAAAGCTCCAAGTTCGCGGTATATGGAGTGTCGTCAGGTGGCATGGCAATGTACAGGGTTTTTCCGGCTTGCCGATGAAGGGCCAGGCGAGGCTATTCTCCAGCGATTATCTCGACAGTCGCGTTATCGATGCCATATGCATGCTCACATTGTTATCGTTGCGAGGAAGACTCGCCGGGGACGAGACCTTGATTATTGGGACAACATTCGCCGAATCTATTCGTCTCCTTCCACCTATCATCGACGGGGTGTCTGCAGGGCCAATCCTCGCAAGTGCTGCTGGCCAGACGTACCTTGAAAAATATGGGTCATGGTTTCAAGATGGCGATCACGAAAAATTGTACACCATACTCTATCGGGACCCGAATCATTGGACTACCACCCGTGAAGACAAACCAGTCCAATACGGGGATGGTTTGAAGTGGGACCGGCCCGAAGATTTTTCCGAGGGCCTCCAGAGCTGGATCGTCGACTACCACGGGGCGGAATTCCCTGTAACGGATGACTTGCCATGCGCACCTCAAACAGATGGTTTTAACTGCCCGTAATATAGGCCCCGTGTAATGAAGTCGAAATATTTACCCGTTACACCTCGCGAGCTCTGCGCGACAATGTGTGTAACTCGATGGACTACCCATTTCCCTCACTTTAATTTGTGTCCGCCCTCCATCATATACCTACTCATACCCTGCTCCCTCGATGGTCACATCTCAGTAATTTTAATACTGTCTCGCAGCTACTTATGCTTGCTCCAACTTGCATTACATAATTACAACCTAGCCGCTGTTACCACTCTGCAATTAAATCAATGTGACAATTCATTTGCAATTCGCGTCGAGACTTGTGAGCAGATCAGTCACGTGGTCGTGTAACTTCCACTGTGAGTTCAGTGAGTGGGAGATACGTGGATTAGTCTAATGATGGTATGCCGGCACCGACCCAGAAGGCTACCACGCCACAATCTAGACATTTTTTGTCCGCCACCGCCCGCTGCTCGGTTCTGCGGCTCTTTGGCCCGCCCACCAGTTGCTTCGTTGTCCGTGTAAAGCCGAAGCCTCGGGCTCCGTCGCAGGTTTTGTGAATACTAAACCCAACACCTATGATCATAACTGGCTTCCACGCTAGCACAGACGCTAAGGGCGAGATGGTATCGTGGATGTCTCGACGCCGATGCAGCTCAATTCGTTTCAACTCTTTTATCATCATTTGCCCAACAAGTCCGATCCGCTCCTTGACGAACCACAGGTGGAACGGTGTGCGCATACCCTTCGAGCACTGATGTCTTCGAACGCATTTCGCCACGCTGAAGCGTATCATTTTTAACTCTACTTCGCTCTTGTGAGCTGCAAGAAAATTCAATACACACAGTCTCTTACACCGACTCCCCACTTGCCACCTCTGCCGAAATACATCTACTTCCCTTAGACACGCGTCTTCTGGACCTCTTTATTGTTTCTTCTCCACAAATCCCCAAGTTAGTGGCACTAAGCACGCTGCGCAAAGCGTGTCTGGGCTACCCGCTGATGCCTTCAGGATCGTGACAATACGCGCCTACTCCAAACAATCCCGGTCGTGGTTTTCAGCCTCTCTCCTCGGCCTACGTCCCAGCAGCAGCTCCGTTTCAACCTTCGAGTTACTCAGCTCCGATGGGCCAAAGATCGTATGTATATCCCAGCAAGTGTTTTAGCCTTGTACACAAAAGGTAAACTAACGATACAGACGCCGACGCAGATGATGAACGACAATCCTAGAGACCGTCCTACCCATTTACCCAGCCACTGGCTCCCCCCTAAGGGCAACGGCCTCGACAGATTTCTAAACAACCGGGTCCGCGACATATATTCTATTGCATTGTTGTCGAAGCTAAAAACTGATACAGTCAGGCAGGTTGACTCATCTCCCATTTCCACCATAAGGATCATGACGTCGACCACATCGGCTTCCATGTCTGTAAAATCTGCGCAACATAATTTACCTCACTGGCAGGTCACCGACAGGGCTAGCACTCGCGCCACGGACTCGAGGCGTTCTGCGGCCATGTCTGTCGGCGACCGTTCTGCGGCAAATCCAGAGGTATATTACTCGCACAAAATTTGCTTATTCAAACGAGAATGTCCGCAAGGAGTACGATTCGTAAGCCCGTTCTGCATTGTTCTGCATTTTATTTTAACCCAATTTCATTATAGGGCGGGACCCCAGTATGCCAGGAAAGCGGTGCGCAAAAACCAGGAGCAGGCGCTGGAAGACGAGGAATCAACATCGGAATCTTCCAAGTCAGACCTGGATAGCGACGGCCGGGAGACTCTGTACGATCCAAATTGAAGGTCTGGATTGGAACTACTCCCATTTGGTGAGTCTACCTCATCTAGGAGTTTCGACTGCTGAACCTTTATTTACGAAGTCGATCAGCCTCTTTCCGTCCTCCGTGACCTGTCCGCAAGCCTACACCGCCGTGCGCCGGTTCCCCCGACCCGTCCCTTGTCAAGACCGCCCATACGCGCACCCTTCACCATCCGGTTACTCCCTCCCAGCCCGCAACACCTCGTCACGCCCGCGACTCAACCTCGAGCACCGCTGCGCAGCCCGGCTTCTGCTCCCAGCGGTGCCCGTGCCATCCCTCGGACCCCACACCTAGCGCCCTCACGCGCTGCCCTCCTCCCGCAGCGCGCACCCGCCGTGTTGTCTCTGCCTCCTCCCCTCGCTCCGTCATGCCCACCCCTGCTGTCTTCAAACCATCCCCCTTGTGCAAATCCGCTGTTGCCGCCAGCCCGCATCTCCTTGCCGTCCTCCCCTCGTCTCTCCCACCCTCACGCAACCCAACGCACGGTGTCACCCCTTTCTCACCCCGTTCAGTGGCTCTCACCCGTGCAGCTGCGCGTACCGCAGAAAGTGGATGCACACCCCTCTCGTTTGAAGTGCCTCCGACGTCCCTGCGCGATATTCTGCCCACCATTGGCTGGTCGTGCGCGCGGACCTCTGCTTGGGCTGCCGAGGCCCTCCCTTTCTAGGAGCACAGCGGGCTCAACTGTCGAGCCATTTCCCCACCAATCTACTCTATATCACAATGTACTACTTACTTACCCAGCACGAACGAGCCATTCCCAATCCCATATTGTAACTTGTCGTACGACGTCTATTCGGATTCGCCGTCTCGGCCCACGCGACCGTGAATATATATGCGAGTTTTCCGCTGTACCCTGGTAATGATGTACCTCCAACTTTGAAAGTTTTTTTATAATACTCGATATTTCCAAGTTCTCTCATCCGGTGATGCCCGTTTGACTCAAGTTCAAGGTGAAAAGCGCAGAAGGGAGGCTGTTTGATGGGACACCATCGCAAGCCACGACCCCGACACATTGAACACCGCACCGTCAAACTGTCAGAGGCACCGGAGGGCAAGAAACAGGCGACGGGGATATGGCGGCGTTTCAATTGACGGCAGTGGTTGATCAACATCGTTCGGCCGAAGAAGGCCACCACTGCGGCTCATGCCGTCACCTGTCCTTCTGCCGAGCTTCTGGACCTGTGCCGGCATACCATCATTAGACTAATCAACAGTGTTCCCTTCAGTGAGTTCACCGGCTACAATCTTTCCGAAGCTTCTCCCTTCGTCCCTCCATACTGGCCAACGTATCCCATCAGCCCCCAAACCAAGACGATCCGCAATTCACACCCGCCGCGTCTGCTAATACCGGGAATCGTCATACCGTCTCTCTCTCGGCCTCCACTCCGACCTCTACCTCTTCCTCTTCAACGACTGTGATCTCGACCACGACCACGACTGCGTCCGGTACCTATTCTTCAAGCTCTTCGGCCGCAACTGGAGCCCTTGCGTCTTTTACTTGCATCTTCTATTGCTGCTGCTGCAGAAGGAGGGACCGGGGGAGGAGGGACACAAGGGCACACACCTAAACGTGTGATGCCCGCCGCTGTGGTCGACGGCAGCGTGTTGACCGGGTACATCGCCATTCCTTTCCTTCCCTTCTATTCCTGCTACCCGGGGCGGTGACGACTCGACGAGAGGTGTTGCCGCCGCCATCTCGTCCTCTCTTCGACCTCTGCTCCATCTTCACTCCTTTCGCTCTCGTTCTTCCCTCCTTCTCACCTGGTTCCTACTCTTCCCCTGCTCCAGTGTTGTCATCTCTTCGTCCTCCCTCTATGGCTGATGACTGACGATGCTGCCAGGCTGACACAACTCCTACACCGCGTCCCTTCCCCGGGACGGCGCACTGCTTCCCTTGCAGAGTGGACAAGATGGATCGGAGGGCGCTGATGACTGGCGGATACGGGGTGCGTTTTTCTTCGCTTTCGTTTTCGTTCGACGGGGGAGGGGAGAGGAGTGAGGGCGGGACGAGGTGGGGCGGGACGGGTGGTCCAGTGCGAGGAGGAGGAGGAGAGCCGCACTGGAGGGGCGGGGCGGGCGAGGGGCACTTCACGCACGTATCCGCGACCTCACGGATCGCCGCTATCCTCGTGCTTATCCACCATGTGCCCGGGCGGTGCGCTCTCCCTCTTATGCCTCGCTCAGGCGGGTATGCTATACCGTCAGCGTTGCTCCCTCTCCCTCTCCCTCACTCACTCTCCTATTCTCCGGCCCCCGGGAGTGCTGACTCCTTTTCATAATTCCCAGTTAAAATTCAGATGGTGGTCTAAGGTACTACATCTGCTCGTCGCTGTGATTCTGCTTGTGCGGCGCATGTGTCCTTCTGGGGAGGGCTGTTTGCGTGCATGTGTCGATGTGGGACGACAATAGGGCAGGGTTGAGTTTTGGCGGGGAGAGGAGTTCAGGGCTCAGGATGCCGGCTAAGCTGAAGGTGTCGGGGAGGCTTAGGCGTCACCGTCGATGGTATGAGACAATGAATATCAATGAATATATTATTTGTGTGCACGGACAACTTTCGATCCAGACCGGACGCGATGTGCTGTCTTTCGTCCTTGGCTGTCACGCGAACATTTAGTTTCCGTGCGGTTGCTTCGGTGATAGGGTCGCTCTGGTGCCAGCAAAAAATATCCAAACCATATATATTATTCTGACACGATGTAAACATTTTCGATATTCAACCACATCACCGGGCCATAACAAGTAGGTTCTCATGAGGTCGCCCGCCTCGTTCCGCCTGCTCCACCCATCGGTTCCTCTTCTCGGTTTCCTCGCCCCACATTTCTTCATTGTATGATATTTTATACACGATGCGCTCCGTTATTGCTGTCCGGCGCGTGTAGACCTCCGGTTGCGCCAAGATAAGATTGAAGAACCTATTCCTTGTTACCGGATAAACGGGCCACGACTTCAGCTGCTCGGCAATCGGAGCGTTGTCAGTGAAGACGAGGTACCGGTTTCCCAGGCGGAATAAGACGCGTTGAAAACAGTGGAGGTCCTCGTCCTTGTATGCCTGCGGGATGATCTGGCCAGGGAACCCATACGCATGTTCCAAGATCCACGCAAAGTCAAATGGCACCCCTTGCCACTCGTCCCATGTAGCGTAACCACTTGAATATTCGGTGGAAAGCCAGTCCTTGCGCCAAACATCACCCAGGTCGATATCATCCTGGGACCAGCCCAGCATCATGGAGGGATCGGGCTCAGTGGGGGTGTCGAAGCAGGGTGGTACAACGGACAAATTGAGGGGTATCGGCAGCTACAATGTAGATTGGTTGATCAATCGAACTCGGGCAGACGAATGAATGACGCTCACAGTGGGCATGAAGGATGAACTTGAGGTTTGCTGGTCAGTAAAATCGAGCGCCAAACCAGTAAATTTTTCCGGATGTCCCCTAACGTGGTCATAGATGGCGAGCTCGCCAAAACAGTTGCCAATGACGGTCAACCCAAGGGCCTCGTCAATGTCAAGGACAGGCAGTGCCCACAAAGCAGGCTGGTCTGGGCTGCCGTCGTGGGTCCAACTGATCGCAGGCTCCTCGCTATGAGAGGGGTGGGGCGGGACGTTGGTGTAGATAAATTGTGGACCAGCTATATCTGTTGCCGAGATCCAGAGGCTTCGCCGACCCGTCTCACCGACACAGAGTCGGTACCAAGGCTCAGAGGTCGCGGAGTTCGGGGGCTTTTTACAAAGAGAAAATCGGACGAAGACAGGCCGGTCGTCCAAAACTGGCAGCATGCCGAGATCAACGACACACATTTCGAGCCCGGCCGGAGACAGAACAATCAGACGCAGTGATATATCGGGAGAAGCCTTTGGGATGACGGCGGCCTCCCAGACCGTTGGGATCTCGACCTGTTGGACAAGGACATATGGACCATCCAGCACCGAGGGGAGGATGTAGACCTGGAGGGCATTTCTTCGGAGTATAACGAGGAAATTTTTGCGGATTGTCATTAGATGAGGAACGCTCTAAGAATCGGCGTCAATATCCAACTTAGCAGTTTCCAGTGAAAGGCAGAACGTACTCTGTGACCCGAGACATCCAATCCCGGGATGTCGTAGATCCGGTTCTCTTTCCAATTCACTACGTGAGGTACAATGGCCCCATCGCGCAACGCACATCCAAGAAGATTTCCGCATAGCATCAACACATGCGAAGAGCCCTCGATCCGGTGCAATTCGGAGAATACGTGACCAGCCGCGTGCTTTCGCAAAGTGAATACATGGACAGCTGGGGATCTGGAACCGGTTAGAAACAAATTATCCGCAAAATTGACGGATCCACCCACTCTGGACCGAGACCAAGCGCCAACACAACGCCGGACTCCTGCACCTCCAGTTTTCCGGTCTTCACCTGTCCTGGGAGATATGCTTCCGCAAGAGGTTCCTTGAATCCCTGGAAAACCGAAGCCAAGGCCCAGCAGCTGATTTTGCTGACATGATTGTCCGACGAGGCTACAAACAGCCAGGCTCCAGTAACCAAACGCAGCCAGGTGACCGACTGGGGAAGATGGAGACGCCAATCGCAGGTCGGGGACAGCACGCCTGTCTTCCACCTGGTGTCAAGCTGCGAGACCCTGCACGCTAGAGCTTCTAGAGTGGCGGAGTCCAGAAGATCATATCCTTTCATATAAGAAGGCAGAACCTTCCCCTCTTCGTGGATTTGTCGCTCCAGGACATGGACCCACAGAATTTTCGCCCTCGTCGCTCTGCAAAGAGTACGACACGCCTATGGGTTGGCAGCCAGTAAGGAAACGATTCCTTAGGAAAAGGGTTTCGACAATAGGCTCACCTGTCGGACTGAGTATATATCCACCACATGCAATTCGACGCAGACGAGGAAGATTAGGTCTTCGCTGAGCGACGTGAAGGACATGGTCAAGTTGCGATGGCAGAACGCACGTGGCCGCCTACTCGAAACAATGATTGCCGAAAGCGGCCTGGTTCACCTTTGCCATCGTTCTTGCGGCGTTTTTTTTGTGATTGTATCCTTGTTCCTGGATCCAGAATCTTGTGACCATGGCCGAATACAAGGACCAGCCAAATTTCGGAAACGGGACCTCACGCAAGTCCGTTGAACTCCGGAGTCCGAACAAGGAAAGACGCAAAAACAGCATAAATCACCCACGAAAGAACAAAAGACGATATATATTCTCGGTCAGCCACTCTTTGGTTACCATGCGCACAATCGTGCTGCTTGATCTAACGGTCTTGTAACCATCTTGGTTGAAGCTTCTGTGGGTCCGTGTGGGTCCACGCCATTGTATTCTGCCATGATCATCGCACAAAAACGACGGATGTCGCATTTCCCCAACTACATGAAACAAAAAACTCCGAATCCCCCTCAGCGGATTTTTCCATGTGTTATGTGTTTCAGATGTTTTGTGCCGATTCGCTGTGTTCTCAAACAGGATGAAAGTCGCATATTGCATCACGGAGAACCGAAAACAAGGTATATCGGTCTCGATAGGTACTCTAGTGAGACTCGTTGTGCTCACAGGCTTTTTTTCGCTGCTCGGCCGGCGCCAGGATTATAGGAACAGCCTAAATTTCCACAAAAGCGCGCGGACATATACTGAATTCCTGAATCCTCGCACGACGCCGGCGTCAATCTGTGGTTACGTGACCCCTTGCCATTGTATCTTTCCTCTTGTCAAGACGAGAAGCTAGAAAGCATTTTTCTGTCGGAGAACAAAGCAAATGCTCCGTTGGGTCGCTGTTATACAGTGATCCGTGTTCTTACTGACCTCGTGGTCCCATATTATCTCCCAGCTATTGTTTTTCTTGTTCTTCGTGGAGAGGCGAAGGCGTCCCATGGCGATGTAAACCCCGGCCAGATCACCAAATTAACTTCGGTTGCCAAGCGAAACACAAAACCACCGTAAAGTATATATATGAGACCCTGGAAAGCTCATTTGGCTATCTCCTACCACTTGCATCGATGCACCGACCGCAAGCGTCAACGTCTCCAACCATCTCCATTCACGATCCCGGCAAGTTCACCCCCACCTGGAGAGAAGTACGGTTCATCCCAAGTTGCTCTATCGTGGTAAACTAATATAACTACAGATAAAAGACTACGTATACATTCGTTCCCACTCTCATCCATTTGTCGACGTGGACGAGGGGAACAAGCTGCTCTGGAGCACTGTCATCAAAGGATGCATGTATGTACTAGCCGCACCTTTTTTATTACCATCCACCGATGTTCGAACGTTCTTTCAGGGACTCAAGGCGTAGCCGATGCTTGTTGCCCGGTTCACAGACCGAGTTGGCGCAGGTCACTGTGAAGGGTCTTCACGGGCTCAAGTTGAGGATTGCCGACTTTTACTCGGCTTTGGGTCGGTGTCTCGTCACGTCTTCAACACACTTCTGCTAATCCCGGAGACGAAACAGGCTATCTCATAACAGAAACAGATCCATACTATTTCGAGGCTGATCAAAACCCAAACGATACCGAAATGGAGGCGGTTCACCTCAGAATGCTTGCGAACTATTGCAGCTGGATTCGCATCGCGGCCACCAGTTACTTCGTCAACGAAGACAGCGCACCCACCACCGCTTGTGTGATATATACGACCACTCATCAGCGGAAGGTCCTGCCCATCTTAGCCCCGACAGGAGGGGCCCCAGGCGCCCAGCCTGTCCTGAAGCCAGGAAGTGGCCGATTCAGACTGGATGCGGCCGTGTTTCCAAACCTTTCAGAATACTTGAAAGACGAAGCTCGAAAACTCCAGGAGAAAAATCTGCAAGGGTTCATGGAAGGGCTCACGTTCACGGGGCTTTCCCCGCTGGCGATCCAAGAGCTGGGAATTCACTGGGGTCATTGCGCAGAAACGCTGGCATTGTTATAGTAAGTTTAAATGCACTGAGACACGTCAACTTGCTTTCACAGACTTATAACTTCACTTCAGTATGTTGGACCCAGAAGTATCGGTTCAATATTTCCTCAACGGAATGGCGGCAGACGTTCGCAGCATCCATAAACTGAACGGCCGCTACAATCGCATAAAGTTTGTTCAGGAGATGCTCAAACCAGCGTGTACAAACTGCCAAACCGTCATTCACAGTATCAATGATGAGATGCAGATTATCGCAAAACAGCGCAACCAAAGGACCGGTATCGGCGGCCCTTTCATATACTTGGACCGGGGATCGAAAATGATCCCAGGGAAACGGCTGCCAGAAGTTCGCCGATGTGCGCGCCAGGCGTGCAGGTCCATCGAACAAAACATATATGCAACTCGACACTTTGCGTGCCGTCATTGCAGATATATATGGTATTGTAGCGAAGATTGCAGGAGGCAACAGTGGTATGAGAGTCATTATCGCAACTGCCTAGCCTTTGCGGTGTGCTCTCTCCCCGGCTGCCATCAATCGGCAACAAAAGTATGCAAATTCTGTTCTCAGGTGCCGGGCAGGATCCCAACCAGATATTGCGACGAGGTTCACCAAACCGCCCACTGGCCTGAGCACCAACCATGGTGCAAGAACCCGAACAACACGGGTTTGTCTCCTTCACTCCCGACGAGACTCGACGGTAGCTACTAATCTACATATCCAATCCCGATCTTACGTACTCCCCGCCGCCCAGTATATTTAAGTTGACGAGCTGTGCCCGACAATGCGTAACTCGATGGACTACTCACTTATTTTATCTTGTGTCCGTCCTGCGTTGTATCCCTAGTACTCATACTCTGCTTCCTCGACGGACACGTTCCAGTTATTTTAATACCGTCCCGCAACCGGCCCAGGCCCCTGACTTACCATTGCATTGCATTAATTATAATCCAGTCGCTTTTGCGACTCTGCATCTATATCTGAACCCGAGAAGTACTGTACAATTTCGACCGGGTATCCGGTCACGGGTCACCGAGCCCGCCGAATTGAATACTTGGCAAATATGTCCCAGGTCACAGCGACTTTGGATCGATGTTTTTGAGCTTCGGTGTCCCAAATAAGCAATTTTTCGCGCCGGCGGCGCCGGAATTCTTCCCAAAAAGGCAACTCGAATACTTCAGATCTGAATACTTATGCTCACAGGTCACAATGGGCGGATACTTGGTCGAAATTGTACAGTAGTAAAGTAACAATATCGGCGCGTAACTTTCGGTCAGATCACCTTATTCACAAACAGTATTTATCTTGTATGTGCCTATTTGAGGGGTTTCAAAATGGGGGAGGACCGAGAATGTCGCTTTCATCACATGGCTTGCATTTATTACCATTTTGAGCTATGAACCAAATAATATACACTCAAGTAGCACTGCTTCAACTCCCACTGTCGCACCTTTTCATTGACCCTGAACTTATTGCCGCTTCTCCCGCATTTCTTGACTGCCTTATAT
Source organism: Mycena albidolilacea (assembly GCA_029282495.1). Lineage (NCBI taxonomy): Eukaryota > Fungi > Basidiomycota > Agaricomycetes > Agaricales > Mycenaceae > Mycena > Mycena albidolilacea. Next base: position 563,066 of record JARIHO010000056.1, on the reverse strand, counting down.
CTGTCCCTCATACGCCGCACGCACAACTCCCCGCAACTCCCCACCAGGTCGAAACCTCAGTTCAGTTCCCCCTTCCACCAAAACGAACTCGTTAGAACTAAAAATTATCTCGCTGGCTTGCTGTTCAAATCCTCATTCATTTTCAAAACATCCAAGGGTGCCAATGTTTTGACTGAAATTCCGAGGGTGTTGTCGATCCTGATAGACCCGCTCCTCCTGACGGAGTTGCTGTTGTTATCGGAACAGTCATTGAAACCAACCTTCGAGTCACTACTCTCGGGAACTGGTCCAAGTACATGGAAAATACCTACAATAAACCTATCACGGCCGCAAAACACACTTTCCTGACTGTTGAACCCGGTTCTTGCCACATTTATGTATTGACTGTGTATGGTCTGACATTTACTTCACCTAGAAAATGACCCAACTTTCGCTGATGATTTTACCAAAGCTGTTACCGTCTTAAAAAGATTGCAAACAAAAATTGCCAAAACCAGCAAGCATCTCTGGCTCGTCCAAGAAAGCAACGGCAAGGATATAATCTGTTTTGCATTTCACATCTTTGAACCAAAGGTATGACTCCAACTCCAATATACTCTTCCCTGTTAACATTTACCGGACCGAAAACTCAGGTATATATATATTTTTGCTGTCATTATTATCCTCCTAATTTTATATCAGCCCCATCCGTAGATATAATAGCCTTACCTGTCCCCACCGAATGTCGTGACACTGTCAAACAACTTGCTGAGTCTCACGTCGTCCGTGATTTTGTTGTATGGGATATCGATGGAACCTGTCTTGCCCCCGAAGCTATCAAATTGAAACTTCCTGGAACCCTGGTTGAATGTTACTTTGGCATTGAACACCGGAGTTTTGGAGGTACCGATTCCTTTTCAGGTACAAAATTCCACCTCCAATTTCTGCTTATTTGTCACCTCATTTCCTTCTTCCAGGAATCATCAGCCAAGTCATCATCCTCCGTGCAGCCCAACTTAAACCTCCGAGTCCATTCAAACCGTCTGCTGCAGCGTCCAAGCCATTCAGAGTCACGTGGTCGTGTACTGCTTCTCCTGACTCTGACCCAACTCTGACCTGGGCTGGAGGACACAATGCCAATAGACTTGGGACCAATCTCCTCTGCATTCTGAGGTACAGTCCCCGAGTTTGGTTTTTTTTATCAATGTATTTGGCGGTTTGTGCTGGGATCTTTTTCATGTAAGAAGGCAGAAACTTGCCCTCCTTGTGCTTTTGTCGCTCCAGTACATGGACCCAGAGAATTTTGGCTCTTTTTGCCCTGCAAAGTGTACAGCACGCCTACAAATCGACCGAGCTCGAATAGTGAATGCTGATGTGGAAAGAGAATCCGGATTCCACCCACCTGCTGAAGTGAAAAGATATCCACAATAGATAGTTCGAGGCAGACAAGAATGACTAGATCTTCGTTGAGAGAAGCAAGAGACATGGCTGTCGCGGTTTCACAGCCCGACTAGGCACTCCTCCCTTACAGATGCTGAGGCTCTCGAAAATTCGGAATTCAATCCCTTCCTATTGGGATTAGGCTCCGATGGAAGTGCTAGGCTGTACGACTCAGATGATCTCAGGAAGCAATTGACAAACTAGTTGAGGAACCCGACAACCTAGGAGCCTATGCGGAGGCCTACTGGCACCACCCCTGATTTTACCTTTTCCGCCATTGACCGTTAGCCATGATCCGGACATATTTATTGCTTGTCTTCCCCACCCACCGGAGTTGCCTCAAGAGTTATTGATGCAGCATTATCCCCCTTGGACTTGGAGAACACCTCGCAGCACTTTGAGGTCACTAAAAAGTTGTTGGCTTGTTCTGACTGGTGTCTGTTGTCGATTCTATTGGTTCGAGCGTTGAGTGCGAGAGCTTGGAGAAATTCATGAATTTGAAGATGTCTACAAATCCAGTGATTGCACGTTCTTCTTGTAGGCTCTCTTTCCTAAGTTTTCGTATATCACTAGACAATGATGAATTTACACCAGAGGTTTTTCATTCCTGTCTATTTCACCTTCTTCAACTGCTCAACCCACATCCATCAAAAAGGGTATATGGCGTAGTTGGTTATCTTGCTCATTCACTGGCATTTGAACTTCAAGATGACTCGTGCTTCTGGAATACGAGTATTACGGACGAGTACTTACCGGTGCTTTGAACTTTCAGCACTATCAAGAGACAACTGCTTCTCTTGGTCTCTCATCTCGCTTCCCCCTTTTGATCTTAACATATCAGGCGGGCGCAAGGTATAGTTGGCTACCTCGCTCGATTGCGTGCCGACAGTTTTCGAGAACAAGACATCGGAATAAACAACTCTGTGGGATGGTCAGTGCTTTCTTGTTCCCTCGACATGGTACCACAACGACTACTTCCATACGGGCGTATGGTGTAGTTGGTTATCACGCTCGCTTAGCATCTTACATAAGCTTGCGAGAGGTGTCCGGTTCAATTCCGGATTCGTCCATTTCTTTTTGCGTTCTCCATCCCCCCGTTTCTCATGCTTTTGCATTATTTTACCTTAGAGCTGCCTCAGGAATATTCTCGGATTTTTTTCCGAAATGTTTTTGGACCCAGCATTGCCATTCCTTGGAATATTGTGTCCTGGCGGAACTTGACGCACTACCTGACAAGGAAAGCCCTGTGTTTTAACATTTAACTCAGATCGATCACATAACAGTGACTTGCTTTGAGCCTACTATGATCCCAAGTGATTGATTTGTTAGTTGGTTGGACATGCGAGCCCAGGTGGAGGTCAATACTTATGTTCAATGTATATTTGAACCTCCTTTGTTACTGTAACAGTTACAATGATCCAACCCCATCGGACAGAGACTGTGAGCTTCGAAGAAGTCTGCACATATGGGGTTGTATCGTGAGGTAGAGAGCATTGGATTCGTTGAACTGACTTCTACTGTAGACTCTATGTAGAATCCTGGGTTGAATTGAGAGCTCGGATAGACGGTAAATCTTCCTACCTCTATAATAACAGCAAAGCATTTGGCACCGACAAGGCAAAATCTAAAGCAATAACTTCCAACTTGATGTACACTTTGTGAAGGCCGGCCCTCTCAAATCACGAGATACCATGGGTGACCTGTCAAAGCCACGAGAATGCACCTCGAGTGCATGCAATTTTTTTAGCATGTTTTTTTCACAGGTATTTGTTTCACGATTCGGGAGTTCTAACTTCTTGTCTGGAGTCATTCTGACTGACAATGAAGTGGAGCCTGTGGTGTTAATACTGAGGCTGACCACGCGTCAAGAGAAATCTGCTTCGCAAGGCCAAACACCGATTGGCCAGGATTTCACCCGAGATTCTGTGGAAAATCTACGCTCCAGCGGATTCAAACTTTTTTGTTTTGTTTTTGATCCACTCAGTTCTCAAGGGTTAGACTATGGATCCCCCGAGTTATCACCGGGTTTCACTGTGCTTCGTCGGGGCCCGGGGATATGGCCATGGAAGTGAGCCCCGAGAACAGGGTTCTTTTGCCTTTGCGATGGTATGTCTCGGCGCGATGTCTCTTTGCACCCGCGATAGCAACTGCGCTGATAGGAGGTCCGATAATTACCATAACCGGACGATATGGGTTGTTTGCCCGTGTATGTCTCGCTGATAGACTACTATTACTCTTTGCACTTTTCTTCCGCGTCTATTCTTCACTTTCTGTGCTCTGCGCTGCTTGCGGACTTTATCTCAAAACAGTCTGCTGGTCTACTCCGGCTCCCCACTGCGACAATTATCCGATCCACGTGACCCTTCTGACACGTATTCCTCTTTCTTCTGGTCACCACCACTATCATGTCGTTCGACGGCAGTGAATCCTCGCTGCTCGAAAAGCTCGACGCCGCCGTCCCCGCCCCGCTAGCGCAGTTCGACGCCTTCCCGAAGGTGCCCTCGGCGTACAAGCAGCGCTCGGACTCGCGTGGATTCCTCACCATCTTCGTCGGCTTCGTGACGTTCCTGCTAATGCTGAACGACATCGGCGAGTTTGTCTTTGGGTGGCCGGACCACGAGTTCAGCGTCGACACCAAAGAGAGCAGCTTTATGAACATTAATGTCGACTTGGTGGTTGCCATGCCGTGTTCTTGTGTGGCCTTCTCATTAATCTTCGATTCCAATGCTAATGTGCGCTGGCACCTCGCAGTTATTAGCGTCGACCTGCGCGACGCCGTCGGTGACCGCCTCTTCCTCTCCAACACCCGCGGCCGCGGCCCGGGCATCCGCCGCGACGGCACCAAGTTCGATGTCGGGCAGGCCACAACGCTCAAGGCGCACTCGCAGGCGCTCTCCGCGCGCCAGGCTGTCGCCCAGTCGCGGAAGAGCCGCGGCTTCTTCTCCACCATGTTCCAGTGGGCGAACCCCGAGCCGTATATGCCCAGGTACAAGCACGAGCCGGACGCGCGGGGGTGCCGCGTGAGCGGGCAGGTGGAGGTGAAGAAGGTCACGGCGAATCTGCACATTACGACGCTGGGCCACGGGTATGCGTCGCATGAGCACGTAGATCACAGCCGTGCGTGCGCTTTCTCTGCTTTCTGTCGGGCGAACTGATGCCAATGGGCGCACAGTGATGAACCTCTCGCACGTCATCACCGAGTTTTCGTTTGGGCCGTACTTCCCCGACATCACGCAGCCGCTCGACAACTCCCTCGAAATTACGCATGATCGTGAGTCGTGTGCTTCTCGATAACTAGCAGCTACTCAGTGTATGTACGCCAGCCTTCGTCGCGTACCAATACTTCCTGCACGTCGTGCCTACGACGTACATCGCCCCGCGCTCGGCGCCGCTGCATACGAATCAGTATAGGTGCGTTATATGTGATTTTATTGTCTGATACCCATTCTAACTGCTCCGCAGCGTAACGCACTACACGCGCGTGCTGGAACACCACTCCGGCACACCGGGCATCTTCTTCAAGTTTGACCTCGACCCGATGAGTCTCACGATTCATCAGAGGACGATTGGGATCGTGCAGTTGATTATCAGGTCGGTGGGCTGTTTTTGTTTTTGTTACAAATACCGCATTCCGGGATTTCTCGTGTCCCTCGTATTCCTATGTCCCACCCTACCTTCGATCGCCCCCGAGGCAATCGAGGCTTGCTCGTCTCCCCTTCTGTCGTATCTTCCCATCGTATCCCTTTTACCCACCTTTCCCACTTGCTTGTGTCCCATTATCCTTTTCCCCTCGTCGCATCCGACCTTCTTCTCCTCTCATCCCCTCTTTTCTCTTGTCATCGTCCTCTTGAGTACTGACCTACTCCCCCAGAATGGTCGGCGTCATCGGCGGCGTCTTCGTCTGCATGGGGTACGCCCTGAAGGTCACCACCGCCGCGGTCTCCGCGTTCGTGGACAACTCGGACGACGAGATCCCGCCGGCGGTGGCGAGCGCGAGTGCGCTGAAGACGAAGTTTAGTGGTGAGTGCGTTTGGGTGGCTTTTTTATATTTGGAGTGTGGGAGGGGGAGGGTGCGGAGGACGGGAGGGAGGGTGTGGAGTGGGGAAGGGAGATGGGGTGCGTTTGGCGGGCGTATAAAGACGGAGTGCTGAGTGCGGAGTATCGAAGCACGGACCTGTACGCGTTAGGCGCGCCGGGTGGACGAGTCTTGCCACACAGTCAGATCGAAGACGGAGTGCAGGCTATACGCCTACGACTCCCTCACCCATTCCCTCTTCCTTTTCCGTTCACTTCCCTTTTCTGCTCCCTTTTCATTAGAATGACTTTACTGACACGCACACACAGGCGCATCCCTCACCAAACGCGCGCGCCCCGGCTCCGGGCGGCTCATCCCGCAAGGCAACGGTTGGGTCATGGAAAGCGCGCCCGGCAGCCCCGTGCCCTACTCTGGGACGGGGAGCCCGTACAGCGGCACGCCCGTGACGGGGTCGTTCCCGCTCCCGCAGTCGCCGTATTCGCCTGCTGGTGCGTACCTCCAACGTGTAGAGAAAAAAGATGAGATGGCTGACCCACTTCCGCAGGAGGCTACCCCGGTTCACCCGCCGCAGGAGGATATGGCTCGCAGCCTGGCACGCCTGGGTTCGGGCCGCCGCCGATGAGCGGGCGGTCGACGAGCGGGTTGGGGCCGCCGAGGACGCCTGGGGTGGGGAGCCCGCGGCCGCAGAGTATTGGGAGTGTGCCGATGCCGGGGACGCCGCAGGTGCGTTGCGCGTTTTTTTTTTTGGAAGAGGTGCTGACCGGTGTGTGCCCGTTTCTAGTACGGCATCTTCCCGCCCACACCCAGCCCCGGACAGGGGTTCAATATCCCGCCGCCTCCGTCGGGGAAGAGGCTGAGCACTGGGAGCCCGGGGGCAGATAAGAAGAAGGACGATTGATTTTCTTATAAGGGGTAGGCCGGCCCGCCACAAAGAGATGATATGCTGGTCTGGCGTGCGAACGGAGGGGATCAGGCAGAAGTGTGGCCACTGGAGGAAGGGTAGAGATGTGAGGAAGGGTTGGGGACGGTGTAAAAGTATAACTTTTATTTCTGGCGGAGGGTATCGTTTTTTATACACATTATACACATATATGTGATGTGGCTTAGATGAAGGGGCTCGAAGGAGCACAATATGTAGGGAACGGGTGTGTGTGGAGGCGAGGACGAGAGGGCCTGAAAAAGGGAAGAGACTTTCCTTTTTAGGATCGTGACAGATTTCATGAGCCATCTCATGGCTCTCTCTCCTTCACATGCTCCAACCAACTATTTTATCCCATATCATTTTGAAATCCCCTGCGCTTCTGTAATTTCCAGGTTCGCTCGCTGCCTTCGGTCAACAGCAACTCAAGGTCACCACCACATAGAGTGAGCTGGCGACTCGAACTCGGTGAGGATTCGTCAAGATAATGAATTCAAATAGTGGAAGCAATACAACCCGTCATACTACAAGACCCTCATTCATTCTCCCCATCAACCACTCCTTCCACGGCGTCGACAGTGGCTTCATGCACTAAAGAAAAAGAAGAGCTTAAGGGGAGAAGATAGGACGAAGAGCAAGGCATAGCTGAGAGATGTATTTATCGGCAAGAGCTCCAACTATAATCTCGCGCGCGCATAATGCTCGTCGAGCGTCCGAAGATCGCATCAAAGTCTCCGTGTGCGCATGCATCGCATCGCATCCCCAGCACGAAACGCAAAAGAATCCAAAAGACCGAAAAGAAACGAGTGTACAAAACAAAGCACGCCAAAAAGAAAAAAACGCACTGCTCCACCGAGCTCTCGACGCTGTCTAAACCGTGCGGGCACGCTGAGGAGGCCGAACATGTGCGGGAGAGCATCGATCGCGGTGACTGCCTGTTATGAGATATGAGTATCAAGAAGGGAATGGGAGCAGGGAAGAGGATGGGGAGGTAACGAGGAGACGAGGGAGGAGGAGGAGGGAGGAGGAGAGCGAGGGATGGAGCTGGGGAGGAGGGGGGTAGGGAGGGAAGGGGAGCTGGCTACATATTTGAAGGAGATGGGGAGAAGAAGCAAGACGTACTTTCGACGACATCTCAGCACCGCGAGGGCGCTCACCCGATACCACACCTGGGACACAGCGCCCATGATAATGAACCAGCGCATGCGGTGGCGTACGAGCTGCACAGCGTTGGTCAGAGCAAAGAGGCATGAAAAATAAGACACAGCGTGCCTCATCGCATCTGCATTCATGTATCACCAGCTCGTCGCTGCCCTCGACACTCGGGGCTGCCGCTGATGGTGTCCCTGACGCTGTTCGCCGCTCCTGCCGTCATCGCCGATGCCTTCAAGAGATTTTTTATATAACCCATTTTCAATCAAAGTGCGTGCGTTCTGAGATGTTCGACGGACACTAAATTCGCGTTCAAATACTCTGCAACATGAAAAATATTATTCTGCAGAAGTACTGCAAGTCTGCAACCGTACTTGGTTTTACGGTGTATGTATCCATGCATTCAAATCTCAATTGAGAGTTCCCAACACTTCAGCAAAATCAGCACCAAATATTAAATGGCCATTGCTCTTAGGCTTGCAGTGAGCACAGTCAAACCAAATTTTCAGCATATTTTCATATTGTGATGTGCAGCCTCAGCCTCAGCTTCACCTGTACATATGTGTTAAAATTTGATTGTACAAGCAAGTCCAGGTAGCTAGTAGGGAAATTACAATAGCTGATTACAGGAGGTTTCAGCAGGACAGCAGCCAAAAGAAGGCAGATCATCTTACAGGCTGCTTACAATATCCCTTTAATCATAATTCTCTAAGACTCTTAGATAATTTGGATGTGGAGGTGTCCATGATTGAGGATAAGGCCGCAGGCGGCAGGTGGCGAACCTTTCCAGTTGATCTGATCAAGGCAGTACGGCAGTCCAAATACGGAATGTGGGAATTGTGCTGGACCACACACGTCGCATCCCATAGCCCCCACACAGCCACTCCAAATACAGAACGTGGGAAATGTGCTGGACCACACATTCGATTCTGAAGCCAAACCTAAAGGTTCAGCCATAAAAAGTCTCGCAGTGTAGTTCGCTGGCGAAAATGGCGGCAGCAGCAGCGGCGGCGGCGACGAGTCGCAGACAGCGACGAGCAGGTGGGGGAAGAGACAAGGAAGAGTGCCGAACCGCGTAGTCCGGGTATTTCCGGGGGCTCGCGGGAGCTACGCGGTTCGCTTGAACCACGTAGTTCGATTTGAATCGAACCGCGTAGCTCCCGCCTACCGTAGACACTGCATTTTGACAGGTTCTGGACCCAACTTAGCCGAGGTATGACGAGGCGGGCGAGGTGCCTCGGCTAACCTCGAACGGCTGTGTCGAGGTCAGCCGAGGCACGGCTCGTCATACCTCGGCTAAGTTGGGTCCAGAACTTGTCAAAATGCAGTTCACAATTCAACTAAGATCACGTGATAGCACCCTTTCTCGTTGCAGCCAGTGCAGGCCGCTGTTGTGTAGCAACTTCGAGAGAACACCGCCGGGGAAGGAATCTAGCATGAATTGTCGTATTTGGAAAAAAGGTAACATGCTTCACAAGATAATCGAGTTTTGAGTCCGACATTTTGAGTGAACCTGAGGTTGGCTGTCGGACACCGTTCTGGCGAAGAACAAACATATCAGTAGTCAAATCATGTGAAGGGTTTGAACGTAGGGGAGAAATAGGAGAGGTATTTCATCGATGGAACTCACAGAGCGTTTTGTGCGTTGCTCATCTAGTGGGTCGGGTGCATCGGGCAATCCTTCCCAGGGAGAGAATCGCCAAAGGGGAGTCGGAAGGTAAATGAGGGACACGGCGAGACCAGCCTCCAGAGACGGTTGGAGACTGGGCATAATGTCGAGTGTTATCTGTCGGCGTAAATGGCTCTCGACGCGTCTGAACGCCGTTTTGTTACCGGTTCGAGATTGTTGCATCTTCGAGGTGATAAACTGCATGACAGCCGCCTCCGATAGACCTACACTGCGTTCTACGAAGAGATCCTGGAGCACGGGGCAGATCCCCGGAGTAACTAGAGCTTCCAATGTGTAGTCGCCAACGGGCAATCACCACCTGCCGTCCATCGCGCGAATCCTGAGCCAGTGCAGCGTAGGCGGCAAATTATGTAGAGTTTCCCACCAGCAAGTGTTCGAAAGTGTCTTGTCGTTGGTTTCAAAGCTTTCTCGCGAGGAATTGGGAGCGTGTGGGACAATGCTCTCCCGAAGTGCCGAGCAATGTGAAATGGCGCAATTCGGGTAAGGAAAGATGGTCAAATAAAACCGGGTCTGCATGAGCGAGACTCCGGCCGTTGCAGCTGACGGAGAACGTGTGGAGAAAGGGAAGTTCAACCATGGGATGTTGAGCCAAGCTGCGGGTGGTATTACTAATTACGACTTTGAAGCACTGCAGCTTGGGACACCTAGAAAGCAGACCCAGCACCATTTCGCTCGTAATTCCCGCCAGCCACTCCTCGCAGGTCCGTCAATCGTCAGGTTTGTCAACTGGTTCCATGAGAGGGGAAATCTGTTCGGAGCGAATGCGTTTCCCGGAATAGAGAAGGTCGACATTCGAGTTCCGCGGAGCATTTTAAACGATCCACATTCGATTCCCTGCGAGTCGTCACGGCAATGGTGGTGCTTGAACGCAACAGTTTGCAGCCAAGGCATGTCGGTTTCAAGGTACGATAGAATCCCGAACAATAAGGAGGGATGGATTGTGAAATCAATATGCTGCCAACGGGCCGCAGACTCGATCAGAGCCCGAAGTAGTTGGACAGTAGCTGGATGCCCCTCGGTTACAGCGCCCTCTTCTGAGGCACCTAGTAGTGAAATGTATAAGGGGCATTGACCAGAACGCCCTAACCATATCTTCGTGACCTCCACACGCTGGGCTACTTTCTCGCAAAGCTTTTGTGCCTGAGCATTACTCAGTTGATAAGTGCGCTGAGGTGATTCGGGTTCAGCGAGACGGAGCTTGGACCAAAGTCTCGGTGTGGTCAGCGAAATGACTCTCCATGCGCTGCATATGCGTCCAAGGAGGACAGGTGCCTCGGCCGCACTCATAACGCAATTCCAGTGCGTAGGAAGGCAGGCGACGAATATCTCTTCAATTACGTCGCGCGGTAATCGGCGTGCAGGGGAAGGCGCAATAAGAGTGTTGTGGGCCTCCACGTAGGCTCCCAGGCCGTCGCGTTCCGCGACTAGTTTGTCGATTGCGTTTTGGAGTTCTGCAATTTCATCGTCTAAATGTTTCATTCGACGTGTGGGCTCGACAAGAAGGGATCGAATTTCGAGGACCTCGGCGTCCGTGGGGCAGTAATTGGTTCCCAGTTGGGCTGAGAACGGGGAGGACATGGCGAGGAAGGAAAGAGAGCACGTGCCGAGCGCGTAGGATTTCCGGACCCAATCCGGACCGTCGGACCGGTAGCGGTCGCCAAAACTCTTCCCAGACCATGACATCCTCCGCGCTCCAAGTGCAAGATATCTGCGATTACGTTTGCGACTTTCTTTACGAATCAACGAAAGAACTACGCGCCTGCTCTCTCCTCTCACCCGTCTTCACGTCGTCTGCACAACGCCATCTCTTCCGCGAAATCGGTCTGACAGGTGCAATTGGTGATCCCAGCAACGCGTCCCATGCTTCGAGCCGCCTATGTTCAGTGCTCGCTGAATCTCCGCATCTTATCCGCTTCATTCGTCGTCTTAGGATCAATTTCGAGCAAGATATACTGGTACATTTGACGCAGGTCCCTTTCACCCACGTGGAAAGTATTATTATGTGCGCGCCGATGCCGGATAGTCGCTTCCCCCATACTGTATCGGCTCTTGCAGCGCCACTCGTAGCCCTCCCCTCGGTTTGGAGGCTGCAACTTATCGCAATCACGTTCGAGAATATGGAAAGTCTGCGCACTCTATTCCATCAGCGCACAACAGCCCTCGAGCTGACGCTGGAGCTGGATGACGCCAACGTTTTCGGGTGGGCTTCGATGCCGCCCATTTCCCAAGAAAGGAGAAGCCTACAGCAGACTATGGTCCAAGTATTGACGATTAACGGGCAACGGATCGGAGACCCGGGTTGGTTGATACATCCCCTCTCGCCGTTCAGCTTTTCCACCCTGCGCGAAAGTCACATCTGGTGTCGAACATCGCCCAGTATACTCACCCTCATGCGCTCAGCAGGGCCATCCTTGCACACCCTGCGAATTGATGCCCGTACGTCCGCCCTTCAGTCGATATCTAGTTCTCTGACCGAAAGATCTACCACAGGCGAGGCGACGCCCGATTTCACACTGAAAGACTTACGGGGCCTCAAAATTCTCGATCTCTTTGCCGGCTTTGGCAATGCCAGGCCGGCGGCGGGGCTCCTCGCGTCTGCGGGCAGTGCCGAGCTGCGCCTGGAAGAGCTGCGTGTCCGGGTGTCTGTCCTGGGGACGCTCGACAACAATTCGTTGCGCCACCTCGACGACAGCATCGCCGAGCTTCATGCCCCACATCTACGCCGTGTGAATATCCTTGTGTCGAGGATAACGCTCTCGTGGAGCGGGATGGACAGCGTACAGTTTGCCGCTATGATGCAAGAGGTGCGGGCGTTGTTTCCGCGTTTGAATGCGCGGGGCTGTCTTAGGATCACATATCTCACTGGTATGTATATCGTGTGGTTATCCGCATCCCCCCACCCCCCGCTGAACCTGCGTCCCAGATGGAATTTTCAGCGAGCTATAGACGGTGGCTCGCATATGACTTGCGGAATCTACAAGCTGGGAGGTCTATACGAGAACCATAAGTAGACGTCCGCTGGTAAAACCAAAACCAATGCCAATGATTATTTCATTGATCTTAAGGCCCAAGTGCGGCTCCAAGGAATCGGAGTTAGTGGTTGATTTTCTATACATCTCACTAGCCTCAATAACGCCACAGAGGTTTTACGCGGCCGGTTAGGATTCTATTCTACTCGTCGACGCCATTGCGAGTCTTCTCAGCCAGCATTCAGTTTAGCGCTGACAAGGTGGCAGACAGCTTGCATGCAAGTCTACAAGCGTTCAACTGGGTGGTCTCTACGAAAAGGATGAATCTCCATCGGTGCCCAGTCCCCGTGAGGTATCGGGTTCGCTTCACTAAAAAAGAAGCGCAACACAAGCGTTCGTCGCGGACATAGCTCACCGTCCGCATCAAGGCGCGATGTCCGATTTTGGTGAAGGAGGAGAACATATTCGGTGCAGGTCCCGAGGCAGACGGACATATCTTCTGGGATGCAAACATCACAGTGCCTCTGGGTGGCCGCTCTGTGGCAATTTCTCCGTACATTGAAGTTCAAGTCAGATCGCGTGCCAAATTGGAAATTCGAATTTGCGACGTCATGAGTCAGAAACATTCTCCAGGTCAGTGTGTATGTATGTAAAATCGCGTCCCAGTCTGAAGTTCTCACCAGGGTTGGCTCGATACCCGACTGCAAGCCATGCTCATCAATTTCAAACGATTAAATAAACGTTTCCTACGATCAACCTCGACTCTGTCACACTTGACGTCGCCAATCTCTGGGAGGCGGACATGTTTCGGTAGGTAGGTATAGAACTTACTTCATCCTTTCGGCAACATCCTTCCGGCACGTGGCGATGGAGACCGCCTCCCTGCTGAATGGCGGAAAACTTAAAAATTTGAACCAGGAGGAAGCTTATGAGGCGAGGATATTTTAGGCGGCGATATTTCAAATCGTGGGGCGAGATCCGCCCGTTTTCAGGCATCCTTGCAGACATCGAATTAGTCAAACCTTGTGCAATCGAACGCAGTGGAAGTCTTGGCCACGCCGCTGTCGCTTTCAATCAACAACGCACGCCCGAAGAGTCGGGGAGTGATGAGATGGCGTGCTTCAGCTCGTTGGAGGTTCTTCAACTTCTTTTTGAAATTGCCAGTGTCGGGTGACGGGCTTGCCACGGGAAGGACGGCACGATTCGCCTCAGAAAGCCAGACGTATGGGTATATGTACCCAAGTTCTTTGCGGCGGCTAGATGACGGACTTATCGGAGCTTAGACCGAGAGCAAAAGAACGCCGACCGTGTTCACATGATACCGGTACTGTGAAAGTCGATGAGACTTTCGTTGGTGCAGGGAATTTTATGACCGAATAAAATCCATGGAGGAGGAGTATATATGGTATACGTAAATCGCCCAAGGAAGAAGTTAGGACTCGAATTTCTGGGAATAATGAATACTTATTCGAACAACATTCAGTTGAAATTTTGGGCAGTTTCCCGGTCGTACCGGGCGCTAGTGTAGGCCAAGAGACTCTGCAAGAAAGCTGCTTAGAACGAGAGAGTATTAGAATTGAAACAAAGTCGGAAGCACCTGGTCTGAGTCTGCAGCCAACCAACGCATCGCAAGGGCGGCCGAATTATATATTCTTGCTTCACTTCCCGCAGATGGTCGGCTCGGCTCCCGCGAGACAAGTTGGAAAATAACCTTGATCAACGTCATCTTGCGGGAAGTATGCATATGATACCCAGTATCCAGGACGAGGGAGGCCAAGGCCGAGCGAAGGTCGAATTTTCACTGGAAAATTCCATTCAGGTTTGGCCGACTGGTTCCAATTCCATGGAACATTGATTTGACTATGCTTACTCGACGGAGGACTTCCACTCCACAAGCAGTTCCGAGCCGACTAAGAATGTGGTAGAATTTAACCTCGGTGCCAGTTCCTGGAACTTCCTACCCGACACATGCATCCTTTTCACGCGAGGGCCGCGCGAAATAAAGAAGTATGTACGTCCCGAAGGCGACTGGTAGCGAGCCATTTAAATCCGTTCTCGCGCTGTCTTGAAAACGAGAAGGTTTGCGTGTAATTCGGGCGCAGCAACGAGCTACGACCTCCTTCCGCCCGCCGAGGCTACTGTTTCCACCCAGGTCACATGAGCGCGTTGCAAAACTGGGGTATTCTTGATGGAACAGCGGAACCCCGTCGAATACCTTTATCAGGGAGGCTAGGTACCTTTCGGTCCCGAGGTCGCTGCCAATCGCAATAGCGCACAGAATATTGTAGCGGCCAATTGTATATTGTGCTCCAAGTATCTTCTGAGCCTCAGGTAATAGAGGTATAGTTTGCAGACAGGAACCTAATTTTAGCCGGGGTTTCGGAGCAAGACACGAACTTGCCCAGAAATGGTAAACGGAAAACAAAAGATTTAGATGCTACGATCTGCTCGATGACGCACAGGAGTGAAAATCTGGGATCTAGATCAGAGTCTGACTTACGCAGAAGAGCAAGAATTTGAATTCACTTCTCGGCCACCGAATCGCTCCTCGGGCAGCCCTCGTGGCCACCCACATGGGCATAAGTATGATAAGATGGACGTGTGGAGAGCTCGTGGGGATCTCCCTCGAGTCGAGGGAGATTGGCAGTTTGAAAGATGTCGGCTGTTCACAATGTCCGTTGGCTTTTCCGACACTTCGTGGTGTACGGGCTTCTGAAAACGGTAAGATTTTGATCGAGGACCATGTTTTGCGGACCGAGTGATCCTGAGGCCTGGGGACCTGAACGGCCAAGTTAGGAGCGGCAGGCACGGCGCCCTAGAATGCGGAACGGAGCATTAAATGAATACTAGCGGGTGGCCCAGAACTGCCCAGAACCAATAGCAATACAATAGAATACGCGCGCTGTGCTTCATTGCAGCATTCGGGCTCGGAGCTAATACCCACGAGTGCAACGCAAGAACCCGCGGAATTATTATTTTGGTGTCGCAAAGACCGCTATCAGAGCCGTTTAATTCCCCGCGAGCTCCGAACGTAGAGTTTGGGGACACACTGCACTATGCCGACACGAGCTATAAAAGATTCCCAGCGGTTGGATCCACTCGCCGGCCGGTTTGAAAGCGGGCCCGAAATGTAGTGGTTCTCTGTATGTCGTCGGATGAAGAGAATAAGCGTGGGTGGGGTAATTAAGTGGAACGCGTCAAATTAAGTTGCGGGTCGCCTGTATGTACGGAGTTACTAGGGGGGAGATAGTGGGGTATGTTCAGGCATCCCGCATCTAGGTAAAGAGCCCGCACCCCAGAGACTGTGCCCAGGAGTTTGAGGGGAGCTTGGATGGCACCGGGATTATTATCCAGAGAATATAAAGGGTGGGCGCTGCTGGTAGCCTGCTTCAAATACCGGGAGGAGCTTTTTCTTGGCCGGTACTTATGTGGCAGTGGATTCCTTTGTCGACCGAGGGATGCTTTAGGCGAGTTTACGAATTGACAGGCGATATTAACGAGGTCCATTTTACCACAACCAGGAATTCGGCACGTCTTTTGGGTTCGATAGACAACATGTAATTAGAATCATCAGCCACCTGGCGACCGAGGAAAACCGAATATCAAAACGGAGGTAGTGGGCATTCGGCGACCAGACGACTTATCAGAATGATTCGAGCAAAGATCGGAGGGATCCAAAGGGCTGCTGTCGATTACAATGGATCAAATCAACAGTCAAGATTGCACTTCCATGGGCATTGGGATTTTGCGAATAAAAAGACCACCAGCAACTTCAATTCAGAGCACAATTCTGAAAACAGATGGATGATGATGGAGACCAGATCGGATAAGGTGACGTGACCGGTGTGACAGACAAATTTCTCCCTTCCAAGTCTCTCTTGTACCTTACGTGTACCTGGGCCTGTTCCGTGTCTGGTTTTCGTCCTTGGCTGAATCCCAACGATATACTCCTCCAAGCCTCGAACTTCAAGATTACTGACGGAGAAAGAAACCAGGACCTTCGTCTTTTGACCCTTGAGTACGTCTTTTACGTCGTCTGCGCGTCAATCTCAATCTAATCTTACGTCAATTCCAAGGTGGTCAACCGTTCGCGGTGTGTTTTCATCCCCCTCTATTGACTCGGATATTCACCTATAGCCGCAGGAGAACCTCCCTGACACCACTCAGTTACCCGCTCCCTGTCTGGGATTTTTATTTGCTAAAGAACTACCGTCTCGGCCATCTTTTCACCAACCCCCCCTCGCCCTTCAAGTCCTTTCCTCGCTGCACAGGGAGCGAGGAACCCGCCTCGACTGAACTTCCTTAACTACACCGTCCCTCTCCGCCCGGCTCTTACAACCGCGGCGGTCCAGGCTCGGTAATTAGTACCGATCCACCAAAATTCCAATTCATCCTCGTTCAACATATACGATCAGCATGTCACGAGTTGAAACTATTTCTACCAGCTCCCCGGTCGACATCACCGTCTCGGGACGTTCCGACTCTGAATACTCGAGCTTCAGTCGGTATGGTGATGGTCCGTCGTGGACCACTAACGCCTTGGTGGACAACCTATCTTCATCTCCCACGCTTCGCCTGACGGCGGGCCAACTCCCTGGGGGTAACATCAACGTCGATGAGAACATCTTCCCGCTGCTACCGCCCCTTCTCCGCGGACATCCGGATGTGCACCTCAGGAATGGTGTAATGAACGCCTCTCGCTCGGCGGACCCTGACGCTGAGAACGCGTTCTTTGTGGCGGATTTGAGCCAGGTCTACAGGCAGCACTTGCGCTGGCAGGCGTGTCTCCCCGAAATTCAGCCTTTTTACGGTTAGCAACATCATATATATATGTCTTGCTCCAATGAACTGACATCTCGCCTACAGCCGTTAAATGCAATCCCGACCCCTACGTCCTCCGGCTCCTCGCAGCTCTTGGCACGGGATTTGACTGCGCCTCGAACGGCGAGATTTCCCAGATCCTGGATATTGGAGTGGATCCCTCTCGGATCATTTACGCCAATCCATGCAAGGCCGTCTCTTTCGTGCGCAACGCGGGTAAAGTGGGCGTCTCGTGCATGACGTTCGACAACGAGGACGAACTTTATAAAATTGCGCGCGCGCACCCCGGCGCGCAGCTCGTCGTGCGCATCCTCGCCGACGACTCCAAAAGCGTGTGCGCGTTCAACATCAAGTTTGGGGCCGCTCTCGCAACGGTGCCTGGGCTACTCGCGAAAGCGAAGGAGCTAAACCTCGACGTCGTGGGAGTGAGCTTCCATGTCGGCAGCGGGTGTTACGACCCCTCCGTTTACACGGACGCTGTGATGAGGGCTAAAACGGCATTCGACATGGGAACCGAGGCGGGCTATCAGTTCTCGCTTCTTGACGTCGGCGGCGGGTTTGAGGACGCGCTGTTCGAGCAAGCGGCGACATTCCTGACGGATGCGATCGCCACTTATTTCTCCGATCGACGCGGTATCAAGGTCATTGCCGAGCCGGGAAGATTCTATGTCTCCAAGGCGTTTAGTCTCGCGACTAATATTATTGCGCGGAGGGCGCCTTCGGCCGACGCGGGCCCCACAAACGAGAACTCGGAGGCCCAGCCCGACCGGCCATCCGTCATGTGTCCGTGAATTTTTCCTGCCCACTGTCGCAAGCTCATTCATTCGTATTTGTCTTGTGCAGATTACATCAACGATGGGGTATACGGCGCGTTCAACTGTATTCTCTTCGACCATCAAACTGTCCACCCATACGTATTGTCGATGGGCGGCTCGTTCCATGTCGCCAGCTCGGAGCCCGTCGCGAACAGCAGCGTGTGGGGCCCGACGTGCGACTCGATCGACTGCGTGTGCCCAGCGACCCAGCTGCCGGGCGCGTTGCGCGTCGGCGATTGGCTGGGCTTCGACGGGATGGGAGCGTACACCGTGTGTGCCGCGAGTCAATTCAATGGGTTCGCGGTCAGTCGCGTTATATATACGACGGGGGGGTTTGGGGCGACGGCGTTGGAAGTGCGGCGGGAGCTGGCCAAGTTTGCAATGGCAGACAGACACGGTCTTTGATCTTTGACGCCAGCGTGTGTGCGGGGCGTTTGGACGATTTTTACCTGCTTTCCATAGATGTATAGCGGGGCTCGAACGGAACTCGGATACTTGTCTAGAAATACACGTAAGAATGGACCGGATTTTTGGCTCTGACGTCGGACAGACAGACTCGAGATTTAGAAGCACCGAGGAAAGTTCATCAACACATGCAATCGCCGAGCGCTTTTGTTTTTTCCCACCGCTCTCTCGCCTCGGGACCGAAGGTAGCGAGCCGAGGGATGTGATGCTGTGATCCCATCGGGCGGTGTGCTGGGGTCCTGGTACTACGTGACTATGCACTCATTTTGCAAATTCAACCTGGCAGCTGCTGTGATATTGTAACCGATTCAAACGGACTCACTGTCGTAATTTTCATACAAAAATTGAACAAGAGTCGATTATCTAGGTCGATGCGTGATTCAATTCCAGCCGAATTCTTCTCTACTAAGAAACTGAAGATTGAACTCTTCAACCACGGAACTCAAACCTTGGGCGAACAAGGTCACATTGTGACGCTCGGCAGACGTTGCCGCCGGGACCCCAACACAATATTTTGATTTCTCCAAGAGACCGTGTACTATCATTTCTCCCACTGTTCCGTGCGGTGTGTCGGGCCCGGTTCCTTGGTCGAAGACAAGATTGAGGATCAAGCTTCCAGGAACACCTCCAAGATCGGGAACAAACCCAAATTGGGACCGAAGGACAAATTAAAACGTGGAGGCCGTGTGGGAGGTTTTTTCCCGATTTCTCAGTTCTGAATGCAGGGCGTTTATGCTTCCGTCGTCAAATTTGTGCCAGCGGATGGTACGAGTGTGCGAGCCGTGCAGGACGTCAGATGAGATGGAGCAAAATAGGTATGTCATTGGCGCGACGAAACAACTTCGGCTGTGGAACTGAAATGCTTCTCGTAGTAGCGGCGGCCGGTACCATTACCCACCAATTATAATCGTTTCTTTGAGATGCTCAATCAGGCAGATCACAAGAAATTACCCCGAAGTGAATCAGATGCGATCTGCAGGGCCTGTGGCTCCGCTTTGAGTGGTCTAGACCGACCTCTCTGGCTTTCAATTTCACAATTTAGTGCGACTCATTTGCGCCCTGGTCCTGGTTTCAATTGTTCTTGGATAACGTTCTCAGTGACTGCGCTTGTTCTTGGCTATAACTGCGGCAGTACTTTGTCTTGGACTGAATATCTGAGGGCTGCTTCCCCACATCTTTGTTCTTTCGTTCGTGTGACTTTCTATGGCGACGACTACTACAGTGAGCAATCTTGGGATGCCTTGCTTGTGGCCGGCATTTAATAATTTCTGCTCAGGACCTCATTCAGACCCTTCAGTCCACAAGTGGCCAGGGTCCACGGTTTCGCCCATTTGCCAGCTCCGTGCACCATGTTACCAAGGGCAGGTATATCACCAGTAATGACCCGCGCGGATACATGTTCGTAGCCATTTTCCGCGCCGCCCCCCACCGCTCACCGCCCGCGTCAGTCCGGTTTATGAATATCCTCTCAATAGCCAGTGGATAATGATGGACATCGACGACGGCTATATCTTGTGGACGGGAATTTGGAAAGGTTGGTCGACCTGTGCTCCAGCTCCTTCCAGCACATTTAACGGGTATTTTTGCCATTTTCCGCAGCTCTTGGGAATTCCAAAGGTATATATAATCCAGCTCCCTCCCCGTCCTGTCGAGTAACATCCATGCCTTCAGCTGACATTGTTAAAATGATCGACTCGCAGCCCGAGCTCGCCCAAGTCATACGACGAGTGCGGGGTGGCTATCTCAAAATACAAGGGACGTGGATGCCCTTCGAGGTCGGTGTCATCTCTATCAGGTGGAGCGCATCATGGCACTGACTTTCCGCGTTAAGGTCGCTCTCCGACTGGCACGACGGTTAGTCTTCACGTGAATTTTTTTTTCAGTGAAATTAAATCTATCTTGACCCTTCAGAGTCGCATGGAATATACGGGAAGATTTAATCCCCCTTTTCGGGTATGCGCAGTTTTCTTCTCGCTTGCATAGTTTGGAACCTGACCATAATATCTAATTTATAGGCCGACGTTCCCCAGCACATGCTTGTCCCCCGACCAACCTGGCTACGGCCAAGTGGTAGCGTCTACTGGTCGCCGGAGAGCGCGCCGGAACGCACAGCCTCTTATGCCCATGATCCCCGCGCCCGACAATAGACTATTAAATGGCCAGCCAGTGTCTCTTCACCAGCCTTCCGTCTTTGTCTCGGCGCCGCCTTTGAGCAATTACGCAGCTTCAGAGTACCCGTCTACCGTGTACTCTATGGATGTCCAAACCCACCCCTCTTCCACGGAGCGTCCTGACCAGCCCCGTCATCAGTACCGCTATGCTCCGTACCCTGCACCCTCATCAGCCACGCTGCCCTCGCGAAAGCTCTCGACCTCTTCAGGGAGTTCTGTGTCCCTAGAATTTCCACCTCTGTCTCTGCACGATGGCCCGCGTCACACGCCGTCGCCTGTTCGCGCTGCAGAGCGGATTCAGCTTCCCGCCATCCAGCAGCCGGCCACACGCGACCCCCAGCCGGTATACGCTCTACCACCCATCTCTGCGCTGGAAGATCTACGGGGTGTTGACACCCAGGACTCTGCCGCTGTCCTGCGGCGCTTGCAATCCGACGACGATGCGTACTCAGAACCTGGCCGGATGGACGAACAGCAGCGGTCACGCCGACGCTCGCTTTCGGCGCCCACCACAAAGTAATTAGCCCCCGCCTCTATACAAATCTGCCTGATTTATTGACGACGCTTCTAGACACTCAGCACCGCCGACGGCTCCCCATCGTTCGCTGGGACACATTCCCTCGCCTCGGATGGAGTACCCGAAGCTTCGCGTATCCGTACCGCCAGACATCTCTCGCGATGGCGATTCCACTTGCGATCCGTCCCCAATTTCTCCTGCCACACCGCGCTCCGCCGTCCTGGGCAAAGACCAACTGTCGCTTGTCCCTCTTTCCGTGCTGAAACAGCAGAGCCGCACGGCCGCCCCGTACTCCTTCCCCGTCGTCTTCCACAACGACTGGCTAACGGACGACGCCCGACCAGACTCGCGCATTTCGGCCTGCCGCTACTCGTGCATGGAGGACGCGTCTGACAGCACCCCCCTCCCGCTCACCTCATGGTGACCCTCGATATGCTATCGTGTTTTTCCTTTCGCTTTTCGCATCCCGCTTATTGCTATGTACTTTTCCCGGACTCTTCTTGCTTGTAACTACCCACATATTTGGATATTATACCCTCATCCATCTACCATGCATACCTCGAGACTAATCCCACGCACGCCCGCACATGTATCTAATTGTTCTACATAGTGCGGCCTCGTTCGCAGCAACAGTAATAAAACTGTATGATGTATGGTGATCCTCTATCTCGGGCTTCTCGTCGCGCAATCCCGCAGTGATAAGAAATCCTAGGATCACAACGAAGCGGACTGTCCTAACCATCATTATCGTCGGGTGCAATTTGAGCTCGGCTCACAAGGAGATCCCAGTAGATCCCAGCAACTTCAATCCACTTGTGGAAGATCTTTACATCATAAGACTCGTACTTGTGATGCGCGTCGGGACCCCGCGCACCCGCCCGTCTGAATACCTGCATTAAGCGTCTATTGGATATACACCGAGAAAGAGTTAGATTCCATTCCGCTAGTATCCCGCTAAAATATATCTCGCCAAAGTCCCCAGTCAGATTAGTTTCATGATCACAAGCTGATGGCTCGTCAGTACGATGAAGAAATGTAGAACACGACACCGACCCGATCGCTTTCATCAGGAGGAACCCAACGGTAGCTACGACCTGGTTAAGAGGGACCAAATATCAGCACTCCACCGCAGGGAAGGACATCAGGAGACCGTGCGCACTAGAGTAGCAATGATGCTCGCGGGGACACCGTTCTTCAGGAAGTCGACATTATTGAGATATAGCACACCTAGATCGTCCTCTTGTGTTGCCCTGCGCAACAATCCCGATCAGCCAACATGAATTGAAAAAAACAAAAACACGCCATCGCCCTGCGCCACATACGCTGTCTGGTTCGGGAAGCCCGACACAGGCATGCCCATCCCGGTAGAGCAGATCAGCCCCGTTATGAAGATCAGGAGGTTCGCGTGGTTCCCTGGCAGGTTGGACCCCACCTCCTTCGCGATGGGTACGAGAAGCACGCTCGCGATGGTGTGGCTGATGAAGGTCGAAATCACCTGAATCCCCAGTCAGAGTCAGTGTGGTGCATGGAAGAAAGCCGTGACGTCGTACCAGCACGACCGGCGAGAGGATGAGCACGACGTTGTACGGGCTGACGCCATCGAGCAAGTCCCGAATGATCACGTCCAAGACCTCCAGCAGGCCGCTCTGGGTGACGCCTTTTCCCAGTGCGATCCCGCCCATCGCGAGGAACACAATCGTCCACGCAAACTGCTCAAAGTCATCCTGTGCACACACGAACACATCAGCCCCAATACACACAAAACAGCGTAGCGCGGCAAAGCACACCCACCTTCTTGAGCACCCCAGTCGCAAAGAACGCAACGATCGGAATAATAGCAATAACGCCCATATCCCCCACATAGTCCTTGATTTCGTGGGCAAAACACCACAGCGCAATCGTCACGAGGCACACCAGCGTCACCCACCACTGCTTCAGCGTAAAACGCTCGCGGGTGGGGCGGATAAGTTTAATCTCGATGTCGCGCCCGCCATCGGGGGCTCGGGCGGGTTTGTACGACGCGAGGAGCAGGCCCCAGATGAGGAGGATGGAGATGAAGGAGACGGGAAGCGCGACGACGAACCATTGACCCCAGGTGACGGGCGGGTCCATCGCTTGCAAGGCGATGAGGTTCTGTGGGGAGGAGATGGGCGAAGATTGGCCGCCGATGTTGGCTGCCAGGGCGATTGCGAGCTAGCGCAGCGGGGGGTTAGAATTCATCGAACATGGGAGCAGGAGGGAGAGGGAACTGACGATGAGGCATGGGGCGAAGGAGGATTTCGGCGGGAGGGTCCGGAGGATGGGCTGCACACGTCGCAGCATCAGCATTGCCATACGGAGATAACATGGCTGCAAGCCCGCGACTTACCCTAATCAAAGTGAAACACAACGTCGGCGCCGCAACGTTACTGCGCCCATCGTCAGCCCCTTCTCACAATCGTAGTTCGAGAAGCAAGCCCGCACCTAATCCACATACTCGCAAAACACGACACGCCCATAAACGCGAGCAGCACCGTGCTGGGGCGCGTCCCCGCGAGGCTGAGCACGCGCGTGATGAGTACGCGGTCGATGGCGGTCTTGCTCAGCGCGGAGGAGATAGTGAAGCCGCCGATGAGGAGCATGATCGTGGGGGAGAACATCACGGAGAATATAAACCTGCAACGCAAGACTGGATATCAGAATGAAGCGGACACGACGAAGAGGAGGGAAAGGCGGAAGGCGGGAGGGAGAAGGTGGAAGGTGGAAGGAGAAAAGAGGAAAGAGATGGACGCACTTGGTCGCGTCGGGCGCAGACAAGGACGTCCCCTGGTCATCCCGGATGACGGAGAAGCACACGAGCAGCAGCGGAACCATGAGCGACGTCACAAACAGCGGTATTGCCTAGCATTCGATGAGCACACGACTCCACCAAAAAAAATGCGCGCAAAACCTCCGTTGCCCATAGCAGCGTGCAGAACATCAGCACCGCATAACACCGATTCGCCTCCTCCGGGCCATCGATCATGCGCGTGTTCAGCAACCACACGAATACCCCCACCGCAATCAGAGCCGCGACCTTCTTCTTCGTCACCCGCAGCCTTGTAAAGCCCAGATTGAGCTCCAGCCGCCGCGGCCTCAAGTTAACGTCGCCCAACGCGTCGTCGTCCTCATCTGTGCGCACGAGCGATGCCCCGGGGCCGACGACATCGCCCCCGCGCCGCTCGCGCCCGATCATCTGCCGCCACACTGTGTCGCGCTCCCAGGCAATGTTCTCGCGCTGGTGCAGCTTTAGCTGCTGCCGCGCGACCGAACGGTCACCGCGCGCGACACACTTAGTGTACAGGTCGATGAGGCGAGTGGTCAGCGCGTTGAGCGTCGCGCGCGCGGCAGGGGTGAACGGCGCGACGGGCTCGACGGAGGCGTGTAGGTAGGCGTCTTTCAGCTAGAGGCATACCCAAAAAAGACTGAATCAGCACTTCGAAGAAGGAACTCGAAATTGAATTGGAGGGAAGGAAGGGAAGACGCGCACCTCGTGCTCTGTGACCTTGTCGTATCTAGCAGTCGGCGCGGCGTGCGGTTAGCGCGGAGATAGAGCCAGCAGCACATCGACGGAGGCTTACTTTTTGAGAATCTTGCGGAAGCCGGAGTAGTTGACCTCGACATACGACTTGAGGGAGGTGACGGCGATGTAGAGCGTCGTGATACGGCGCTTGAAGAGCAGTCGCGTGTCGTAGGCGTAGTCGGATTTCGACGTCCAGACGTTCTCAGGCATGGAGGTGGAGGACGTGATGCTGCTTTGCATGAAGTTGGGAAGTGGCAGCTTGTTCGCGAGCTTGCCGAGCGTGCCCCGGGGGCCAGTGGCGGTGGGGCTGGATGGTTCGCGCTCGGGATGGCCATCTGACGAGGCAGATGATACGCTGAATCTACGGAAATGGGCGGCCTCGTCCTCGGGGATAGTTTGTGATGCTGGACGGCGTCAGAATAATTATCATGCACCACAATCGAATACCCAGACTTGATAAACGATTCGCCGAGCTGGACACCCTCCGACGCCGCTGCGGACTCCGGGAAAGACTATCGTCGTCGTCTTCGTCGTCTTCATCGTCGTATTCGTCCAGATAATGGTTCCCGGCCATGCCCGTTTCCTCCTGCTGCCGGACCAATTCCTCCAGCTCGGCGACCTCCCCCTTGAGCTCGTTTTCCTGCGCCTCGTAGAAGGTGCATATCTTCTTCAGCTCCCTGTCCAGCAGCGGCGTAAACACACTCTCCGCGTTGGGCCCGCGATCGACAAGCGAGGTGCGCTCGTTCGTCTCGATGTCGCGATACGCCGCCTGCTCGTGCTGGGTCCGTTCCAGCTGGTAGATATACTTCTTGAGGGTGTCGTACGCAATGTATTCCTCCCACCATTCGGCTACAGCGTTGAATTTAAGAGAAGAACTTCCCGGGAGATTCGT
Organism: Mycena albidolilacea; assembly: GCA_029282495.1. Lineage (NCBI taxonomy): Eukaryota > Fungi > Basidiomycota > Agaricomycetes > Agaricales > Mycenaceae > Mycena > Mycena albidolilacea. Next base: position 537,659 of record JARIHO010000056.1, on the reverse strand, counting down.
CAGCTTTTCTGAGACTTCCAGACCAAGGCAACGCACCTGAATTTCATGGTGACAGAACTGAGCAAGGAGCAGAGACCAGAGAGGGTTCCAGAGGCGCGGAATAAGAACCAGATCCACCAAAGCCAAGATCAGGAGCAAAGAACGTGCGTAGAACAAGCAGCAACAACTCCAAATCGAGGAAAGTCGAGGAGGTAAAGAGCGCCTATATGATTACATAATCTAGAGATCGGAAAGGCCCGGCCCGGTACGGCACGTTTAACAACTTCACCTGTGGCAGATGGGAAATTTTCGGAGGCGCAAAACAGTTTTTGTTGCAAAAACAGAAGAAATGTGTCAAATGCAGCAATGATCGTCGAGGAATGTGCGCTTGAAGTAGACTCAAGCTTCGTACGTTTGATTATATATCGATATCGAACCACCGGCCTCTCAGGTTCGAGCCGCTGCAAAGTTATAATGAAGCCCTGGACCGTTGGCGAGAGAATTGATATTTAAATAGCCTATCCAGATTTTTGATGCTTGAGGGAGGACGCTGAAGCAGAGGACAGAGGAGCCAGGCGTCTTAAATTTACTTAGAGGATGAGATGGAGAGAGTGAGGAAGAAGAGGATGTAGCAGCGGGCTACTTAGGTGTACAGTCTATGAGGGAACTCCGCTGTATCGAATCTGAGAACTGCCTAGACTCAGATGCCATCAGCATCTAGGTTGACTTTACCTACTGAATTTAGGTCTGGATACACCTTCTAAATGGATGAAAGAACCTATGCTAGCAAGCGCAGAAAGGTGGGGCTTAAACTTGTTTCAGCGCCTGCGATTCATGCGGATTCTGCATAGTAGAAATATTTATGAATAAATTGGATGAAGAAGCCTTATCAAAACGCGTTCAACCCAGCAGACAAAAAAAGCGGATACCTCGGCCGTGAAGCCTGCGTCGCTATATCTGTGTGGACCTTACAGCGTCGCTATCACCGTGATGGAGAGTTATTCAATGAGATCGAACTAAATGTTCTCAACTCTCAAGCTGCCCACTCTCACTGCCAACAAACCCCCTCAGGACCTCCCGCGTCTCCATCTCCTTCTCTCCAAAAATACGCAACGCATCCAAGAGCCTGCGCTGCACCTCTGCGTCTGCCGCCAACGCCTCGCGCAACAGCGCCCCGTCGTTCGCGAGGTAGTCGATGCCTGAATTGTGCCATGAACATACAGATCGTGGAGCACCCGACTGAGAGTATGTGTCTGTGGAAGCCTGACATACCGTTCAAGGACGGCGGGAGAGCCGGGTCAGGGGGCGATGAGAATGGTTCCAGCGCGAGAGTAGGCAAGGCCGCAAGGGCGTCGAGGACGCCCCCGGAGAGTGTGAGGTGGTCTGGGGAGAGCGAGACGAGCGCGATCACCTGGGATGGTCAAAATTAAGCTTGACAACGGGTGATCCAAGAAAATAGCCGCCTGCCTCCTGGGGAGTAACAATGCTACATACATTGCGAAAAGGGGTGAATTGAAAAGGAGCCGGAAAGCAGGGCATCCACATACCTCGCAGGCATAACTAGCGTCCTGGATCCAAGTTTCCGGAACGCATGGACGATGCTCAGAATGACAGTACTCATGGGATGCTCCGTCTTGGGGTCCGCATACTCGACCCACAGACCGGGTTGGAAGTGCACGCGCAGTTCTAGATTAATCAACAAGATAAGTACGTAGTCGAGCTCGAAGAAGAGGAAACTGAATAAATTGAATGCACCGTTGAAATACGGCGCAACGTAGGTGCAGCCCGCCTGGCTCGCAGCAAGCGCTTGCGGAAGCGAGAACATGCACGTCGCGAGGGTCTGGATGCCGCCTGCCTCCAGCTCGCGACACGCGAGCAGCGACTCGGGCGTGGCGGGAATTTTGATGCAGACCCGGGTCCTGTGTTGATTTTCACAACCACGTCAAGCACGAAGAGTGATGAGTGCTTACGCAGGGATTCCATGCTCCGCAAACAGCGCGATGAGTTTCCGTGCATGTTCGACGGTCTTCTTGGTGTCGTACGCCGCAGACGGAGATGTCTGGGCGTGGACGTTTCCAGTGAGATGAGGATACACCGCTTTGGCGAGGAGAACGGTCTGTCGGTCGCACGTTCCATGGTTTATCTGGACGTATTTACTATCGACGAACCAAGACATCCACGACATCCTGCTCAAATTCCGCGTTGCCTTTTTCAAGTTGGTGCGTTTTCTTCGCAACCACGGATTCGACTGCTGCTTGAAGTAAATTGCGACGCGCCGGGAGTACCGCCTGGCCGTGGACGATCGCTTGGTTCGAGGTCATGTCACAGAACTTGCGGAACGTGCCGCCGCCGTGGCGCGCGGCGACATCGGGATCCATCGAGTCCACATCGACGGTGAGGAGCCCTCGGACTTGGGTGAGGAGAGTGGTGGCAGACTGAGACTGAGACGACATGAAGGTTTCAAGGCAGTGGAAATTAAATGATCAAGGATCTTGTACTGGAGAACTTGATTCCGGTTTCCCATGGTGCAGCGATATCAGCCTCGAGGATCCGCCCGGGCCATGGGTCGCGTCAGATGAGGTGCACGACGGCGTGGTGAATGGACCCAGAGGAATATGGGAGCTTGAGAATTCGACTCGGAGAACCATTCCAGACTGAGTCCGAAATGAGTTCAGCTGGGTTGTGGTCGAGCCTGATGAACGCAACAAAAGCCCAGAAATTAGAATCATGGGTCGAGGAAAGAATCTAAGACTGCGTCACAGAAAATCGAGCAGCGAAGAAAGAGATCGAGTCGAGAAACAATTTCGTGGTCAAGAGCAGCCTCTTGTAGAGTGAGAAACTCGCACCTCGTTTGTTAAGGATCAAGAGCAAGGTACGTGTCATTTGGGACGCGACGTGACAGGGATAATACAGCACAACACACCTTCGCGAATGTATTACGACCACGGAACTTCCGGGATGAATCACTTCCCAAGCCAGTAATGCACACGGATATGGCCATCCGGATCTCGGGACGAACCTATTGGTTTTTTTTTGCTGGGTTGAAACCAAGTTGAAACCTGAAAGATGCAACCTTGATGCAACCGCTTCTTCATCTCTACATGCCCCCAATTTCCATTCCTTTCTTGAATCACTCTCAATACACACCTATACTCATACACACCCATACTCGTTTCTCTTCAACCCATACAAATTACTCCCCCAGTTGAGTACTTGGTTCAACACCGGCATCAAGTCCCGTCTACATTCAGCCTCAACCTGGCTGGATGTATTTAATATTATGTCCGACCCAAAACGCTCATAGTCCAAAAATTAAGAACAAAAATGCACCCCAAAGCGTCCATTCCCCGTACTTTAAACGGCAGGCAGAGTTGGTGGCGGTCGGGCTGGGCGTAGGATCGAGGGGTACCGTCATGAAGACCCTGCCCTCGTCTAGAACCACGGGTGGCTTACTGTGCCTTTTAATCATAAATTGGAGTAAGAGACGAGGGAGCCCAGCTGATAGGATAAAGAGCATACCGAACACCGAATGAGCCGTCGTTGATCGCACAGGTATTTCCGAATAGATTTTGCGCGTTGTATAATGGCAGTGTTCCCATAAAGTCGAGCTGGTGGGACATGCAGGCGGATTCAAAGCCTGGGGGGAGGTGTCCACTATGGAGGAGCATGTAGATCTTCAGGACACTCATTTGCGCGAAATCCTGCGCGTGGATTAGTTCATGTGGATAGGGAATCAGAGGGAGGCAAGGCTGAGACTTACTTCCACCCGATTCCTGAGCGAATATGAATCGGGAACACAGCTGTCGTCCGCGATCGCCTGTTTCCAGCCCGTTGTGTTCGAGGGCACGAAATCAGAGAAGAATGCAAAATCGAATGTATGTGAGGCCTGCGTGGGACCAGTAAGCATACATGAATGGTACGCATTTAGCGAAGAACAAACAACTAACCTCATGAATCCACGTATCCATCGCGCAGTCGCCGAACAAATGGATATCGCCAGTGGATAGATTCGTGTATGCCCGCGTTGCGTTATTCTCCAAAACGAAGACCGTGCCAACGAAGCGCCGCAGCCCGACGGGCACGCGACCCAGGCGGTCGACTGCGGTGTCCAACGTCATGTTCGCGTTGTCGCACCGACAGACGGTGAACGCGTCCCCACAGTCCTCGTAGGTGACCGCCGTCGCGGTCATGCTCGACGGACACTCGGGCCCTCCGACGTATTCGGCGCAGTTCGTTGGGAGGACTGGCATCTGCGAGAGGGTGTTTGAGGCCGGCGGGAGGGCGGCTTCGAGATCGAATTCGGAGAAGTCGGTCGCTTGAGGACGTAGATTTGAGGGGAGCGAAGGCAATGGGAGTTCGGCTAGGGCAATCCTGGCATTTCGGGGCAGTAAATGGCCGTCCACGAAGGAAGAGAAGAGCAAAGAAAAACAAAGTGTCCAGCTTAGAAAAAATAACAAGGAAAAGCGCATGGTCCCAGCCCGCAGAAGAAGAAGATAAGAGCTTTGTGGGAGCCGATCGAAGTAGGGCGCCGGTCAGCTCTTAAATGATATGTTGCACTGCAACAATCAGGGCGAAAGGCACATCCATCTCTCGCCCCGCGATCACGAGAGCCAAAGCACAGCTAGTCTGGGTTAAATCTAGGAGGAAAGGATAGTGAACAGATGGAGAGTCATTTTGTTATCTTCCCGCCTTTGATCAAGTGTCACAGCCTCAGAAGCACTGAATGCGTTGAGACCATCTTTGGTTTGATGCAGTGTGCGGAAGAAGGAACCGTATTCCGCGAAGGTTTCGCTGTGGGTAAAGGCAATGAGCCATAGTTTGAAGAAGATTCCGCCGAAAATGACGCCCAATCTCACTCCTCTCCAAGCCCTTCGAGCCTCTGCCTTGCTTCAGAAATCCCCAGAATCGGACTCTATGATTATCAGCGGGATTGACGGTTGCACTACACAGCGCGGCAGGGAAAGGCGACCCTCGCCGGGATCAAGAGAGCACCGGCCTCTCGAGCGCTGCATGACGAAAAGATCGACATCCTTCGAGTTGGGTTCCCGCGGGGAGTTATTGCACGCGAAACCTGCGTAAGAGGTTATGATGCAGTAGCCGCACGTCAAAACGAGAACCCAAATAACGGAGCTCGAGATCGCCGACGAGTCTGATGATTTTTCACAGTGATATTTGACTTGCAAGACGGAATCGCTGAAAACGTGCTGGAAGATCAGCACCCGGCGCGGATGTGTTCAAGGATTCTTCAAGCTTGAAGGATTCCAAGTTGTTGAATAAGTTGATGCTGCGACCGATTGGGCAGAGCTGAGCGACTTTGAATAAGTATAACAAGAGCACGGTGGGCGGCTTCGCGGCCCACCAGTTCGAATGAAATGAATTGCTTTGCGCGCGCCAAGGTCTATAAAAGTGGTCTGTCGGCAAGTGGCTCCGAACGGAGATTCGCGTCAAAATCTCGACACTACACTAGACAACCACGCTGATAACGGAGATTGCCGGCGCAGTTTACATAAAGGCTTCGAACAGATAAAAAGAGAGAGATTGAGCAACGGTTGCTCGGAAAGCAGTCAATAAAAGCCGTTCATCGGCAGCGGGCACAGGCCATAGCGAGGATGAATTCTCGGGTTTTCAGATAGCTGACCTTGACGAAATCAGGAAGGTGGAAAAGAGAAAGGATTCGAACTCCGCCAACTCCGCTGATCCTTCTCTTCTGCCTTCACCTCGAACGAAAACCTCGAAAAGGCGGGCTAGGCTTTGACTGGATGCTCATTTATGAGTCTTGTTCTCTGCCCGTTTGCTATGAGCCGAATATCTGGTGGATCAGGAAATATGTTCGCCTTGAAATGAGCAAATCAAGGGAATAAGTTGTGAGTGCTCAATGCTTATTTGTAACCAGGCCATGCTAACGGAGGAGAATAGGTATTCTGAGACAAATTTGAGTCGCGTACCCGCTCCCTGCTCGGGTACCAACTCACACCTAGGAGGGAACTTGCATTTCCGCGCGCTCTGCATCTCCTTGGGCGTTCTATCGCCATGTCTGGGTCTTGGTTCAGGCCGCGGATGGGGGGGAGGTCTCACGCCTCTGACGAGCACTTCTGTGCGCTTGGTGACGTTCCGGAAGAGTCTAGATCTTCTCTGTCCGGCCAAGCCCTCTCAGCGGGCTGCATTCTGCTTTCCTGGAATCGGTGACTTGGTGGGCTCTGATACCGATTATGCTGTGGTGTATGTACTACTCCGTATTTATGGGGACATGGCGTTGTGGCTTGGGATTCGGCGTGCCCCAGTCCATACTAATATCTCGATGCCTTTGGATGCACCCGCGGATTCTTATGCGTCGATTTAGGACGAACTAGGCAAGTAGAGTCGAACACTGCAGACACACTTAGTTAACTACCACAACATCCAGTTCGGCTGCCAGCGCTGATCCTACCTGTGCCCGACAACGAAGAAGAAGACAGGTCACCTGGTGTATTTGCCAGCGACATTGGTCGACTCGTGTTATCATCCGTATCTTTGTCCGAGCGCCTTCCTTGGCCCGTACGCTCGCTCTGCGCCTACGCCCAATGTACTCTACCCTTATCGGCTCCTCATTACATCTCCCGCTCACGCTCATCAGCTTCGGCGCCGCCCTTCTAACTCCTTGAAGAGCAACATCTCATCTCCGGCCGACGTTGAGCTGCCGTAGGTCACCCGTCATGCTCCCGGTCTTTAAACCCGCATGCATACGCCCATCATACGCCCATATCTCGTTGGAACACCCGCCTTCGCTATGAGCTGCAACCATCCTCTGGCCCGCTGAAACAGGGCCAACACGGGGCCACACATCTCTAATCATTGACTGCGCACGGTCGCGGCGACGGGCCCTGTGCCACAGTGCATACCTTAGTTCCGTTGGCCTCGCCTGCGTGCTCTCCTTGGCGATCTGCTCGAAAGCGCTTCATGTGCACGGTGCTGGCGTGTCTCGCGCCCGCCACCCTCGGGCCATACCCGTGAAGTTTTTCTGAATCGGTATCCTCGTGTACCTCCATGTCGTCTCTCCGCCACATCCCCCGCTCTCCAGCACCTCCCCAACACACCGCAGTAGCTAGCAAGTTATCTGCCTCCGACGCTACGCTGGGGCCGGTCACTCTCCACACGCTCGTCTAAACGACATGCACACGCCCACGCCTCGTCACAGACGCGGGCTCTCGCCGTGGCTGACGTACCTCCAGCGCACGGGCTGGGAGGTGCGCTATGCTCTTCAGCAGTGGCCGTCTTCCGCCCCTCCGAAGATACGCATGCACACATGCGACGCTCGTGGTGGGGAGGTGCAGGGCTGTGATACGAGCCCATGCACGCCTCTAAGGGCTCGGATAGCGTTCCGCGAACCTAGCATGTCCCCAGGGATTCCGATTTGCGTATCTGTGGGCAGACACCGTATCTGCACCCGAATTTTCGGATACACTGGCGATGCGACCGTCTTCCTTCTCAGCCGCACGGATATGTGATCTTCTTTCTCCTCGTACCCCCGTTCCCACATCTCCCGTTCCCCTGCGCCTACCTCCCAATGCTAATACGCATCTACTGTCGATGCTGCGACCCCGATCCTCCTTCATACGATCGTTCCAGTCACAAGTGTACGTGCGCGCCTCGTACGCAGGCTATCGCCCCGCCATTCCAGCGCGTGGGCTGAAATTACCATAAGCTCATCGGTGACGGGCCTTTTCGGCCCGCGCACACATGCGACGATGAAGGCGAGGAGGCGCAGGGTCTCCGGTCATCCGAGCCTGCCCGCCCGCTCCTTCAGGGGCTTTGGACGACGTTCCGTGAGACGAACGCGTTCCCTGGATTCCGATGCTACCTATATGGCTGGGCTGACGAGGTCTTGCGTCCGCCTCGTGCAGCCCATCTGCGTCTAAAACTTCGTGGCCGCCCGACATCCTATCCCCCTCGAAGCTAGTACCTGCAGCGGACGCTGCACTGCGACCCCCTCCTCCCCCTCCCTCCTTTCCGCTCGGCGCCGCATGTCCCGCTTGTGGGCGCCGCCCTCCCTCCCAATTCCTCAGAAATTAAGTGTCCGGGATCGATGCTGCACCGGGCCGCTGCCAGTGATCCTCCGCGCATGCTCTACACCCGTTAAATCACACGGCTCGCTGGAGATGCTTCGCACTTCCTCAGCGATGTGTCCGTCGCCCCTCCGACCACCTGCGCTAACTGTGGGGTTGTGCAGGCGCCACGAATATCATGTGGTTCTCGCGCGCGGGAGTCGGGACGTCGACGGGTGCGACGGACGCGAAGGACATGAGACTGGGCGGCGCAGGGTTGGTGTCGTCGCGCGGACGGATTGCGGTGCATAGCTGGGGTGCGGTCTCGGACATCTGTGCACGTTCGCTCCTGTGAGAGGTTTTGGACGGCGTTCTGTGCAACCAGCATGTTACTTGCGTTCCCTGCCGCCGTGCTGGCGAGGTCTCGCGTTACTCTTGCTCTACATCTGTGGCCTCGTGGATCGCAGTGTCCTCTCCTCGCTGCATCTGCCGCTTGCCAGGCCACCCTCCCTCTCAGCGCCATCTTCAGAGGCCAGACGCTGTGCTGGCGTCCACGGCTCGGAGACGCCTGGTACTTCGAGCGGGCCTCGTCAACTCAGTGATGCGGCTGTCTTCCGCCTCTCGTCCCCGTAACTAGCCTGCTGGAGGTACCACGGGCTCCTCAGAAAGATAATTATCTTCCGTCTCTCCGCTTGGATTCCGATTTGCGTCAGACCGGATTATTTCTCGATGCTCCTCGATGTATTCTCTCTTTCTTTGGAGTGCGGTCCGGATCGTTTACATACATACACTCACGCAATTTAAACTTCTTTATCTCCTTACCACTCATAACTCGTTACATAAATTCTGTACTAGTTCATCTTTGTCCCAACCGAGGCCCCGTATCTTGCAACCGGGAGCGCTGTCACCTGGAGTCTTGGACCAAAATCTGGAGCACATGCAGTTAACTTGTTAATTCAATAATGTTTGACAATGCTTCAGCGTATTGGTAGTTATTGGATCACCGTGACTGGCTAACTTTACCTTTGAATTCAACTAACAACTTGAGGGCCACACAAGAGGCATATGTCTCGCAAACTGTTCGCGAAGTTGGCCGTTTTCACACGCTGACGAAAGCTTGCCAATCCATCATTCAAAGGGGGGGCTCAATCGGCAGAAGCATCGATGCTCAGCGATTTGCATGCTCTTATTGTCAAACTGGAAGCGCGCATTGTGGCACAGGAGGAACGTGTGGTAGAGCAGGAGAAAAAGACTGCGGCCCTTCAGCGGGAGAACTCAAATCTATGGCGGGGAAATACATCGAGCAAGCAAAAGCTAGCTTTAGAACTTTGCCCCGATTTTCACAGAATCCCCCTAGCTGAAAGGCCAGCGGTTACCTCCCGAAATTATTATTCTTGATCGTTGAATTGTCCCGAGATGACACGGAAGCGCTTCTCGAGTACTTAGTACGAAACTGAAGCGATTCAGCACGTAATTGATGAAGTCAGTTGCGACTGAACTTGGGTGTAAACTCAAAAGAATAAGACGAAATCGAACCCAACCTGGGGCAGGACGGGCTAAAAATTTGTGGCTATCTATACCTTCAGAACGAGGTTGCAAGTGGGAAGTCAGTGCAAGAGACTAATATACACCCCGCGGGTGAGCCGCGAACGCTTCCCGAACAAAATAATCAGTAGCGTAGATGTCAATGGTGAAGTTGCTCAAGGCCGCCGAGCTGCGGTATAGAACAGGAATTGGGCGCGATGGAATACGGACACGTCGTAATCACTTGCTGCAAGTAGCACAACACAAAGACTAGGGCCGAGGGGATGTTGAACGGCGTCAACGTCCTAGAAGACCTACAGGCCAAATAAACGTAAGATACATGTACATTAGTTTGAAATACAATAGCCATCCTTCTCCTACATAGATATATTCAACATCTCTAGATCAATCTCCACCCAATCTAACCAAAAATCGCAACAAATGCCACAGCAACATTGTCTCCGTCCTGAATACGGATAACTCAGCAGTACTTTGAAAGATACGACCCAAAAAATGCCCGTACCTTAATCGGCGTTATATGCATCATCCCAAACTTGTGTCGAGCATTATCGGTCCACGTCTGTTTATTCGTCAGAGGGCGCCGAATACTATGGTGGGATAAACATACTAATAAATTCTTGCCTGGAATTTTGACGGCACAGTGGAGCGAGCACGGCGTGCCCCGCCGTATGTTGTCCTTAAGCTCTTCGCGAAGGCGCTGCGTTTCATTGCGGTCCTCACCTGCCGTCACCAGCCGCGCTATGTCGTTGCGGATAAGCGGTGACGCGTGTAGCTCGCGTTGTGTGCGCGTCGGAAGACCCAGGAAGACTTTAAGAACCCGTTTAAGCAACAAACGTTAGTAAAGCTAGACGCTACACACCAAGCATCTGTGGCGACACGAACGTAATCTCGCGTTTCTTGAACTTGAAGATCAAAACCTTCACCACAATGATTAATTCCATGTTTATCTAAAAGCCCCAAATACCACTGACCTTGTTGTACGTGTTCTGAAACAAAGAATGTTGATCCTACCCCGCCTCGGTAAAGGCCCGCATCGCTTAGGCTCGAAATAACGACGCACCTCCAGTCCGCGAGCATCAGGCACGTTCATCATCGCCTCGGCGCCTGCGATGACCTGTTTCCCATCGGGCCTCGCTGTGCCCGTCTGTGCTCCGCGCCCAAACAACCCACGGAAGAATCCACCATTCGAGGCTCGAGGCTGGATCGTCACAGCACCGGCAGCGCCGCGTGTCCGTGTGCTCGAGTCCGTCACTGGAGGCCGCTGGAGGCCCGGGGTCTGTTCAAGGTGAAGTGCCAGCGTGGGGGACATTTGTATGGGTTGGGAAGGATCGTCGTCATGCAGTCCGAGACTCTTGTCGGTGGCAAGGAGCCCCGTCACGTTGGTTTGCCCGCCGATGAAGTACACAATCGTGCCGGACGCGTCGCGGACGGGGATGATGCATAAAAGCTGTGGAAGTTTGGATAAACGGCTGAGGAAAAAGAAACAAAGAAATCACTTGCACAGTAAAAGGGATCGCCGTTACGGCCTATATGGTCCAGGATTAACGAAGAAATGCGAGATGCCCAAAAATTTCGTACGATAATTAAGCAGGAGTTCTGTGCAGCCTAGCAACGGAAGCGTCAATCAGGCTGCTCAAAAATAACGTAATCCCCATACCTTTCCCTGAGTTTAATCCATCACGGATGCGCTGAACGCTGGTGGGTGGCGTTCCAGGACCCTGCAAAAATCCTGCACGCCAAGCAAGAACCGCATCAGCCATGCACAGGATATAAACCGGGCACACGGGACGATAGTATACGTACGGCAATTACGCCCTATTACTTGCGCCTTCGGGTATCCCGTCACATCCACAAAGCCGTCCGAAACAAGCACAACGGGGTGGTCGGGCAGTCGTGGGTTTGTGAGAACAAAAGTGTCTCCGAGCCCCTCACTTTCCTGCGACGCGAGGTTCGCCTTGCCCAGGGTAACGTGCGTCTCTTGAATTATTTTGTGTTTAACGAACCGCTGCCATGTATTTCAGTTTCGATGAAAAGAGTAAGACGGGAACTGCTACCTGGAACTGTTCGTTGTACATGGACTCTAGCAGGTGGGTTTGGGTGCCACTGAAGGACGCATCTGCGGCAACGATGTGCTGGAGGGCGCCGAGTAGCTCGCGTCGGACCTCGGCCGAGAGTGGAACGTGTGCGTCGCCAGAGTTCGAGACGTATAAGTCTAAGCCCTGTTCAGAGTCGATCGGGAACGTATTCAAGGATGACGTACCTCTGAACGCAAGACCGCTTAGCCGGAGTTGATTTGTGGCCTGTGTAAGGTACTGCGCATCGGCCCAGAAGTCGAGTTCAGCGGTGCTTCCGTCAACTGCAAGGAATTCGCGGAATCTGGAAGGATTATTCAACGTAACGGCGAAATGGAGAAGGAAACGTACCGCTGCCGTGCGAGAGGATCGGACAGCATTTTGGCAAATATCTCCGGGCTCATGAGGGCGCCGATATCCGTAAAGTCCATATCATGCTGCACCATCTCCGCTGTCGTTCCGAGCAAGGTGTGGTACTTCCTTCGCCGGGTGCTGTCCGACATGCTTTGCAGCGAAGGAGAAGCCGACGAACGCGACTGCTGCGTGCGTGACGTCGGGGGTGAGTTGACTGTGTACGTGGACTTAGGAAAGTGAGCCGGCTCTGGTGCCCAGCGGGACAGGTCCGATTCATCCGATACCCCCCGCCTATGAGAGGCCGGGGTATCACCTTCGAGCTCGAGGGTGAATGGCGATTGTGGCTCGTTGACGTCTTCGTCCGCATCTTCGTCGTCAGACGAGCTCTCGAAGTCCAAGTGGGAGACCCACGGAGGCGAATCGTTGAAGGAGGATGACTTGGGGAGATGTGGCGGCAGTTCAAGCATGGTGTTCCGCTGACCCGGAGCAGATTTTCGGCGGGGGCGAGACACCATGGTTGGGGAGGTGGGGAGCAGCTCGGACCCGTACCTACCGTGCTTTTCGGGCGTGCCAAAATGCGCCTGTTTGGTGGTCGGCAGATGAATGGCACTATGCGACGCAGTCATAAAGATCGTTTTTGGGATATTAATATCACCGTCTGCAACACTGACAGCGACCCTGGGTGTCGCTTCCGGACCGATCGCCATGACTGGAGCCTTGGAATGCACGAAAGAATCTGGGGTGGGCGTGTCGTTCTGCGCAACGGACCACGACGGAGGTACAGAGACACGTCTGGTCTGTGCATGATTAGCAACGACAGGGGTCAGAGACTGTCGGCGCGGTGGGATGGGGGGAAGCGACGCGGATGGAGGTGGAGTTGGAGGAACGTAGTCCACCGGTACACGAATGGTGAGTTTCCGCTCGGGGACTGGATTTGTAGGAGTAGTATCAGGCGCTGAATGACATTCAGATTTAGAAACCAAAGAAAATATAGAGGCGCACGTAGGTCGCTAGACCCGTTTTCGCTAATCGGAGTCATTGGAAGGGTATCTGACCTAGCGCTGGGCGATGGATGATTTGAGTTTTCGTCCATAGTGACTAGGTGAGGGGAGGTACGAAAGTCGATAGCCCCTTTTCAGGCTCAGGGTGATCGGTCCAAAGGTCGGGCACAGCCATCTTGAGCGGAGTTCAGTTTCTATCCAGATATTCCAGAAGAACGCGGGGCCAGGATGGCTTGAATGGTTCTTGAACTCTCGGAACTACTAAGCGGAACTACAAGGCTGGACCTTGCGAGCTTGGAGAATAATTAGAGAAGGATTAAAGAAGGACTGGCACCCGGAAAAAAAAGGATACAACTGGGCCTACGATTTGACAATTATTCGTGGTCGCCCCGCAGCCGTCCAAATCGATATCTTGCCACTCCTTGTGTTTGCTGGTGGGTTGATGAGCGGAGCAAAGCGGAAGACCGATTCAGTGATTGGATCGGTCGGAGCCCGAACTTGAGTCACATCAGGTTTCTTTCACTTACAGCCTCCTACACCTGGCGCTATTCCGGCTCAATATTTCCAAAAGATATGGAACCGCCCCCCAATTCTCGCTTATTTCTTCAGCTCTCCTTGAATTGTTAAGAATAGCCGCCGGCTGCGCATCTGTGATATTCGTCTGGCTGCTGGCAGAACTTAGGAGACTCACACCTCCAGAAACCTCTATGTTTATCATATGTTTACGTAAAGCAACTTTATCCTCTGTTGTCTGAGATTACCTGTTGGAATGCAGAGAGGTACCTCTGATGTCGGAGCCTTGGCAAATCGGAGCGCCGGTCATCTCGAATCTACTGTGTTCGGGACAAGTAATCGCCGCAACCTGGCGGGCCCCTCATTCCAATAGGCAACGATACATATCAACGGTAACCTACTTCTCTGCCTTTCCCGCAATTCTCGCAGATGTATGTACTAAATTTTGTGATCCTTACGGACCACCAAATGGATGCTGTTAAACGAGGCTGAGTCCGAAATCGCTGAAACTCGCGACAGGGTGCTCTACACTCTTGTTTGCTGGATTGTCGACATCTCATCAAAGCGTAAGCTCAACTTCCTTTTAAAGATTCTTGCTGATCGTCGGATCCTTTCCTCTTGATTTCATCTAGATCGTCGAACAAAGTCAAGCTTCTTCAAGCTCTCAAGGCTAGGGCGATCTATTCTCAGCCTTTCGCTGCCATAGAGACCTCTGATGGTGCCCGGCATTTCTCGGTCACGGAGACCACGCTGGATCAATGACAAAGGTCTAGTTCTTCCGCCACTCAGCGCACTGCATCCTCGAGGACGTCTAAATTCAGTGTGGCTGAATGTATTGAACGTGCGGCCAACATTCCCCGAACGTAAGAAGTGGAGGTTATCCGGAATTCCGGGTTGCCAGCATCTCAACTTGCAAGAAGGTCTTCCCCCTCTCGGACCGCAGTTCATTTGGCATCAACTAAGCATCCCCAATAAGTAGCCTTTTCCAGCCGGAGCGTCCCGCGAAACATCACCCGTGGTGGCAACATGTTTTGGCGCTTGGGGTCAGCGACACAAGGACACCGCTATTCCGCTGTACCTGCGTCGCGGACAGCCAGGGACTTCGAGAGAAATGCCACTTTCGAGCAAGCTAATTCAAGTTCTGGCCGTGCTCCCACTCTCCTGGGCATTCCCTCTCGTCTCTCCGTGCGCCCTCGTCATCCGCGACACGGTGGCGGAGCTGCCTCTTCCTGCTCTCTCACTGCAGCCTCAACGGCCAAACTTCAGCTCCTTCGACCTAACCTCTGCCCTCCCGCCCGCGTCCATCACTCTATCGGAGGAGATCGAGCTACCGGCCAACTGCGCCGCGTATGTCGGACCAGAGCAGGAGTGCACCTCCGACATGACCGCACTACGCGTGCAGTTCGAGGACTGCGGGGACGCGTTCGTTGTGTGCCGGTGCGGCGACGCAGACATGAGTATGGATACGGTGCTCGACCGTTTTGGGCGCGTTCCAGTCGGGCTGCGGCGGTACGCGGGGACGGTTGTCATCCTGGCGGACACGGCGCCGCATGCGTATACCTTGACCACGGGCGACACCCATTTCTTCGGAGATTGCGAGATGAACGCGTGGGTGCATGAGGTAGGCAAGAGTCTAACACGCGAAAAGGATGCTGAGTGTCTCCGCAGATGACACATGCGTATGACTTTGCGGAAGACACGCGGCAGACCAGCGCGTTCGGGTGGGAGGCAGCTCTCTCGGCAGACTCCTGTGTTCCGGACACCTACTCTCTGGTCAATACCGTTGAGGTCAGTCGCGTGTTCCATTATCAATATGTAGACAGCATCACTGAGGGGATGCAGGACTTTGCTCAAGTCGGGGTAATAACAACCTACAGGTTGATTTATGGAAGCCTACCACCGGGCTTCGTCGCGGATTGCATGTCAAACCAGCTTGCGTACATGGCGTCCTTGGACCTCTACGACCCCGAAACACTGTTCGGGAACAATTGCAATATCATCGACACCAGGCCTCCTGCACGGTTCGCATCCCACCCATCTTTGCTTATGGAAATCAAATTCAACGTTCATTTTCTCCAGGCATACACTCTCCCCTGCGGTGCTAGACCCTTCGCGGACGTTTCAGACGCTATCCCCATCTTCGACTAATGCATTTCCCGAGGCCTCGGCACTTGCAACGGCGCGCGTCAATGGCAATGGCGCAGGGGTAATATTAAACCCACTCAGCCCACTCAAGTCTGGTTTTCGCGCCTGGGCATTTATGTGGGCCATCGGCGCATATATTGTGCTTTCGTAGGATCTACTCCTGAAGGGATAATCGACTTCGGAGGCTTCCACATCCGCGCTGCGCAACAAGACTCCACGACAACCACACGATTCTTCACGAGCAATTTGACGCTACGGACCCGAGCGTTCCGCACCTGTATCCATAAAGAGTATGTACTTATACTAGAGAATAATTTTCAACCACCTTCATCCGTCTTGTGTCCGGCCCATACCGTCAAGCTCCTCCTAGCCCCACTGAAATCGTTGAAAATATTCTGACGCACTGGACGCTTGAATGAAACCGGCTTGGATCAACAGGTTCCATCGTGCTCGTCTGAACCATGCTTTCAAATGACCCCATTCCGGAGCCTGATGGGCAGTGGGTCGGTCGGTTTCCGTTTGGGTGTCCCTTGCTATATTTAAAGCCACCGCTGACCAGTCAGCCAACCAACTCCGCAGTGGGGACTGGCCGCCTCTCGGTGTTTTATGGCACCCGATGCAAATATCAGTCAGCCATGGAGAATGCCCTACCTACAGCGCGCGGTTCTAGAAGCCGTCGATTAGCGCCGGGCGAGCCCATTTCGCTGATGCGGTCAACGGTCGCATATTCCGAGCTCTAGTGAGGTATGTGGGATTTCAAATACGCACTGGCCCTCGGTCCCCATTCCATGGCGTAGCCTACGGCCGACCATAAAGCTGAACATCCTTTAGTTTTTATCGAAAAATGCCGCCAAAGAGGTCAATGCTGGCAACTTGGAAAACGGCCCTGGGTCTTCCGACTTTGAGCTAGGCGAGGATCCCGGACATGCTGAAATTTTGATTCCGCCCATCACGGTGATGCTCAAATTGATGGCGGTAGCCTCCGGCACCGCCTTGCCCTGAGCCTCCTTCACAACACTTCCCGAATAAACGTTGGCATGGTCAGTAGCGAACTTGGTGACAGACCAAAAAACGAGTAATGAAAGATTGCTGAGGTAACAATTTGAATCGCAGATCGAGAATCCAGTCCTTTATGTACTGTATTTTCTGCCTGACTCATTTCCATTCTCCGAAGTCTCGGGGGATCAGTCACGGCTAGCGCTGTTCGCATTAGCACTTTATTTGATTGCGCACTTACTCCTTATAGTGGCCTTTTCACCGAGCACCTTGGGAACGCCAGGAACGTCCTCGAATATCGGCCAGGTGTAGCACTGAAATAGGTCTAACTGGACTGCTATGCTGGCGTCGGACCAAGTGAAGCTTGAAGGACACAGTGTACTGAATGGATGGCAGTGATTCACTGATTGAAACGTCGATGTCGGCTCTTGCTTACTCGGGTGCAAGGGATCTACCCAACCCAATCAGTTCGGCTCTCGGCAAGACAAGCGAGCACTGATGCGGCCTCGGCTGACACGCTGCGTCACTTCCATGTCACGCATGTTTTGCACACATTGGCGATATTGCTTCACGTGCTTCTTCCTTCAATTTCGCGTTTTTCGCCAGGAAAACTCACTGAGACGTGTATTTAGACGTATAGACTATAATACGATACTAAAGCCAATTAGAATATGACTAGCATAGTCGAGTATAGCAGGTTTGGTTTACATCCAAAGTCAACCACGTAAACGTTGTTGAGGACATCGTGACAAGGCTGCCGCATCAGCCGGTTACTATGCTTTTGACAGAATCCCCCGTCAATTGTGTTGGGATTGTTTTCGCAGAGGATTGGGAACCAATGCACCCGAGCAGGGCCTTTAGGTGCGCGCATCCATGTGATGATCTGAGGTTGATCAGCGCCGCGGCTCAGTCGCGGCTCGCGCAAGCGCCCATAACTTGTTCTCTCTCTTCCATCTCGATTCGAGGGTATGCCCTTCCCCAAGTTCTTCAAACGGCACCGGACGACGAGTGTCATCGATGACACGACCAAGTCGCGCGGCATGCCGTCGAATTATAGCCACATATCGCTCGCGGTACCACTGCCCGAGCTTCGCTTCAGCACATCGATGCCCCAGCTTGTGCTTCCTGAAAATGGTCGCCCAATCGGCGTCAATGGCCTCCCTATGGGCGCCAGCCCGCCAGTAAATGGCTTCGCTAATTACCAGGCTCCGCCCGTTCTTAATCTTGCTATACCGGCGGATTCAAAATTACTTCCACCGACCCCGGCGTCTCCGCAGGCCAGCCCAGCTCGTTCCGAGGTCTCCGACGACATGGGAGAAATGTGGCGCAACATCGGTGACCGCTCCGCGAATATATCGAAGGTAGAAAAGATCGCAAACAAAATCAGCGACACCGCGAGTGCGTCCTACCATTTTTTTCACTTCTTGAATGTTTTTTGATGCCCTCCAGGCGGCGCGATTGTTGCAGAATCCTCCACGGATGGTGTTGTCGGCTTCGTTAAGACTGTGCTTGCCAATGATGAGGTCAAGGCTATCGGCAATACTATTCTCGAGGGTGTTCCGGCCATTATGAGTGCCCTGGAGACGTTGACGGAAATTCATCCGTTCCTCAAAGGTGTGTTTAATAATTATTTTTCGCCATTTTCCTGTCTAACTGCGGGGCCTCTCAGCCGCCTATCTCCCGTTCAAACTTATTTATCATCAGTACGCCGTTCGTATAGCACTCATGCGTTGACTGAATTTCTTTAGAGAGACCCAGCGTCGCGATAACGATAAGAAGAGGAACACTCTATTTGGAAAGATCAAGGACGTCATGTTCATTTTACTGGAGTATGTTCGATTGGTCGAGCTGAGTGGAGAAAACTGACCATTAATCAGGCTGAAAGGCTTCGGGAAGGACGATACCCGTAGCACCCCTGAGGGAAAACCCGTCCTCAGCCGCCTTGCATCAATATGCAAGGACATGAAGAAGGATATTGAGGAATGCTACAACGGTAGGAGTTTGGGTCGACATGATTC
The DNA here is from genome assembly GCA_029282495.1 of Mycena albidolilacea. Classification (NCBI taxonomy): domain Eukaryota; kingdom Fungi; phylum Basidiomycota; class Agaricomycetes; order Agaricales; family Mycenaceae; genus Mycena; species Mycena albidolilacea. Next base: position 519,015 of record JARIHO010000056.1, on the reverse strand, counting down.
AAGGATAGTCCTGCTTAAACTACACCTCCTCAAGTGCTCAACGCGCAAGAAAAGCGCTCAGTCGGGATCAAGTTCCTCAAGGCGTCCGTCTGGAACAAGGAATTAGGCTCATATGCTGCTCGTTTCACGAACAGACGCGAGGAGCTCACGTTTGCTCTCAGCATGCGAACCGTGGTTACGATGGAAGAGATGAACGCAAAGTGAGTGTTTAGTCACCGGCGATTATCCTCACGCTCTGACTCTGTCGTTCGGATAGCATGAAAACGTATGTTCGAATCTTCCTCCCACCTGCTCGTCTGATCATGTTCCAGCATGATGGAGATGTTTTCGACGATGCTGTCGCCACAGGAGCGAGACATAGGACGGTGGATTAACCAGAACGGTGGCGAGAAGGCCGTGCTCGGAAACGACAAGAAGTGCGCCGCAATGATCAAGTACGAGGCGTCACTGGCTCCCGTTACCGCCGTCAGCCACGCAGACAACAAGGGACGGCCGGGGTCCGACGACGAGACCAAGACCGACGCAAAGGCTATCGCCGCCCTCCGGAAGGAGTACCGCGAGGATATACAGGGCATCATTCAGGAGAACCTGGAGAGCTATTCCAAGCGCTTTGCGATGGGTTTGGACGATCTGGGGAAGGACTTGGGGAACAAGATCCAGCATCAGGGAGACCGGCTCATCAAGTACCTCAGAGGCGGCCCGCATCAACGAATCAAGGACAAGGTGCGCAGTTCGCACTGTATGAAACGCAGCTCATTCGATTTTCAGATGGTATATCACGTCTGGAAAGATCAGGTCAGCTATAAGGTTTTTTTTTGTGCGCCAGCACCTTCAACTGATCCTCAACAGGGCTGGAAAGGGAGTGCGAAGACTCGACCGCTGGTGCTTGCACTACGCGATTACTTCGTGGAACGGGTAGAGCACAGCAAGCTGCCGCTGCCATCAACCGAAGTCGCGCGGAAGCGACCAGTTTCTACACTTCCGAAAGACGAAGATGATGACGACGATCCCGAGACGGATATTTCCGTACCTTTGCCAGATGACTGGATGGCGCAATATCTACAGGTTAAGCGTTTGCGCTATCTTGAACGTAGGTCGAAATTCACCACCAGCGCTCTCTCCTGACGCGTTGATTCAGAGGCGTTGGATCCGGATTGTTCCGGCTTCACCACAATCTCCGAGGTCAACGCATTTACGCATGCGCGTCCCGAGGATTGGAGGTAAGTAAATCCAGGCTTGTTCGACCAATGATGATTGAGCACGCATTCTAGCTTTACCCGCTGGATTTCTTACTGGGCCATCGGCTGGCAAATCTACGCTACAAAGTATTGCGTCGAAATTGAAGAGCTGTTTGGCCAAATGATGCTTCTCAAAGCCGAAATCGCCATCAAGATGCCGGGGAACTTGCGCTACGTCAACGACTACATCGAGGGCTGCTGGCAACACGTTACAGTTCTGACGTCGAGCATCGAACGCTACGATTCGGACTCGTGGCTGGAGGAGAAATTTGCCGGGTATGTTCAATCGCAGGAGAGCCTTCTGAAGGAGCGTCTGGAGAAGATCCAATACGATATCGACGCCGTCGAAACGGTGTCGCTGGTTCTTCGCGGCGAGCGCATCGAAGGGGTATGTTTCACCGTTTGTCAAGGTGGCGTGATCTTGATCCCCCGCTCAGTCAGTCTTTATCCTTTTGGCGTTGCTGTTGCGGAGGCACGTCGCCAAAATGCACCTTTGTTTGAAGCAAGAGTTCGACTCGAGGGAGCTTTGGGACGACATGGACACTGTCACCTGGGTGGTAGACGCTGTTTACATTCGATTCCTTGATCTCAAAGGTGCGTGACGGAGTGATATTTTTCGTCGAAAAAGTTGAACTCTGTCACAGAACAATTCCAACATCAGGAAATTGCCGATCTAAAGCTGATATTTGAATGGCTTTCTTGCGGATTGGTGCGTTTTTGAGTTCTGTGTATTATAAGCTCGGAAATGACGCCGTAAAACTCACAGTTCAAGAATTACTGGGAATGGCAATACTGGGTTCAACCGAAATATTTCATGGAAAACGACATGACTGTTTGGACCAGCACTGAAATCAAGGAATTGGACCCAGCTGAGCTAAAAGGCATTATGGCATACACGGATGGATCTCAGTCGAAATCCGAAGATTCGTCTGCCGATACTGCTTCGACGGAAAGTCCTGCCGCCGAGGATACACCCCCTGCAAAACCAGCAAGGCCAATAATTTTATATATCGCTACACTGTGGCCTGATTTTTTCCTCTACAGTCCTGTGCCAACTATAAAAGTTCTTCCTACCAACGAGGTGGTTACGATAACAGAACCACCACCGTAAGAAATGTCGAAATCCTTCTCCGATTAAGTTGACGTATTTCATATAGTCCTGTTCTTGCCCCACCTTCTGAAGTAGAGATGTCGATGTGCGTCACAGAATCTCCCGTATCCGTCACCACCCTCACTGTTTCACTAGCACCGGCACCTGGTACGGTTGGCATTGGACCGAAATCTCAAAGCCCTTTCTCGCCGTGACGAAAGTCGACTTCAAATGCGGAGAGAGGCAGCCGGAGTCCGAAACCGAAGTAACATTGACTGGAGGCGGGGTAAATAATCATTTTTCCGTCTCCGACGCTCAAACTGAGTCCTTATAGCTCTCTGTGAACGCATACACCTTCACCTTAACCGGGACGCTCAATTCGGCCGACCAGCCTGCTGGGAGCCTAGCATTGAGTTTCGAGCGCACTTACACCGACGATGGAACTTGGATCCAGTACAACGGCACTTTCTTCCCTGATACCCAGCTCATGACTGGAACTTTTGAACGCTCCATCGCCAGTGGAGGTTTCTTGTTCAAGAAGGTTCCAGAGTCTTCGATTATGTGCGCGCGGCCCATGACTCCTGTGCTTAATGCCAAGGAATTGTGGTCTTTTGCGATCAGCGCCGTCGTCAATGACATCCGACGCAAAAAACCCCGTCTGTCCTATCTGTGCGAACGCATGACGAATATGCGTCGTATTATGGCGCTTATGTACAACGATAATCGCGACAAGTTGGACGAGGCCGGACAGCATGAGTACTCGACGCTCCTCACCACTTTTTCATATGAACAAATGACCGAGTTGTACAAGCTATATGACTGGTATACTCGCGCTGGCGACCTCCAACCGTGAGCATCCCGCGAATATCCGCTCGCGCTCGGTGTATTCACTTATCCTTACAGGAACGGGTATACGTGCGATGGTTGCGAGGATCCCATCATTCGATCCAGGGTCGTCTGCCTGGACTGCGTGAGCACAGATAATCCCGAACGGACGGTGGACTTCTGCTCCAAGCCCGAATGCATCGCTATGGAAATTCCTCATCGGACAGATGTTAAACACCTCCCGTCCCACCTTATGGTGCGCTTCCGGGATCTCCTCCTCCTCAGAGATTACTACGGGATCAAACAACGGGCGGGATATTCCCTCAACTATGCTCGCGAGATCTACAAACCCGATCTCAGTCTCACCTTGCCGTTGCCGGCCTCACCTATCATCGACAATCCCAGCTCATTCCCATTGCCCGCTTCACCTAGTATGGACAGTCCGGCCAAGGTCAACGGATATTTGACCAACGACCAGATGAGTCTTCCTGCGATCGTAGACGACGGCCCGACACCGATTCCAGTTAATGCGCAAAAATCGGCGGCGCCACTTGGTCTTCCCGTATTGGACACCAACATGTCGCCACCAGCACCGGATCCCGATTCAGCACAGTCGCCATCTACCGGGCGTTCTGAAACCACAGAATTGCTATCGGCCGCAGTTACGCCTGTGGAGTACCTCAATTATGAGCCGTTGAGCTGTATAGTATGCCAGGAGCGCGTCATTGCGCCATGCTGGAATTGCACGATCTGCTATAGTAAGTGACGCGTTCACCATTCCCACCGCCCGTCCTGACACTTCTCCGTAGACGCATGGGTGTGCGATTCCTGCGACAAGGCCACGAATGACCTGCCCCCGTGGGATTATCAGAAACGATATCGGTCTGAAATCGAAAAAATGGGCGGCAAGGACGATGGAACCGCTCACACTGTTCTTCATGCTATGGTTCGTGTCGTAGGCGGTGCCGTTCCAGAGGCTAAGCCCGACGCTGCCGCCGACGCGACAGTGGCAGACCTCTCCTCTCCTCTCGGACAATGGGAGCAAATCGAGAAACGGATCCAGGAGCTTGTGACTGCGCGCTTCGAAGCAGTCAATGCCAATGTCGATAAGCGCCTGGACGATGTCGATAAACGCCTGACCGAGGTAGAAACGAGGTTGACGACTGGGCTCGGAAATATCGAGCGCTTGTTGAACCTGATTGCCCTGCGGGAGACCAAGTCATAGTTTGGTTTTTGCGATATATATATTTAAATTCTAGTTGACTTCAAAATCGGGACACAAAAATATGGGCTTGGAATTTCAGAGTGTCCCGTGCTTATTGCGCCAACAGTGGGAAACGGATGCCTATCGGGGCAAATCAGTAGTACTCGCGTTTTACGAGTATTAAGGAATATTGGGGTGATATATATCCGGCACACAGCCTCGAGACCTCATTCACAATCACCGGGGTTTCTCTCTCTCTGTCGAACATGTGGAGCTCGGCCAAAGCTCGGCCGAATGGCCGAAGCTGACCAAGCGGCATTGTTCGGCTAGATGGCATCTTATCCGATACAATTTCTTCCTTTACCAATCCACCATGGCCTCCTCGTCCAACCTCATAACCGTCGCCGATGCTCCCCATTTTCAGTCTTTGCTTTCTGCTGACCTTAATCGTGTCTCTCTCATCAACTTTTGGGCACCATGGGCGGCTCCATGCACTCAGATGAATGATGTCGTCGCGGAATTGGCAAAGAAGCACCCAGGCATCCTGGCGCTGAACGTGGAGGCGGAGGAACAGGCGGAAATCGCAGAATCGTTCGAAATCGAGGCGGTACCCTCGTTCGTCGTCCTACGAGTACGTCTCCTTGTAGCATCGCGTAATTTCCGATACATTTTTTCAATCCAGGGCCATACACTTCTTGCGAGGATTGCTGGAGCAGATGCACCCGCACTTACGCAAGCTATTGCTACTCATGCTGCTGGCCCTATCCCGACGTATGCGCCCAAGTCCTACACGAATGCTGCACCACCGACGGCACAAAATGGTGGATCAGTGGAGACGCCCGAAGAGCTGGATGCGCGGCTGCGGCAGCTCATGAACCAGACCAAGGTCGTTCTGTTTATGAAGGGCAATCCGGAAGAGCCCCGCTGTGGGTTCAGCCGCAAAATTTCGACCTTGCTGAAGGAGCAGGGCGTACAGTTCTCGCATTTTGATATCCTGCAAGACGAAGATGTCCGGCAGGGTGCGTTACTTTTCATTTCTGCCTTCTCTTTCCCTATTACAACTCCCATTCTACCTCCCATCTGTCCGCCCGTTTAAATAATTTTTATCTTCCCCTCCCATTTATTTGCAACAACAGTTTTGTTCCTCTTCGTTCTGTTGTGTTCCGTATCCTCTATAACTCATCACATTTACCCCACAGGTCTCAAAAAGCTTAACGACTGGCCCACCTTCCCGCAGCTCATCGTCAACGGAGAGCTCGTCGGCGGCCTCGACATCGTGCAGGAGATGGTTGAAACCGGCGAGTTCGCCCAGGTTGTCGCGGGGGCGTAGCCGTCGTTCGAGTACTTTCAAGTTGTTCGATCCGCAGTTCCACTGTCGTTGCATACATATAGTTATGAGATATAAACCGATGTTTGTTTGGAGGTTCGGTTCTTTGGTCTTTGTGTTCGCGCTGAAGTCCTGCGTTTATTCAGCTGCCCAAGCCGCAACGGAGGACTGATGTAACTGAGGATGAATATCTTGGGTACACATTTGCAAGCATTCGGAACTTGGCGTCCAAGCCAGCAAGTCGGTTAGATTGACCAGACAAAATGAGATGCCTGCGACAATGGCTCGGTCAGATAAATTCCTCGAGAGGTCATTGATCATTTTTTCACTTTCTTCGACAGTTCTTCAACTCGTCGAACCGGTCCAACCGCCCAAACCGTGACGGGTTGGACCCGTTCGTTGCTATCCCTTGCGAGTGTACTCACAGATCGGGTCCCTGTCCTTGCAATCTGCGTACTGGGGGAATCCAAAAAACGGGAACTGAGCAAAGCCTTATATCGTCAGAAGCCGGTCCTGAAGATCCCCTCAAACATGGACGTTGGACGGAAAACGGGGCACTAACCATTTAGTTTCCGTTCGAAGTTTCGGGGGAAACGGTTGCCAAACCGTGTTAAAATCGTTGAAAACCGGTTTCAAACGGTTTTTTGGCCGGGAAAATGAAGAGGGCTGAACGGACCTGATTTCACCTAAAAATTCTCCCAGCTCTTCTCCACAGTGGTATGTTCCAATTTTATAGATTCAAAAGTGCATGAGAGTCTTCCTTGTTTTCTTCCCTTGCGCAGAGGCGTTGCAGAGGCGTGCTCCCGCCATCAATCGCGGCGATCATTGCCAATTGGGATACCGCCCGATGCCTCCATTGACCTCGCTACAACTTCCATTGACCTCGCTACAACCTCAACACCTCGTTTATTTTGGCCCCAAGGGCTCAAAATTCAGCAGAATCAACATTGCTCACAGTTTTGAATCTCGTCCAGACCCAAACAGATTCCGCTGTGTTCAGTTGGTCAGTTGTTGAAAACCGTTTACCGTTTGACCCAGCCAGCAAATGGAACGAAAATAAAAACGGTTAAAACCGTTTTAAACCGGTTTCAAACGGAAACGGTTGAAGCCCTAACGGAAAAGTATACTTATTAGGAAGGACACACGGCGGAATTTGCCGGTGCTCTCTTCTGTGTAGATCTCCGCGTTCACCGTTCCGCAGCAGAGCCACGGGACGGATGAGGTTAACTATGAGGCTTGAATCCTCACCGAGACTCACGGCGGCTTCCGTTGACCGTACGAAGCATTAATCGCGTAACGGAATCAAGTTAAAGCCCAGCTATAATCGAACAGGGCGACAGACCTTAAAAAAGGGATCCTGGGGAAGGTATCTGGCTATACAACCATGCTTCTTCTTCCCCACTTTTTGGGCTCTCTTGCGGTGGTCAAGGCATATGTCTGGCCTTCGCCAATGCTCGACGCGCTCGAGGCCGCACGCTGGAATCAAGATGGCCATAATTCGGCGTTGTTGGCCACTTTCATTAAGCCTTGCAACAGCGACCTGGTGGAAGGAACCAATTCAGGACGGGCCGACGTCGCGGACTGGGTGCGCACGGCGTACCACGATATGGCGACGCACAACGTCGCGGATGGTACGGGCGGCCTGGACGCGTCGATCCGCTTTCTGGAGGAGACTTCGCGATCTGAGGTACGTTGCCCACTGTTCTTGCTGACTTTACTGGGTGTGCTGAGAAAGGCACTGTTGACAGAATCCTGGCACCGGTTTCAATAACACCCTGTCGGAGGTTAGGGTCGTCAACGACAGATATGTCAGCAGTATGTGTGGTCGCCACTCTAGTATCTCGTACAGAAGCTGATCATCGCAGTTGCCGACAGTCTCGCGGTTGGAACCATCATCGCGATTGAGAATTGGTAAGTCTCTCTTTATGTGTACGATGTCAGTTGGCTTTGATTGGTTTGATAGCGGAGGCCCCGAAATTGCCTTCCGCGGCGGACGCATCGATGCCCGGGAGCCAAATACCCCCGGGGTGCCTGAGCCTCAGCAGGACTTGGACTCGCATATCGCGGCTTTCGCTCGCCAGGGATTTACGCAGACTGAGATGATCAAGCTCGTTGCATGCGGGTACGTATTCGTTTCAACGCATACCCACAGTATTTCAACTCAACGTTGGCAGACACTCGTTCGGGGGTGTGGAACACGCACCATTCCCGGAGATTGTCCCGGAAATAAATGACCCCAACAATACTCTATCTGTGGCGCACTTTGATACGACATTTACTCACTTTGATAATGACGTGTAAGCCTGTCCTCCAAACAATTATTGTTTCCATATTGACCGCACGGAAGCGCAACCGAGTATATGTCGGGCACGACCCAAAACCCTCTCGTTGTGGGCTCGAACGACACCACGAATTCCGACAAGCGCATATTCGGCAGCGACGGGAACGTCACCATGAAATCGTGGGCCGTCCACCTCAATACCTGAATTCAACACCGATTTTTCTTTTGATGATCCAGATTCGCAGATTCCCCAGAGCTCTTCGCATCGACGTGCGCGGACATGTTCGCCCGGATGCTCGACACTGTGCCGCGCGGTGTCGAGCTCACGGAGGTTATCACCCCGCTTCCCGTGAAGCCTCACAACCTGATCCTCAGATTGGCGGGCGACACCCTCAAATTGGCTGGTGAAGTTCGGGTATGCAAGCTATGATCATGATCCCGCTCATTAAACACTGATCCCCTGCGCGTAGTTTTGGAACATGACCGCAGATGCTCAACGGACAGTGTTTATGCTCTTGGACGACCATACCGGCGGTACACGGAATGTAACCCTGACATCTTCTGGTGTATCCACTGCTGTCAGCGGGCGCTACAGCGCAGCGTGGTATACATTCGCTCCACGGCCCTCGAATGCGCTTACTTTCCTATCGCTTGACGCCATCGCCGGCATCAAGAGTCTGCGTTTCGTTGTGGATCATGGCAAGCTGGAGGATCAAGGCGGAGTTGGATTTGCCGTCCAGGACGGCGTTGTCTTCTCAGAAACGTCGTGTTACACTTCCCAACACCCGCCTTATAAGTGGCGATTGGACGTCGCGGTGTGTATAAATGCATTCAATTCAGAGTTTGAAATTAAATTTAACGGCAATGAGAATAGGTACGCAACGGCCTAGATCCTTCCCGTGTCTTCCTCGTACAGCTTGGGGCCGAAGATAGCGTTGAACGGCAGATCATCGTTGAAACCGATATCCCCCGACCCACGCAGCCGATCGCTGCCAATGCCAACTACTCGATATGGTCTATCGAGATGACGGACGACAACAGCTACTTTGTCGGGGCTGAGGTCGACGGGGTCAAGTTCTCGGGCAATGATGCCTCTGGAGCAGCCGATCTCAGCCCTTGCGCAGTGTAGGGAGTGTTGGTTCAACTTGGTTGAATGCATGGACAATGGACTATTCTTCGACTATCACATTCGAATTCTTTGTAATCTTTCGTGTATGAGGCGAAAAAACTAAAGTGATCCCAGATTATTGAGGTCCAGTGGACTGGAGGGCTAGTTTCGCAACATAGCACATCCCTATGCTCTTCTTCACCACCATCACTTCTGAGCAGTACAAAAGTCTGCAAACCCTGACCCAACCGGGTAGAATTTAACCGAAAGGTATTCATTTGTAATATTCGTCAAATGAAATCAAAAAAAAAAGTGCAGAAAGGTTTGAGCCGTACCATTGGACCCCTAGGGCTCTCCGCCTTCCAATATGTGAAGTCTGCGCTCTACAAATGTCTCTCTCAAAGAACGACCACCGCCATCATCTTTCGGCAGCTCGGCACCTGGAGCCGATGGATGGACGAATGTTATGATTCGGCAAACAAGCCCGAGACAGCCCATTCTTTCTGTCGACCAGCGGTTGGATTTTTTTTCGGTATCCAAGGGCTCGTTTTCTGGCCCTAAGTGTCCTGTTTTTGGAAACTCTGTCGTGCAACTTTGAGTAACTCCGATTTGGCGATGGCAGACATACCGTTAACTCTTCAAAGAAAAAGTATTTTGGATAGAGGTGAGTAGCCATGGACCTTTCGTAGTCTCGTACCCGACCGTCATGACATCCCATATGGGAACCGTACCATGACATGGCGACGCACAACGTCGCGGATGGTACAGGGGGCCTTGACGCCTCGATTTGCTTTTTGGAGGAGACTTCGCGCCCTGAGGTGCGTCGAGCTCAATTCAGTGCCGTAGATACTTTAAGCTAACGCGGCGCGCGTTATAACAGAATCCCGGGTCCGGTTTCAATAACACATTGTCGCAGGTCAGGGTCGTCACCGATAGATATGTTAGCAGTATGTTCATCCCCTATACTGTATGTACAACGGCTGATCATCGTAGTTGCCGACAGTCTTGCAGTGGGAACGATAATTTAGTTATCGAGAATTGGTGAGTTTTCCACACATTGGCACCACAGATGGTTCAAATTGGTTCTTTGATAGCGGAGGTCCTGAAATTGCGTTCCGCGGCGGACGCATCGATGCTGGGGAGCCAAATACCCCCGGGGTGCCTGAGCCTCAGCAGGACTTGGACTCGCATGTCGCGGCTTTCACCCGCCAGGGATTTACGCAGACTGAGATGATCAAGCTGATTGCATGCGGGTACGTTCATTCAGTTTTTACCCCGTCGTATTTCTTTTGACCGTGGCAGACACTCGTTTGGTGGTGTCGAACATGCACCATTCCCGGATATTGTGCCCGAGATGAACGACGCCAACAACACTCTATCTGTGGCGCACTTTGATTCAACATTTGTTCACTTTGATAATAACGTGTAAGCAGGCTGTCTTAATTATTTAATATCATTTATTCTTGTACTCACTGCAAGGCAGTGCAACCGAATATATATCGGGCACGACCCCAAATCCTCTCGTCGTAGGCTTGAACGACACAACTAATTCCGACAAGCGCATATTCAGCAGCGACGGGAACGTCACCATGAAATCGTGGGCCATCCACCTCAATACCTGAACTCAACACTGAATTTTCTTTCGATGATCCAGATTTGCAGATTCCCCAGAGCTCTTTGCATCGACGTGCGCGGACATGTTCGCCCGGATGCTCGACACTGTGCCGTGCGGTGTCGAGCTCACGGAGGTTCAAGTTATCACCCCGCTTCCCGTGAAGCCTCACAACCTAATCCTCAGATTGGCGGGCGACACCCTCAAATTGGCTGGTGAAATTCGGGTATGCATGCTATGATCATGTTCTCATTCATTTAATAATCATTAAACACTGATCCCTTGCGCGTAGTTTTGGAACATGACCGCAGGCGCTCAACGGACGGTGTTTATGCTCTTGGACGGCCATGCCGGCGGTACAGGGAATGCAACCCTGACATCTTCTGGTGTATCCACTGCTGTCAGCGGGCGCTACGGCGCAGCGTGGTATACATTCGCTCCGCGGCCCTCGCATGCGCTCACTTCATATCGCTCGACGCCATCGCCGGCATCAAGACCCTGCGCTTCGTTGTGAATGGCAAGTTAGAGGACCAAAGGCGGCGTTAGATTTACCGTCCAGGACGGTGTGGTTTCCTCCGAGACATCGTGTTCTATTTCTCAAGACCCACAGAAGTGGCGATTGGACGTAGCGGTGCATATAATTCAAAGCTTCAAATGGCTCAAATTTAAAGGAAACGGGAACAGATCCGCAACGGTCTGAATCCTTCTCGAGTCTTCCTCGTACAGGTTGGAACCGTGGACAGGATTGACCGTCAGATCGTCGTTGAAACCGATATCCCCAGACCCATGCAGCCGGTCTCTGCCATTGCCAACTACTCGATATGGTCAATTGAGCTGACGAATGAGAACAGCTATTTCATTGGGGCTGAGGTCGACGGGGTTAAGTTCTCGGGGAATGATGACCATGGAGCGGCCGCCCTTGGTCCTTGCACAGCGTAGCGTATGCAGTATTGAAAGTGCATTAGTTCTATATCGGAAAACACCATAGAACCTTGCACTGTTACAATGCATAAATCTATACGGTATAGCTTACGTTACATTCAGCATTTATTTTCAGCTACGGGCACGTTTCTAAAACATACATGTCCGCATTTAAAATGTAATACTGTTGGGGGTATCAATGTTTGCTCAATTGCACATATTCAAAATTCCTATGGGGACCGGGTAATAGCAGCCAGTCCATAGCCCCGGAATCCAACATCTAGCCAAGGTGTGCAACAAGGTGTGCAACACCACTACATTCTCGCAGAAACGACCCATCAATATTTTGATCAAAATACGGTGAAGAGCTTTAATTTCATATTTATCCGTGTTAATTTTTTGCACCTTTTTTTTTTTTCGGCGTCGCCAAGTTTCAACTTACGTAAAACAAGTTTGGCAGCGGCTGTTTGAAGATCTGATCCCGCCTGTGGGGCGAGGCAGGGAACAGATCGACGTCAATGCTGATGGGATGTCCTCAGCAGAGTGCTTGAGGATATTGCGATGATATTTGGGCATTATTTCTGGGCGTATTGAGCTCATCGAGGGGTTTTCCACTTTCCGGAGATGTCCGAGGTCCATGTACGCGGAATTACCTCTTTTGGTGCGTGGAAATGATGAGTCAGCTAATCGGATTGTTGCGAATATAGTTCGAGGACATGATATGCATCCTTGACTACTTCCCATGACCAGCCACCGCGTCCTCCTTGTCCTGAACATCCAAGTCGGTCTCATCGCGGACCCCCCACAGGGCATCCCCGCCGCGCGTCTCGTGCGCGAGAACGTCGCCACCGTACTGGAGCAGGCGCGGTGCGCCTCGCACCCCCCGCGCATCATCCACTGCCGCAGCTGCGGCGACCCGGGGGACATCGACGAGAAGGGAACACAGACCTGGGAGCTGCTTCACGCCCCGCGTTCCGGCGAGTTTGTCGTCGACTGCCGCAAGACCAACGCGTTCATGGGCACCGCCCTCGGGGAGCTTATAGCACCCGATGCGGAGCTGGTGGTCGTGGGGCTCATGTCCGAATACGCTGTCAAGTCGAGTACATCCCGCCCCCTCTTGTGGCGCCGGTCAGTGCTAATTTTGTTCGGCGGCGGCGGCGATAGCTTGCAGGGCCGCGCTGCGGCGGGGAAACACAGTGTTGTTGATGCGCGGTGCACACGGCACGCACGACCACACAGTGATCGCAGACGGCGGACGCTTTACCCCAGGGGAGAATATTAGCGCGCGCGTGGAGGAGGAACTCGACAGGGCCGGCGCGATGATCCTCGACATGAAGTACCTCTCCGGGCTCTTTGAGGGCCGGTAGCTGGTGCGAGAGTCCAGTTTCTCTCCTCCTTCTAGCGCCGTCAATTGATAATTCTTTCATGCTAAAGGCCGCCCGGTAATCATACTCAGTACCCACCCGCGTTCAGCATACACGACCTGAACAAACCTTAAGCTTTTTTTTTGTTTCTTTTTTGGGAATATGGTTGGTTCTCCGCGCTCGCTATCGCGTCGAGGAACAGCGCTCAGGTTTCATGGGATTACTTAGAGACTTATCAAGTTCGGCGTCGGTAGACAATAGGGTCTTACGAGGGCTGCTTGGATCGCAATATCGATGGACAGTATAGTCGGCCGTTCTGTGGTCCGCTTGCACATCACAATGTTCACGTTCACTGAATCATAGTCGTTTTAGACTATCTAGATATCGCTTGCTTGTAGTTAGAGCACATACTCCACACACATACGGGAGACGAACTGGCGTTCTATGAAAGAAAGGTTCTGATTTACTGCCGTCCATTGTGGGGTACATATGTAAACCTCTCGTAACACTCGGCGCTTGACAGATTCTGTTCTTTGGTAATGGGGGCCCCTGTCTCTTGATGTGCGCACTGCAGACACCGTGAACTTGGCCATGGCGGCTTGCTCGCCGACGTTATTTTGCAAGATGAGAAGTATGTTTGACATTTACAAGTTCGATTTCTTCGGGCCCGAGTTATTCAACCCAACTTGCAAGGGAAGCCACGACGAGGACGCACGGCGATCGGCGAGCTAAATATTTACAGCATCAACCTTGGTCCGCGACGCTCGGCAGTCGGGGTTACTCAGGGGGTTCCTTCAATCACCGACACGTCCTGTCGGTGATTGACTGGGCGGATCAAATCTCCGAGAAAGAATTTCGCGCATATCCGCAACGCTCCGATTATAATATAGGTAGGCCAAAGGCAGCTATCTCACTTTCTGAGGACTCTTGTATGCTTCAAGATTCACAGTCCCAAGGCCGGCTGAGTGATTAATATGAGTCGACCCGAAGGCGAAGCTTGAAGTTTACTTGATTCTGCGAGCTCCCCGCGATGGCTACGCTGATCTGATCCAAAAAGTGTGTCGAGGTGGTACGTTATGCCGCTTCCCTGCCTTGTGCATAATATGTTGCAGGCGACAAGCCGCAATACATCGAACTCTAGGCCGGCAATCGCTGAATCTATGATAGCCCTGAATCCAATTATATTTTTTGGGCTGTACATCCCAAAAAGCACGGAATGGGAAGCAATACATGCTGCAGATCGAAAGCAAATACACGCGAAAGTAGGGTAAGGCATAGTAGCGCGTCTCACCGAGACTTAATACCAAGAACTAATCGTCCTGCCCGGGCACAAATCGTCCTATGCACCCCATCCCATCGACTATCGATCATGGAAGATCGCATTGAGATCCTTCATATCGAGCAGATGCACGCCGGCCTCCTGCAGCTCGCCCTCAATGTCGTTCTCGATCTGCGCGGCGGACGTGACGCCCCCGCCGTAGAGCACCTCGATCCGGTCGTACGTGCCGTGTGCGCCGTGTATCAGGAGCACTTCGTTCCCCCGCCCCAGCGCCGCGCTACAAGCTTGAGTATCAGAAAGATGGCACAATTAGCCTTCATTCATTCATTCATGATGATTCATCCACTCGTGCGTCCCCGGGGCGGTGGGATAGGGACAGACAACGAGCAACACTCACTCGCTCTAACCGAAAAGTCCGACTGCAGCCCGACGATGACGATCTCCGCGTCAGGGGGGATGAGCTCCCCGAGCTTCGACCCCGCAAAGGCGTTGTTCTTGCGCTTGTCGACGACAGGCTCGTGCGGCAGCGGTGTGTGGACGAGCTGCCACCCCGGCGTGTGCGGCGCGTCGACGTCGCCGAACTCGCCTGTGTTGCGCACGTGGATGATGAGCGGCGGCGGGCTCGCGGCGCGCGCCGCGGCGAGCACCTGCCCGAGGTTGCGCCGGAGGACGCCAGCGGAGGGGACGCCTCTGGGCGGTTTTGATAGGACACCGGCTTGGATGTCGAGGCAGAGGAGGACGCGGCGCGCGGCGTCGGAGTCGTCGGGGGCGGGCATTGATACGCAGGCCAGTTTTGGGTGGATTTTGAGGCTGCTGCGGGATGTCGAGCTCGACGAACGGTGGTGAGAGCTTGCTGCTAAGTATATATGCGGCAGCCGGCAACGTGCCTTTTACGTGCAAGCGGAGAATCAAAAGTCTGACACCCTGATCGTCTTCGGTGCCCAGAGAAGCAAGTATTGCGCTTGAATATGGGGCAGCCTCACGTCCGGCGAGGTAGATGAGATACAGCAAAGGGGGTTCATATAATCTGGGGGTTGGATCAG
Organism: Mycena albidolilacea; assembly: GCA_029282495.1. Taxonomy (NCBI): domain Eukaryota; kingdom Fungi; phylum Basidiomycota; class Agaricomycetes; order Agaricales; family Mycenaceae; genus Mycena; species Mycena albidolilacea. The sequence continues at coordinate 503,723 of JARIHO010000056.1, read as the reverse complement.
TCATCCAGATTGCACTGCAGACGATTCGAGCCGTCTGGCTTCAAGTGCGAGCGGCCGTCAGCTGACGGGGTGTGCTTATCGCTGCCGCGAACATTGAGACAAGATCATCTACCCCAGTTTAGAAGCAGACCGGTGTCATGAGGTGCAATTTTCGCGAAAAGTCGGGAAGGGCGTGGTGGGCAAGACCGCGGTGCTCTTGAATTTTATTCTCTCGATCTGCACGAGGCATTCCACGAGCAAGTTCGTAAAACTGTAACGGTGCAAGTATTCTGGGTCGTGGAATCCATAGCGTATAGGGGGTGCCGCTTGAGCGCGTCGCGCTGCCAGAGCGTGCGAGTACGTTGCGTTGCCGTTATGTGGGATATAGCAGAAAGCCGTTTGCGGACTCGTGCGGGCAGGCCGTCCTTCGGAAATCGAGGCAGGCCACGAAGACGCAGCTGGACGTTCCTGATTACTCGTTTATGGGGTTCGTTGGACGTCATGGGCGTCGTGTCCGCGGATTGCACCATTGAAGCTGCACTGGTTTGAAACGCCAGCCCCGGTAGATAAATGTTCCCAAGTCCGCGGCGCGATCCTCTGCGGCCAGATGTCTTTGTATACTTTTGATGCGCCCACGATAATTTTGGAAGGGTCGCAGGTCATAGCGCGAGGACGATTTTTTGTAAGTGATGGTCGGAAGCGGAGTTACACAAGCCGGTTAATGCCGGGTTGTGATTTCGGACGTGCGGTGTTCACCGTCTGCTTTGCATCCCTCCAGTGACCACTTCTCTTGATATTACGGTTCAACAGCGGCCGATTCTGGAAGAGAAGTATGCATCTGTCATTGTTGTGTTTGACTTTCGCTCAATACCGGTACTTATTGATTTATATTTCTAAGGCGTCGCAGCCGCTCGTCACAACCTTGCTTTAGTTTTTCAAAGCCTCATGGGTTATATCTGAAGACTCAGCTGATTTTATATGAGACTCCCTTGGTTTTATACACGGCAGTATGTCGCAAATATGCTTGCTGTTCATTTGTTGTATGCGTATGTAAAATCCAGCCCCAGACCTTTGTTCCCAACATAATTCTAACCCAAGTTTCTGACAATGTAACCGAGTTGAAATTGCATGTCTATTGATCAAAAAATTGACAGTTCTCTCTATGTGGCCAACCATCACCGTTCGCAACACTATACCGGAATTAAATGGACAGCGTTTACATACTGCAAAAGCGAACTACGACTTTGTCTCCCGCCGGACAATCAGGTTCAACAAGCGCTCGATATTTTCGAGCCGAGTCGTCAACCTCGTTTCTACCTCAGTTAGACGTTTGTCCACGTCGCCTAGACGCGTGTCGACGCCGTCCAGACGCCTTTCCACAGTGGCATTGACTGCTTCGAAGCGCTCAGTGACAAGGTCCTGGATCCGCTTTTCGATTTGCCCCCATTGCCCGAGAGGAGAGGAGAGGTCTGTCGCTGCCGCGTCGGCGGCGTCGGGTTCAACCTCTGGAATGGTGCCGCCCACGACTCGCACCATGGCATGGAGCACGGTGTGGGCGGTTCCATCGTCCTTGCCGCCCATTTTTTTGATTTCAGAACGGTATCGTTTCACATAATCCCACGGGTGCAGTCCGTTCGTGGCCTTCTCGCAGGAATCACACACCCATGCGTCTACGGAGAAGTGTCAGAACGGGCGGCAACGATGGAGAACACTTTACTGACGATGGCAGACCATGCAGTTCCAGCACGGCGCCAAGACGCGCTGATGGCATTCTATACAGTTCAACTCTTCCTCCCCAGGCGTAACTGCGGCCGACAGCAATTCTGTGCCTTCAGAACGCGCGGTACCTGCCGATTGGTCAGAAGCGGAATCCAATGCCTGCGCCTGTGCTTGTAAGACGTCCATGTCCAACGCCGGAAGACCAGGTGGCGCCGCCAATTTTTGCGTATTAACTGGGATTGGCGTCGGGCCGTCGTCTACGATCGCAGGAAGACTCATCTGGTCGTTGGTCAAATATCCGTTGACCTTGGCCGGACTGTCCATACTAGGTGAAGCGGGCAATGGGAATGAGCTGGGATTGTCGATGATAGGTGAGGCCGGCAACGGCAAGGTGAGACTGAGATCGGGTTTGTAAATGTCGCGAGCATAACTGAGAGAATATCCCGCCCGTTGTTTGATCCCGTAGTAATCTCTGAGGAGGAGGAGATCCCGGAGGCGCACCATAAGATGGGATGGGAGGTGTTTAACGTCTGTCCGATGAGGGATTGTCATAGCAATGCATTCGGGCTTGGAGCAGAAGTCCACCGTCCGTTCGGCTCTATCTGTGCTCACGCAATCGAGACAGACGACCCTAGATCGAAAGATAGCCTCCGCGCAGCCATCGCACTTATACCCGGTCCTAAAAAGTCAAGTCAATACACCAAGCGCGAGCGGATTTTCGCGATGCTCACGGTTGGAGGTCGCCAGCACGATCATACCAGTCGTACAACTTGTAAAGCTCGTCCATTTGTTCGTAGGAAAATGTCTTGAGGAGGGTCGAGTACTCGAGTTGTTCGTCTTCGTCCAAAAGGTCAAGATTATCGTCATACATAAGCCCCAAAGTACGATGCATATTTGTCATGCGTTCGTACAGATAGGACGGACTAGGCTTCTTGCGTCGGATCTCATTGACTACGGCGCTGATCGCAAAAGCCCACAATTCTTTGGCGTTGAGCACAGGAGTTATGGGCCGCGCGCACATAATCGAAGACTCCGGAACCTTCTTGAACAGAAAGCCTCCGCTATAGATAGATTGTTCAAAGGTTCCGGTCATGACCAGGTTATCAGGGAGGAAGATGCCGTTATATTGGTAACAAGTCCCGTCGTCGATGAAAGTGCGCTCGAAACTCAGCCCTAAGCTCCCGGCAGGCTGGTCAGCCGAGTTGAGAGTCCCTGTTAGAGCGAAGGTGTACGCGTTCTCAGAGCGCTACAAGGATTTAGTTTGAGCGCTGGAGACGGGCAGATTGTTATTTACCCCGCCGCCAGTCAATTTAACTTCGGTGACCGACTCTGGCCGCCTCTCTCCGCATTTGAAATCAATTTTCGTCACGGCGAGAAAGGGCGTGGAAGCTTCGGTCCAATGCCAACCGTACCAGGTGCCCGTGCTTGTGAAACAGTAAGGACGATGACGAATACGGGAGATTTCTGACGCACATCGATATCTCTGCTTCAGAAGGTGGGGCCAGAACAGGACTACATGACATACGTCAGCTCAATCGGAGAAGAATTTCGACATTTCTTACGGTGGTGGTTCTGTTATCGCAACCACTTCGTTGGTAGGAAGAACCTCAATAGTTGGGACAGAGCTGACGAAAGATTCAGGTTTGAGGTGTAGCGATATATGACATCATTGACCTTGCTGGTACTGCAGGCGTCTCGGGAGCAGGACTTTCCATCGAAGCTTTATCCGCAGACGAATCTTCGGCTTTCGACCGAGCTGTATCCGTATATGACAGAATGTCTTTCAGATCAGCTGGGTCCAGTTTTTTTATTTCAGTGCTGGTCCAAACAGTCTTGTCATTTTCCATAAAATATTTCGCTTGGAGCCAGTGTTGCCATTCCCAGTAATTCTTAAACTGTTTTACAGTGTCATTTTTGAACATACAACACACCGAAATTAACATGTACCAGTCCGCAAGAAAGCCATTCAAATATCAGCTTTAGATCGGCAATTTCCCGATGTTGAAATTGTTCTGTGACACAGATGTTTGCTTTATATGATGTAGGATATCACACAACCACGCACCTTTGAGCTCAAGAAATCGAATGAATACAGCGTATACCACCCAGATGACAGTGTCTATATCATCCGAAAGCTCCCGTGAGTCGAATTCCTGCTTCAGACAGAGATGCATCTTGGCGACGTGTTTCCGTAACAACAGCGCTAAAAGTGTGAAGATCGACTGGGTGGGGGATTAAGATTGAGCCAACTTGAGCGACGAATGTCACACACCCCTTCGATGCGCTCGCCGCGAAGGACCAGAGATACCGTTCCGATGGCGTCGATATCGTACTGAATTTTCTCTAGACGGTCTTTCAGAATCTTCTCCTGTTCTTGAACATACCCAGCAAACTTCTCCTCCAGCCCCGAGTTTGAGTCGTACCGTACAATACTCGACGTCAGAACTGTAACGTGCGGCCAACAGCCCTCGATGTAGTCGTTGACATAGCGCAAGTTCCCCGGCATCTTGATGGCGATTTCGGCTTTGAGAAGCATCATTTGACCAAACAGCTCTTCGATTTCGACGCAGTACTTTGTCGCGTAAATTTGCCAGCCAATTGCCCAGTACGAGATCCAGCGAGGAAAGCTAAACCAAGTAATTGATCATCGTTCTTCGCAACAAGGTAGGATTTACCTCCAATCTTCGGGACGCGCATGCGTAAATGCATTGATCTCAGAAATTGTGGTGAAGCCCGAGCTGTCCGGATCCAACGCCTCTGGTTTAGATCTTCAGTAAAGAGCGCTGGAGGCGAATTTAGACCTACGTTCAATAAATCGCAACCGTTTGACCCGCAGATATTGCGCCATCCAGTGATCTGGCAAAGGTACGGAAATATCCGTCTCTGGATCGTCATCATTATCTTCGTCTTTCGGAACTGTAGAAACCGGCCGCTTCCGCGCGACTTCTGTCGATGGTGCGAGCAGTTTGCTGTGCTCGACCCGTTCGACAAAGTAGTCGCGTAACGCAAGCACCAGCGGTCGCGTTTTCGCACTTCCTTTCCAGCCCTATTAAGGATCAGATAACGGTGCACCAAAAAGAAAAAACGCTACAACGAACCTGGTCCTTCCAGACGCGATATACCATCTGATAGGACTCAAATGAGCGGCGTTCAACGCAGCGCGGACAACACACCTTGTCTTTGATTCGCTGATGCGGGCCGCCTCGGAGGTACTTGATGAGCCGGTCTCCCTGATGCTGGATCTTGTTCCCCAAGTCCTTCCCCAAATCATCCAACCCCATCGCAAAGCGCTTAGAATAGCTCTCCAGGTTCTCTTGAATGATGGTCTGTATGTCCTCACGGTACTCCTTTCGCAGCGCGGCGATAGCCTTCGTCTCGTCGTCGGACCCCGGCGGTCCCTTGTTGTCTGCGTGCCGGACGGGACCAGTACTGGGAGCCAGTGACGCCTCGTACTTAATCATTGCTGCGCATTTCTTGTCATTCCTGAGCACGGCCTTCTCGCCGCCATTCTGGTTGATCCAGCGTCCCATGTCTCGCTCCTGTGGCGACAGCATCGTCGAAAACATCTCCATCATGCTGGAAAACGATCAGACGAGCAGTTGGGAGGAGGACTGAATATAAGTACGTTTTCATGCTATTCAAACAAGCGAGTCAGAGCGTGAGCAGAATGTCGAAATTGAAAAACGCACTTTGCGTTCATCTCCTCCATCGTAACCACAGTTCGCATGCTGAGAGCGAACGTGAGCTCCTCGCGTCTGTTCGTGAAACGAGCAGCATATGAGCCTAATTCCTTGTTCCAAGCAGACGCTTTGAGGAACTTGATGCCGACCGAACGCCTTTCTTGCGCGTTGAGCACTAGATAGAATTTAATCAGAGCCATCTTTGAATCGCGTCGACCCAAACTCCTACCGTTGTAGCATTCCTCGATATCCTTCTTCATGTCCTTGCATATCGAAGCAAGGCGGCTGAGGACAGGTTTTCCCTCAGGGGTGCTACGGGTATCATCCTTTCCGAAGCCTTTCAGCCTGATTAATCGTCAGTTTCCTCCACTCGGCTCGACCAATCGAACATACTCTAGTAAAATGAACATGACGTCCTTGATCGTTCCGAAGAGAGTAGTCCTCTTGTTATCGTTATCCCGACGCTGGGTCTCCCTAAAGCAAGTCGGTCAACGTGTGGATGCTCTGAAAACGACGTACTGATGATAAATGAGTTTGAACGGGAGATAGGCGGCTGAGAGGTCCCGCTGTTAGACGGGAAAATCATGGTCAATAATCACTGAACGTGCCTTTGAGAAACGGATGGATTTCCGTCAATGTCTCCAGAGCACTCATAATGGCCGGAACACCCTCGAGGATCGTATTACCGATAGCCTTGACCTCGTCATTGGCAAGCACAGTCTTAACGAAGCCGACAACACCATCCGTAGAGGTTTCCACATCGACAGCGCCGCCTGGAGGGTATCAGGGAGAGTCCAAGGAGCGGAAAAAAAAACGGTAGGACGCACTCGCTGTATCGCTGATTTTGTTCATGATCTTTTCCGCCTTCGATACATTCGCCGAGCGATCGCCAATATTCCGCCACATTTGTCCCATGTCATCGGAGACCTCAGAGCGAGCTGGACTGACTTGCGGAGACGCTGGGGTCGGTGGAAGTAATTTTGAATCCGCCGGTATAGAAAGATTAAGAACGGGTGGCGGCTGGTTATTATTGAAGGCATTCACTGGCGGGCTGGCGCTTATGGGGAGGCCACTGGAACTTATTGGGAGGCCATTTTCAGGAAGCACAAGCTGGGGCATCGATGTGCTGAAGCGGAGCTCGGGCAGTGGTACCGCGAGCGATATGTGGCTGTAACTCGAGGGCTCGCCCCGCGACTTGGTCTTGTCATCGACGACACTGGTCGTCCGGCGCCGCTTAAAGAATTTGGGGAAGGGCATACCCTTGAATCAAGATGGAGGAAGAGAGAAGTTATGGGCGCTTGCTCGAGCGGCGACTGAGCCGCGGCGCCGATCCAACCGCAAATCACGTGGCGCGGGGCGCGCCGCTGATAGTAGTAAGCGAACCTTCGCTGTTCATGTCCTTCAGCCCCCTTGGTTAACCGACGCCAACGGTGGCAAGCTTACACCTGGCCGATGTCCGGAGACCTTCCTGAGTGCTCGTTTTGTCGCAGGAGTCATATTCCACCTTGGAGCAAGTTCATACAATTCTAAAGGTGCAATTATTACAATTTCCGGGTCGTGGCATCAACTGGGTATAGGGGTGCCGCTCGAGCCCGTCGCCTTGTCAGAGCGTGCAAGTGGCTCGCCGTTATGTGAGATAATCACACACCAAGAAGCCGTTTACGGACTCGCGCAGGCAAGCTGTCCCAAGCAGGCTACGAAAGTGCGGCTGGACCGTGACGTTCCTGATTATTCGTGTATGAAGGTCCGAGTCGTTGGATGTCATTAGCGTCCTGCAGCGAAACCCTGGGCAGATGATAATAAATGTTCCCAAGTCCTCGGAGCGATCCAAATTTTTGTGTGCTTTGAGAAGGTCGCAGAGCAAAACGCGAGGACGTTTTTTTTTTTTTTTTAGCGATGGTAGAAGAGAAGGTGCAAGCCGGTTACATCATGCCGGCTCGTGACTTGATTGACTGTGCGTGGTGCGTCAACTTTGATGTTCACCTCTTATCAGTTTTTATCTTGCCAGATCCCAGTCATAATCAAAGTCTACAGTATCATCGGAAATTTGCGTATTGCGGTTCCACTGTCCACGGCGGGCTGTAGGCGGTCCACTAATTCCGAATAAATATCTCAGACTCCTAGCAGCAGTTCGAAGTGATATATGATGCAGCCTTTGCCAGAGCCTTACGCCAGGAGCTGCATCTGCCAGTGAAGTCAGCACGATCCCACAACGCCCAAAAAACTGTAGCCAATTCCATTTAACTCTGGCTTCCGTTCGAGCATCAAGCCGCAATCTTAGCAGCAGGGATTCCGGGGCTTCAGTTTTCTGCAGCACGCCCCAGATTGAAAAGAAGAGCGGTCGAACAATACGTTGGATTCGCTCAGGCTCATCATGTGCTATGTTACCTACGTACATGGTCTGACTGTGTCCAACAATCACAGCACCGTGGCCATTCCGAAAAGCGTTGCCAACAAAACCAGACCGGAGCCAGCCCCGTTGATAAACCCGCTGTTCGGCGGATTCGTTCCCGTGGGTGGTGCGCCTCCAGAAGCGCTGCTCCCGCCACCGGGGGCGGTGGCACTAGCTTGACCGGGATTCGCATAAATCGCACCAGAGGGTATGAACGGGGCGCCAGTGGCGGAGGCACCGATGCCGACGAATCCCCCTTCCGTTTGCTAGAGTGGGCGCTGTAAGCTCGGGCCAAATCTATGGAAGTTCAAGTTCAACCAACGTACCCCGACAGCTGCTGCGGTCGACGCGGCTGCCTGGAAATCGGGGAAGCTTTTTTGTCCGACGTTGATGACGCCGACCATCCCTGGTGAGAAACAATATTATTCAACGAGAGATCTTTTTACTCGACGATCGCGAATAGCGTACCTAGGTTACAATGTGGCTTGGCATTTGGTCCAATGAGCTGTTTGCAGTAGAACCAAATTGCTAACGCGGTGGTCAATGTACAATGTCGGGAGGCTTGACACCGAAATACATACGGGTCTGGTCGTCGGTGATGGTCAGATTCCATTCAGGTGCCTTCGGGAGGCCTTCGGGACGCGCGATCCATCCAGAGTCGAACCCCCCTTGCACGGGATCGCAAGGGTTAGCGAAATTGGACTGCGTCACGGTGTGGTTTCCCGGACTGGGCGGCGACCGTAAGTGAGACGCCGGCGGCAGAGCTCATGATCAAGCAGATACGTACGCTCCGGTAAATTGGAAGGAAACGATGGAGCCTTTTGGAGCTGAGATTTGGTTGGGTGTGAATATCGTGAAGCCGCCTGGACTGGAGCTGTTGCCGCCAACTTGCACGGTGACCACCTAATAAGCTTGTTGCGTGAACAATTGGCCTAGGTCGCGGGACACCCAACATACCTGCTGGGCCGACACCACGGCGGAAGAGACGAGGACGGCGAGGACGGATGAGTTGAAACGCATTGTTGGATGTAGTACTGCAGTAGAGTTGAAAAGCGGGGAAGATAGTGAAAATGTCTCCTTTGAAATGGGTTTTTATAGCATTCACGGTGCACAAATGTATTATTAGCCATTAGCGGCCAGGATCTCAATTATTCATCTGTTGAAAATCGTAAGACTTTTGGTTCAACAGCATTTCGACGACTTCGGCTAAAGGTGAGGTCGAAGCGGGTCGCCGACATTGATGGTCCTCGGTTGCTCCTTCTGGAGGTTACATACTGTACTATTACATAGCTTTGTTGGCGAACCCAATTCTTCAGATTGAATACCGAGCTACAAAACTCATAAAATCAGCTCTCAAAGGACCACGATATCTGGAATTTTGAGCCTCCTCTGCAATGCAGTAATCCTGATGAAGTTACTACCCAGTGTACTTCCACCAACTTGAACCGGGTTTTGTGGGGGTTCCCGCACGGGGGTGGACGTGTGAATCATGTTCTTACCACGGAAGACAGAATTACCCTTATGGGCCTGTTCTAAACGTGTTCCGCTCAGTATCGGGGTGTTTTTGGCTCGTTCCGCGCAGTATCGGGGTTGCGAGTGTGCTTGGCAACTGCGGAAGTAGTTGATCGGTTATCATACTTACGACTTTGGGGCAGGCTTTTACTTCAGGAACAAGTTGCAAATGGTCAACAACAGCGAGGACTAACTGATTTATTCGGAGGGTGCTGGCATCAGTCACTCGCGGACAGAGGCTTCAATATATATGGACTCGTACCTCGTTATGTTGAATGCTGCCATCGGTTAAGCTGGCCGACATAACCGAGCCTTTCCGTGAACAGTGGCTAAGGCGCCCGGCGCGAGAATTCACTGTGGTTGAATATTCGATGCCGTTCCTACGGTTTGAAGTCGAACAGATGGTGCCATGTCTAACCAGTACATGGTGACAGCCGCGAATTGGGAGGCCGCTGAGTGTCTAGACGTCACTGTGCATCGCAATTTCTCATGTTCACGGCAGTGTATGTGTAAGTATCCCGAAGTTGATGTCCACTCACCAGAAGCATCATTTCCCGAGAACTTGACCCCGTCGACCTCAGCCCCGAAAAAGTAGCTGTTGATAGACCATATCGAGTAGTTGGCATTGGCAGCGGCAGGACATTGGTTTCGACGATGATCTTCCGTTTAAAGTTATCCTCGGCTCCAAGCTGTACAAGGAAGACACGAGAAGGATCTAGGCCTTTGCGGATCTATTATCCGTTTCAGTTAAAAAATAAACTCTGAATTTACGGGAAAATATACGCACCGCGACGTCCAATTGTCCCTTATACGGTAGGGCGTGGTGAGTGTAACACGATGTCTCTGAGAACACAACGCCATCCTGGACAGCAAACCCAACACCGCTTTGGTCCTCCAGCTTGCCATCCACGACAAAGCGTAGGCTCTTGAGGTCGGCAATGGGCGCATGCGTGGACCGAGGAGCGAAGGTGTACCACGCTGCACTGCAGCGCCCGCTAGTCGCTGTGGATACGCCAGAAGATGTCAGGGTTACATTCCCTGTGCCACCAACATGGTCTAAGAGCATAAACACTGTCCGCTGAGCGTCTGTCTCCAACATAATTTTAACCTACTCATGTAACTCAGCCGATAAGAATGTAACTGAGCTGAGTTGAAATTGCATGCCTATTGAACAAAAAATTGGTGGTTCTCTCTGTGGCCAATCACTAATTCTCTGAATTTCACCCATTGCAAGCCTATATTTCTGTACCCACTTTGAAGTCAACCAGAATTAAATATACAGAGCCAAAACTCGGATCCGAAAAAAAAGGTTGACCCCCTATCTTATAGCCGTGAGGGGTAATTTGAAAGTTCCAAGTGTGCTAGGGTACAGTATATAGCCTGAAGTGTACCCTCAATTATTTTCAAGATTTTTGATTGTGCAGTTGTACAGCATGGCACCTGTATTTATTTGGCCAAATTCCGAGTTTGACCTAGATCTGAAAAAATGCTGGTGATGCGAGATCACAGTGAGGTCTGACACCATGCACCAATCATACACACACAGATGCCTCCCTCGTGCAATCCCAGGGACCGACCATCTACAAAATGTCATGTACATGAATGACTAGGTTTTTGGTGTGAAGTGTTCAACTCTGAATGGCAACTGGCAAAATTTGGCCATTTTTGGCCATTGTTCAATTCTTTTGTGTGTATGTAAGCCAGTGGGATGGGGCTGGTTTTTTTGTACCAGAATACTTCTAGCTCTCACAGGTATTCTACCAAAAAAAACCTAGATAAGAGGCCCCACAGATGCAGCTCAAAATTGATTTTTTTTCGGATCCGGGTTTTGGCTCTGTATACTGTATACTGCAAAAACGAACTATGACTTTGTCTCCCGCAGGACAATCAGGTTCAACAAGCGCTCAATATTTCCGAGCCGAGTCGTCAACCTCGTTTCTACCTCCGTTAGACTTTTATCGACGTCGCCCGCATTGACTGCTTCGAAGCGCGCAGCGACAAGGTCCTGGATCCGCTTTTCGATTTACCCCCATTGCCCGAGAGGAGAGGAGAGGTCTGCCGCTGTCGCATCGGCGGCGGTGTCGGGTTTAGCCTCTGGCACGGTACCGCCCACGACTCGCACCATAGCGTGGAGCACGGTGTGGGCGGTCCATCGTCCTTGCCGCCCATTTTTTCGATTTCAAAACGGTATCGTTTCACATAATCCCACGGGTGCAGCTCATCTGTGATCTTCTCGCAGGAATCGCACACCCATGCGTCTACGGAGAAATGTCAGGGCGGGCGGCGAAGATGGACAACACTTTACTTACGATAGCAGATTATGCACTTCCAGCATGGCGCCAAGACGCGCTGATGGCATACTATACAGTTCAACTCTTCACGTACGAGTTCCTCCATAGGCGTGACTGCTTCCGACAGCAATTTTGAGGTTTCAGAACTCGCGGGAGGTTGGGACTGTTCTGGACCGGGATCGAGCGCCGGTCCTGTCATGGCGGTATCCAATGCGGGAAGGCCAAGTGGTGCAGCCAATCTTTGCGCATTAACTGGAATCGGTGTCGGGCCATTGTCCACGATCGCTGGAAGACCCGTCTGGCCGGCGGTCAAATCTCCGTTGACCTTGGCCAGACTGTTCGCACTAGGCGATGCGAGCAATGGGAATGAGCTGGGATTGGCGATGGTAGGTGAGGCCGGCAACGGCAAGGTGAGACTGAGATCGGGTTTGTAGATCTCGCGGGCATGGGTGAGGAAGTATCCCGCCCATTGTTTGATACCGTAGTAATCTCTGAGGAGGAGGAGATCTCGGAAGCCACCTCAGGCTACAACCCCAGACCCCCTGTTAGGGCTGTTTTTGGGTACCACTTAACTGGGCTAAAGGGGGTCTTTTTGACATGTCTGGACCATCCGCTGTGGGATGTCCCATGTTTTGTGTTTTTTGCATGGGATGTCCCATGGGTTTTTTGGCTTGGGACATACCATCCGCCGCAGGCGGAACGGAAAAAATTGTGGGATGTCCCATGGTCCCATTTTGAATGTTGGACCCCTGGCACCAGTGGCCCAAGAAAAGAGCATTTTTGCGGGCATTTCTGGGTGGATTGGGCTTGGGCGGGGTGATTCTTGAAGCCTGTGTGCAGGACTTTTAGTGTACATATATCCAGACTGCAATTAGAGGATTTGAATATTACTGCCAGCAAAAAGCTGGGGTTGCGGGCGGCTATTCCGCGCAGCACGGTTGTGCTCCGATTGCGGGCGGCTATTCCGTGCAGCACGGTTGCGCTCCGGTTGCAGGCGGTATTCCGTGCAGCACGGTTGCGCTTGGTTCCATGCAGCACGGTTGTGCTCGGGTTGTGGGCGGTATTCCATGCAGCACGGTTGCGCTCGGGTTGCGGGTGGCTATTCCGCGCAGCACGGTTGCGCTCGGGTTGCGGGCGGTATTCTGTGCAGCACAGTTGCGCTCGGTTCCGTGCAGCACGGTTGCGCTCGGGTTGCGGGCGGTATTCCGTGCAGCACAGTTGCGCTCGGTTCCGTGCAGCACGGTTGCGCTCAGGTTGCGGGCGGTATTCCACGCAGCACAGTTGCGCTCGGGTTGCAGGCGGTATTCTGCACAGCACGGTTGCGCTCCGGTTGCGGGCGGTATTTCGTGCAGCACAGTTGCGCTCGGTTCCGCGCAGCACGGTTGCGCTCCGGTTGCGGGCGGCTATTCCGCGCAGCACGGTTGCGCTCGGGTTGCGGGCGGTATTCCGTGCAGCACAGTTGCGCTTGGTTCCGCGCAGCACGGTTGTGCTCGGGTTGCGGGCGGTATTCCGTGCAGCACAGTTGCGCTCGGTTCCGTGCAGCATGGTTGCGCTCGGGTTGCGGGCGGTATTCCACGCAGCACAGTTGCGCTCGGGTTGCAGGCGGTATTCCGCGCAGCACGGTTGCGCTCCGGTTGCGGGCGGTATTTCGTGCAGCACAGTTGCGCTCGGTTCCACGCAGCACGGTTGCGCTCCGGTTGCGGGCGGTATTCCGCGCAGCACGGTTGCGCTCGGGTTGCAGGCGGTATTCTGCACAGCACGGTTGCACTCGGGTTGCGGGCGGTATTCCGCGCAGCACGGTTGCGCTCGGGTTGCGGGCGGTATTCCGTGCAGCACCGTTGCGCTCGGCTTGCGGGCGTCTATTCCGTGCAGCACGGTTGAGTTCAGGTTGCGGGCAGTATTCCACACAGCATGATTGCACTTGGGTTGCGGGTAAGAATTGAAGAGGCAAAATACATTCTTATCTATTTCTTCAGCTTTTCCAGCGTGCCGTGAAAAAATAAGGGCATGGTGGGAATCGAACCCACACCTTCCTCATCAAACAGTCACCGTAAATATTAAGTAAGTGAGGATGCGCACCATGCGCCTCAAGCCCTTTCGTTAAAGTTCCTATATTAGAGAGGAGACGCGATAGATCAGATCTTGAAAGGTAAGCCCGGTCAGGATCTCCATGCTGGGCTTGAGCTCTCGATTGACATCTCATTCATTTTCCTAAACAATTTCATTGACTTTCTTTTTTTCAATACAAAACATATTGGTCCGCCCAAAATAATTTGGGACGTCCCACATGAACCTGGGACGTCCCACAATATTAATTAGGCATTGTGGGCGTCCCAAAGGTACGTGGGACGTCCCATCGTAAAACATAATTCAAGTGGGACGTCCCACACTATCTACCAAAGTCTTTGGGTGTCCCATCCCAGTTACAGAATTAGTGTGGGACGTCCCACGTCCTTTCGTAAAAAGACATGGGACGTCCCATGTGCAGATGGGACGTCCCACCGTGTTTCCAAAACCCATGGTCCGTCCCATCCTCTTTTCTCAAAGTTCATGGGTCAGACCACGCTAAAACACAAATTGTATGGGTCGTCCCACCGCAATTTATCCCATAGCGTGGGACGTCCCATCGTGTTCTCTCCGCGTGCGTCCCATGTCTCATTACCCCTAGTGGGTAGGTAGTGAAGGACTTGTTCACTCGGAATGGTCTTGGGTCCAACTTAGCTTGCCGTCCTAATTTTTCTATGTACAAGTCATTCTATATAAGAGATAAGATCCCACACCAACAAGCCAACACACCCCATATCGTCCGTACAAGGCAATTTTGCTCCAACTTAACCCGTCGTCCCAGTTTTTCCAAGTGCCAGTCATTCATTCCAGATAAGACATAAGATCCCGCACAACAAGCCAACACAACCCATCTCGTCCGTATAAGGCAAGTTTTCACCAAGTCTGTTGCGCTGAATCAAAACCCCAACGAAGTTCCATTGATCTCCATCATTCAAATCAAAATGCTTTCAAATACGTACTGGCTACTTTGAATTGCGTAACTACAACTACGCTCGCGATGAGTTACCCAAGAAACAAGGAGTCAACGACCCCGTAGAACGCTGCCGTTGAGATAGTCGGAGGCACCTCCCACTGACGAGCTTCCACCTCTGCGGCGGCCTGCATCGCCGCAAGCTCGATAACCAGGAGCCTATCTGAGGGACCGAATCAGATGGAGTCAACGTCAATCGCATAAGTGAACACGTACGTTTCAAGTATTTGCGGCGGCACCGGACACTCGATGGCTTACGATAATCGGAGTTCAGATACGTCAGAGTGACGGTGGCGTCCTCCAACGTCGACCGGAAATTAGATTCCGGAGCAATGTTCGCCCGTGCTCGCACTGAATACATAACACAAAGTGTTAGAGAAGCAAAGGAATTTCAGAGGCAAAAACGTACGCTTTGTGTCGAGGGCGGCGCGCCGCGAATCACCCAGAGGGAAAGGGTTGACCCAACTGATTTCATGCAGCCGCTGCCCCACGATCCTGAACTCCTCCTCCAAGTCGCCGCGACATCCGTCCAAAAATTCCTTGTAAAGCACCAGCATCTGACACTTCGACGTCAGGTCCGCGGCCTTCCCATCATAGCGCTGGTAAGGCTGGCCAAAAGTCGCGTTAAACTCTTCCGCCGCGTCCATGTAGGCTTGTAAAGGGGCCCGGTTGGACACCGGGCAGCCCTTCTTGACTATGTCGCATGTTAGCGCCGGACGCGATACGCAAACACAGATAATGGTACTCACATGCCTGCTCCCAAAGACCATCCAGTCGCGTCGACTCCTGCCGCCTCAGGATGAGGTGCTTGTCGATTTCGGCGTCAGGGACGAACAGGCCAAAATCGGCAGCATAATCCTCGCCTTCGATGTGTCAATGAGTACAAGAAAAGCGAGTAAATAGGATCACATACACAACTGGCGATATTCTAGGGCCTTGGCCTCGTTCCCCGGGTCAGCATCTGCAGAACATTAGAAATGCGCGCGGTAGACTTGACGATTCTCGCGTACCTGCTGCCTCCTTGGCTGCGTTGGCTCGCTGATTCAGATCCCTACGCTCCGCCTCCCGCTCCGACCTAGCCTGCTTGTGGCGAGTCAATTCCAGCGGTGTGCTCGGTGGCATGAGCTCCGACGGAGGCGGAAAGTCGGGAGAGGAAGCGCGGGGCGGAGGTGAGTCCCGGGTAGTGCGGTCCTTCTTGTGGTGCAACCCTTCGAAGGCATAGCGGTTGTCGTTGTAGCGAAGCCATGAGCTAGCGGGGATCAGCCCAGCGGTGGTGCGCACAGTCCGCTGGCTCGGTACGTCGGTGGACAGGAAAGGAGTCGGGTTTGCCGCGCGATTCAGAGTGGAGCCAGAGACAGATATAGGTGGCATTGTCGTCGTCGTTAGTCAGTGTAGGTGTGTGGGGTGAGCGTAATTCGACTCACCTTTATAACTCCCAGCGCGTTGACCCCCAGCGCTTTGACCGCCAGCCGACGGCGCTCTTCCCATTGTCCTTCTGTTGCTTTATCAGGCATATCCTGTTTGAGCGAGCGCGTCAGTGGCCACCATTGTTCCCAGCGCCCGCTATTTCTTCGAGACATTCTGCAGTGCCCATCAGTGCCATCTCGTTAGAATATATCGGAACACTCACCCAATCGGCGACCCTGAGCAATCGGCGAAGCCTCCATTCTTCCCCTTTCTTCATGTGCTGGGAGTTATTCAGGCTTGCCACTTGTCGGCAAGAGATTAATTTTGTGAAATATATGCATTATTTAGTCCCCAGTACACCACTTAACTAAGTGTCGATGAATATGTACAAGTCGCGCCGTAACTCTAGCTAATAATTATCCTGTTCGTCATGACGGTAAATGTCCGCCCTCTCCATCGCATCCAAAGTCTCGAAGTCCTCTTCTTCGCCGCCGCTGCCCTCGTCATACTCATCCTCTTCATCTTCATCATCGTCTACTCCGTAATGCCGATCCTCTCCGCGTGCAGCCACATGGGCTTCGGTGCGACACTGCGATAGCAGACGTTGGCTCGGACCCCACGGGGGAAGCAGCGCCTTCTTCTCGGGGCCAAAGTCGGGGAGGTGCTTATCCCATGTAGCGCACAGGTGGACCAGTTTGTCTTGGTGCAGCTGTAGATGATATTTGTCGACCGCTGACTCTGTGGGTCTGTATCAGTTGCCTGAGTTTCATCGGCACATTCCAGACGACGTACCGGCTCTCTCGATGACTTCTCTGCTCAGTTGCCACTCCTCCCCAAACCACACCCGCAGCGCCATCGTCTCCCTCCATAGCCGCGCGTCCTCTTCGTCACACCGGTCCAATTGCAGCATGCCCTTGATCCCCACTCGCACCTGCTCGTCGCACAACCACGGCAGTGGCTCCCCGTCGTTGTCGTCCGCATCATCCAGACCAACGTCGAGGAAAATGACATCGTCGACTTCAAGTTGCCACAGTCCTTTCGGGGGAATTGGGAGAGGCGCGGTCGAGCCCGCCGGGGCTTTTCCATCCTTGATGAGCTTGGCGAGCTGGCCACAGAGTTTATTGTACTCGGCCGCTATTTTGGTGATCGTCGGTTCGCGGCGCTTCACCGCTGACTCGGTGTGAGCATGTAGTTTTGAGTCTAAGTAGTGGTTAGCTTCTGACCGTCCTAGTCATCACGATGCCTACCATTCATGAGTCTGCGATACGCGCGCTCCACGACGTCCATCTCGAACTTCCTTGCTCGCAGCCGCTCCCACAGTCGCAGCTTCAGAGCGCGTGCATTCATCCGCAGGCGCATGTACTCGCTCTTGACGAGCTCCTGCAGCTCCGCGTGTTCGGTGACCCCCAAGGCCGCCTCCTTCCGCCGCAGATTCGCTTGCGCTTTCGCCAGAGCCTCCTCCGCCTCCCTAAACTCCCGCTCGTACATCGCGGCCGCCTCGTCCCCGTCCTCGACAGCCCTTAGGTACTTTTCACGCAGCTCGTGACGGAGTTCTTGACGTGCCTTCATAGACGAACGGAGCAGCACCACCACATTGACGGCTCGCTGCCCTAGATTTTTGTTACGCCCTACATACCCACCGAGTGAGCACCTAGACTTAAGACGAGAATATGTAGCGACGTACGCGGCAAAGGCTTCGTCTGGGCAACTACCTGCAGCTTCCATTGCTCCCGCAAGAACGCGACAGGTTTTCCAGACTCGCGCAGGTCCTTGGTGGCATCGGTGCGCTTTTGGAGGCAGTGGTGATAGCGCCGGCGAATCCAATCCCCAAGGCGGAAGAGGCTGGCCTCCTGGTGGTGAATGATCTGCGCGTCGAGCGTGTACAGGCGGTTGTGATACTGCTCAACGAGTTAGATGAATCTCAATGAAGTAAAAGGCATGCAGACGTACCCCACAGATACGTAGATGCGCAATCAAGTGGCGAATGGAATTCCAGAACCGCTCCGCCCCCTCGCCGTTTGTGAACCCAAAGCCCACTCGTTTCCGAGGGTGGTACAGCAGCTGACACGCCCACTCGTGCCCGAAAGCATGGAAGACGGACACCGCCCAGGCGATTCGACCCATGAAGCGGTCCAGAAACCCCCACTTCACGCAACTGCGCTCCGCGGAGCAGGCAACGTCGTAGAGCAAACCCACAACGATGTCGTGGGGGATGTGCTGGAATAAAGTCTCCACGAGAGCAATCACATAGAATTGCTTTTCCCCCGCAGAGTGCATGTTCGCGAGGAACAGAACTCGATCGTGCCGACACACGAGGGCCATGAGAGCCGTATCTTCAAAGAAGTCGGTGCTTGCTTTCTCCCGCTTTTCGTCGGCGGCCTTGAACGACGCCTCGCATCCGTCCAGAACCGAGCGAGGGAGGAGCAGGTCCTCGTGCTCGTAGCCGTCTTCGTCTTCGTCCAGCATGTGCACGCCCACCCCGCGTTTACGAGGTCGCTCCTTCTTGCCCGACGTACCGCGGACACCGTCCACATACTCCTCCGTCCGTGCTGTCTGCTGCTCGGGAATGAAGAGCGAGTCGGGGTGTTTTTTGACTGGATCTCGCGCCGACTTCTTCTTCTTCTGCGTGAAGCAGGCGTCGATGCATGGGAAGATGTCGGCTCTGTGTGAGACGTTAGCGGGTGGGTGGCATTACGGACCCATCTCAGACTCACTCTGCTGTGGGATCGTGCTTGAGATTGGTGAAGCAGGCGGGGCATCGCCGCCGTAGGTACTCGCTTGGGCGCAGCCGCGGTGGCGGTTCCGGGAATGGGTTCTTGGGTGGCTCCGGCGATGCCTCCCTCCCGCGTTTGCGTCCACCGGGGGCAGCGGGAGTTGGGGTGGCAGACGCCGATGACGCGCTGCGTGGGTGGCGCGGGGTGGGGGTGGAAGGTGCGTTTTGCTCCCTCGTACGCCCGCGCGCTGGCGAAGGCGCTGGAGAAGATGGCGGTGGGGGTGGAGCAGGAGCAGGGGGCGGCGGTATTTCAGGCCCCACCACCTCCTCGCGTGTCTTGTCGATGATGCCCTGGTAGTGGTATTTCATGAGGTCGCACAGGTGGGTGTACCACGTCAGCGCGTTCCCAAACCTACGTCGCAGGGAATGCTGTTTATTCCACATTAATGTCATCAAGTCAGGAAAGTGGGGGCGACGTACCTGGTGCTCAAGCTGATATCCCATGTTTTCCAGCACTCGCTCCAAAGTCAGGGTGATCGCGGTATTGTTCGGTGAAATCTGCAGGAACAAATTCCGCGCAAATTCCAATACGCGTAGGTCGACTGCCAGCGACGGGCGCAGGGGCGCGCAGCCGAAAGCGCCTAGTCGCATGAGCTGCACAGCAGCGGTCGTGCACTTGCAGACTTCTAGTTCCACGTCCTGTATCGCTGAAACGAAGAGTTAGCGGGGAGAATATAAGAGAGCTTGTGAATACACACCAGAGAAATGCACGATTACGACTTTGTGCCTCTTTCGATCGCAGGCACACGAAGGTGTTGCTGCCTCGCGTCCGTCCAAGTCGCGCAAGGACTTCGACTCCTGGAGCAACAACGCCAGCTCGGGGAGGAGAACAGGCAGCACCTCTCCCTGCCACCGCGCCGACTGATTCGCCCGTTTGATACGATTGTGAAGGTTTAGCGACGTCAGCTCGGGACCCGGGACGTGCATAATATCCGGGGCGTCGGACGCCGCCGCCGCGAACTCTTCGGCACCGGGATCCTCCTCGGACTCTGGGGTCAGCTGTGGTGGCATGGCTTCCAAACGAGTGAGGAGGGAAGGCAGCCGGGGCTGCACGAGCGTCGTGCCGTTGGGAAGGAGGACGTCGCGGCGCGTGGTGTCGAAATGCTGGCGGATATCGGCGACGCGGGCACCGGGTTCCAGAGCGAATGACGGGGAGGACGTCGCTGCTGCGTGGCGCGCCTTCGCCGAGAGTTTCAGAGGCATGATGTTCGTTCTGGCAAGAGTGTTTTTCAGTCAGTGTGTTAGGCACCCTCTGACGTGCCACTCACTTCACTGGATTTTTGTGATTGGATTCGCGAAGGTACAACGTCTGTTATTCGTTTCTGTGCCGCTACTGTATTTCTAGGCTCCTATTATACAGTATATTGTACATGTACTCTATTAACTCTATTAATACAATCACTACTTAAAGATGGTGGTGGTCGGGATGAAAGCAGAAAAGCTGTGCTCGAGCTATCAATCACTTGTGTTGGCGGCAGCCGGCTCGGAGAAACTGATAAGATAGATCGTGGTTTCTCCGAGGCATCCAACGCGTCAAAAGTCCAAGTACCAAAGTTTTGATATCTCCCAATACACGCGTTTCACGCGCTTTTCTACGCGTCAAATAATATGTTTCATCCACACAACTTCGAGGACGCGTCCAGACGCGTCTCCGGTTCGATTTGAAACAACATGAATTTTAGTAGATATTACTGTGCGTTGACTATAATTCTACTACAGTACCTATAGTTGTACAGATTTTTATCGGAAAATTGTGACGTCAAAAACTCCATGCAGCGCCTGTATCTTCACATTCTTTGCCAAAGCCAAGCTCCAAGCCGGAAAGTAAAGTGGTCCCTGCCCACCCTCCAATTTCACAGGCACAACGCCGGGACCGTGAATCGATACGAGCTCGGGAAAGGTCAGCGCGTATCTCCCTTTCTGAGCCGTATTATGGTAGATATCTGGGCCAAGGATGATGACCCGCGCGGTGATTTCCCACAATTCTTTCCCGGCGTCGTCTTTGCGGCGTGGCTTGATACAACCTCTCTCAATCTTGTGCTTCATGCCGTTTTTGCCCACTCCAAAAACCTCGATCTTTGGCTCGTTGAGTGGAGGGGGGTTCGCCAAGAGTAGCCAACCACACTTCCCCTCGAGCGCGGCCATGGACGGCGTGATTTTGTGGAGATGCTGGATGCCGACAACTTGCACATCAACCCGTTTCATCGCGAGTTCGGGCACGGATATCCATTCACCAGTCGCCTCTCCTACATGTTTGTTAAGTCGTTTCAAAAAAGACAAGGCGATCTCGACTCGCCTGGGAGTTTGGGTAGGGAATTAGAAGTCCAGAGCGGCTCGCTAGTAGGAGGGCCAGGGGGCGTCAGAGCCCGAGGTACTGCGGCTTCCAGCTGCCTGGAGTGTTCACGATCGGCTTGGCGGCTCTCGAGCCGCGCCGGTGGGACAAACAATGCTTCACACAATCGCATGCCCGACCTTGCAGACTTGTTAAACCGCGATGTAAGAAAACTTGGAAGCATAAAGAACGTACGGTTCGTGCCAAACATTCTTGAGTGGAATTCCGGACACCGTTTTATTGGTCGCGATCTCCTTGATGGTCACGAAGATTTCATCTTGATTTGTCTTCCAAGATGCATCCTCTCCACCCTTCCGCGGATCGAACGCGGATGAGGACTTCGTGTACTTGCACTCCTTCAACCATGCTTCAAGTTTGCTAGCGCGCTTGGGGCCGTCGTAATCGCCGATTACCTCGCCTCGCAACCCTTTCCATGGGTGCTTGCCTCCGACGATGACTTGGAAGTGCCGTTCAGCATACCGCACCCCCGTGTACATCAACGGGTTCTGGCCCCAACGAAACTCCCCCACCGCAGGTCCCGGATTCTGCAATTGAGAGCCCTGATTTACCCCGGAGTTTGATGGCCGAGTATACTGAGGCCAAGCCGCCGCATGATGTTGCGACAACTCCTCGGGAGTTGGGGGTAGAGCCCGCAGAGGGAGATCAGCAGCGACGTTGGATGTGAAAGAGCTGGGATCGAACTCCAGATCTGCGGCGCGCACTTCGAGCTGCTCGAATAGTCAACAAATTGTGCAACGACAAATATATATACGTAAAACATACCAGGCCGGGATTTGGTATGCCCCCAAGCAGGCGTTCGGATTCAGATTCCACTGGCCGTGATTGAGACTAAGGAGGGTTAATCAGTGACGCCGCAGTAGGGGCGATGAAAGCTACATACCGAGGAATAGATGGCCACCCCCCCACCCCCGCGCGCGCTGACAATAAAGCCGGTGGCGTTTTTGTGGTCTCCACATGTCACCCGCACGAAGTCTCCAAGCTCCCAAATTCGAGTGACATGCTCGATCGAAATGGTGAAGATCTTGCGATCCTCTAGGCCTGGGCTGATGGTGGTGCTCCCCACCACCTCGGTATCGCGAGAAATCGAGATGACGAGGCTACCGCCATCCTCAACACGCTCTACCTGCCCAGTGACACCGCTGTACAGAATTCCTCCAACCACACGAGCACGATCACCGATCTTGAATACGAAGCAGAGATCCAAGCCGGAACGCTTGAGATGCACGACGTCGGTGTATATGCCATCCTGTTTCTTGTTCTTCTCGGGCTTCTTCTTATCGCGCTCAACCTTATCGTAAACGCGGTTTGGGCCAGGATAAACGCCGTTAGGGCCAGGAGGAATGACCTTGGCGTATTGCACTACCTCATGGGTTTCGCTGTCGCGCCTCGAGATCAAGGCCGCGATGAAGCCGTTGACGCCTTGGTGCTCCCCAGCGACCACAACAACCCTGTCCCCTGGGACGAGGGCGGGAGATGGCCCGTCGTAGGTGAGCGCGAGCAGATCCGGATGGAGGCTGCCGACAAACGGCAACAGTTGGTCGCGGGAGGGGTAGGCGCGGGGATACTGGCGTTTTTTGAATGCGGGGAGGCCGTCCGTGCCCGCGGGGCGTTTAGCCTGGATTGCGCACCCCTTCTGGTATAATTCGCTCCTCGATATGACGAAAGCAATTCCTTTCTGCGTCTTCTTCGACTGGCGCGTCTTCACCCAGGTGCCAGGGAGCACGTTGTTATCGTCGGGCTCAGCGAGAGCCCGGATCACCAGTCTTTGGGTGGGGGTTTTCACGCCGGACTTGGGCCCTCGGTAAAAACGCATTGTGGTCGTGGAGACCACCATGGCTCGCATTGCGCCCGTGCCCACTCGAATCCAGGTCCCTTCGTTCAGCTGGAGATTGAGCCGCGCCTCAATATTAAGCGGCGCATAGCCGATTAACATTTCCTTGCGCGTTTGCCCCACACCTGCTTGCACCCAGGTACCCGGCACCACTGGGAACTCGTCGACACGGTCTTCCCTCCGGTAAAATTCCGCTGCGGCCTCGTCGTAATGGGCAGCAAGACGAAGAGCTTCTGCGTGCTCCCGCTCGTGCTCATGAACATCGACGAGACGGACACGGATCACGGCGTTGTCTGGCTCCTCCCGACCGTCCAGAAAATTTCTCTGAAGCTCTGAAGAAATAGATTAGAATAGAACAAGGAACCGCACTGATTGCACACCTTCCACATCCTCGTTATCGTCGTCGTCCTCTCCGTCCGTGTCGTCGTCGTCGTCGTCGGCGGCCAAGTCGAGAAGCTGCTGGAGTTGGTGATTCACAAACTTCGTCGGGCGACGAAAAAGACGCAGCAGTTTCTCCTCGTCCTCCTCCTGGTCAGAAACCTCGTCATCCTGGTCATCCTTGTCCTCGCCCTGTTTGTCCTGTGTGCGCTGGCGTTTGGCAGGAGGTTGGGAGGATGTGGGCGGAGATGGAGAGCGCCCCCGCATCTGAAGTAGGATATCAGTATTGAATTAAAAAGTCGGGACGAGGCCTTACATTGCTTACAGTTGGTCCTAAGCTCAACGGTGTGAAGAAGCGGGGGGCTTCGAGCAGATGGGGAGTTGGGCCACGGAGGTCGAAGGCATACGGAGTTGGGGCGCGAGAGTCCGGGAGGAAGAGCGGCGTCTGTGCCCTGAATCCTGGCGGAGTCGGCGCGCGCAGGGGAGTGGACGCGCGGGAACCAGACATGGGCGATGTCTGCCAGACGGGTGTTGAACTGACCGCTCGGGATGGCGCGTCAGATGGGCTGTCGTCGCCTCGCGATGGAGTAGGCGCGTTCTGGTGCTCGACTTGCGCAGCGGGGGCAGGATCGCGGCGCATCGTGTCCAGTGCGAAGCGCTTCCCAGTTCTGAGATACTCCGAGTGCGCGGCCTGCACTCGTGTCGTGTCGAAGTCCGTGTTGTCAGCGGCGCGTACCTGCGCCTCGTAGGAGTCAGGATCTTCGGATCCGTCGGATTCCACCGCTATAGCAGAAGGTCAGTCCCTCGCTGCTTTTCCTAGCGGTTAGCTCACTGTCGTCGTCGTCGGCGGCGTAGGTATCAAGATATTGGAGGGCATTCCTATGGTCAATGCCGTTGTCAGCGTCAGGGAACGTCCTCAGCGTATTATTCGCATTAATTCAATTTTTTTTTTCATTTCTATGGCGGGGCCTGAGGCGCGCTCATTCAAACGTTGGGACGGGCAATGCCCTCAATTCCAGTTCATTTACTATCTACTAACTACAGGACTACGGGACGGACCACTTACCGGCGGCGCGACATGGTAGTTTTTGACAAGTGCGAAAGATTCTCACACATGACAGCAGCAGTGATTTGCCGCCAGCCGGCTCGGAGAAACCTGTCTAAGTTTCTCCGAGCCGGCTGCCGCAAATCACCGCTGATGGCAATGCGGCAATCTTTGGCTCTTGCTCCCGACTGTCAAGTCGCAAGCAGATGGTGGGCCTGGGTGGGCAGGAGAGCGCGGCGCTGGCGAGGAGGGGGGGTGGGGGTACTCAGCGCATCCTAGACGACATCTATGTAGTTGTCGGCGACTTGAAGCGAGAATAAAACTGTTACAAAAAATCAAGGGGATTTGGGATAGGGCAGAGATGAAAGCCAGGAAACGGCGGGAGGAGCAAGGGCGGCAAAGGAGTTTGACGAGGGCAAGGAACCCAGAGCGCGTCAATTGCGAGCGCGTTAATTGCGTTAATCGAGGGCGGCGCGGCCCGGTGGGACTTGGAGGCGGGATTAGGCCGGATTTCTAATGGTAAGGCGCGCGCCTTGAAGACTTGAAACTTTTAATACGACTTGAAGCAAGGAGTCATGAAGAACAGATGAACCGAAAACAGGACCCCAGAGCGCGTTAATTGGGGGTGGCGCGGCCAGGCGGGACTTGGAGCAGGATGGGATTTCTAATGGTAAGGTGCGCGGCTTGAAGACTGGAAATTTTGATACGACTTGAAGCAGGCAGTTGGATTTGAGGCCAAGGATACCGACCGGAGTACTAGGACAGAGGTCGGGAGCTGGATAGCCTAGTGGAAGCAGGCCGGAATTCTTCAGCGGGGAAAGCGGGAGAGGGTATGGGTGGCCAAGGTGGGAGAGTATGCGCGCCAAAGGGTGGCACACCGGTGCGTCTCCGCCGTCTTTATAACAACAGTCTGAGGCGAGCCGCTTACCATTGTCCAGATATACTAGGAAATTTGTGGCCACTTGCGGTCAAAGCGCTCTTGCGGTCAAAGCGCTCTTGCGGTCAAAGCGCTCTTGCCAAATGGAGACACAGGGCCCACAATTCTCAGACAATGGACGGTACCGGTGAGTGTACGGATGTGCCACCTGCTCGCGGAACTGAAGACGCTTCATTTTCAGACTCAACTTATTCTTGTATCCCGATTTCACGGTTGAGCCCCCAGCTCCCTCACTGCAAATCGGTTTTTTACTATGCGACCCTCGACCCGATCTACCACAGCGGCGGCGGCCGCCGCCGCTGCTCCCACCAAGGCACCCCCCAAGAAGAAACCCCAGGCCACGAAGAAAAAAACATCGAAAACTAAATCCAAGGTAGTTTTGTACTGCCTCGCATCTTTCAATCTCAGAACTAACTTGCGTACGCCTGTAGAAAGCTACACCTGCAGCGGCCGACGCGCCTATCGGCGACGAGGGCGGTCTCAACGTGCAGGGCCAAAACACAGCGGAAAGCCAGGTATGTTATTCTGGCTCAAATCATGTCGCCCAGAACTAATTTTTCTTGCGCTTGCTTACCCAGACAAACACGGCTACAACTCCAGTGGATAGCGAGCGTGTCGACGACCTCGCCATCGACAACGCCGCGAAGACTCAGGTACGATAACTTCACTGAATGTATCAGTTTAGAGCGGCCGCTGATGAGTTTGACCTACCCGCAGGAGAACGCAGCTCCAGCGGACCACGGCGTCCTTACCCATCCCCAGAAGACGACGCCTGGCGACTGTTTCGACGACCTTGCCGCTGACGACACTGCGATGACTCAGGTACGACAAGGACTCGATTTCTCAATTTAGTTTGGCCACTGATAACTTTGACTCACCGGCAGGAGAACGCAGCTCCAGCAGACCACGATGTCCTCATCCACCCCGAGAAGCCGACGCCTGGCGAGGCGTCAGTGAACACGAGCGAGGAAGCAGTCGTTCAGGTAGAGTTTTTTCACTTCACCACCTACATACGACAACTAAGTCACCTTATTAGCCTCACGACACCATATCGAGCCGCCCCAAGCCGCGTGCGTGCAGGAACCAACACGCAGATCCAGCCCGCGACGCCTTCGACTTGTCTGGCCGGCGCGGGAGGCAACTGGAACGCGGACATGCCGGCCTGCGCGCCAGCACCAGGAACTCGCCCCGGGGTCTTCCACGCGAGGACGACTTCGAGTCGGATGGCAGGGACCACAGCGTCATCTTCGTTGACAGCGATGACGAAGATCCTACACTCAAGCTTTCGGTGAAGAAAGAACGCCACGACTTTTACGACTTCGATGCATTGGAATACCATGAGACGGCCGAGCCGCCCACACCTCCCCGCCGCCGCTCCATGTCACCCGAGTACTCGCGCCGGCAAAGCTCCCGCTCCCGCTCCCGCTCCTCCCGCCGCCAGTCGATACAGCCTCACCCCTCCCCCCAGCCCAGATTCGTTTCGCCACGACAGCCCCCATCCGCAGAGCATACACCACCGTCATCCCCGCGCCGTTCGCCGTTGCCACCCTCCTCAGCACCCCCAACTCCAATTCTCGAATCCGACTTCAATGACAGCGACGACGACTATGAGAAGGGGCAGGCCCTCAAAAAGCGCGCGAAGACCTGGCAGCGGAACCACGGTGGTCGGGTCTCGCCCTCGACCGAATCGGAGGACGAGGAGGAGGACCAGGCCATGGAGGGGGAGGCATCGCCGGAGCCAAAGTCTAAAAAGTCGAGGGGGAAGCAGAAGCAGAAGGGTCGGGTCTCGACCGAATCGGAGGACGACGAGGAGGACCAGGCCATGGAGGGGGAGGCATCGGCGGAGCCGAAGTCTAAAACGTCGAGGGGGAAGCAGAAGCAGAAGCAGAAGGGAAAGCAGAAGGCTGTGACGGCCGAGGTGGAGGTCGACGGGGAAGAGGGGGAGGAGGATACAGAACGCCACAAGTCCGGCCCCATCCCCGCGGAAACCAAGAAACACCTCAACGACCTCTACGACAAGTTTCTCCAAGACGTCGATGGGCTCGCAGCAGAGTGCGGCAAGTCAAGCACCAGTCTGCACGAGGAACTGCACCTCGTCGCAAAGCTGCCGCGTGCCACCTCTGCGTGGAATATGTGGCAGAGGTACTTTGCAGAGAAGACACCCGAGGACGAGAAAGAGAAGAGTAAGTCTTTCTTTCTAGCTGTGATATCTTATGGCATCAGAAACTGACGAATATTATAGTGGGGATGAATCTCGGCGCCGAGTCCCGGAAATCCTTGATCGCGGCGCTGGGACCGGACTTCCCTCCTGACAAGGTCAAAAACACGGCCGCCGTCCTCAAGCAGCTCCCCTGGCTGATCAAGTTCAGCGAGGACCTCACCGAGGCCGCGGTCAATGACCTGCGTAAGACAGGCAAGCTCAAGACGAAGTTGCAGCGGGAGCTCCTGCCCGTTACCCGGCTAGTAAGTTGTTATGCTTCCTCGCTGGGGTTTTACTTATACTTATATTGCTTCACAGGCCCAGCAGTTCGAGGCTCTCTACAAGGTTCATATGTGAGGCTACGTAATCGACCCCCACGCCCGGGCTAGTTTCGTCTTCGGCGCCGGCGACGACTTTAAAGAAATGAGGGCGCAAACGATGACTCACATTGAACAGGAGATCCGGAACCAAGAGCTAGCATTTGGGTAAGTTTGCGGGCTGCGTACAGGAAGGAGACGACGCTAAGCATAATTACAGGAACATCACAAAGAAAAAACGCGAGCGGGGCACTGGTGTCCATCTAGTCGATGTCCCAGACTCCGACGACGCCGCGGGCGTGCCGAAACGCGATGCGCAACTCCATAACTTCACGAAGATCGTATCGACGCAACTGTGTAAGTGAACGGCCTGACTCGTTATGTCTGTGTTGCTAATGTATTGCAGGGGCGGTCTGTGATTCGGCTGGGACGCTAAGCAAGCTGGAGAAAGACACCCGCAAAGTCAAGATGGCGTGGAACGACAAGTTCATCGACCGAGCGCGCGAGGGCGAGTTTCGCATCGTCTGTTATCCCACTGCGCTGGAGGAAGCAGACATGATCATCGGCACGAGGAAATTCAGCCCCAAGAAAATCAAGGCCTCGCTTTTCGACAAGTTCTTGGGAAAGCTCGCGGAGGGGAACAGGACTGGGGAGATGACGGGCGTTATGCACTTTGAGTTCTGGAGTCAAGGTTCGTGGTCGTGTTTTGTAACTGGGCCTCTGAACTCCGCTGATTATATTGTGGGTTAGACGAAATGGATTTGCCGCTGGAGAAACAAGGCGAAGTGGCGGTGGTCCAGAACGCAAAGGGGCGTCCGCTGGTCAGGGTGAAGGACAGCGACGTGTGGCACAAGCAGGTGGACGCGGAGGCAAAGAAGGCCAAGAAGGCAGCAGAGAAGGCGCAGAAGAAGGTGACGAAGGCGACGGCGTCGAAGACCCGGAGCGAGCTGCCACCTCCCCCGCGACTCACCTTTGACACCGACAACCGCGGATACCCCCGCCCTCAGGCCCAACCCGACAGCGCGTGGGTTCGCGAGCGTACACCTACTCGCACCAACTCCCCACCCCGCCGCTCTCCACCTGCACGCGCTGAGTCGTCCCGCCAACGCTCGCGTGCGCCTGACCGAGGATACCCCCGCCCTCGGGACGACCCCGACAGCGCGTGGGTTCCCGACCGTAGCATCAACTTCCGTAGCATCAACTTCCCACCCCGCCGTTCTCCACCGACACGCGCTGAGTCGTCCCGCCAACGGTCGCGTGCGCCTGATGCGCCTCCGCATCAGTACGAGAACGAAGGCCCCCAGTACGTGAACAGCTACGACTCGCGCTACGACCCGCGCTACGCCCCGCGCCACGACCCGCGCTACGACTTGCAGCACGACTCGGGCTACGACGCACGCTACGCCCCTAGCTACGACTCCCGGTACGATCCCCGCTACGATCCCCGCTACGATCCCCGCGATCGCCAATACGACGGGCGTTACGAGTCGCGGCATCAGAGCAGGCCAAGGTCGCCTCTGCGCGGCCCTGCGACGCACGCTGCAACTGATGGCGGCCATACCGAGGGCAAGCGGGAGGACCGGCTAGCGGCGCGTGTAGGCGGCGCACCGCGGGACCAGGAGGCTCTCGGGACGGGGAGCACATCGGGGGGAAAGAGGAAGGATATGCATGACGGGATGGTGGAGGAGGCGGAGCGCGATGTGAAGCGGTCGCGTCTGGCGACGGAGCCTGTTGCGGCTCTTGTCAAGATGCGTATCATCCCGGGCGGGCAAACGATACCGGAAAACGGCCGGGTGTTCTATGCGACGCGTCTGGAGAAGACGACCATTGTGGGGAAGGCGGATCGTTACACGTTTATCCACGATGCGGAGAAGAAAAAGTGGGTGCGGATGTCAGCGGGAGTTAGGCCGGTCTGCGTTGGCGAGCAACTCGAGCGCTACAAGAGGGAGCTCGAAACCCATTTCCCATAACTTACTGTACTGTACTGTAGTGTAGCCACCCTTATCGTTGATGGTACTTGTCTGCATTATTACTTATTTTGTATGCTACATGCTCTATGATACACTATGCCGTTATGCCCTATCTTTTGGAAAGCAGAAAAGAACGCACCTCCAAAATCGACGGGCAGACGAGTATTTCCTTTTATGAATGTGTGTTATCTTATCTTATCGTATCGTATCTTATCTGAGTTAGTGAGCGTACTTGTTCTCCAGACGCAAAGGGAATATTTGACTGGAAGCAACATATATGGAGGCAGGGCGTGTAGTACTGACATTGTTTCACAGATCGCCAGCTTCGTATCTCACTATCCGCTAGGGGTAATGGGACATGGGACATGGGACGTCCGGGGAAGAACATGATGGGACGTCCCACGCTATGGGATAAATTGCGGTGGGACGACCCATACAATTTGTGTTTTAGCGTGGTCTGACCCATGAACTTTGAGAAAAGAGGATGGGACGGACCATGGGTTTTGGAAACACGGTGGGACGTCCCATCTGCACATGGGACGTCCCATGTCTTTTTACGAAAGGACGTGGGACGTCCCACGCTAATTCTGTAACTGGGATGGGACACCCAAAGACTTTGGTAGATAGTGTGGGACGTCCCACTTGAATTCTGGTTTACGATGGGACATCCCACATACCTTTGGGACGCCCACAATGCCTAATTAATATTGTGGGACGTCCCAGGTTCATGTGGGACGTCCCAAATTATTTTGGGCGGACCAATATGTTTTGTATTGAAAAAAAGAAAGTCAATGAAATTGTTTAGGAAAATGAATGAGATGTCAATCGAGAGCTCAAGCCCAGCATGGAGATCCTGACCGGGCTTACCTTTCAAGATCTGATCTATCGCGTCTCCTCTCTAATATAGGAACTTTAACGAAAGGGCTTGAGGCGCATGGTGCGCATCCTCACTTACTTAATATTTACTGTGACTGTTTGATGAGGAAGGTGTGGGTTTGACTCCCACCATGCCCTTATTTTTTCACGGCACGCTGGAAAAGCTGAAGAAATAGATAAGAATGTATTTTGCCTCTTCAATTCTTACCCGCAACCCAAGTGCAATCATGCCGTGCGGAATACCACCCGCAACCTGAACTCGACCGTGCTGCGCGGAATAGACGCCCGCAAGCCGAGCGCAACGGTGCTGCACGGAATACCGCCCACAACCCGAGCGCAACGGTGCTGCCGGAATACCGCCCGCAACCTGAGCGCAACGGTGCTGCACGGAATACCGCCCGCAACCCGAGCGCAACCGTGCTGCGCGGACCCGAGCGCAACTGTGGGAGCGCAACCGTGCTGCGCGGAATACCGCCCGCAACCGGAGCGCAACCGTGCTGCGCGGAACCGAGCGCAACTGTGGGAGCGCAACCGTGCTGCGCGGAATACCGCCCGCAACCCGAGCGCAACTGTGCTGCGTGGAATACCGCCCACAACCCGAGCACAACCGTGCTGCATGGAACCGAGCGCAACTGTGCTGCATGGAATACCACCTGCAACCCGAATGCAACCGTGCTGCGGAATAGCCGCCCGCAACCCGAGCGCAACCGTGCTGCGTGGAATACCGCCCACAACCCGAGCACAACCGTGCTGCGTGGAATCAAGCGCAACCGTGCTGCACGGAATACCGCCCGCAACCGGAGTGCAACCGTGCTGCACGGAATAGCCGCCCGCAACCCGAGCGCAACCGTGCTGCGCGGAACCGAGCACAACTGTGCTGCACGGAATACCGCCTGCAACCGGAGCGCAACCGTGCTGCGCGGAATAGCCGCCCGCAACCCCAGCTTTTTGCTGGCAGTAATATTCAAATCCTCTAATTGCAGTCTGGATATATGTACACTAAAAGCCCTGCACACAGGCTTCAAGAATCACCCCGCCCAAGCCCAATCCACCCAGAAATGCCCGCAAAAATGCTCTTTTCTTGGGCCACTGGTGCCAGGGGTCCAACATTCAAAATGGGACCATGGGACATCCCACAAATTTTTCCGTTCCGCCTGCGGTGGATGGTATGTCCCAAGCCAAAAAACCCATGGGACATCCCATGCAAAAAACACAAAACATGGGACATCCCACAGCGGATGGTCCAGACATGTCAAAAAGACCCCCTTTAGCCCAGTTAAGTGGTACCCAAAAACAGCCCTAACAGGGGGTCTGGGGTTGTAGCCTGAGGTGCGGAAGCGCACCATAAGATGGGACGGGAGATGTTTAACATCTGTCCGATGGGGAATTTCCATGGCGATGCATTCGGGTTTGGAACAGATGTCCACCGTCCTTTCAGGATCATCTGTGCTCACGCAGTCCAGGCAGACGACCCTAGATCGAATGATGGGATCCGCGCAACCATCGCACGTATACCCGTTCCTGTAAGGATGAGTGAACACACCGAGCGCGAGCGGATTTTCGCGGGATGCTCACGGTTGGAGGTCGCCAGCACGAGTATACTAGTGATACAACTGGAACAACTCGGTCACTTGTTCGTATAAAAAAGTCTTGAGTAGCGTCGAGTACATGAGCTGTCCGGCTTCGTCCAATTTGTCGCGATTATCGTCGTACGTAAGTGCCAAAATACGACGCATATTCGTCATGCGTTCGCACAGACTGGGCTTCTTGCGTCGAATGTCATTGACGACGCCGCTGATCACAAAAGACCACAATTCCTTGGCATTGAGCACAGGAGTCATGGGCCGCGCGCACATAATCGAAGACTCTGGAACCTTCTTGAACAAGAAGCCTCCACTGGCGATGGAGCGTTCAAAAGTTCCGGTCATGACCTGGGTATCAGGGAAGAATGTGCCGTTGTACTGGACCCAAGTCCCATCATCGGTGTAAATGCGCTCGAAACTCAGCGCTAGGCTCTCAGCAGGCTGGTCGGCCGAGTTGAGGGTCCCGGTTAAGGTGAAAGTGTACGCGTTCACAGAAATCTACAAGGATTCAGTTTGAGCGTCGGAGACGGGAAAACAGTTATTTACCCCGCCTCCAGTTAACGTTACTTGGGTTCCGGACTCTGGCTGCCTCTCTCCGCATTTGAAGTCGACTTTCGTCACAGCGAAAAAGGGCTTGGAGGTTTCGGTCCAATACCAACCGTACCAGGTTCCGGTGTTAGTGAAACGGTGAGGGTAGTGACGGATACGTGAGTTTTTTTTTTTTGACGCACATCGACATCTCTGCTGCGGAAGGTGGAGCCAGAACAGGACTGTGTGCAGTCTTGAAGGTATGGACACAAGGAGCTAGATAATTAGAGTAGCGATCTCAGTAGGCGTTCAAGGACAACCGACTGAATATATTATGTACCTAGATAATTAGAGTAGCGCTAGGTACAGTCAGTAAATAGGACATGTAGAAATATAATGAGTGTGCTTACATCTCAGTAGGCGTTCAAGGACAACCGACTGAGATGTACGTAAAGTAGAAAAGTTGGGGATCAGTCTAGTGATTACGTATGGAATGAAAGTAAGTCCGTTTAGGAAATAAGGAAAGTAGAGTACGACCGTAAGCTTGTACCTCAACACTCCCCCTCAAGCTGAAGGCGGCTCCTCAACTCCGAGAAGATCACGGAACTTCTGGATTTTCGCGCGCACAAGGGATTTGGTAAAGACATCGGCAATCATGTCGTTGGTCGGGCAGTAGATGACGGAGGCATGGCCGTTCTGGATAGTCTGCTGGATGAAGTGGAAGCGGACGTCGATATGCTTAGTGCGTGCATGGAAAGTGGAGTCCCGGGATAGCGCGATAGCACCTTGATTGTCGCAAAAGAGAGTGGTGGCGGCGTTGGAGAGAAAATTGAGCTCGGATAATAATTTCCGGAGCCAAATAAGTTCCTTCGCGGCGTGGGTGAGGGCGACGTACTCGGATTCGGTACTGGACAGGGTGACGATGGGTTGTTTCTTCGAGCTCCAGGCAATTGCGCCGGTGCCGAGGAAAAATATAAATCCGGAAATTGAATGACGGTGGATTTGCGAAGCCCAGTCAGCGTCCGAATAGCCGAAGAGGGAGCTGTGTTTGCCACCAAGAATGAGCCGGTGATCCCGCGTACCCTTGAGGTATCTGAAGATGCGCTGTACTGCCTTCAGGTGAGTGGTACGGGGGGACTCGACGAATTGGCTGGTGTGCGACACAGCAAATGCTATATCGGGACGGGTGCCACGCGACACGTACAGGAGCCTTCCTACGGCCTTGCGGTAGTGCTCATGCTGCGCGCGCGAGAGGAGCTGGTCGGAAATACCGGGTGCATCATAGTTAAGATCGACACCGGGCTCCATTGGAGTCATGACCGGTGCGGCATCCTCGAGCCCCATCTCCGCGAGAATCTCGTCGATGTAGGACTGCTGTCCCATCGAAATCGTCTTTGCGTCGAGATCTCGGGTGATATTAAAGCCGAGTAGCCAGTTGATCTCGCCAAGATCAACAAGCTCGAAGTGGTCGTTGAGCTGCTTTTTAATAAGCGCCACGGCTTCCAGGGTGTCGGCGACGATGGTGAAGTCGTCCACAGCTGATGCGACGATGGTGTAGTGCTCCCCAGATATTTTGAAGAACACGGCCTCGTCCGCGGAGCTGATGGTGTAGCCGAGAGATACAAAGACGGACGCGAGCTTTTGATACCACTCGCGCGCACCCTGTTTAGTGCCGTATAGACCTTTCTTGAGCCGTACAACGACCCGGCGCCCAGCATCACGTAGCGCCTGAATTTTCGGGGGCAAGGACCGAAATTTGGTATAGTGGGGAGGTAAGTCCATGTAGAGTTCTTCCTTGAGCTCGGCATTTAAATACGCGTTTTTAACGTCTGCTTGGTGGATAATGGAACCCTTGGAAGCAGCGAGAGAGAGGAGGGCGCGTAGAGTTTCGAGTTTAACGACAGGTGCGTACGTCGCGTCGTAATCGATGCCGTGGATCTGGGTGAAGCCTTTAGCAACAAGTCGGGCCTTGTATTTTGCAATAGCTCCGACGGCGTCCCGTTTGATCTTGAAGACATAGCGGCATTTGATGATGTTCGCGCCTGGCGGGGCTTGGACGTGTTCCCAAGTGTCGTGCTTCTCGATGCCGTCCAATTCGGCTTCGATAGCGGCTGACCAAGCCTCCGCTTTGGGACTTGCCAGCGCTTCCTCGACCGACTCGGGTGTCGACCCGTCCTCTGCCGCCTAGCTCTCCAGAATCCCCGGCATCGATAAAGAGGGCTGCTTCCTCTTCTTCAAATCCTTCCGCAACACTGGCGCGCTGTAGCTTCGAATAAAAGCCCGGGGCTTGTCGCTGGCGCATCCCACGGCCAGTATTTGGTTCTGGCTCGATGAGACCGTCGCGTCGCACGCGCCGTTCGTGTGGAGGAGGTGCCGGAGGCTCGGGAGTAGATGTGGTGTTCTGGGGCGTGGATTTGGTGGAAGTAACCTCGGAATCAAGGTGCGTCTTCGATTCTATCGACGTTTCGTCGACCTTGTCGCGTTGTGGGGTTGCGGTGTTGTCTTGGGTGGTCTCGGGAGCGGGCGGAGCAGTGGAAGCGGGCGGAGTGATTGGTTCCTCTCCCCCTTCAATCTGCACGGTTTCCTGCGCCGCGACGTCGTTTTTATTGTAACTGACGTCCCTCTCGACAGTAACCCGACGTGTACCTGGCCAATATATGCGCAGGCCGTCCTTGGTTTCTTCGTCGTAACCCACAAAGCAACCCTCAATTGCCGGGTTCGTCAGTTTAGGTGATTTCGTCCTTTTCACCCAAACCTTCTGTCCCCACTCAATGAGATTAGCCAAATTAGGCTTTTTCCCCGTCCCCATCTCGTGCGGCGTCTTCGCCTCGGGCAGGGCGGACGTCGGCGCGCGATTGCGCAGCCATACCGAATGTAGCCAAGCCTCGGCCCACAGGAATTTTGGCAGTCCGCTAGCGTCGAGCATCGCTCGCGTGCCCTCTACGTGCACCCGGTGGCTGCATTCTGACGCGCCGTTCTGCGAAGGTGAGTCGTGCACCGTAAGGTGCCGAACTGTGCCCTTGGATCGCAGATGTTTACTGAATTCATCAGACTTGAATTCGCCGCCACCGTCGCTGCCGAGGATTTCAATGACACTCTTGCGCTGGACTCTTGTCCAGGCCTCATAGTCTTTGTACTTGCCGAAAGCTTCGGACTTCTTCTTCATGAAGTAAGCCCGTTCTTCGTGCGAGTGCCTATCCTGGAACGTGAGGCTGTAGTCATTTCCCCCAAGGGAGGTGACCTCGGCTGGCCCCCAGGTATCCGCGACGACCTTCTCCCCGTATGCCTTGCGCCGCTCACTCTTGCTCTTTTTAGGGAACGGCTTGCGCGCAGCTTTCGCGCGAGTGCAAGGTTCGCAGAACTCCGGCTTGGAGTCCATGTCGAGCTCGATGCCAGTCACCATCCCTTTCCGCACCATGTCGCGCAGGTCGCTGTGGTTAATGTGACCCATTTTCCGATGCAACTCCGAGATCGACATGAGTCGCGAGGCGCTGGCGGCGGTAGGTGTTTCCTTTTTGGGAAATGATGATATTGACGCGGGGATGCGGTATAGGCCGCGAACGATCGGGATACGGCCAACGATTCGGGATTCGGGACGCGGTGTGCCCAGTACACACGTCCCATCCTCGAAGTGGATGATCCAGCCCTTCCGGTCCAAGCAACTGACCGAAATAAGGGTAAATGCGAGGTGAGGCGAATAATACGCATTTTTGAAAAGCGCGCGAGTCGGCTTTTCGCCGTCTCCCATTGGGAGTGGGACTTCTATGTCCCCTCGACCTGTCGCGCTGAACGTGCGGCCATCGGCGGCGCGTATGGGAACTGGTGGAATTTCCACGAAATTCTTGAAGCGCTTGCGGTTTGGGGAGAAGTGGCGCATCGCACCGGCACCCACTAGGATGTCCTCTTGGGAGGTCGATGTCGCCGATAAGGCAACTTCGTCGTGGTGCAGGGAGGTGGCAAGCGCGACCGTACTGGGCTCATCGTCGACGTCGCCCAGCATGATTGATGATGCGGCAACGTTATAGTCGCTGTCGCTATCGTCCTTCGCAGCGCTATTTGCGCTGTCAGAAGCTTTCCCTTTCTTCTTCCCCTTCTTCCACGGCGCCTGACCTTCCTTTCCTCCACCTTTAGTCCAGCAATCTTGCTTCGAGTGCCCGGGTTTATTGCAGTTCTCGCACGTCACCACCTTTTTACCCCCGCACGACCCGCGTCCCTTGCCCTTTCCGGATGACGCCGCCATAGCAGTCTGCTCAGTGGCGGCATCAACGTTCGCTTGAACGGTGCTTTCGTCGGCCGTCTCGTATACCTCCTGGATGAGCATGTCGCTGGTAAGTGTGCGTCCAGTGAGGCGGGAAGTGGCCGCGATCGTGGAAAGGAGGGGGCGGAATTTTTCGGGGAGCGAGGCCTTGATGTACGTGGAGAAGGCAGTGTCCGTGATCGGTGCACCCATGGAGTCGAGCGCCTCTTTGAGTCGCTGCATCTCGGTGATGTGCTTGACCACGTTCTCATCATTGAGACAGCGCATGGTCTGCAGCCGGGTGAGCGTGTCCATTTGGACCATCTCCCCCTTGTTCTCGAAGATGCTGGTGAGTGCCGCTAGCATTCGCTGCGCCGTAGGCTGAGATTTGATGCGCATGAAGGTAGCCTCAGAGACCGTCTCGTAGATGATTTGACGGACTTGCGCTTGCTTCTGCAGGTACTCGTCCAGCTTGTCTTCTCGCTCTTCTAACTCCGTATCCGACAGGGGAGCAAGCCGGTTTGGCAGGAAGAATTCCCCGTCGCGTTCGGTGAGGTCGGGTGGCGCACGGGCAGTTCCGACAACATGCCGTCGAAGACCTTTCGCAATTAGCGCGTTCATTATGAGGTCTTTGTACGTCCCCCAGTTCGATCCATCGTCTTTGAGTTTCGGGAGTTTCGTGATCTTCAGGGAGGAGGATGACATGCTGTGGTCGGACTCGGGGCCCATAACCTCTTGAAGGTATGGACACAAGGAGCTAGATAATTAGAGTAGCGATCTCAGTAGGCGTTCAAGGACAACCGACTGAATATATTATGTACCTAGATAATTAGAGCAGCGCTAGGTACAGTCAGTAAATAGGACATGTAGAAATATAATGAGTGTGCTTACATCTCAGTAGGCGTTCAAGGACAACCGACTGAGATGTACGTAAAGTAGAAAAGTTGGGGATCAGTCTAGTGATTACGTATGGAATGAAAGTAAGTCCGTTTAGGAAATAAGGAAAGTAGAGTACGACCGTAAGCTTGTACCTCAACATGCAGTACGTCAGCTTAATCCGAGGCGGAGGTGAACTTTCATTACATTGGTTCTGTTATCACAATCGCCTCGTTGGTAGGAAGGATCTTCAGAGTTGGGACCGGACTGTAGATGAAAAGTTCAGGTGACGGTGTAGCAATATTACGAGATTATTTGGCCTTGGTGGTTTTCAAGTTGCAGGCGGCGTACCCACAGCAGCAGGACTTTCTGTCGAAGTTTTCTCCGCAGCCAAATCTTCGGACTTCGATTGGGCTGTATCCGTGTATGCCAGAATACCTTTCAGCTCGGCTGGGTCCATTTTCTTAATTTCAGGGCTTGTCTAAACAGTCCTATCGTCTTCCATGAAATATTTCGCCTGGAGCCAGTGCTGCCATTCCCAGTAATTCTTGAACTGTGGATTTCAAGGCGTGAATGTCAAACATCGAAAACCCAGAAATCAAGGCGCACAAGTCCGCAAGAAAGCTACTCAAATATTAGCTTTAGATCGGCAATTCCTCGGTGTTGAAATTGTTCTGCGACAAAGCTCTTCAGATGATTGTACCGACGAAAAATATCACTCCGCCACGCAACTTTCAGATCCAGGAATCGGGTGCATACAGCGTCTTGTTGGAATCAGAGGTCAGTGGCAACGTGTCAGCCCGCCAGAGCCACGTGAGTGCGATGCGAACGTGGAGGAGACGTGGAGGGTACACGTCGTGGAAGTGGACGAGATGGGTCGTAGACGTGTCCGTAGGACACGTTGCACGTTAGTCTCACTTGTAGTCAGACTCCACAAGATTTATGATAAGTAGTCGATAAATCTTTTATATGGAGTTGCACGTACAGCCATCTGATGGAACCATGGAGACGCGTTGAAACGCGTCTGGACGCGTCTTTACTACAGTAAATCACCGGTCAATGACACAAACAAATAAGATTTTGCTTGTGTACTTATTGCAGGTGACTTTTGGCAATTTCAAGTCAGCCAATAGTCAAAAATATGCTTCTAGAATGCTATGAGAATTTCTTAGATTTTTGTGCGGGGGAATAGTAGGCAAACAACATAAAAAATGTTGTGTCATTGACTGGTGAACCCCAAATCAGTGCCAAACAATGACCAAACAATCACTTTATTGCCCTCATTTCTCAAGAACTATGGCATTCACTAGCCCAAATCCTCACCAATACATCTTTTCTGTGCCTAATCTGTCAGGGAAAGAAGGTTTCAGAGCAAGATGTCCAGCACAGGTGGAGAAAAAAACTGTGTCATTGACTGGTTTGTGTCATTGACCGGTGATTTACTGTCCGTGTTTGACGCGCTACACATTGTTTCTTCAGTCGGAGAATTCGAACTCAGCATTATCTAGTTCGCTATTGTTCTAGCTATTCACTGTACTCCTGAGGAGTATAAATACTGTACTTTACTCTGACTGAATATACCGTTTTTTCCCCTCCAATTTACTACACGTCTATCACCCAGATGACAGTGTCCAGGTGGTCCCAGAGCTCCTGGGGGTCGAATTCCTGCTTCAGACAGAGATGCATCTTTGCAACGTGTCTCCGCAACAGCAACGCTAGAGGTATGAAGATCGACTGGGTGAACGGATCAGGATCGCGCCAACTTGACTAACGAGCGACACATACCCCTTCGATGCGCTCACCGCGAAGAACCAACGACACGGTTTCGATGGCGTCGATATCGTATTGAAACCTCTCCAGGCGCCCCTTCAGAAGACTCTTGTGATTGAACATACCCGGCAAATTTTTCCTCTAGCCACGAGTCCGAGTCGTAGCGTTCGATGCTCGACGTCAGAACTGTGACATGCTTCCAGCAGCTCTCGATGTAGTCGTTGACATAGCGCAGATTCCCTGGCATCCTGATGACGATTTCGGCTTTGAGCAGCATCATTTGGCCAAACAGTTCTTCAATTTCGACGCAGTACTTCGTCGCGTAGATTTGCCAGCCGATTTCCCAGTACAAAATCCAGCGGGTAATACTAGCATGTGTATCAGTCGTCACTCGGCGAGCAACCGTGGATTTACCTCCAATCTTCGGGGCGCGCATGCGTAAATGCATTGATCTCGGATATCGTGGTGAAGCCCGAACCGTCCGGATCCAAGGCCTCTGGATCAACGCATCAGTGAGGAACGCATCAGTGAGGAACGCTGGCCACGAGTTGTGACCTATGTTCGAGATAGCGCAAACACTTGATCTGTAGATATTGGGCCATCCAGTCATCGGGCAAAGGTAGGAAGCCTAGCTATAGGCCGTGAAGCTGACGCCATCAAGCCGTACAACGAAGGCCGGGCGTGGAAGACTAATGTATAGGTGTGGTACGGAAAGGAGATGATAGCAGATCGGTCGGGAGACTGATTAAAACCAAAGCTGCCGAGCGGCAAAACCCTCGGTAATCTGAGACCGAAATAAAGCCCTCGGAATGACCGATTTTTTAAGGGCGAGCAGCTGGAAGGTCTGGTCTGTACTAACCCTACCCTGCTCTTCAGCTAAACACGTACATCGGTGGCCGTGGTAGGTTCCAACCGTGGAATTGGCATGGTGAGAGGGAGCTAGAGGGAGTGAAATGACCCCAGAGACAGAGAAATTAGATTTATTTGCTGAAGCCAAAGAAAGCCCCAGGCGGTGGAGATCTTGGGACCACCGGCATCGTCGGTGAGAAATGAGATGCAAGTCAAAATAAATCGCAAGTCCTCATTTGGCGGGAAGGGGAAGGACGGGGAGAAGAAGATACCGAAAAAGCTTCAGGAAGATGGGTAAGAATAGGCTCCTGCGCGAAAGTTGGGGCACTCTGGACGATGAAATATATGTGAACATATATGTGAACTACAAGCGGATGCCAACCAAGCGGACTTGTACATTTAGGGATTGCTGGCGCAGCATCGCAAGATCTACTTCGTCGTTAATCCGGGAATAGTTCCTAGCCTTCTCGGTCAATATGAGCGATTTCCAAAATGGCTGCTCGGATGGACGCACTCACCCACATTACACATCTTCCACCATGCTCCACACCTGCTGGATGCAGCCGTCCGCATTCAGACTATAAAACACATTCTCCTTGATCTTCCGGGCCCCCAAGCCCACCTCGATACTCAATCTCGCGGCGATCCTCTTCGCATGCTCGTCAACTACGAGGTCCTCGATGAAAAACGTGGATTGGTCGAGTATGAGGGCGCGATACTCGGTCGGGGAAAGGCGCTTGTCGTTGTGGATAATCTGGGGGGCAAGAAAGGGGTCGAGAGTCGAGGTGGGGAGTGCGTTGATGGCCTCGATGTATG
Source organism: Mycena albidolilacea (assembly GCA_029282495.1). Classification (NCBI taxonomy): domain Eukaryota; kingdom Fungi; phylum Basidiomycota; class Agaricomycetes; order Agaricales; family Mycenaceae; genus Mycena; species Mycena albidolilacea. Next base: position 462,367 of record JARIHO010000056.1, on the reverse strand, counting down.
TGCGATAGAAAGTTTGCAGATCTGTGTGGCTGGCCATGGAGGAGGAGAGTAAGACTTGAAGTCACTTGAAGGAGGGTCTGCCCACCGGTGATGGCATCATGATCAGATTGCCTTTGGATCTGGTCGGCCTCGGCCACCTGCATACTGTTCGATTTCCTTCAATTCGTATGGTCACAGGTCACAAGCACAAAAATCTACGAAATATTTCGTAGGTCACAGGGTCACAACAGATCGTCGGATCCATGGGAGGGTCGGGTCGGGTCTGGGTCGGGTCCGACCCGACCCGCTGACCAATGCTGTGGCGCCCCGACCCGACTCGCTTGCAGCTCAAGTAGTTTGATCTCGGCAATGAATTGATGCCAAACAAACTGGTGCCGCTACGAGCCGCTTGTCAGTCTAGTGCTGTGTAAGAAAGTCAATGATAAATAACACCACCTTTCCAACACTGTTATTAACAGGTAAATTACATTTCTATTAAATTCTTTTGGTAGACAAGCTTGTCATCTCGCTTGACCTCTCCACCTCCCGGTCTACCTTGTCTTCTTCCAATTTACAGGGAAGCAACTCTACAAATGGCCAGACCCGACATTCACCTTCCTCTCCAAGAGTGGCATCCTCGCGGAGCTCGGGCTCACTGAGGACCAGTTCCTTGACGTCGTCCAGGGACATTGAAGAGACAAAAGGCTAGCATATTATAATTAGTGATCATGATCAGCAGAACAACGGCGGCGCGGCGCGGCAATGGCCTACTTACAAGACAAAAGGGCCGCCATCTGATGGGCTCTGTCATTATTATCTGATTGATCTTATCTGCACCGCCCAGCACTGCCCCAGAGAGTCGGGTCGGGTCCAACCCGACCCGACCCTCCTATGCCTCAGACGCTCTCGGTCACAAGGGCTCAATACAAAAGGTTCTCACCAATTTAACACCAAAAATTCGCTCCGGGCGGCCCTGCGGGGCAGTTTTATACGAAAATTTTCGTAAGTCACACAGGTCGCAAGCCCGCATACAAAAGGATCATTTCATATTTGATGTCACACGCCAAAGTGCCGTACGAATTGAACGAAATGGAACAGTACTGGTGGAATAATAATTCTTCTGGCATCAGTCGCACAACAAAGAGAGGCTACTTTGAGGGGACTTGATTTGGTAGCGAAGTTTACTGCTCGTAGTATGCATGCTCTGCAGCACGAATGATCATTGAGCACCAACACCGACGTCTCTGTCGTTCTAAAATAACTTTAAGGACAAATCTAAATTACAGTCTGTGACTCTGTGACTTCCCGTAAGCATAGATTTATTTTTTGATTATTTCTCGCATTTTCGGCAGCGATGCCGAGGCACCCCATTGGCTTTGGACATTACGGCGTCATTCAGACCCTCTCCAAAGCTTAATTTATTTTTAATGTGGAGGGGGGTTAGCGACCCCTCAAATTTCTTCAGACTTGAATAAGCGGGCTTGTCCACATCTGGTCAATTGTCAGTCTTACTGCACTGTTGCCGAGCTGCCGCTTCTTCCGCTTGAGGTCCCGGAATCAACGGAATCTCTTCTTGCGGTGTGCCTCTGCCGCCGCCCAATGCGGCCGTGCTCCCGATCGGCTTCTGGACCCATTGCCAAATTCTTGAACCGTAGCTCAACTGAGGCTTCGCCTTTAAATCTTCTGAATGTTTTCGAACTGCAACACCACTGCAGTGAAGGCCCAAGGTGCTGGGTTCGCTGTGCCGAGATGAATATAATATTCCGAAATACTCTTACGGGAACCACCATCGAATAGATTTTGTGGCCAAATCTTGTTTGGCGGCATCACTGGCACCCCTCAAATAATCGCAAAATAATGTCTATCCTTACGGGAAGTCAACCACAAGGGATATATATGCAAAGTCGTTAGGCATAACCGGCGCTTCCTTCCTCTGAGTTCCATTGGATTAAATAAAATTATAAACAATCACTTTAATGACCAGAGCCGCTTGGCGACCTTCTCCATCTCGAGGTTCCACTCCCCGCTCCATTCCTTTTCTTTGCGGCACTGGCCTGTTTGCAGCTCGTACCGTAAGGCCTTGAGGATCTTCGCGCCGTCAAGCTCGCGCGTCAGCGCGGAGTCACGGCTGCGGGCATCGGGGGTGGGGAGTGTGAGGCTGCCGGCACGGCGGTGCCTTTGGGGGCGTGAAGCGCCCGAGGCGCTGCCCTGGGACGAGCGGGTAGCGGTGGAGAAGGAGCGTGCGAGCGCCGAGGACGTGTCGCACCGGATGGGCGGGGAGAGCGGGCGGACCCACGGCATGGTCAAAGGTGCGAGTGGAATTGGTAGCGAGAGGATGGGCGCAGGGACGTCCGCCGGGACAGGGACAAGGGCGGGGACGGCCGCGGCGGGGACGTGGGTCGCAGGGGTCGGGAACACGGCGCGCACGTTCCGGCGCTCCGTCTGCGCATGTGTGCGCCCGATGGTGGTGGCGGCGCGGAGGAGCTGGGGGTGTACGGTGGGCGGCGGGTTGATCATCTCCGGTGCAATGTTCTCGCTGAGAGTGCGCGTGAGCTTCGCGAGGCGGCGTTGGCGCGTGTCTTTTGCGCTGAGGGAGCGCGATAGCGTCGGCGGGGTGTTCGGCGTGGTGTTTGTCGTGGGTGAAAGCGGGGTAGAAGGGGAAAGCAAGGAGAGTGTGTGTTTATGCGCTGCTGGCGGATTGAGACTGAGGAAGAGGCGTGGGGTGGCAGATTGAGGCGAGCGGTGCCGGCGATCGCTGAAAGAAGAAGAGGGGGCAGAAGAAACAGCAACGCCGCTCTGCATCTGAATATACACTTGAACATGGTGATTTACTCCTTTGTAGACTGCAGCCTCGATGACTTGGGGAGTCGCGCCAAGGAGAGCCTGAAGCTTGCGGGTAGATCGCACCAGGCGACTCCGTTCAGCTTGAGAGAGCGCGTTGTGGGCCTGAGGAAGGGAAGACATGAGGAAGCAACAATCCTGTACAAGACGGCGTTTGTGAGCTATTAATACTGCGCACCGCGTCGGTTGCTAGTAAATCGGAAACTCTACTCCTTGGGACAGGGGAATGTCGACGTCAACTCTTCATTTCGGCTAAAAACGGGCTTAGCATCCTCGAGCTGGGCATGAAGATGTGAATGGATCTCTCTGAAGAGAAAATAAGGTCGCTTAGTAGTCCTGGTCCAGAGCGGGATTTTGGTGAGCACATCTCGTCTGCAAATTTTAAGAGGTTTCTAAAACGTCAAGCTGATCGGTTGCGGTTCGATGATCGATCGGACGAGAAGGAGTCACAACTTGGCATGCAAGAGACAAGGAAGATCTGCATGCGAGGGAGCGGACTGCGCAGTGGGATTATTATTTCTGGATCCTGGATTATTATTTCTCCGTCAAGGTCCGACTGAGTTGTATCTATCAATATGGCTGATTGGGCATGTCAGCGTGCATAATTACCGTCCATTCGTAAAAGTAGAGACACAGCCCTCGGAGCCACGACAAGACGAAGATGGTGGAGGGAAGCAAAAGGCATTAACCACGGCAATCATTCCGACCAGATCATTAGATCACTGATCATGTCGATCCTTTACCCTCCAACTTGAAGCAAACCTGAAGCGCAGGCTCCTACCTGCCGCGGTTTCGAGGTTCACAATCCTAGTAGCGTAGTTTTTATCGGAATCTGTAATCTAAACATATGGGGAAATTTGTGATGTTACTGGTGTTACTAGTGACAGAAGTTGGAGGTGAACCTCTCCACGGCACTTCTTTGTATTCGGGACGGAAGCTAGCCCATTTGCTGATGCAGTGCCCTTCATCCCAGACTAGACTGATTAGACGCGATGTGGACTGGTGGTTTTTCCAAAGCTTGCCGCAACCTGTGTCCTGCCGCATCAGAGTCTCGACATTCGTCACTATCACCCGATACTGGACAATTTCATTCAAATCGACATGGGGTGTGACGCGTGACCCATTTTACCTATTCGACATTTCGGCAGCCGCCGAATTTTTGTGTGACACCTCGAAAATTTCGGCATTTGAACTCAAATTTGTGTCTTTTTTGCCTTTTTTTTTTTTTTAGGCAATTTGGGGCCTGTGTGACCACTTGGAGGTTCGACAGAGGCCCGAGTGACGCGTGACCTCGACCAAAGTTCGTGATCGACAGGGGGTTGCGTGACGCGTGACTGCCGATTTGAACGAAATTGTCCAGTATTTTCCATCTTCGATGTCCTGTTCGCATCGCGTTCAAATAGACAGTTGTGTGGGAACAGGAGAACTGACCTAGAAATTCTGATGGGTAGCTGCGTCAGCGGTGATTGAACTGCCCTTGATACCCATTCCCGCAAGCTGTGCCACATTCTGGTCACCCAAAAGATTCAGGGGACTAACGACAAGCTGAATGCCGTCTGGCCTGAAGAGGAGCGGGAGCCAGAAAGGTAAGGTTTTTCCAGAGCCCGTGGCCGACACATAGACAACGTCTCCGTCCCGTTTGAGTATGGCTTCGACAACTTGGATCTGCCAGAAGCACGGCACATATCCGAGATGGGCCAAAGCTCTGGCGCGAATTTCGGCCAAGGAAGAAACCGAAGATGATCCAGAGGTCGGCCGTGAGAGAACAGCAGGCATCCCGGGCAGGGAACACGGTCTGTGTGCGAGCTTGAGACGCGTCCGTGGGCGACGACGCGTCGCGCTGGTGCCAGTTGCTTCCGGGGTCCTGTCGTGGCTATGTTGTTGACAGATGTTATCCGCCAGCCGCCGTGGAGAGGCCCACCCAAACTTTCTCGCTTAAATGATCTCACGTCATCTTAGTCTGTCATTCGGTAATCTCTGATATTTCTGAATCCACTCTGTGTACTGACTACTCTGATTGTGAGCCTCGAAACCGTGGCGGGTAGGAGCCTGCCTGAAGCGCTGCTATACGGCCTCTGCTGGGTGGAGTCCGCCGAAACATCATCCACCTGCGCCGAAACCGTCAATGACACCTATGAGAAGCGGATGGTGATAGGATCGCGCTTGTCGACGAGCCGCTGGTACACAATATTGCTCGTAAAGGAGGACCACTAGGTCAAGGTCAAGTAAGTCAGCACGGACAAGAAAGTGCCTTTCAACACGCCGGACTCACCCCGTTCCCAATAAACACTGCGGCACGGCGTGCAATCTCCATGTCCACTGCCATCGACACGTCCCTCTGCTCCGCATCGAGCACCAGGTCTTGGCTCGTTGCGACCGTCCAACCGTCTCGTTGCAGCGCGGCTTTAATCTCGTCAATCCATGCGCTCTTCTCGTTTGTCAGAAGGTAGAAAGTATCCAACACCGCGCTGTCCGTGCCATTCAAACGTTCCATGTGAGCGAGGTACTCCCGACGCGCACCCGCCGCTTTCTTCACAACGGCCGTGATATCGGGCCAACAACGCGCGAGGAACCGCTCGTCCTTCCCCGGCGCGTCGGGCTCGGGCACGAAGCGATCTGGCAGGTGCGGGAAGAGGCTCCAGCTGTAGAAGGCGGTGTTGATGTAGGTCAGCCAGCGGCAATGCGCCTCGTAGTCGCCCCGGCGGAGGTGTAGCGCAAGCATGCGCTCAAATGGATTCCGTTGCGCTGGGTGCGGCGGGCGGGGCCCGCGGGGCAGGAAAAGGCCGGCGTTGTTGTCGACACCCGCCCGCGCGATCGGCGAGGCATTGAGTAGGCGCGAGATGGGGGACTGGGCGAAGGCGTCCCAGAGCGTGAGCAGCCGCGGGCTGCCCCACAACCCGAGGTCGAACGTCTGCGGAAAGGTATCTTCCTCCCCGGACGCAGGGACGACCTCTACGCAGCGCTCGGGTGCGTCGCGGAGGACTTGTTGCCAGTGGGCGAGTATCTCGATGCCGGGGGCGTGCGCCACCGCGGGCTTCACGTCGCGGGTGTTGATATACCTGCGCTCTTCGCGCGGGCAGACCACGTCGAACCAGTCTGAGGAAATGGCGCGCGGGGCGGGGTCGCCCGGCTCGAATGGCCCGCCCACGACGGGCCCAGAGACGATCGCAGGGAGTGGCGTGTGCGGATATGTGTCTACCCACTTCTCCTTCGGCCACTGGTAGTGCTCCTCTGCCCAGATATAATCCTGGAACACGTATGCGCGCCCCGAGACGTACGCCAGGTGCGCATTCATCAAGCTATAACACACGGTTCGTCAACGCGGTTGCTTTGAACAACTCCAGGATGTTGATACCACTTACCGGTCATTGAAGCAGTTATTCCACCCTATCCAGTTCGCTTCATTCGAGAACTTCACGTATCGCCCGGTCTTGCCCTCGGGGAATGGGAGCGCCAGGTTGTGCTGCGGCAGCGCGGCTTGCCACCGCCGTAGCGCCGCGTACTTTGGTGGCCCACTCTGCGCACCCCAAAGCCCGCCGTCCGCGATGTAGAGATTATACTTCACCTGCACCTTGCGCCGGAATTCGGAATCTCTGCCCTTGACGAGGCCGAACACGGAAAGCACGACGAGCGCGATGAACAGGAGGACGCCGCGCCGGCGCCATCGGAGGAAGAAAGTGGGGGGCATGTATGTGGGTCTCTGAAAATGCCAAGACGGGCGTTCGGTCTGCTGTATATTAAGAGAAACGAGATGAACTGACCATCTTTGATTATTCCCCGCTCGCCAAGGTCTCCGGGTGCTTCCCGGGTTGCGATATAGGATATCGCTACACGGGACGGGTCCGAATAACGAAAACGTGTGATCTAATGTCGCTCGATTCTCGAGAGATGCACGCTTCTTCCGGTCGGTGGAACAAAAACGCGATCAATATTGCACGGTTCACCTGGGGCTCCAGAATTTCACAGACCACACCGAGACGCCTGCGACTCGAGGGGAGAAAGGTAGATTTGTTTTTCTTGCGCACTTCGCGCACTTACGGTGTGTTTATATTGATGTGGACAGCCTCCGGGCACAGGGCTTGAAGACGGCAGAAGACCACGATCGACATGCTGCGCAGTTGTTAGTTATCTGAGAATCTCGGGGACCCGAGGCCGCTCCCGAGGCCGCTCCCGTTCGCTCGTCGCCAAATTTTAAATCACACAGGCCGAGGTTCAAGCTGGCGATATCATATATGATTTTTTTGTTAGTTCAACGCACAAGTATCAATCTGAAGAGTTTGCATGCATAAAATTGCCTTTTGGGTTAACGTGGTCCCTTCACCTGAGAAAATGCCAAATCCGGGCTACATACGGGGTGTGGCTCGTGTAGCACGACGCGCATTTCCGGTCATTCACAGCAGAAATATCGTGCGGCGAAGCTTCCCCTTCGACATTTCATTTGGCGTCCAGCGTCGACCGCATACATAGCCGCGCCGTGCTTGGTCATCTGGACCCTCGTGCGGGACTAGTCGGGTTCATCAGCAGGATGGGGTTCCTTCCTCGTTGTTCTACTACAGTTCGACGGCACTTCGCCCACCCTCCGCCCTCCGAGCTATTGAGTATCGACCCGTGGTATTTGTTTCTCACTCGCAGTACCCCCGCCCACCCCCAGCGGCGAGCGCTCCCCCTACGTCCAATTTATTTGAACGTAACGTCGGGGCTGAGCAAGGCGACAGCCGGAATCAGAGTGACGGAGGATCGTCGACGTTAGCTTTGTGAAATAAGGGTCGAGCTTCGGACTGGGAAGTTACTCGTAGACACTACAAACGATTGAATTTCGTACGTACCTAGGTAGTTTGTATGTTCGAGCAGAGCATTGAAAGGCTCATTCAAGGAAGATTCAGTGAGAAATAGTGGGCGGCTTCAACCCTAATCAAGAGGCATCGAGGCGGAGTGTTGAAGTTGAAAACCAAAGGTGGTTTGAGAAATTGAAATGGGAGTTAGAACTAAAAACCAACTAGGTCAGAACCGGCCGCTGAGAACAGAGAGGTCAGTTTCGACGTGCTGAATGAATGAAAACGCGGACCGATCTACGTCTGAGCATAGACAGTTTGCGGGCGAGACTAGATTCAGACCAAGGAGGAGAAGGCTGGGTGGTGCAGTTGAGAAGGGAGGCCCGGGGCGGAGAGGGAACGATCTCAAACCAAGCAGATTCATATAGTAGTTAGGACTGCCGCCCGTTCAGCTACCTTTACGGCAACTGCCATCGATTCGATGGCCGTTTTTAAGGTGGTCAAACCCTCGACGGGACGGGAGACTTACGAGGTACGAGCTTCATGTTCTTGTAGCGCACGAGAGACTACCGGCTACTAGACAGCCGTAACGGCCGTAATTACGGTAAAGTTATCGTGGTAATTTTATCTTTAGAATAGCGCTGAGAATAGATATCCCTCATGCAACATACATATATTTGCTCATCTTCCTGTTCTTCGGCATCGGCCAATCATCTTCGGCATCTGCCGAATAATAATAAAGAAGTTTGCCGCCCTTCTCGCCCAATAGAGGTGAAATACATGCAGGAGTTGCATTCGATAGGCAACCCTTGCCACATAGAGATATATTTGCACAGAATAATCAGTGAAAGGGTCGGATTGAGCGAGGAGTTGAACAACGCATCCAACGGCCGTTACGGTCATTGTTTGACGGGCCGTTGAGGTAGGTCAAAAATGGCCAACGGGACGGACACGGCACCCGTTCAACGGGTGCCGTGAAACCGTCTTAATCGTAGTTGGGCCCGGGTTCGTTTCAGCTTGAAGTGGAATCTTAAGCGCTGTCCCAGATGTCTGGGCGGGGTACATCGAATTCGGGTCAGGCCCGAGGAGGGCTCTCAGGCAACCGAGTGAAAGGGAGAAATTTGAGCGGACCGGATAAAGGAAATTCGGAATGTGATGGGAAGACGACTCGAATGACACCGGGGTCAGTTAAAAGGAGGCTGAGGTCTGCTGTATACAATCAAATGGACTCGAACCCGTCGGCGCGCACGAGTGGAGCCTATTAAGTTGAAATTGAGTCTGGGCGTGGATATTTAGACTAGTTCTTTTGGAATTAATTGAACCGATGACCAGTCAGTTTAAGAGGGAAGGGATCATAAATGTAAAGACGGAGACGCCGGAGTACATCAAGGGTACATAGGTCAACAATGGTATAGCACAGAATCAAATGAACATGAAAATGCACGCACCAGGGTTGAGCATGGATTGGATCTCTGAAGCGTCGACGATAGCATGCAGTGCGAGGCGAGGTTAATCCCCGAGAAGGAAGCTGGACAGAGTATAATATCTAAGTACTCACTGGCAATTTTAACGGGGGAATGGTTGGTACTTGGGTCGGAGTCAATCGGAAGAGATGGGGTGTGCAAATGAGACAAAGATTCACCTCAGGCTCGGGCATTTTTGCTTTGCGTTGGCTGTATGTCGAACCGCAAAAAGCAGGGGTAAAGAGAAAGATGCGGAGATGAGAAGTGAATGCACAAATATCAAGGTTGAAGGATTCATTTGGGAGGCAAGTCGTGGTCAGGGCTAGGTATAGATGCCTGTGACGAAGACCATTTACCTCGATACCCGGTCCCCAGAAAAGGCAAAGAAAACCAGTTGATCAATTTCGACGCTACAGAGTTCGACATCTACATATCTCCAGCCATCAGATCCATTCCTACATCTTGGATAGTCCGAGGAAGAAAACGAGGCCGAGCTGGACATTCATCAGGAATCTGAACGTCCCGGAGAGCGCAAGGATTCCTTCGCGATGTAGGCTGGTAATTCTGAAAATGTAGTGCAAATTAGCAGCTTCGCGGAAAATAAATACTGCTATGTACTCACCCTGAGCAAGACCCTGAGTCTCGCTTTCTGAATCCTCGGCAGAGTGGCCCAACCGCAGCCTGTGCTAGCTGAGTCGTGAGCACCTTCCTCTGGATAAAAAACCTCCACTTCGCCCTCTATTGAGGTGGATTAAGTTGCTGAGGATAACAATCGGGTTCCATGGAAAGTTCACTTACCGACATATTCGTTCGCCGATATCACGATCTGCGGATCGTATGACTCGGCCTCTGCATCCCAATCTTCTTCTGCCCCTTCAAAAGCCCCTTCATTCACTTGTAAAATGTCTGACTCAAAGAGAAAGTGACATTGAGGACGACCGCGGATGGTAATTGATAACCCGAATTGCCCAGATACCGGATGACCTCCAGGACGCCTGGGTGGAATCCTTTGCCCCGGTGGAATTTTCGTAGTCCCTCGCAGATACCAGCATCTCAAAAATTCCCCTCCATTATAAGTATTAACTGGAAAGAGGGAAATCCAATTTGTGTTTCCTTGAGATTGAGGCGATCAGCACCGGATGGATCGAGAGACCAATATGTGAGACAGTCAGGCCATCGAAAAGAGGATGGACCGGTTGTGAGGTCTCTTCAGGGGCAGAGAAATAAGTCAAATACTATCAGCACAGGTAGCCCCAAAATAATGAAATAAAATACCGGCGCCGTCCTCTATGACAACTCCCTCCGCTTCTTCAGAAGTCTGCCAGCCAAAAGTACGGATGTTCACATTTGGCTTATAAGCAATCTCAACGGAGTCTTCGGGCGGATGGCTTGAAGAAAAGGAAAATATTATACGGAGCGGACTGGGTCTGCGCGGCGGGATTATGATTTCTCCTGAATTATTCAAGGTGCGACTGAGTTCTATCTATCAATACGGCTGATTGAACATGTCTGCGTGGCTAATTACCGTCCATTCGTAAAATTAGAGACGCAGCCCTCGGAGCCACGATGGCAAGTGCAAGGAAGCAAATGGCATTGGACGGCCATCATTCCGACCAGCTGCAGATCATCAGATCACTGATCATGTCGATCCTTTACCCTTGACTGCATCCAACTTGAAGCAAACCTGAAGCGCTGCTATACGGCCTCTGCCAAGTCGCAGCGCCGAAACATCATCCACTCGCGCCGAAACGGTCGATGGCACTTATGAGAAGCGGATGGTGATAGGGTCTCGCTTGTCGACGAGCCGCTGGTACACGATATTGCTCGTAAAGGAGGACCACTATGTCAATGTCAAGTGGATCAGCACGGACAAGAATGTGCCTTGGAACACGCCGGACTCACCCCGTTTCCAACAAACACTGCGGCACGGCGTGCAATCTCCATGTCCACTGCCATCGACACGTCCCTCTGCTCCGCATCGAGCACCAGGTCTTGGCTCGTCGCGACCGTCCAACCGTCTCGTTGCAGCGCGGCTTTAATCTCGTCAATCCATGCGCTCTTCTCGTTTGTCAGAAGGTAGAAAGTATCCAACACCGCGCCGTCCGTGCCATTCAAACGTTCCATGTGAGCGAGGTACTCCCGACGGGCATCCGCCGCTTTCTTCACAACAGCCGCGATGTCGGGCCAACAACGCGCGAGGAACCGCTCGTCCTTCCCCGGCGCGTCGGGCTCGGACACGAAGCGATCTGGCAGGTGCGGGAAGAGGCTCCAGCTGTAAAAGGCCTTGTTGTTGTTGGTCAGCCAGCGGCAATGCGCCTCGAAGTCACCCCGGCGGAGGTGTTGCGCAAGCATGCGCTCAAATGGATTCCGTTGCGCTAGGTACGGCGGGCGGGGCCCACGGGGCAGGAAAAGGCCGGCGTTGTTGTCGACACCCGCCCGCGCGATCGGCGAGGCGTCGAGCAGGCGGGAGATGGGGGACTGGGAGAATGAGTCCCAGAGCGTGAGCAGCCGCGGGCTGCCCCACAGCCCGAGGTCGAACGTCTGCGGAAAGGTATCCTCCTCCCCGGACGCAGGGACGATCTCTACGCAGCGCTCGGGTGCGTCGTGGAGGACTTGTTGCCAGTGGGTGAGTATCTCTATACCGGGGGCGTGCGCCACCGCGGGCTTCACGTCGCGAGTGTTGATGTACCTGCGCTCTTCGCGCGGGCAGACCACGTCGAACCAGTCTGAGGAAATGGCGCGCGGGGCGGGATCGCCCGGCTCGAATGGCCCGCCCGCGACGGGCCCAGAGACGATCGCAGCGAGCGGCGTGTGCGGATATGTGTCGACCCACTTCTCCATCGACCATTGGTAGTGCTCCTCTGCCCAGATATAATCCTGGAACACGTACGCGCGCCCCGAGACGTACGCCAGGTGCGCATTCATCAAGCTATAACACACACAGTTCGTCAACGCGTTTGCTCTGAACAACTCCAGGACGTTGATGTCACTTACCGCTCGTTGAAGCAGTTATTCCACCCTATCCAGTTCGCTTCGTTCGAGAACTTGACGTATCGCCCGGTCTTGCCCTCGGGGAATGGGAGCGCCAGGTTGTGCTGCGACAGCGCGGCCTGCCACCGCCGCAGCGCCGCGTACTTTGGCGGCCCACTCTGCGCACCCCAAAGCCCCCCGTCCGCGACATAGAAGTTATACTTCACCTGCACCTTGCGCCGGAAGTTGGGATCTCTGCCTTTAACGAAGCCGAACACGGAAAGCACGACGAGCGCGACGAACAGGAGGACGCCGCGCCGGCGCCATCGAAGGAAGAAAGTGGGGGGCATGTATGTGGGTCTCTGAAAATGCAAAGACGGGCATTCGGTCTGCTACATATTAAGCGGAACGAGATGAACTGACCATCTTTGATTAATTCCCGCTCGCCGAGATTTCCGGGTACTTCGCGGGTTGCGATCCAGGATATATTACACAGGACGGTCCAAATAACGAAAACGTGTGATTTAATGTCGCTTGACTCGAGAGATGCACGCTTCTTCCGGTCAGTGCAACAACAACGCGATCAATATTGCGCGGCTCACCTGGGGCTCCAGAATTTCGCAGACCACACCGAGACGCCTGCGATTCGAGGGGAGAAAGGTAGATTTGTTTTTCTTGCGCACTTGGCGCACTTACGGTGTGTTCATATTGATGTGGACAGCCTCCGGGCACACGGCCTGAAGGCGGCAGAAGCTCGGCATGCTGCGCAGTTAGTTATCTCGCTGCTGTGGAGATGCGAGGCCGCTCCCGTTCGCTCGGTGCCAAATTTTAAATAACACAGGCCGAGGTTCAAGCTGGCCAGTGTCGCGATATCGTACATGATTCTTTTGCTGGTTCAACGCACGAGACCATCACTGAAAAGTCTGCATGTATAAAATTACCTTTTGGACTCCGTTCAACTGAGAAAATGCCGAATCCGGGGATGAGAAGCAGAAACCGCGGCGATATCGTCTCCACACGGGTGATATACTCCATACACAGTCTTCCCTCATATCGGATCTGTTTCAAGTTCACGGCAGAAATAACCGGCGGATAGCTGTGTAGTTTATATAGCAGCGTAGTGCTTGGCATTTAATCGCATCGTCTCAGGCTCGCTCCAGTTTTTTTTTTTCACTGGATTACGGGCGTCTGACTGACAGCTACGTCGACGACTGTGGGATCATGAAGGCAAAAGAAGGCTCAGTGGCGAGGTGTTCCAGGATTGGAACGATAGTCTCACGAATGTGTTGAAGTACATCTCGGAAGACGAATCCAGGCTCAACCTTCAAGCTTCAAGCATCAAACGATCGCGAACCAGGAGGTTGGCTACTGGGTATAGCGCATGATTAAGCCTGGTGCTCTTGATCAGATGTGCGCGGGGTGCTGGAAAGTGGTTCGCGGGGGCTTCAGCTCCGAGCCGCTGTTATTTGAATGCTCACATTCACGGGCGAAGGGTCCTGAGGAATCCAGGATGTCGCAGTTTGGGGACTGCTTCGCTTCCGGGCTGATACGGATCGCGCGCCGGGGCCGTAGTTGCATCCACTTGATACTAAAGATTTGCTTGGCTTCGGCATAAGTCCGGCAAGAAATTCTAGAAATCCCGTGGCGGGGTCAATTTGCGAGACGAACCCCCAGCGAGTTCAGCCCGTGCGGCGGCATCTGGGTGGAGGGTGGAGGGACCATATTTATCTCAAAGTGTCGGACGACGATTCGAGTTTAGGCGGTGATGAATGACGAGAGCAACTTCTGTTGGGAGTAGTTAGGTGTGTCTCCAAACTTGAATGTTTCGAGGAGCGGCCATGCACGGCGGGATAGGTCCGACATGATAGCGTCGTCAAGGACAATGAATCGGGGAGGTCGGTGGAACATGACCGAGCCTGTGGATAAATTCGATGGATTTGGCCACAGATATAGAAGTGAGCTCCAGTCTGCGCAAGCTTGCTCATGGTCACCAACCGAGATAACTCAGTCCTTCGGAAAGACATCAAGACAATAGCCTGAGGTTCGGCGCGTTCCATTATGGAAGGTCTTGCACACCATCAGCGATGGAATTGACCTGGGTCCTGCTCCTGGGACAGCTCAGCTGTCGATTTTTGAAATGAAAAAATTTTGAGGCACGATCTTACGAGGGAGATCGCGGATAACTTATAAGTACAGGTGGATGCAGGGAACAAAACATCCACGATCTGCAACCAGGTGATGACGTATTAGTGGGATCATCCGGGTTGCCCTACGGCAATTTCCGGCTCATACTTATCTATCGTCTTCCACACCAACCACACGCGTCGAGAACGATGCTAAAACTATGTAGCCGCCCACAACCCCGCGCACCCGACGCCCTTCCCCGCACCCTTGACGCAAATGGCCAATCAAGTGGTTTGTAAGGAGCGCCAGCGCGTCACGGGTCAGTGGGCTCGCGTTGGGCGAGCCTGCGCGCGAGCACGATCAGTGTGTCGTCAATGGGTCCAGTGGCGTGCAAGCTGAAGATCTCGCGCCCAACGGATACTCACCCGATTTTGGGCGCGTGCCGGGAAGTCGGTGAGTATCGTTTCCTTTCTTTTTACCCTTCTTGGATGTGTTTGAGCTCGTACTTTGGTGGGGATGTTCCCTAGCTTTCGGGCTATTTCTTTGGAGGTCTTCGCCTATTACGGCCTTTTTTTCGCCTTTTCAGGCCGCTGCGGTGTCCTTTGCGGCGCGGCGGTACCCATGCCCGTGCTTGTGAGTTGTGAATCCCTGCCCTCCTTCCACTTTGCTGCCGTCGATCCCCGACGTTCGGTGGGTCATACGTTCGGGGGTTCCCTGCCTCCTCCATGCCATCTTCGCTCGTGCGCAGTGAAGCGACAGACGTCGTGGGTGGAATTTATTCTTGGCTGCCTCTTCATTTGTTGGGTCCTCGGTTTCGATGATAGGGCGCTCCAAGCGCCGTCTTTGCGAATTCCACCCCGACGTAGTCGTACATCTGCGTCCTCACAAGGACTGTGTGCACGCTTCTTGCACTGGGGCCCGGTGTATCGACTGTTCTTCTCCCGAGCATCCAAGCCCACGCTTGTGTTTTCTGTGTTTGGTGGCGCGTACGCCCGCGCGGTCGGGCATCACCCCGCTGGGAGGTACGAATGGGCTTCGTCCCTGCCCGTAGATTAGATGGCTTCTTCCTTCGTCATCTCAGGCTTCAGGCAGGCGTTCGCTCGCTCGTACTGCGGGTCCATTTTGGGGGATGCTCCCGACGGCATTTGCTGCTCTCAAGCGCACTCGTCTTTCCTTCCTTCGATGTCCTCCATCCTTTCATGCTTCTTTCCCTTTTGGCTTCGCTCTTTGTTTCGTGTCTGTACCGACCTAATGCTCTTTCCTTACAGCTCCGCCTCGATCTGACCCGCCTCTCCCCGCATGATATCGACGAGTACAGAAACTGTAGCAGGTGCGGATCGCTGCATGTCTCTTGCTCCCACTGTGAACTTACCTCACCGTCTGCCCAGAGTATAATTATGGCATCAAATTTGTTTCGACGTCCGTGCTGTACATGTGTCTTCGACCGGAATATCTCGTCAGCTCTGCCCGCCCGCCTGTTATGTCTTCCGGAGCGAAGTGGCCTCCCGCCGCTGGGATGCTGCTTCCATCCGACTGCCCAGACACGCAAGGAGAGTATATGTACCCCTCGAGTGCCACTGGTGAACGCCCCTGGTCCCATGTCCGAGTGTAACTTGCTTCGGGTCCGGCTGGCATGTGTCGACAATTGTGGACGGACGCGAGCTACATACGGGGTGCGGCTCGTGTAGTACGGCGCGCGCATTTCCGGCCATTCTCAGCGGAAATATCGCGCGGCAAAGCTTCCCCTTCGATATTTACATTTGGCGTCCAGCGTCGACCGCAAGCCGGGTCCATCAGCAAGATGGGGTTCCTTCCTTGTTGCTCTACCACCGGTCGACGGCGCTTCGTCCACCCTCCGCCTTCAGAGCTATCGAGCATCGGCCTGTGGTCTTCGATTCTCACTCGCATTTCCCCCCGGCCACCCCCAGCGCTCCCCCTACGTCCAATATGTTTGAACGTAACTTCGAGGTTGAGCAAGGCGGCAGGCGGAATCAGAGTGACGGAGGATTTTCGACGTTAGCTTTGTGAAATAAGGGTCGAGCTTCGGACTGGGAAGCTGCTCGTAGACACTACAAACAATTGAACCTCGTACATACCTCGCATACCTCGGTAGTTTGTATGTTCTAGTCAAGAATTGAAAAGCTCATTCAAGGAAGAGTCAGTGAGAGATAATGGGCGGCTTCAACCCTAATCAAGAGGCATCGAGGTGGAGTGTTGAATTTGAAAGTTGAAGGTGGTTTGAGAAATTGAAGTGGGAGTTGGAACTAAAAACTAACTAGGTTGGAACGGGCCGCTGAGAACAGAGAGGTCAGTTTCGACTCGCTGAATGAATGAAAATACGGACCGATCTACATCTGAGTATAGACAGTTTGCGGGCGAGACTAGATTCAGACCAAGGAGGAGAAGGCTGGGTTGTCTGTGGTGCAATTGAGAAGGGAGGGCGGAGAGGGAACAATCTCAAACCAAGCAGATTCATATAGTAGTTAGGGGTCTCTTCGGGGGCAGAGAAATAGGAAGTCGGGAGGGAGGCTTCCAGTACTTGCTGATATTTTGAGCTCAAACTTAGCATTCCTCACAAGAACTGTCAGACGTTAATAAGAGTATGAAACGAACCGCCGGACGAAGTATCACCGTAATCCTTGAATTTCGACGTGATCTGGAAGCGGCGGAAAATATGGCTCGCTTGAATTAGCCAGGAGATGTCGTTCACGAACCAAAACAGTAGCGAGACTACACTGTTCGATACGGCAGTGGCCTTGAAACTTATAGATCAAATACTATTATATTAGGGGAGTTCACGATAGGCCGTATTATCTCGTTTGTGGAATAGAATAATTGAGTGATGGGATGAATATTTTTACAAAATAAAAATATTCCACAAACGAGATTAAATCTCGTTTGTAGAATAAACATTTTTTTGTGGATATATGCGTGTGTATGCTTGAGTAAGCTACCCGTGATTCCTTCCTCCCATCGCTTCCCATGGCGAAGAAGGCCAAAGCTCCCACGGCTGAGACCATCGACTACCATCGACCAGCTCGAAGCTCGCTTGGCAGACATGAAGAAGGTGGCCGCCTCTATGAGGTGTGTACTGAGGGAAACACCATGGATGATAGCGTCGTCGGTGTCGGTGTCGGTGTCTGATCCCGATTCATTGTCAAAAATATATATTTGTTGTTGTCCAAGAGGTTGGAAAAAAAATAATTAAGCATATCATGCCGAATTTTGTATTTAAGCCTTGGCCAGGGGGACCGACCGACCACGGCAATCACCGGCTGATGGCATCATTCTCAGTAAGGCAATTCCTCACGTCGTGGAGCGTTGAGAACACGAAGGAGCTCGTGCATTGGTACTCAGTGTGTATTTCAAGCGTAGATAGCCATAGAAGATTTTTATTTAGTTGAAATTTAGTCAAAAAACAGACCGGGATCGGCTAAACTCGTGTGCAATAACGCGTTGTTGATGCTCAATACCCTTCTTTTGTTTCGATTTTTTGGACTTGCGCTGCGTCTTCGTGTGCCTATTGTCCCGCAATACTTTCAGCAATCCTTTCTCCGTTGCTGAAATTGTGTGTGCGTCATAAACGGATTGTGGTAAGCCAGGGTGGCATTCTTTGAAATGTCTGTAGAGCACGTATTTCCAGATAATGGCGGAACAGGAAGATGTGGGGCAGAGAACTGGGACATTAGAAGACGGATTCTTCGTCTTGGAGACGCTGGCGGTTTGATAAGAGAAGCGACTGTACCCTGGGCAGTTTGATCCGCCCAGCTACGATTACACAGAGTCAATGACACATCATGTCGTTACTTCCAATTTGAGCGAATATTGATAATATGGGGATTGAAGCTCTTCAAAGTTTTTAGATACATGCTAAAGTGTCCCAAAGTCATTTGGGATCCCATCCAGAGCCCCAGTAGGTCTTGTTCAAAAAAAAATTTTAAGGGTCTGGTGGGGGGACCGACCGACCGGCATGATACCATCAATTTCTCACGTGCGAACCTCTTGTTGTTGTCAGTTACCGTCTCCAGCAGGCGTAGAGCCGTGATGAGCTCGAGTGCTATGTCGGTAGTCCACTGGCGGTCGGTTTGTCGAGGCATCGTGGAGGGAGTAAGAGAAGATTGCGCCAGCTGATCTAGGGGCTGGTCAGATGACTACATCGTGTGATACGGAGAGGTACGTTTTTAGCTCATGCAAAGAAATAATAACATTTGCGGTCCACAAATGGGGTGATCATGAATTTAATCCACAAACGAAGATTTTATTTGTCTCATCACTCGATTATTTTATTCCACAAACGGGATAATATGGCCTATCGTGAACTCCCCTATTAGCACAGGTAGCCACAAAATAATGAAATAAAATACCGTGTCCAACCGTCCATGACAATTCCCTCCGCTTCTTCAGAAGTCTGCCAGCCAAAAATACGGGTGCCCACATTTGGCTTGTACGCAATCTCAACGGAGTCTTCGAGTGGATGGCCTGAAGAAAAGGAAAATATTATACCTAGATTCACAGTCATGAAGGGGAAAATGGTGATATTTCGATATCGTGCGAGGTTGAAACAAATATGGTGATACTCTCCCATTGTCAGCGATTCAACGACCATGTCCTCTGCATTTGATGCACCGAAAATTCCCGGTATTTCCTCCCAATAGAGGACAGGCACGTCCGAGCCTGGATCACTGGGTGGTATGAGCTCTGCACAGAGTTGACCAGAGGAGCGATGTATCCACAATTTGGGGTTGTCCCACTCCTTAAAGAATTATCAGAGAAGTCAGGTAACCTGAGGATAAACTCACTAAAGTCCATTGAAATGTGGAATACACATGATTGTTTGCTACCTGCCCGGGTGTCAGGAACTTCAACAATGGGGAAAATATTCTTACATGGAAGTCCAACATCTTTTGATGAATGAGATACAACAGATGGGTTTCAACAGACACTTACAGAGTAGGCATAGATATACACTGTCGCAAAACGTGAATTTCGATAACCGTCCTGGAATTGTCGAAATGGCACAAGATCTAATACAAATGTACAAGAGGTGGGCGGTAGAAGAATTTTTGAAATCAACCTCTTTTCAACTACAGGCGTACTTCCACACCTCGTATATCTTAGAAAAACTTTTTTCCAGATATTCACTGCTGCGGAATGATCGTGTTAAGGTTTTTTACAGCGTGATCACAGGAACCGTGCATTCAAAAAATATTTTGAAAAATACCAGTAGGCAGTCAGGCCTCTGTAATCCCATCCTGGAAGAGGTTCAATTCGTCACCCTATGGCAAGAGGTAGGCGAAAATATTGAAAAGTACATCAACCTCATTTTGGGAAGAGTTTATGACCCTGATTGTGAATCTGAAAATGACTTTTAATAAAAGTGAAAATTGGGTGGGAGGGACCATGATTTTATGGTTCCTGATCGACCAGTCATCAGAAAAAATCGGGAAAAATTGGAATCAGAGATTCGGACCCCCGAAATGGGGGTGTCACTGTGTTCCGGCCCCTGATACATGACACCGTTTCGAGAAATCTAGCCACCACCTAGCCGGAGGTGGTGTCTAGCTGTGTCTAGCCGGCTAGTCACAACAATAACAAGGTGTGACGAGGCGCCTAGACACACCTCCCGCCGCCTAAACTTGGTAAGCGAGCAGGGTTAAGGTGGGGACTGAGCGGTCCTGGCAGTGTGGTGCAACCGGCTGATAGGGAACTGCTACATGGTAGGGTGTGGAACAGGATACAGGCAGAGCTCAATGTGAAGAAAACTTGCTAGTGTAGACAGAGACATGTCGAGGTATACGCAGCCGCCTCGCCGACTGACATCTGCGAAGCCGTTGCAGCCATCGGTGGGCCTCGCCAAGGCTGTGTGCACCTAAGCGAGAAAGCGCTGTTCGAGATCTTTGATGACGGCTACACAAAGCTCGCGGCACCTCGGCAACGGTTCCGTGGGCCTAGACATCCCACACTCTAGCCGAGGCTGGAACGCAGTGCTTGTGAGCTGTATTAATCAAGGCTGATTTGTGCTCAATTGTGTTAAAGTTTGGGGTAGAGTCTCTGGGCGCAGTACAATCCAGGTGAGGAAAAGTATATTGCATTTGTTGGGATCTGTTACAAACACATGAAGGCTGTACAATGTACGTACAGGTTTATATACGTTTGACACCTTCCATACGCAGCTTCACCAGCTCGCGTTAATATATCTCTAACAAATCACGGGATGTTCTCAGGCTCTCAAAACTTCACCGTGACTGGTGGGACCTTCACAAACATCACAAATCACCCTGCTCTGAGCGTACCTTTCGGTGGGCTCCCCGTTTGTTCTGCGAGATTCTGAATAATGAATCCCAGGTAGACTTTTGAATGATTCCCCTCGGAGACATAAACCTTCGATGTAAAATCCAAGTCGCCAGGTACACCGGTGTTGTAGGTCGCCAGCGCAAACAGGCATGTATCCGTCGTATATATTCTGCAAAGTGGAAGGCCTAAAGTCCAAGTTCACGGTAGCCATGTACCAGGGGATGGCACAGAAGAGGTGTCGGATTCTTTTCCCGTGAAACGGTCTCTGAACTTCTGCATGAACAGTGGCGGTGGCACATTGCGAAATATGTGTCTATTCAGTGTGTTTCATGCGCACTTTCAGTCAGCAGTGCCTTAACCGTAACAAACAGCCATCCCAATATTATTCAGATTTATGGGACAATATCTTCAGGCGGTATATGCTACACTGTATCATGGTGGTGTGGTCTTTACATGGAGTGTGGTATTTTATTTCTGGCTTACATTTGCAAGTGGGTGGCCGAGAAAGCTGATGAGCCGACTGAACCTTTTGAACCAGTCCGGTGGTCTGGATTTCCTGTTTCACGCCCTTCCTGTGCCTGTGGCACAAAATCTGGCATAGATGACCACCACCTCATTCACTGTCCCCTACCGTCCTAGGCACTTTCCAGGGGAAAAGGTTGAGAATTGAGCAAATTCCCTTTTGGGAGGACCAATTGATGGGAGCCCAAAATCTCATGAAGAAGCCATAGGGCAAGAGGTGAACGATCATAGCCGATCAAACACTAACCTCTTTGAAAACCCCCCCAAAAAAGGAAAAAAACATAAGCAAAACGTGATGTAACTCCAGTGTCCCCACCTCTAGCGCCTTAAATATTTGTCGAAAAGATGATCGGCAGCAGGCTACACACTGCGTTCCGGCCTCGGCTAGAGTGTGGGATGTCTAGGCCCATGGAACCGTTGCCAAGGTGCCGCAAGCTTTGTGTAGCCGTCATCAAAGATCTCGAACAGCACTTTCTCGCTTAGGTGCACACAGCCTTGGTGAGGCCCACCGATGGCTGCAACGGCTTTGTAGATGTCAGTCGGCGAGGCAGCTGCATATACCTTGACATGTCTCCGTCTACACTAGCAAGTTTTCTTCACATTGAGCTCTACCTGTATCCTGTTCCACACCCTACCGTGTAGCAGTTCCCTATCAGCCGGTTGCACCACACTGCCAGGACCGCTCAGTCCCCACCTTAACCCTGCTCGCTTACCAAGTTTAGGCGGCGGGAGGTATGTCTAGGTGCCTCGTCACACCTCGTTATTGTTGTGACTAGCCAGCTAGACACAGCTAGACATCGCCTCCAGCTAGGTGGTGGCTAGATTTCTCAAAATGGTGTCATGTATTAGGGGCCGGAACACAGTGAAGGAGTAGGACTTACAAGGGTGATTCAGGATTGCGCGGGGTAGTAGCTTCGCCACCATTGGACAGCAGATTGTTCATGGATGGTGGTGGGAAGAGAAAGAGATGCTAGGCGCCGAGGTGACAGCTTTGGTGCTATAATAACAAAGCCTAGAACATGCTAGGAAAATTCCTGCATGCTGTTGTTACAGACTAGTTTCAGCAACCAGAAAGACAGAGAGTACTGGTATCAACAGCAGCAGAAGAGTGCAGTAGAGCGAGGGAGGTGGAAATAGGGGTTGACAGATGACAGTTGATCGCGATTGAGAATGAAGGCCTCTGCTGAGTAATATACCCGGAGGTAACAAGTTCGCTGGTGGCTGTCGCTGGCCACCGGGGCTACTGGCAGACGCTGCCATACAGTATTTGTTGCTGTAGCACATTGAGCTGACCGGTAATCATCAATCACCACTGGAACCTGACCTCGCCTCCATCTATCACTGGTTTCTGGTGGACCTCGCCGTATACTGCTGGAGGACGGTGAGTGTATGTTTTACCTCCATATGGGACAGTCTTGGCGATATCCGCCAATCACCAGTGGAATACACCGGGCTGACCTATCTTTTCCAGCCCCTGAGTTCCAGTGGTTTTTGCCAGAACTTGCTGTAGACCACTGGAAATTGCTGGACACTGCGCATTTTGTGTTTCAGGTTCCACATGGAATGCATTCATTGGCTCGATAACAAGCCCGTTTTATACTGAGCCTTATTGCTACGAGTTTTTCTTTGTCTTCTGTGCTTCCTGCCATGCCAGCGTCTCCCAACAATTCCCTTCAGCTTTCTGAGCGTCCTCTCAAAAAGAAACTTGTCTCTGAACTCCTGGATATTGCCAAGGCCATGAATATTGAGACCACTAAGCTCCACAAACACGCATGCGCAATTTCATTACATAAGTGCATAGCTGTAGCTAACTGCCCACACACTGAGTCTCACTGAGTGGCTCATATATCAAACATTGTCCTTTGATAATCCAGGACCCTGAATCCACGAAAGCCTGAGGGTCATGCAATGAAGAGGAGATGAGGGAAGAGTGTGGTATGGTGTGGGCAAGAGTTGGCAGGAAGCTTGTCGTGGTTTGGGACAAGAAAAATGTCACGTAGCTGGATAAACAGAACAAACAGATAGCACAGATTTGATGTTCCGACTTGTTCTGTTCGCTTCAAACAATTGCCGAACATGACGTGTCCTGCCTGTCCCTGCAAGCCCACCGTGCAAGCCGACTCATCCATACTCCCATTACCCTGTCACATCCTGATTTGTGCCCCCTGTGCTCCTCATAACGTCTCTGCATTGTCGCATCCTTGTGATCCTTACAATCCACAGAGGGCTTTGGGCGTAGATGTTCAGATCTACTGCTTCCCCCCTAGCCTGTTGCTTCCTGGCAGCTCCTAAAGAGCATCAAGAGAAGGAGCAAGTGGCATCCACCTATCTCTAATGAGATGGGGAACTAGGAACTTTTGAAGCGTACTGACTGCTTGAGAAAGGCAACAAAGTCAGCTGACACGGTCGCCACATATAAGTATGGCAGACATTTTCTATCATTTCCCCCTTCTTTTATTTTCGCCGTATTCAGTCTTCTACGGCCCATATTGATTCGAATCAACTGGTTTGAATCAGCATCACTGAGTTACAACTTTGAGTATGCAGCTGCAACCGCAGATAAGCACATCATTTGAGCTGTGGGAGCAGGAAGGAACGGGCGCACATCTCAGGGTTGTTTTTACCATATACTTAGACTGTAATTATAGTGTACTTATCCCATGTTTATTCCATGGACTGGAGTGTGCACACGCAAAATCACACGTGCACGTTGTTGCTGGGTTGGAGTCCCAGCTGGTAGACTGAGGAACAGGGCTAAAAATAGGAGAAGATAGAGTAGGGGTGGAGGAGGATATGCAATGAGAGGACAGTGGGAATTAGGGTATGGATGGGAGCACAAAATGAGGGTGTATGCGAGTAGTGCTGGAGCACAAAAGTGACTGAAAATGGAGTATGCGTGATTGAGTGGCAACCGCTGCCATGAGTCGATGGAGTACAAAATGTCACGGGAATTAGAGCATGAGAGAAAGCACGAGAAGCACAGAGTTGGCTGCTGAACCACTCAGGACCGCACAAGAGGCACACGAGATGAGAGTAAAAGCCACAAGGTATCTATTGATCTGTATCGATAAACAAAACAATTCTCGTAAACTAATGCAAATGTTTTGGAGAGTAAGAATGAAAAGTAGGATATACTAAAATCCACATCTCAGCGCTTCGGCCTTGCCACAGTGCTCAAATGTTTATTTGTACAAACAAACTGTCATACTCTTGTCTGCAGTGCTAACAGAGCCCTCCTTGAGCACAAGGTCAAGACCGACCTGCCTGCTCAGTACAAAATGCTCTCGCCAGGTGGGCCCAAAGGTGATGAGATTGCGGAGCCGGCGGATACAGAAAATGGTGAGTTACATGGTATTTGATCTCACTTCATTCCTAACCAGTCTAATATGTTCCAGTTTCAGGTTTGAGTGATTCTGACAGTCCTTCGCAGTTAAGGGACCACTCGCCTGAACCAGACCAGAAAGCCGAGAAAGGGGAACAAAAGCATGAATTGTCTGGTGAGCCTAATTCAACACAATCTTTGAACCCAGATAGCTCAACCGTTTGTTCTGGCAGTTATTCAAGTCAATTTTTTGGATCAAACGAACTACAGTATTGCTCATCATCAAGTATTTGTGGATGAGTTTCCTGTTGCTGTTTCTACAGTGGTTAACAGCACCAAGAAATACACAACACTCCTGTCGGACCTCTTTCCAGCTGCAATTGAAAATGACTTGCCAATTAAAGGTATGGGATTGCGCCCAGAAAAGACTGACCTCAAATTTGTTGTTTCTAGAGCGGGGCAGGCACCTTTATCGTCCTAGCATATGCAATGAGCCGACAACTCCCCACCATATAGGCAAGATCAATGCTCTTCTGGCAAAGAGTTCGCATGCACTGCTTGCACGACTGATGAACAAATATAACCTTGTTCCTTTGAATGACAGGAGCTTTTCTTGTGATGTTTTTGGGAGCAGTTGAGTATTCCCAATGTGTCGCAGTCTCCGGAGGTAACAGATCTCGAAGGGACACAGGTATATTTGGTCTTGACTCTACATCTTCGTCAATAACTGAAGATAGTTGGATAGATTGTGGCTGCATCACAGCCCAATGAGATCAAGGCGTGTTTTGATTCTCCTCAGTAATAATGATCCTAATTCTTCCCTTAACAGGTGACCACTTTTCCCTTGCAGTTCACTGGCACTGGATTGGATGTGCCATTGGATATAGTGAATAGCTGTGCACAGTTTAATCCAATGCATGAGCACACACTTCCCGGCCTCTGTGCAGACTTTGTAAACTTCCTTCATTCACAGGTGAAGGCGGCAGTCCCCAATATGCCTGATCAAGGGCAGTATTGGGGCCGCTGCAAATTTGCGGGTGAATCTCTCAATCGCTATCTGCTACAGCAGGCCACTTTTGACTTTGCTGGCTGGGGCCGAACGGCAGGAGGGTTCATCGTTCCCCGAGGTTTGTACATCAATTTCTCGAATACTCGAGACTCTCTCAACCACTTGTCAGGTCATGATAAATTTTCCGGCGTCTCCTTCAAGAAGGAGTTGATCTTTGAGGTCCTCAATATCAAGAGCTCCAGTACTTCTGAGATCAAGCTTTTTGCCCCAGAGGGGCTGGAGAAAGCACCAAAGGTGAAGGCTTGGGTGAATACAGTAGGGGACAGTCCAACTCAACAATTTTGATGAAGGTTACAATAAGGCCCCGGAAATGATCAGGATACAAAGTAGACCTCATGGAGGGTCTTCTGATTTTTTTTTTAGCCCAATCACATGAGCCGTTCCTGAGACAAAGGGGTATTTATAGTGGTTAACCCCCAAAACAATGGCCGTACCCCAAAACCTATAGTAAAATCACGAAAATATTCCTATAGACTCTTTTCAATGAGCTGAGTATGATGCCCATTTTTTCAAAAAAAATTCAACACGTGGTTCTCTCAAAAATAGCCTGTGAAGTCTGCATCACATATGTCACTGTCACATTGTCACCTGGTCCAACTTCGAAGAAGCAGTGGAATCCGACCCGCTCTTTTGTTCCTGGGTCACATATAGCTGCCTATTGATCAGGAGTGCATCCTGACTCAGGTCTCAATGGTGGAAGAGTTGATTAAAAGGAGGGGACATGAAGTGATCTTTCTTCTCAAATTCCACTGCGAGTTGAACCCCATTGAAATGGTAAGCATATTTTCTTGCCCATTCACAACAAGTATCTAACAATTGTACAAGTACTGGGGATGGGCCAAATACAGATATCGGGAGGAAGAAAAGAAGAATTTTGAACAGGTTAAAGCTGCAGCCATCAAGTGGTTGGATGCTTGTCCATCTGAGGTCATTTGCAAATTTATCTACTGATCCTGGCAATTTATAAGTGCTTACCGGTTGGGATTGACTGGGTGGGCTGCAAATTGGGCTGTGAAGAAAGTATAGGGGACACCATACCATTTATGAGCAGGCATTGAGGGCTTTGGAGGCAGCAGGAAGGCCCAAGGGGCCAAGATAGGTACATACAATTTTTGTTCAAAGTCGCCAAAAATTTGGCCATACGTAATTTCTCGTGGAAATTCGAGAAAAAATTGTTTTAGGCTTGTTTTGAGGTGCTGAATCTGATTCTGGAGTCAGCTAAACCCTCTATTAAGTATATAAATTGCTAGGCGATTTGATGAGTTTGACTGTCTCCTACTGTAGCAAGGGGGAAACTAACAACAATAGCTTCTGCAAAATGACGACCATTGGCTTTAAAAAGTATCTCCAAGAAGACCATCACAAGGTGTGCTGAAATGCTTGCTCAGTGTCTACAACAGCAGTACTAGTTTAATCAAGATCCAACAAGCAGAATGTGAGTTTGCTTGATTAAGGCAAAAACACAACTACTAACCAAATCCTAACTACTTTCCCCTTGAATGATTTAGACTGTGCCACCGAGTACGGGTCTTTTGAACACTTTAAGAAGGTTCAAGGAGCACAGATAATCTAGCAAAGGTTGTGAGGAACATACCTGTTTAAGGGTCGAGTCCGAAATGCAAGGTTTGATTTAGAGTATTAAACCTCTTTGAGCAATGCCAAACGAGCACCTAAGCCAACAAATTGAGTTTTGAGCTTTACAAGCTTGAGCCAACAATCTGTCATGTACCGTAACTTTCAAGCCCCTTTTTCGGTGATAAGCATGGGATTTGTCCACCCATGAAATCTTCGCTTTTTCGCATTTTCATGCAAGACATGTGCCAGGCTATGCTCCAGAAGTGTCAGTACTGAGGTTCCCAAGTAGCTGGCAGGGCAGGAACCACTGAGTAATGGATGGGAATGGGGAGGAACACTCTGGAACCATTGGCATGTGCTCGCTCCGAAACCTGTAGGAGATGTGTAGCCCACTGAACAAGTGGAACATGAAGTCTACTCTATTCCCATTCACGGAACTAGATGGGGACAGACTGGAATCCTGTTGTGGTGTGTTGGACATGGGACGCGTAATGCGTTCTGATCAGATGATCACTGGAAGGGGCTGGGAACATCACATCTTGATAGTTCCACACCGTCCCAGGCATTCCAGATAAGGGATGGTCACTAAGCGAGGGTCCAATCACTTGGACCTACACTCGTCGGCTCCTGGAACAAGTACACATACTGGGAAGTACCTCAAATGCGGTATCCCTGAAGAGCTACAGACTGGAACTCCCTGTCCCGGATGTTCTGGTAGATGGGAAGACACTGGCATCAGAGGGAATGGACTATCAAGTCGGGATCAGCATAGGATGTTGGTTGTGATGGGCTGGTGATAAGCCAGTAATTGGGCCATGGTTAGATACACGTAATTTTGCGTGTTTCTGATCGTGCTCATTGCTGAAACTGTTGTTTCTATGCAACAGTACTGGTTCCTGGTAACTGTTGGGCGAACCACAGAGAAATGGGTGGGCGTTCTAAGTAATTAGAAACACCCATTTGGCAAGTCTCACCCTGAAAGCCGTAAGGGAAACGTGCAGCCAATTAATAAGTCAAGGAACTTCTTTTTGACTTGTTTCCAACATCCACTTAAGCAACGGAAACGGGTCAAGGGAAAGGGAGTTGGGCAATGTGTTGTGTTGTGTTGAGACGCTAAGGAGACGTGCCGGGTCACGAGCGTTTCGGTTGCTAGAGTGGCCGGTTTCCATCGAATGCGGATACACCGAAACAGGTGGTCGGCTATTCTGAGGATCCGGATCACAACTCTAAAGGTGTTCTGAGGTTCTTTCTCAAGAACCCTTTCTGGGAAACACCACAGAAATGGGTATCTCCCGAGACCTACAAAGGAGTATTATCAAGCTCCGCACTTGTAACAGAGGGGAGAGCAGAGTTGAAGCAGAAACAGGTCGAACGAGTGCAGTGCCGATCTATCGGTGATCGACACACCCTCTGAATAATCCAGGGGTGCTGCTGATGGGTTCCTGCCTTGTAATTGGCAAGGGAACATGACATGCTCGCAGTGGTGAACCAATGGGAGGCGATGCTCAGAAGAACAACCAACAGAAACATGGTTAAGGAGGCGGATAAACAGACTTTTGACTCATTGGGATTGTGTTTTGGGCTTTGTAATTGTGTCTTGGCAGTTGTATAAGTATCTGAGGGTGTTTCTACGGTGGACACAGCATCATTCCCCGAACTAGTAGGCTATACACTTGCGCATTGGGTTGATCTGGGATCCTCAGCGAACGCACTCTCATAGAGTAGCATTATTAGTTGAAATCTTATTTGTTTCTGAATCATATATTATTCTGGCAACGCACTTGGGCTCTGCCTGGAAACTGTTAAGAACTCTGTGAATCTGTTTGAACTGAGACTCTGTTGAAAGAAACATTATTGTTGTTGTTTGCGGAGCTGGTTTCAGAAAGTACCGTCTAGGGAAAACTTTGGAAACGTGACTGCTGTGCGCTGCTTAGAAAGTACCTTTTAGGGAAAGCTCTGTGAACGCTCTTGGCCTATAAACTAGGGGCCCTACTCGAGTCTACGGGACTACTTTAAACTTGTTTCTCTGTCGCTTGGACACACACACACACTGTGAAGCTATAAATCTATCTTCGTTGGAAACTACGTTTCCACGGTGTCTAGGAACACGTTCTACTCAGCTTGCTCACCGTCTCTTTGAGATACGAAACCTCTCCCTACAACCTTTATAAGGTCCTGTACTAGGGGCTGTAACTCGTCGGGATCTCTGGAAACGTGCAGATATTGCCGTTTGATTTGTTTGTTGGTTGTTGGAACAGTCTCTGGACTGTTTCTGTGCTGATTCCGAGTCAAGTGGGGTTATTTGTGTGTCTCTTATATAGGTTCTGAGCACATCAATCACCGGGCACAGTTTTACCAACCATACATGTGCACTGGATCACACCAGAATGGTGTGCTCGACATGGGCAGCTAATGGAAGGACTCAGATACCTAATTCTACGACGGATACACGGCAGTCAGACGGATAGACAGACCATATTACTCATTTCTGCTTGTTCTTGGTCTTTGTCATGTGTTTCAGAACTTTGTATTTAGTATCAGGGGCATCTTGGATGACCTCACGGAATCACCCCACGACTAGTAGGCAGCAACACTTGCGAAACAGGTAGAGACCGGGGTGTTTGAACAAGGTGTCTCTTAGAATTCATCTTGGCTCGGGATCTTTGTTCTGTGTGTTTGGAATCTTTGGAAACTGACTTGCCGTTGTCTGGAAGAGTCTGAAAGTGACTGGAAATGTTGGGATTGTGCTGAGCCTGCACTTGGATATTGGGATTGTTTGGATTTTGGAGCTTGGGAACAGAGCCCACTACTGTTAAAGAGCTTGGAAACGGAGCCCACTACTGTTAAAGAACTTGGGAACGGAGCCCACTACTATGTTTATGCTTGGGATTGGCACCCACTACTGTCTACGCTTGGAATCGGCATCCAACTCGCTTTGGGAAACCCTTGCGACTCATTCTTGTTTGGTCTTGTTTGTTCTCATAGCTGCGAAGCTTTAAGTCACTGTGCTCTGTGCTTCCTGTCTGTTTGGGTCTACTCTCGTTCACTCAGATCTAGCCTGAACACTTGCACAGCAAGGGTTCCATTCACATTGAACCTCTCGTTGCATTACACTCGCTTTCCTGTCTGTTCCAGTGTCATTCCGGTTCACTCAGCTCAAGGCTTAAGTACTTGGACTTTGTTCCAAGGACTTCCACAAACAAAACAATGCTCTCATCTCGATTCCGAGGTCTATTCCATTCCCTGCAACCTTTTATAAGGCCCTGTACCAGGGTCTGATACTCGTCTGTGCACTTCTTGAGCACTTCCATTCCATTCCGATGCACTTCTGTGTTGAGGTTTGGTTTTGGTTGATATTTTCTTGATAGGTCCAGAGCACATCGATCATCGGCTCCTTCGGACTCTGACTATCTCCAACACACAGCCTTTCCGCAATACTCTTGTTTCCATTGGTTCGTAGTGCATTTGACTCATACCTATGCCTATGCTATGTTTTGACTCATTTCATCACGGGAGTCTCAGACCTCTGATGATCTCCGAGTCATACTGATTTACCTTGATTCATTATGACTCAATCCATCATGGACCCACTTGGAACTCCAAAACTCTGGTACTTACATTATATCCCCGCTAATACTTTACTCTCCTATAAATATGAGCCATGTCCATAGTTAAACTTCAGTTTGAATATCAACTAAGACTTGCCCTAATACTCTTCCTCTTGGACCTCCAACTCTCTCCAAAATTTGGCATTGGGCGTAGAGAAAGGTGCAGCACACAAGCTGAAGCCAAGCCCTTCCAACCCTTCCAGTATATGGGTTCAGAACTCCGTTCGGATCTGACCTTCTACTCAACATCTTAGTTGCTCCATCTTGCTTATATGCATTTCATCTCCCTCAGGTGTATCTCGGACCTCCGTTGGATCCTGATCAGGAACCGGTGAAATGTTGCACTTCTTATATGACTAGGAATAGCTAATTGATAGGTATTGCAAACAAACACCCAAAACAACCAACCACAACCAATCTACCTCCAAAGATCTAAGTGCTTCTCTTTGTGAGTTCGGGTCCAGGCCGTAGTATGCGACCAGCAGGTTTGAACAAACACAAGTTTGATTTATAGGCTTCTAACAACACACTCTACAACGTACTAGCAATATGCAACCGCCAACAACAACACTGCTAGGAACCTAGGGATGGTCTGGGGGTGTGTTTATATGGGGTGGATACAAGATGGCTGGACCGCTAGGCCAAGAACACCAGGGCAGAGGTTTGTAAGTTTGTGAAAATCCTCGCCTTAGGCAATCTAAGGACTACTGAGGCTAACTCCAAATGACTTCAAGTCTCAAACGGCAAGACTCTCCTTGACCGCCGACCTATTCCTTAACCAAGAACAGGAACCTTTTCGCTTTTATCGGCACTGGCTCACTACAAGCGTCCAGCTAGCGACCCAACACACTACGACAGAGCTTCCGTCTATATCAGGGTGAAGGCGAAGTAACTGACAAGTTATAGCCAAACTAGAGGTGGGGGCACCTAGTCCGTCTTCTTCTTAGTGGGCTCAAGCCAATGCACAATCCACCTAGCAAGCGATCCAACACACTACGGCAGAGCTTCTGTCTTGTCAGGGTGAAGGCAAAGTCACTAGCGCAAACTGCAGCTGGGTCTCGAAGAGAACACCCTTGTTTTATATGTGGGGGTCTAGGACCAACAACACGAAACCCTCAACTTAGTCACTTGATGTTTCCAGAGTCCACAGTTTACTGATTCCAATATAAAGACTACTCCAAGTGAAGTTCGGTATCAACCTCCACTAGCAGCCTGAGTCCACTAGCACCAGCTTCATCCAAAGTCTGGGGCGTAATGTTCTTAGACCCTAGTCTGTTCTGCGCTCCCTTTGATACTACTAGGTTCAAGTTACATGTGAAAGTGAGCTGAATAATACAATAAGCAATATTAGATGATAAGCAATATGGTCAGCCAATGAGACGACTGCCGTTTGGTTTATGGGACTGGTTTGGTATATGCCAGGTCGGCCTCGCTGACCGGCTAGTGTTCAACTGTGGGTATATCAATGGATCCTCAGCCCTCCATCTATGCCGAGCACCACTTCCAGACCAACCGGCGACATAGCCGGTGATCCAGGTCATCTCTACTCTGTCAGACCGATGATCTATTACATCTTGGCGACGCAGTGTTGTGACCAACATCAAATGGTCATAGCTCGTTGGTCAGAACGTCGATCAGACCTCCGGTCATCGGTACAGCCTGTACGATTGTCCCTAGCTCCGTTCCAATAGCTTGCTTGCTATTCCCCTTCGCCCTAGCTGCCCAGATCGGGTGCTAGCCTCGTGTTGCTTCATCTCTTATGTCGTGGTAGGTCTTTGTCAAAGCCCTAGCCGGTCACTAGTCGGGTTGTTCTGCCTAGCGCCATCTAGTCGCTTATCTAGAGATTAGATAGTACCACCAGATCTCGCACTGAGCTTCCTAGCTCAAGGCGCTAGCCCCTAGTTGCACCTTCATCTAAGATATCTGTCTGCTAGACCTTTGCTAGCTTTGTCGCAAGCCATCTCTGGACTACTAGAGTCTCCTAGGTCATGTCTCATGAATGTATAGGCAGTGGTTTAATCCCTGGTTGTTTGTACACTCAGCTAGCAGCTAGCGCGTCACACTAGTGTAGCCTCGTGCTACAGTCAGCAGTTAGGGCTCGCTCTGAATCTCCTTTATATCACCTAACAAGTGGTCTGTGTACCAGCTAGGATGTTAGTAACAACAGAAGTGCTAGTTGCTTCCCGTTGTATCAATACTGGTCATAGGAAATCGCAAAATTAGCCCTAGATGCCGCGCATTTATGTTATGCCGTTTCACTGGTACTTGACACAATCCCAAATCCTAAACAAGGTGCTGTGTCCTCAAATCCCAAATAATAAGCCTTCCAAGGCTACTGTAGTGCAGTGCCATGTTCTCAGTTCCTAACAAGCTCTCTCTAGCTTCTTAACTGTTTCCAATCCCAAAATCCTGAGCCAACAATTGATATTGAGTTATTTGTGCAAACAAAACAATTCTTAATGAATTCAGTCCTGGGTGACAAGTCCTGAATCTCTGTCGTTTATCAACCAGTATCCGGTAAGGCTGCTCTTAGGGACAGAAAGTTCAGTGCCTATCCATGCCAAAACCTCCTCCCTATATACTGTACAATTGTGCTTACAATACAATGATTATTCTACTCGCTGGTATATGAGTAAGGTGTCCGTAGTTAATCATGTGTAGATAAATACAGTGTCAAAACCCAGTTGCGAAAAAAATAAAGTTGACCCAGTATTGTACAGGAATAGGTGCGAGTTTCATCATAAGATTGGATCTGGGGGAAGTTCAGACCCTGAAATCTATGCACAAATATTTTCAAGATTTTTTGGCACCCTGTTGTGTCGCATGGCACCGTCACTTATTTGGCTGGTTTGGGGGGTTTGACCCGGATCCGAAAATTCCGATCAGAAATGCCCTCTCACTCACTCTCTCTGCATTCTTTTGCCCTCACACAGCCTCAGATGCCCAAAGACACCTCCCACAGGCAACCATCTAGGCTGTTCTGGGGGAATAGACCTCCAGAGGGATCGACACATCAGAGAACTCAAATCTGCCTCCAACCACTGGGCCAGAGAAGATGTGCGCTCCTCCCCGTTGCCTATACTGACCAAGCATGGGCAAAAATGTCTGAAAAGTACCCCAAGATACAATAATTTCTCTTTAAAGAATTGTAGATGTGAATGGGCTACTACTGTTCTCAGAATATACAATTCTCGGCTGCCATCATTGAGATTTAGCCATTTTTGGCAATTGTTTGATTTTTTGCGTGCGCCCAACAGGTGCAATGTTGATTTTTTGTGGATTATATTACTCATAGGCCTTGTTGTTATTCCACAAAAAAGAATCAAGCTGAACACCGGTGGGGTTCCTGTTCAAAATGTAATTTTTTCGGATCCGGGCATTTTTCGGATCTGGGTTTTGACACTGTATATAGGATCCTCATGTATCGACCCCTTAATACTTGAGTGTGTCCAGCGTGACTGTTTCTCGTTTGATCGTGTTGACAGTCCCATCTTCTATCCTCATGTCCCCTGTTCAGGACCTTCAGTAGTAGAGGAAGGTGCTGGCTTCAAGCCAGTACCTTAATCAGCCCAAACCGCCAAGTGGTTGTGGAGATATGCAAGTTACTGTCCTGGCCTGGTTCAAGTAACCAAATCAAGATGGCAACAATGATCAGATAGTTGATAAGCAAAGTCCAACCGTGGCCGGGATAACTGGCTACCGCTAAACCCGAGTCACCTGATCTGCCATGCAAGGCCTTGTTTGTAAATCAAGCACAACAAAGTACCTGAACACCTCTAACCAAACCCCACAGTGGTGCCCCAGATCATCAGAGAGGATGATTAATATTGCCCATGTTGTTTGTGGGCCCCGCGACGCCTTGATTAAGCAGCAATGCTTAATCTCAACAGTTAAACCCTTAATCATGGATGTCAACAGTATGAACTTTTCAGTTGATGCACCCCAGGCAGACTTGATTAAGGTCCTCATGCAGGATCAAGCCCTGATTAGCCATATAGGACTTATGCTAATCCTTTGGAGCAGCATGCTATGTGATTAAGGTGGAAATCAGCAAATTCCTTGCTATCTCACCCATGGTCTGTTTCACAGCTTATCAGCGCAAGTCGGGCAGTGGTAAACCTCGATGTCATAGCTTCAGGTCCCGCAGCCCTGGTTGCACATGCAAGTATCGAAAATCTGGATCAGGAAATGAGGATAGTGATGCTGAGGGCCGTAGTGGGAGAATGTTGAAGGGAAAGATGAATTCCGAGAATCTGGATGTGTCAGATCGTGAGCACCAGGTAATGTTGTCACAACTTGGTACTTGAAGTCATGAAGTCGACTTTTGTAAGTTGATTTAAGCCAAGCTGAGTCGAGTCACTTGCACAACTCGGCTCAACTTTGAAGTCATTCATGTCAACTTGAAGTGACTTGAAGTGACTTTGAGTCAGGTATTCAACTCAATATTTTGGAATAGTTGTGTGGACATGATAGGATTATTTCTCCCAATAATGGGTTCCTTGAAAGGGTGAACACCATGCTTGCGGGTTGGATTAATGGATTAGCAAGGCAAGCAATGCCCTCCTAGGCATGCTTACACTGCCATTGATGATAAAATGGGTGATAACATGCACAATAAAATTCACTGCGTTCCCAAAGCCCCTCGGCAAACCTTGCCAAGCTGTGACTCCATGTATCAAGCTCTGCTGAGTGAGGTCTGCTGTCATCGCTTAGGCACAGATCTGCCAAGCTGTCACTAGGTGAGACTCCATTCCCTCGACTTCCTCTGCCTCCGGGCCTCAACACACCTTGGCAGACCTTGTCTGACTCTTCCTATATCACTGCCCATCCCGCCCTATTGCAAACATGGCTTCATTGGGGCATAATTCAATCATAGTACATTAAGTTTTGTGACAACACTTAATTGCTGTAAATGACTTGTGAAATTAAAGCTTGATTCTCCACATTCTCATGGAGCCAGTGCCCGTTTCAGTGCTGCCTCTGCTTCCTACAAGTTTCCTACACTCATGATTTCTCATGGATGCACGACATGCCAGGTCCACATGAACGATGCTGTGACCCACAGGGTTTGGAAACACAAGCTTGTATGACAAGGGTGCTTCAACTACGCTTAGACTCCACTTAGCACTAAGCAAACTGTGACAGCTACTACAATTTCCAGGGCTTGGATCCCAGTACCACACTTCTGGCTCACTCTCACCAATGAACATTTTCAATGCTGCACCAAAAAACGAGGTCCATGACATACATAGTATACAGCTTTAAATGAGTACCAAAAAGTCGACTTTAGTCGACTTGAATGACTTGACTCAAATTGAACCAGAAAAGTCGAGTTGGAGTTGAGTCAATGTGCGACTTGTCATGACTTTCCAAGTTGAACCTCAACTTTCGAGTCACAGCAACATTAGCACTAGGATAGTTTCAATTGTGTTTCATGTACTATTGAATGGGTACCTTTGCAAAATATTTTTGATGGGCATTTTGTGGGAGCGTCTCACCCTGGACTCCCGCAAATTTCGGGATCTATGGAGCCATATATATGAATCCCTCACTTGAATATTTTCAGGCATATCGATGGTTTGTAGAGGAAGCCATGAGGTTGCCGAGTCAAAAACCTCAAAACACCACCTTTGCAAAAATGATGACCCGCCAAATTGGCAGACTATCATTTCTGATGGATTCCATCAAAAATTGACTCTCAATTTTCCTTTGGACTCCCATCCATGTCGTCAGCTCCAGAAACCACATAGGAAGGCTCATCTAAGACATGTAAACATATAATCTTTATCTCAAGGCATTTGACTCAAAATTGCGAACAATAGATCAATTTTTTGCAAAGGTACTGACTTTTGCAAAGGTACCCCTTCGATAGTATCCGCAGCAGTGACCAAATTTGAATATGTGCTCGCCCTCTTCATATTTTTATCTTTTATGTTCCTGGAAATATTGCTATCAGGTGAACAGAAATCATTTCAGTGCTTTCTATCCATCACATAGATCTATCTCTCTCTTCCTCTACATTCATGACGGCCACAGTCAAGGATCTCATCCTCATTCTCCAGGTCCTCTTTCCAAATGATCTATCTCTCTGCAAGGCCTTGTATCTCTTTGGGGTCATTGTGTTGCTTTATCCTTTGCTTTGGCTCCATCTAAATCAGTGCCACCAACCTCAACAGCCCATTTGGACAGCCTGGATGAAGACCTTTCGGGATCTCTTGATAGCTGCATTTAGACCCGAACATGACAATTCATCTGTCCGGGCCACAGGACTCGGCCGAAGTCGAGAATATGCTGATTATATTTCCGAGGATTTCACATCTCTGTACATGATGCTCAGACTCAATCCGTACAACCTTGCAGTGCGAGCTCCCCCACTGCTTTTCTCCATTCCTCGCGTGGTACTCTGCAGCTCACGTCTGTCCTGCGTGTTCTGTCCCCCAGGGGACCTAAACATTACTCCAACACTGCGACAGCGCAAAAAAACCTCACTCAGTCGGGCTACTGAATAAAGCATTAGCCTGGGCTGAAGCAGACCTCATAATTGCCCACTGTGCTTCCTGCCAGGCGGATTATTACCCTGATTGCATCACATACAGAGACAACAACAATCACCAGCTCCAGAGGCTCGAAACCACCTCACAGTACATTCAAATGTCGAAGCACAGAGTCTAGGCACATAGACAAATTGCTGTTCTCCAGGAGAATGCCTTGAATTGATTTCATGGCAGCTGGTCCAATTTTGCGGATTGGCTGAACTGTACCGGCAGTCCCAGCATCTTTTCATCGAGCATTTGTCCTGCCACCACCTCCTCTTTCACAACAAACATGCCACCTTCACATGTGAGGGGCAACCAAGTACGCGCTCACTGACAGAGGCTGTTCAAGCGACAATTGGAGAAAATGGAGGTGTTCTTGTGATGGTGATGTCTCACAGATGTGTCGAATGTACACACATCAAGTGTTATCGCTCGGATTTGATTAATGAAGGAGTTGTCCTTGGAGCCGACCTCAATGATGTCACTGGCATTGCTGCCTCAGCAAACAACAATAATGTGGGCTCGTTTGCCATCTATACATTGTATGTGCTGATTTTTATTTTCCAGGCCCCTGAGTTAGCCGCTGATAATGCTGTTGACCAGTTGGGTTCGCCTCAACAACAAGCAGTGCCTCAAGCAGGAACACCTCGTGGATATATCCGCTTGGCAGTAATGGACAGCAAGACCATTCAACATCGTGTATGCTTCAGATATATTTCCCTTCAAACATTTATCATGCCTGTCTACAGAAATGCGCGTTACATTTGTGCGAAGGCCCACTGGTGAACTACAAGAACGGTCAATTTTGTCAGGTCCATCTTGACTTGGCCAAACTGTGTGGGATTATTCCCTGCGGCCATCCCATTCACCAGCCTGGGGTGCTGACTTGCGACAACCAGTTGCACATCACATGGCAGCAGCAGTACAATAACAGATTCTCATGTCTGTCCTTCCCTGGCATACAACAAGTTATCCGCCACCAAAAAACAGCTGCTGACAACGGTGGAGTCATTCCCACCCTTTGTGTTGGACTTGGCCCGCTTGGAGACACCCCGGGAGATCAGGTTGTCCATACATTCTGGGTGAAGTCAACTTATTGCTTGCAGACGGTACAGTGGGCATGCGGCTTTCCTATCGGCTGGGGTAAATGCTACCATTCAGAGAGCCCTCTTCAAGTTCTCGCCATTCTGGATAGAATTTGGCTGGACTACCCTGAACTAAAACCTAGCTTTGCTGCGTACAATGAAGCTTGTAGCCTTCTTCAACACATTGTCACGCAAGATCCCCACAGTGCGTGGCTCCACACGACTAAATTTGTGGTGGATGCCTGGCATCATATCAGGCACTGTGCGACAAATATTTTGTGTTGCTTATAACTGAACAGTTTCAGAGCCCCGGAAATCCACAATGTTTTGGAACTTGAAGTTCGAACAATGTGGCTGAAGTTCAACTCTCAAACTTAGATGGATTCCAGTGATATTCTTGCACAGCAACTTTACCTTCAGATAACCCAGGATCTTTTGACCATTTATCTATGGGGCAACTCAGGATTTTGATTTGGGCCCCTGGTCACAATATATCAGCCGGTATTGGATTTGTGGGCCTGAATTACGGAGGGCCGACCTTTATTCAACTTGTGATTGGCTGATCAAACATTGCCTGGGCTCGGGCCCGCCATGCCGGCACCAGGTGATCTTGACTTTTGCGGCATTTCAATGAATTTTGGGTGCCATAGGAAATGTTTCCAAAGATTTATAACCTCTCATTTGAACCATATACTCAGTCTATGCTTTTACTTATGCTTAGCTGGAGCCTCCAACACCTCCTACTCCCCAAATTTCGAAAACCTAACTTCATTTCTGTCAGTGCTGCTGTGAAATCTGAGGTCCAATGAGAATCAGTTCTGCTGATTGAAAGTGAGAAAAGAAACATCCACACCACAGGGCAAGCCAGTATACTACCCAGAGAATGTGACGGAGGTGTTGGAGGTGTTGAATGTGGAGTCCAATCACAAGCATTCTAGACATGTCTGGCCGCTCAACCCATGGCACTCCACAAGTCGGTGCAAGACCACAGAGAACCGAGACATCCACACCACAGGGGCAAGCCAGTATACTACCCAGAGAATGTGACAGAGGTGTTGGAGGTGTTGAATGTGGAGTCCAATCACAAGCATTCCAGACATGTCTGGCTGCTCAACCCATGGCATTCCACAAGTCGGTGCAAGACCACAGAGAACCGAGACATCCACACCACAGGGTCAAGCCAGTATACTACCCAGAGAAGGTGACGGAGGTGTTGGAGGTGTTGAATGTGGAGTCCAATCACAAGCATTCCAGACATGTCTGGCCACTCAGCCCATGGCATTCCACAAACTGGTGCAAGACCACAAAGAAAAGAGATATCCACACCATGAGGGTAAGCTGGTATACTACCCAGAAAATGTAGTGGAGGTGTTGGAGGTGCGTTGGAGGTGTCTAATGTGGAGTCCAATCAGCTGCAGGCATCGTGAATGGTGTCTGGCAGATCAACTGATAGCAACTCATAAGCCAATGTACATGAAGGTGGCTGCACAGATTGAATTTTACTCTGACAGAGGTGAGGGAGGCACGATGAGACCGGTAGACAGGCACATGGCTGTGAGTTCCAGAAGAGCACCAGTATTGTTAGACTGAGGTACAAAAAGATACTGTTCAATTATTGGGTACCCGAGCTGGAAAACAACATTTGAACATGAGAGACAGCAGAGGTGTTAGAGGTAGTGGAGGCATTGGAGGTAGGGGAGGTGTTGGAGGTGGATCAATTTTACATTGCTGGTGGTGCAGACACAGAAAGCAAGTAGTTTAAACTGGAGGATATATAAAATCAAAGAGGGATAAAACATGGGCACAACTAGTGCTAACTAAGCAGCAAAGAGCAAGGAAAGTGCGGACAATATTGGCCCTGTCATCTACTTTACCACTCCTTTGACCTCTTGGAATATAACAACAATATTCAATATGTATATACTTGAGTAATGTACCTGAACTGAGTGAAACTCTTTGGGGCAATCAGATGACCTCTGACACCTACAACACAAGCCACAACTCGTTGTAGACAGCTAATTGGTTTGCTCTGAGCTCCAACCCATATATCTGCAATTGTAGGAGGTTGTGTTTATATGCCTGCACAGTTCCTCTTTGTAATTAAAGAAGTCTGATTTCAAGGATAATTTGGATTTTAGGTTTGTTCCATGGATCATTTATGTAGTAAGACAACCCAGCTTTGATGATAGGGACTAATGGAGATGGTTCCGATTTTGCTTTACATTAGAGGGAGACGGCTGTATCGGCTGCACAAAGGTTCAAAGGTAATTCATACGGTGAAGGTAGGCGGCAGAGGCGGGGCAGGCAGACCATGCCGAGATGCCGAGATAGCAGGGACGTAAGCAAGCCCGGTCTGCAACACCTACACCGCCAATCCAACAGTTTGTTCATCAAACGTCAACGATCAATGTGATGGAGACATTTCTCAGGATGTCCGGAATATGTCATAAGCAGGTTTTGAGAACGTGCAAAGCAAAAATATCTAGTCAATGCTTGATCAAGGTTGTCAGCACGTTGCCTAAAGCTCTGTAAAACGCTGTCAGAAATATTCACTGAGCATTTTTGGTAGGGTAGGTATTCAATTGAGCAGCTATATTGGTGCGCCTATTCGTGATTTGAGATGT
Organism: Mycena albidolilacea; assembly: GCA_029282495.1. Lineage (NCBI taxonomy): Eukaryota > Fungi > Basidiomycota > Agaricomycetes > Agaricales > Mycenaceae > Mycena > Mycena albidolilacea. Next base: position 421,583 of record JARIHO010000056.1, on the reverse strand, counting down.
ATGAACTATGTACTAGTTACATGCAGAATCAAAAACTGCTATGATTGACCGACGACCATGTCCGTGCGCATCAGAACAAACAAGTACAATGTTGGTGCGCCCACAATCGTCTCTTGTCCTTTTCTCCCTTTCTCCCACCTCCGTTCTCCCCCTGCTTTGAATCCAACTTGCAAGTCAACTCGTCATCCAGCCTGGCCACTACCCCGGGCCATCTCAGCCAAACAAGTCTCAATCTGGGAAACCGTGACTGCTCAAGGCGGCAAGATGGCAACTTGTAGTCTCTCCAAATGTGTATTGGCGGCCAAGGTGGATCCCTTCAAGACCTCAGCCTCCTTCAACCCATCTCCCACGATCCATCCAAGCCACAATCAATATTCAATTCGCGATGTCGATTCGCGATGTCGTCAGTTTCAAATCACCCCCAAGTCGCCAAATATACCCTCAAACCTCAAGCCTCACACGCAACTGTCTCTGGGCCCCCGGCCCACTGACTGCCCCACTGCCGCCGTGGCTCACGAATCTAGCTCCAATGACGATTGATGTTACCCTCAAACGCGAGCCAGGATCCTCGAGGGCACCGTGGGATGACAACAAAAATCGGCGGAGACAGCGGCAGCACGGTGTGCAGGAGCATCCTTCCGTGGAGCAGTAAGTACTGCCCATTCTCGGTGTACTCACGCTGCAGACTTCACGGGAAACTGTGAGTCCTTCGCCTCCTCCCTTCCTACTGCTTTATTAGAAATTATCCCACCTTGACTCACACGCTACTTCTTCCATACACACAGGACCCACGTCACACTTAAGTGGCCCCCCTACACCACGGGCACAGTTGCCTTCTCCATGTTCCGACACACAGCACGCTCGCCCAGCACATTTCGGAGTACCCCGACCGGCAGCAGGTTGACGGGAAGGTGGGAAAGCGGAGTATGACCATTACATAGTTTGTGTACCTGTGCCGGCCCCGTTGCTGGCCAATTTTTGTATAATAAATATTTTTTGGGCTATCCAATGCAGGAAAATTAGTCTTACAAATGTCCAACAGAATTTCTGCCAAAGGTCCTTGCAAAATGTTTTCCCAATGGCACATTGCACAAGCCTTGTGGGATATGATTATCTTTGTTTCGAAAATGTTTGGCACAGCATTTTGTAACGATCAGACAATTGTTTCGCAACATTGCGGCAGAAACCTCCCTGATACATTTTTTACAAACGGGGGTGTACAACGCCGGCGGAGACCTCTTAGGTCATTTCTGGTACCACAGCGGAAATGACCTAAGAGGGGTTGCCGTAAGCAAAAAAGTGGCTGTCTTAGGTGTCTTCTACTCTCCCTTCTCCTTCGTTCTGTCGCCTAATCACCCGCCATTTCATTCTCCTCTCTGTCTTTACTTTATCCTATCGACCCCCTTACTAGCACTTTTCAGACACCTTCCCCGCGACCGGCCACGCAGGCACACATCCAAAGGTCGCCGGTGCGCCTCAATCTTCGGACGGCGCGCGGGCACTGTCGAGTCCAGTCCGCTCCTCCCTGAAGGCGGGGCGCAGCTCGACGACCACGAGGACGACCGGAGCAATATGTCCTCATCAACGATGACATCGTCCCGCACGCCGCGACGCAGCGCAAATTCCGCGCGTACGCCTCCCAATGGCGCGGAGTCTCTGCGCTCGAGCCGACTCCACCTCCGACACTCCACATCCGACACTACTCCACACAACAGCCTCCCCGAATACTATCTGTTAATATGGCATCTTAATCATCTGATGGCAACGCTTGAATAGCAAAGATCTTGTACATTCAACCATTGCATAGGCTTTGTATGTCATGTCTCAAGCCACAACCACGAGTCCTCCATCTGGAATAGGCAACCAAATCCCCAAGGCCTCACCACTCCCCTCGTCCGTAATGACCCAAGGATGAGTCAAATAAGTCGATATGTCCAACTTCCCACCGTTCCCCGCGACCGTTCCATAACTGACCCTCTTCGCCTCATATGAAATCCACCAGAGATGAACAGGTTTGGCTTTGAAATTCACGAATGTGATATTGGTTTGTGTGCTTGCGTTTGCTGAACGCAAACTGGGCTCATTGTAGGCACCAATGGGCTGGATATTGACAAGCTGAATGACAAAGAACGTCAATGGGCATCGCACACGATAGATGCTGTCGACAGACACTTGTGTGTACGCCGCCTAGTAGCCAGGAGCATCAATTACTGATCCCGAAGATAAAAGCATAGAAAACTGACCATCGATTTTCTGTGATAGAGTGGATTCGTAAATGCTATGGTGGACGGTAATCTGCGTATCTACCTCGGGCGTTGACATGTTTGCGACTGAAAAAGGTAATTTCAAAGGGCTTCTTCAAAGTTGGAGATGCTGAGGAGGCTGAGGGAACTACGCTTCGTTCAAGTTATATACGCCCAGCGGCGCTCCGTGGCCCACTGCTTCGGCTAACGTCAGAAAGACGCCGGAGCACTATAACGCTGATTTAACGCCTTGTATACGTTACAAGAGCGCAGTGCTTCGCGCCCCAAGACTTCGGTTGAAGCCAGAAGCTGCGCCGATTCAGCCCCTTGCATACGTTACAAGAGCATGGTAATCGTCCGCACCACTTCGGTTAACGTCAGAAGCTGGAGTATGAGCGCCGAATCAGCGCCTCATATACGTTACAAGAGCGCGGTGTTCGTTCCCAATACTTTGGGTAAAGTCAGAAGCTGGAGTTTGAGCGCCGATTCAGCCCCTTGCATACGTTACAAGAGCATGGTATTCGTCCGCACCACTTCGGTTAACGTCAGAAGCTGGAGTATGAGCGCCGAATCAGCGCCTCATATACGTTACAAGAGCGCGGTGTTCGCTCCCAATACTTTGGGTAAAGTCAGAAGCTGGAGTTTGAGCGCCGATTCAGCCCCTTGCATACGTTACAAGAGCATGGTATTCATCCGCACCACTTCGGTTAACGTCAGAAGCTGGAGTATGAGCGCCCAATCAGTGCCTCGCATACGCTACAAGAGCGCGGTGTTCGCTCCCAATACTTTGGGTAAAGTCAGAAGCTGGAGTTTGAGCGCCGATTCAGCCCCTTGCATACGTTAAAAGAGCATGGTATTCGTCCGCACCACTTCGGTTAACGTCAGAAGCTGGAGTATGAGCGCCGAATCAGCGCCTCATATACGTTACAAGAGCGCGGTGTTCGCTCCCAATACTTTGGGTAAAGTCAGAAGCTGGAGTTTGAGCGCCGATTCAGCCCCTTGCATACGTTACAAGAGCATGGTATTCATCCGCACCACTTCGGTTAACGTCAGAAGCTGGAGTATGAGCGCCCAATCAGTGCCTCGCATACGCTACAAGAGCGCAGTGTTCGCTCCCAATACTTTGGGTAAAGTCAGAAGCTGGAGTTTGAGCGCCGATTCAGCCCCTTGCATACGTTAAAAGAGCATGGTATTCGTCCGCACCACTTCGGTTAACGTCAGAAGCTGGAGTATGAGCGCCGAATCAGCGTCTCGTATACGTTACAAGAGCGCGGTGTTCGCTCCCAATACTTTGGGTAAAGTCAGAAGCTGGAGTTTGAGCGCCGATTCAGCCCTTTGCATACGTTACAAGAGCATGGTATTCGTCCGCACCACTTCGGTTAACGTCAGAAGCTGGAGTATGAGCGCCGAATCAGCGCCTCGTATATGTTACAAGAGCGCGGTGTTCACTCCCAATACTTTGGGTAAAGTCAGACCTACCCCCGCGAATATTCAGAAAATCGCAGAATCAGCCTGTTTTTACTGATTTCACCACTGGACACATTGCCGGCTCATCATCTTCCTCTTTGGAAAATCCTGACTGTCCCCAGTCAGCCGTGTACCTCCGGGCTCCCTTGCGCCTCCAAATCCAACAGCATGAACAGCAAGTTCCGGTCGTCCGGCATGACCATGCCCATCTTCCCGTCTTTTCTCCTGCATAATGCGTCACTGACCCCGTGCAGCTTCCAGCAGCCGTCACTCGGGCCCGGGGAATGCTTCTCCTTGCACTCCTCAGCTTCTGGGCTAATCCGCCTGTGTTCCATGCGCAATATCAGCCACATCGCAGCACAAAAGTTCTGAGTCCTGAGAACATTCCTTCTCGGCGAAACGGCTGCCCTCCAGCATTGTATTTGTCCCCGCCTTTGATTCGTCCAAGTTTTTCTGCTTTCCGTGCCTACTTATCCTTACGGTTCGGGAATCTGTGCGGTTGCTGGAGTGCCATCTTAGCCCACTCCAACACCTTCCTCTGGTTCTTCGTCAAAAGTGGCATGAAGGGTCGCTTTTTGCGCGTTGATCCGTCCCCATCCGAATTCTTCTTCACAACTTGAGTCTCCTGCCTTAACCAATTCTGCAAGAAACTCGCAGCCGGCTCCAAATCCCACAGTTGTTGATTTGGGGCTGTCTCGCACACCCGTAGTCGTGTTTGGATGGTGCATAGTTCACCCTGAACTAACTCAATCTTGCTGCGCATTTCCTTCAGCAGAGCGCCAACATTTTGTTGTCCATCTCGGAGGTCTTCCAATCTCAAATCCCTGTTTTCCTGCATTTGTCGCCTGAGCATATCCATCCTGAGGTGAATTTCTTGTGTCCTTGGGGTGGACTCTCTGGTTTCCTTTAACTGTCTCTGAATAGAGCGCAGCTCGTCTTGAACCATGCCGAGTTCGTGAAATATCCCCTTGCGCAGAATATCTACATCGTCTACTCTGCTGTCGAATACATCCCGGCGGTCTCATGAACTCGAATCCTCGATTTTGTGCAGGCAACGCGCGAGCATATCCATCTCGAGGTAAATTTCCTTGTTCCTTATCGTTGCAGCCTCCCCGATATCCTTCAGCTGCTGCTGAATGGTCCGCTGTTCATCACGAATGCTACCGAGTTCGTCTCCCAACATGGCTGTCTCCTGCCATAACCCATCAAATCAGTCTCGACACCACGCCGTGGGTGCGCTGATGTCTGCAAATGCAGCCTTCGTCTTCTCTTTGCCATTAAATTCTTTCCCAGGAGTCCGGCTCGATTTTTCCAAAGCCGTTTCAGTCACACACGCGCGATCCTTGGTGAGTGCAGCTGCGCCCTCGTTCAGAATCTGTGTGAAGGCCGCCACAGTATCGTTCTGTACGGCACGGCACAACCCTGCTAAATCCTTTGGCCTCTCCTCAATCTGAATTCCATTCATTGACAACTGGTCGCGAGCTGGGATCTTGCCCTGGGCTCTATTCGTCGCATCACTTTGAAGGTACGAGACATTCGTTCTCGCAATCGCCTCCGTGATCTGAACAAGGTCTTGCAGTGCTATGGTGTCCTCCCTTCGCCATGTGGATCTATCCCCCGTCTGTGAGTCAATGCCGAGTTGCTGCAGCAAAACTCGCGCAATTTCCCGCTCTTCCACAGCTCTGCATACGCAATGAGCGAACCCGGAATCCATGGTCCTCAAATATCTCGCGCATGCGTCTCTGTTCGTTACCAATGCCGGTGGCCGCTGCAACTGCTTCGCCAGGGAGCAAAATCGGATACCAAACCATCGGAGTCTCCCCTCCTCGTTCTGTCTAATTCCATGAAACTCCGCACAAAGCCTTTCCAAGTTTTCGAGGGTTCCAGACTCGTGCGCTGCTATTTCAGGGTACAATTGCAAGATTTCTGTCCGGAAATTCGCATATGAGTGCATCATGTCATATGTGCCCAATCCCCGTCAAATTGATCGCAAGCCAACAGGCACATAACTTGTCAACAGCACTTTCCGCTCCTGCTCATTCCCAACATTCCCGAGTTCGATAATTGTGTCCACCTGCTCCAGAAAATCAACAAGATCATTGATGTTGTTGGTGTTGAACATCAGCGCGTCTTTTTCCCAAGGATGCGGAATGTGAAACAATCCAGTTCATATCCCGCTTCGAGTGTCCACCTGAGCATTGTATATGCGTGTCCGTAGCCATGAATAAATGTTGCTTGTCATTGACTCCGCCAGCAGAATCGCGTGATGTGTTTGTCATATGTAAAATGTGTGAATGTGGTGTGCACGAGCCTGTTTCTTCGTCAAACTTCTGGATGAGCCCCTCGTGGTGGGCTCCAGATGAAGCGCGGAGTCAGTGTGCATGTGTGAAAGCAGAAATCCATCCACCAACCACACGCACAACCAAACCAATATGCGTGGTGAGGTTGGGGCTCCACACAAAATATATGTGTGCTGCAATCCAGTCGATCAACGTTGAATGCTGGCGTGATAATAATAAATGGGGCGGCACGACCAGCATGCTGCTGAGTGTGGTGTGCGAGAACCAAAATAGTTTTCCCCCAGTCTCCTTCCATTCCCGCCATCGAATCCATCTCATCATTCTTTCTACCATTGCGTCACTGAACCAAAACCAAAACCCGAGACCTATTCCAACCCAATCCAACTGAATCAACCATAACCCAATCAACCGTAACAAAAACAGAAGGACTGCCACTGACATTGCCAACGACAACCAGTACGATCCTGCACTGGGTCTACCCATTTCAGGGTGACATTCCGTAGGTCGCACAGGGTGCTGGGATCGAGTCTCGAGGATGCTTTGACCGTCCGAAACAAAACAAAAGAAAACAAAAAAGTGGGGTGAAAGTGGGGTGTACTTGTTCCGTCTACCAAGTTACACCGTGCTTTTATCCCTATGATTTGTTTGGCTACACAAATATGCATTGTCCCACCAGACAATGGGTAACTATTGAAACACTACTCACACCGGCAATTGCCAAATATTGTAATGTCCGACATTGATTTCGAGTCTTAATTTGAGATCCAAGGTGTTGGTTTAGAGTTTGAATTCCACTGCAGTCCAAACTGATTCAATAGGCTCCAGATTTAATTTTGAGTTTTATAAAATCAACACTGGATCAACTGCTTTCAACTGCAAATTTCGACCAAGCTGAAATGCAATTTGATCCTTAACATCTCGAATCAACGTTGGATGATGCAATATTTGGCAACCTTGCCCAAGGACATCCCTCCACAGGCAAATTGCAGGCTGTAGATGTCCATGCCCAGGATTCCCAAATATAAGTACACCTGGTTTTCGACTCCGCGTTGATGTTGAGATTCGATGTATCGAAATAGCAGATCGGGGTGGAATCAAAGCTGATTTGGGTGATTTCAGCTTTAATTTTAGTCCCGTTAATATCAGCACCAATTCACACTGGCAATTGCCAAGTTTTGTAAGACTCAACGATGATGATGACACACTAAGTGTCAAAATCAATGTTGGGCCAAACGAAATTTAAGCTGAATTCCGTAGGCTCATTTTGTTTTATACAATATCTGACATTAATAGAAAAATATTTGTTTTCAGTTGTGCTGAGACGGAGCTGACACGCAAAACAGGTTATGAGTCAGGTGGGCTGGAATCTAAAACAGAAACCTATTATCTCGGTATTAGAGGAAGTGCAGCCAAAACTTGGAGTATTGGTTGGACTGGAAGCAGGACTGAAACTACAAATTTCAGTTCTCATTTCAGTCCATGCAAAACTTGGAGTTTTGGTTTTGATTTTGGCTCAAGCTGAAATAGGAACCAAAACTACAAATTTCAGTCACGCTGAAATTCATAGTTGTGTTTCTGATTTCAGCTTGAGCCAAAATCAAAACCAAAATTCCAAGTTTTGCAGGAGCTGAAATGAGATCTGAAATTTGTAGTTTCGGTTCTGTTTTCAGTCCAATCGACATCTCAAGTAGTGTTGCCGCGGCTCGGCTCAGCTCGGCTAGCCAAGCCAAAAATAAGCTGAGCCGAGCCAGCTGTTGCTACGGCGGCTTCATTGGCTTGGCTACAGCTTGAGCCGGCTTCACCTGCGGCTTAGCCGTGGCCGAAAATGGCTTACACCAGATTTACTGGACCTTCATTTTGACTGCACTGTGAGCCGGCCGAACATCTCCCAACCTTCTAACTGTTTCCTATGCATTTCCGTCTATACCATAGCCACTAACCTCTCAAATCACTTTGGAACTCCGACTCAGTTGACAGCCCTGTCAGCCCACGTGCACGAACAGCAACCAGCATTGGTTTTGGCTTTTGTGGATGAACTTGGACCAAGCTAGGGACACATACACTTGTTATTCAGTGTATGCCATGCTTTAGGACCCTTATCATTAGCAAGGGAGCCGTCAGGAACACAAACTCCAAATGCACCTGAGCCGCGGCTAGAGCTGGAAGCCGAGCCGAAGCTGTCCAAGCCAGCCGTTTAAAAAATGGCTTGGCTGGCTTATTCCCGTGATGGCTCCGAAGCCATCAAAAGCCGAGCCGAGCCAGCCGTAGCCGAGCCGCGGCAACACTAATCTCAAGTTTTGGCTGCACTTTTATCAGTACCTAGATACTTAGTTTCTGTTCTGGATCTCAGCTAACCTGAGGTGTAATCTGTTACTTTGCATCTCAGCTCCGCTTTGGCTCAACTGAAAGCATTTTTTTTTCTGTTATTTTCAGATATACTGTAGTATTTCGTTCAATTCGTATGGTCACGCGTCACATGGCCAAAAATCTACGAAAATTTTCGTAAGTCACCCAGTCACAGAGGCAATTTTGGGCTTAGCCGAGCTAGCCGAGCTTAACCGAGCATTGCTGGCGGATCAAATTCCCTAAGGGGGACCGGTTACGAAAGGGTCAATTCGTACAATGGTGTCACACCCCAAACCGCCTTACGAATTGAACGAAATACAACAGTACAAGCAGCTGCTCAGCGTCAAAGGATTGTCCGGTGATCGTATAAACTGCGCTTTCCCTGTGCTTTCCATAACTCTGGAGCCAATTCACCCAGAGTGGAGTTTAAACGCTTCACACATCCGTAGATAAGAACACCATCCCTAGACTCGTGTCTCTCTTATTATGGTGGAAAATTGGGGGATAAGCAGATTTGGAAATTTGCTTGCCGCGGGAACTTCAAGGCACTGTGAGGCTTGAGACTAATTGAAAGATCACTGCATTACTGAACAAAGATGTGGGAAGTTAAGGCAGCAAGAGACAGATTAGTACCGATTGAGGCCCAAGCACCATGAAAGAAATTGGTGCTGAACGCTTATTGTGAGACAATCCATAGATTCAGACCAGAAAGACCACATGTAGGGTGTTAAAGGCTTCAGACAGACACCTGTTATTTTATAAAGAGAGAGAATATCAAACAAAATGAGGCTAGAGATCTCAGATTATATTTTGTCTGGCCCGATGTTAATTTCGACACCTAGTGTGCCACCACCAACAATTGAGCTTTCGGCTTCAGCTCACTTGAAGCACAGCTTGATACTTCAGATTTCGAATTGAATTTCAAAATCAACGTCACATCACCCAATATTTGGAAATCCCCGGTGTGACTGTCCTGGCGACGCGCCACATAGCAGTGCACGTGCTTACCATCAAGCACGTGTCCATGAACTCCTCGGTGTTTCAACCTACTCCCACAAGCATTCAGAAAATCACAGAATCAGCCCGTTTTTACTGATTGCACCACTGGACACATTGCCGGCTCATCAGCGGTGCTGAAAAGGAGAGGAAGTCGGGATTGAAGGGGTTAAATAAAGTAAATAGAGCCAGAAATTTATAGAGAATCACCGAGGGTTTCGTTAAAACATGGTTAATAATCATCTGCAGGGAGGATACAGGTCCCCCAGCCTGATGAATAGAATCATGAGCAACGACTGTGATCAACTGTGTCCTGCCAAGAAAAACTTGCGCACAGCTCAACTGTTTGACTGCAAATGAAAATGCGGTGTTGAAGAGCAGAGAGAGTTCAGGATAGATGGGGTCAATCAAAGAGCAAGAGCAGAGGAAAAACAAAGGAGAATGGTTACATGGGGATATAGCACAGCCGAACAAGCAAAATCTTAAAGAACGGTTAATTGATTTGATGAAAATGCTTTACTGGCGCTGTCGGGACGAAGTCGGGCGTGGAGGAGTGGTCATGGAGTCCGTCTGCAAGTTTTAGGAGGGTTTCTAAAATGTCAAGCTGATTGGTTGTGGGTCGATCAGACGAGAAGGTACAATCACAATTTGGCATGCAAGAGACAAGGAAGATCTGCGTGCGAGGGAGCGGACTGCGCAGGGGGATTATTATTTCTCCTGAATTATTCAAGGAGCGACTGAGTTCTATCTATCAATACGGCTGATTGAACATGTCTGCGTGCATAATTACCGTCCATTCGTAAAAGTAGAGACACAGCCCTCAGAGCCAGACAAGTGGTGAAAGTTTGGGTTTTGAGAATGGCGGCGTGATCGGCGGCGGCAGTGGCGGCAGCAAATGATCGGAGTTCCAATTGCTGCCTCAACCTCTGCCGCCAACCTCTGCCAACTGTGAAAGTCGAAGTCGCACGCAACGGTGAGCCACAGGAAGATGTATTCGAGGCGCGGGAATACGAGCGCGGTGGATACAAAAGGCTAACGAAATACAGGGATACAGGCCGAATATAAGGATGAAGCTGTGCGACGGATAGGGGGGGTAGGTAAGGTAACCGGGCGACGCGGCGCACGATGATCCTATTTCCAACACCAACCTGCGCAACGGCTGGAGGCGGCCAGCCACTGATATCCAACGGTTTGATGACAGTGCTCGCTAATACACAGCATGCAGCAGCCGCCGCTGCTGGTCGTAGCCGCCTGCATTGCCCAACCCACCCCTCTGCAAGTCCTGAGCACGATCAAATCATTTGAAAACACTGACGGTGGCAACTCACATGGCCAAGGCCTTGTTACGAATGCGTCTTCCCACGCCTATGGCCGCCCACTGTTACATCTCGCAGCTCAGCCCGCGCCCGCAGGCACTGTGCCAAGATTTGGCCGACATCGTAATATCAGGGGCAGACAAACTTTTTCCTCTTTCAAGTTCTTAAGCTCAACAAGGTTTTGTAGAAATATTTCTATGAAGGTGCAGAGATGTCTTGCCTGCAAGCTAGCATCGCGAGTGAACGATAGCATACTAATATATAAATGATGTGATCACCCCTAAATTCGAGGTCCGACCATTGGCCGGTTGTTCCGCGGCTGTTGCCGCCGCCGATCACGCCGCCATTCTCAATTCCCAATGCTCTCGACAAGTAGAAGGAATTGGCCACGGGCATCTTTTAAATTCCGACCAGGTCATCAGATCATTAACATTGATCATGTCGATCCTTTGCCCTTGACCGCATCCAGCTTGAAACCAACCTGAAGCTCTGTTATACGGCCTCTGCTAGCCTCTGCTGGGTGGAGTCCGCCGAAAAGTCGGATCCTCAGCGCTGAATCCGTCAATGGCACCTATGAGAAGCGGATGGTGATAGGATCGCGCTTGTCGACGAGCCGCTGGTACACAATATTGCTCGTAAAGGAGGACCACTAGGTCGTCAAGTAAGTCAGCACGGACAAGAAAGTGCCTTTGAACACGCGGGACTCACCCCATTCCCAACAAACACTGCGGCACGGCGTGCAATCTCCATGTCCACTGCCATCGACACGTCCCTCTGCTCCGCATCGAGCACCAAATCTTAGCTTGTCGCGACTGTCCAACCGTCGCGTTGCAGGGCGTCTTTAATCTCGTCAATCCATGCGCTCTTCTCGTTTGTCAGAAGGTAGAAAGTATCCAACACCGCGCTGTCCGTGCCATTCAAACGTTCCATGTGAGCGAGGTACTCCCGACGCGCATCCGCCGCTTTCTTCACAACAGCCGTGATGTCGGGCCAACAACGCGCGAGGAACCGCTCGTCCTTCCCCGGCGTGTCGGGCTCGGACACGAAGCGATCTGGCAGGTGCGGGAAGAGACTCCAGCTGTAAAAGGCGTTGTTGATGTAGGTCAACCAGCGGCAATGCGCCTCGTAGTCGCCCCGGCGGAGGTGTAGCGCAAGCATGCGCTCAAATGGATTCCGTTGCGCTGGGTGCGGCGGGCGGGGCCCACGGGGCAGGAAAAGGCCAGCGTTGTTGTCGACACCCGCCCGCGCGATCGGCGAGGCATTGAGTAGGCGCGAGATGGGGGACTGGACGAAGGCGTCCCAGAGCGTGAGCAGCCGCGGGCTGCTCCACAGCCCGAGGTCGAACGTCTGCGGAAAGGTATCCTCTTCCCCGGACGCAGGGACGACCTCTACGCAGCGCTCGGGTGCGTCGCGGAGGACTTGTTGCCAGTGGGTGAGTATCTCTATACCGGGGGCGTGCGCCACCGCGGGCTTCACGTCGCGAGTGTTGATGTACCTGCGCTCTTCGCGCGGGCAGACCACGTCGAACCAGTCTGAGGAAATGGCGCGCGGGGCGGGATCGCCCGGCTCGAATGGCCCGCCCGCGACGGGCCCAGAGACGATCGCAGTGAGCGGCGTGTGCGGATATGTGTCGACCCACTTCTCCATCGACCATTGGTAGTGCTCCTCTGCCCAGATATAATCTTGGAACACGTACGCGCGCCCCGAGACATATGCCAGGTGCGCATTCATCAAGCTATAACACACAGTTCGTTAACGCGGTTGCTTTGAACAACTCCAGGATGTTGATACCACTTACCGGTCATTGAAGCAGTTATTCCACCCTATCCAGTTCGCTTCGTTCGAGAACTTGACGTATCGCCCGGTCTTGCCCTCGGGGAATGGGAGCGCCAGGTTGTGCTGCGGCAGCGCGGCCTGCCACCGCCGCAGCGCCGCGTACTTTGGCGGCCCACTCTGCGCACCCCAAAGCCCTCCGTCCGCGACGTAGAAGTTATACTTCACCTGCACCTTGCGCCGGAAGTCGGGATCTCTGCCTTTAACGAGGCCGAACACGGAAAGCACGACGAGCGCGACGAACAGGAGGACGCCGCGCGGGCGCCATCGGAGGAAGAAAGCGGGGGGCATGTATGTGGGTCTCTGAAAATGCAAAGACGGGCATTCGGTCTATATATTAAGCGAAACGAGATGAACTGACCATCTTTGATTATTTCCCGCTCGCCAAGATTTCGGGGCACTTGGCGGGTTGCACGAGTAATGTCGCTCGACTCGAGAGATGCACGCTTCTTGCGGTCAGTGCAACAACAACGCTATCAATATTGCACGGCTCAGGGCTCCAGAATTTCTCAGACCACTGAGACGCCTGCGATTCGAGGGGAGAAAGGTAGATTTGTTTTTCTTGCGCACTTAGCGCACTTACGGTGTGTTCATATTCATGGACAGCCTCCGGGCACACGGCCTGAAGACGGCAGAAGACCGCGATCGGCATGCTGCGCACTTGTTAGTTATCTCGCCGTTTGCTCGGTGCCAAATTTTAAATAACACAGGCCGAGGTTCAAGCTGGCCAGTGTCGCGATATCGTATGATTCTTCTGTTAGTTCAACGCATGAGAGCATCACTGAAAAATCTGCATATATAAAATTACCTTTTGGAATCCGTTCAACTGAGAAAATGCCGAATCCGGGAATGAGAAGCAGCAACCGCGGCGATGTCGTCTCCACATGGGTGATTACGCAGCTTCCCTCATATCGGATCTGTTTCAAGTTCACGGCAGAAATAACCGGCGGATAGCTGTGAAGTTTATGTAGCAGCGTAGTACGTGGCGTCGTCTCAGGTTCGCTCCAATATTTTTTTCGCTGAATTACGGGCGTCTGACTGACAGGTACGTCGACGACTGCGGGATCATGAAGGCTCAGTGGCGAGGTTTGGAATGATAGTCTCACACGACTGTGTTGAATTGCATCTTGGAAGACGAATCCAGGCTCAACCTTCAAGCATCAAACGATCGCGAACCAGGAGGTTGGCTACTGGGTATCTCTTCTCTACTCTTCTCTTCTCTTCTCTCTCTTTATAAAATTGAACCTGTCCGAAGCCTTTACACTCCGCTCTGGGACATCTGGGCCCGAAACTCTGGAGGCGCCCGTCAATTAGGGCGCTCGGTGGACTACTAACTGACCGGTATCTTAGCGCTCAAAGGTACAACATAATTTCTCGCCGTGAACTGTGAGGAAGTGGATGCGAGGCCGCGAAGCGGCTAGTCTCTCGTAGACAGACACTCTATACAAACCAAGCTCGTACCTCGCTGTATAGAGAGCAGCCGCTTGTAGCGCATAATTAAGCCTGGTGCTCTGGGTCAGATGTGTGCAGAGTGCTGGAAAGTGGTTCGCGGTGGCTTCAGCTCCGAGCGGCTGTTATTTAAATGCTCAAATTCACGGGCGAAGGGTCCTCAAACTGCGACATCCTGGATTTCTCAGGCCAGAAGCGAAGGAGTCCCCAAGTTCTGATACGGGTCGCGCGCCGGTATGCATCCATCTATTTTCACTGTCACTGGCACAAGATCCGCGTCGCCCCGGCATACTAGTAAGCCAGGCAAGAAATGCCGTGGCGGGGTCAATTTACGAGATGAGAGAATCATGTGCAATTGTGAACACCGAGCGTGTTCGGCCCGTGCGGCGGCATGTGGGTGGAGGGAGGAGGGATCATATCATCTCCAGGTGTCGGGCGACAATGAGTCTATATCACCCTCGCCACTTCATCAGTTCGCTTGAAAATCAGGAAGTTCGTCGGTCTGGATTCTTCCCATCGTTTTCTGAGAAATTTCGTCAGCTAAAAGATTTTTTGGGAAGTTTCGTCACTTCAGAATGGATCGAACCGCTGCAACAGGCAAACTGTCAACAATCGCTTTCTTCCTTCCTCGCACCATGGCACCCTCTCGCTCACCATACTGCCTCCGGCGCTGCCCTCGCTGCAGCCGAATTTTTGGCCGTCGCCAAACCCGGTATGGACCACCAGTTACTGTGGCAGGAAATAGTTGCCGACGCCAAGAAACTCCCGCGCTATGTACACCGAAGAGCGGGACAGTCCGGCAGAGTCCAGCAGCCACCCGCCCGACGCGTATTTGCCTAGGGAAAGAGAACTGATCCCGCATTTAGGTCAACGGGGAAGAGGCAGAGCGAGACGGCAAGGGCGGGAGGACACAATATGGGTCGGACGTCGCGGGGAGGTCCCAGCGAGTAGGAAGAGCGGGGAAATGCTGCGGGCGCGGGGATCGTGCTGCTCAACTGACTAGTAGCGGTGATTCTCGACCTCGCAGGGTACACCAGGGTGCAGACGGCTGATGCGCGATGCTTGTGGTATATTGGTTCCCCGACCGGCCTTCCGGCTCAAGGCAGCTCCCTTGGCTCGCATTCCCTTCTTTCTGTCAATATACTCAATCTTTATCATTGTCGTGAACTTGGAATAAGGAGGGGGACGAACCTTCACAAGTCCCATAGCGCAGGTGACGAATTTTTGTCCAAAACGGTCAGGTCCGGTCAGCCAAAATGGATTTTACGACAATGGTTCTGTAACAGAGACTACAGAAAGTGCCAGTGAGTTCCGGGTCCCTGCGAAGGTGCGAAGGCTTGCTTTTCTCATAGCCACCAACTGAGATAACTTGGTCCTTCCGATAGACACCTTGGAGACAATAATAATCTGAGGTTCTGCAAGCTTCGGCCCGTGCTCCAGAAGTGTTTCAGGATTTAATTTGGAACTTTGGAAGGTCTTGCACGTCGTCTCCGCAACTTTTCGCTAGGTCAGCGGCTTTTGCATGAAAAAAAAAATCGAGGCACGATCCCAGCAACCAGGTTGCGGATGCAGAAACAAACCGAGATCTGATGGCGAACTAGTAGAGGATCATCCCGGGTTCTCCTACGGCGATCTCCGGCACTCCCTTCCCAAGTGCGCGGTTTTCTACGCCAATCTCTCGTCTCAACGTCTTCCACCCAACCACGCGTCGAAAACGATGCTAAACCCTCGCTGTAGTCGCACACATGCCCCCGCCCACCCGACGCCCTTCCCCGCACCCTGACTCAAACGGCGTCCGTGCCGCGTGTACGCGTCTTGCACCGGTGTATCGACTCTTCTTCTGGGCATCCAAGGCCGCATTTGTGTTTCCTGTGCTTGGTGGGCGGTGGGCGCGCGCCGCACGTACGGTCGAGCATCACCCTGCTAGGAGTCGTCGCTGCTCGTAGGTGGCTTCTTCCCAGGCTAGCGTTCGCTCGCTCGTGCTGTGGTGCACGCGGGTCCGTTTTGGGGATGTGTCTCTTCTCTGGCCACTTCTCCGACGCTCTGTGGGTTCTATTCTTTCGTGCCTCTTTTCTTTGGCTTCACTTTCCGTTTCGTGTCTATTCTATTCTAATTCCCTTTCCTTACATACAGCTCCGCCTCGACCTAACCCGCCCCTTCCCGTCGAGCCCCCCCCGCCGAGATGCTGCCTACTGCCCAGACACGCACGGAGAGCAGACACGCAAGACCCTTGAGTGCACCTAGCAATTCATGCCCGAGTGCAGCTTGTACTTGAGGTCGGGCTGCCGACTGTGTCGAGGATCGCGGACGCGATTTACATACGGGGTGGCTCGTGGAGCACGACGCGCGCATTATGGATGAGCGGGCTGCGGTTCCGGCCGATGAAAATATCATGAAATGAAGCTGCTCCCTTTGACATCTGCTGTCCTTCGACCCCGTACAGTACCCGCGCCGTGCTGGTCGACACCGCTTCCTCCTCCGCTCCCGCCCGTCCATCCAGCGCGCCCTACTTCACGCCACGCACACTAAACGTCGACGATACAATACTTTCTTCAACGATACAGGACTTCCCCGGGTCCGAAGAGCGGGCTGTGAGGGAGCACACTGCTTAGCCTGGGACGGCAACGGAGCTCGCTCTTCTGCCGCAGTCGACGTCGAATCGCGCGCGCACTCCTCGAATCGAATCGAGTCGAGTTCTACTGTCTACTCCTGCACTGACCGAGTCATCCTGCATTCGATCCCGACTTTCGCGTCGAAGTTGCAGCGACCAAAGCCGTGCCCCCGTTCGTCGTCCACACTGGCGCGGATGTTGTGTAGGGGTGCGGATGCGGATGTGGGTGTGGATACCCCGCGGACCCAAGGGGGCGCCGGGGACGTCGTCCGTCGCCCTTGTTTGCGAGTCTCGCCGACGCATGAGGAGAGCGATAGATGCATGTATGCACATTACGCGCGGCCGACCCCCTGCCGCTGTCGCAGAGGCAGAGGCAGAGGCAGAGGCAGAGGCACATTGCTAATGCCGTACGCGACGGAGTGGATACTCCAAAGATCCAGGACGGCGCCGGCAAGACGTCCTCAGCCTGCCTTGGATCGCATCCAGCGACGGGTGAGGGCTTCGCGGACGATGTAGCCACGGTGCGGCCACACCCGCACCAGCTGCTGAAGCAATGGAAATGGACATAGACGCTCTGAGTCGAGGACGGCGCTGGCCGGGGCGGGGTTTGGGTCGAGTGAGGGTGCCGGGACGACGGCAGCTGCGGGTGAGACGAACGTGCGCTATTTTTCTGGCTGCGGTTGGTTTTGTGCTAACTATGTATCCCTCAGCGTGTCGATGCTCCGATCCAGGGCGGTGCGCGCCAGTGATGCAGCCCGAGCGGCGGACGGCGCTATGTCGACCGCGTGGCTAGCTCCTCCCTACAGACGCAGGTGGCCACCGCTCGCACCCCCGCTGGCGTTCCCCCTCTGAACCTCACGACTTCTTCCCCCCGGAGCCGCCTGCATTCCATGACCTCCCCAACTAGAAGAGTTCGTGTATCCCGAACGAATATTTTCATTCTCTACGTAAACGACCCCCGACGCTGGGACTTTCGCTTTCATGTGGGCAAGCCGCAGTCGACAAGCGCGTGTGGCCGCGACACCGGGCCTGCATCCGCCTTCACCACCGTGCCTCCGTTACGCATGCCACCCCCCGCCCGCCGCGTCGGGCTCCCCCATGGGCAAAGTCGCCGTCGCCGCGAAGACGACGGCGCACTCTTGTGGGGAGGCGCGTACGCTGCTGCAACGAGGGGAGATCTACAGCACGTTTCCGATGCAGGAATGGTGCGGGCTGAATCTGGTGACGCCCGTGATGCATCCGGCCGGTGCCTGCGGTCGCCCGAGTTCTATGGGTACTCCATGCCGGCGATGGAGGACGTCGAGAGGGCGAGGCACGCGGAAGGAGAAGAAACAGAAGCAGGCGAGGAGAAGAACCTTGGAGCCGTGGAGCCATTCCACAGTTTTCTTTCTCTTTGTGGACCATCTCAGGCTATCGGACGTCGGTGGATTATTGTGGCTCTATCTCAAATGGCTCATAGCGTTTTGGACGACTCGATACTTGGTGCTTGCACGTGTTCAAAGGATGCAAAAACTTGCAAGTGAGACATCGCAAACAAGTCCCGCGGAAGCAAATCTTTCAAAAGGGACCCCTGACTGTGCCCCTAACGCTACTGCTCTTCTCCTTCTACCACAACAACTATCTTGCCTTCTACAACTCTATTCGTTCTCCAATGCCTCATCAGTCTGGTACTCTTCCCAACCTTGCCGGCACCGTCGTCGACGGTGGCCGTCTCGAACTCGTTAACACCATCGGCGCTGGCGCCTATGGGAGACTGTACAAAGCTCGCGATGTCGTCTCCTCCTCTTCATCCTCCTCTTCCTCCTCCACATTCTACGCCGTCAAATGCCTGAAACGTCCTGCTCTGTCCTCGAGGGATGCGAAGTTCCAGGACCGAGAGCGCATACTACACCGCCGTGTCTCATGCCACCCCAACGTCGTCACCCTCCACCGCCACTTCGTCGACCCAGACCATGTCTATCTGGTTATGGACCTCTGCACCGGTGGTGACATGTACGGCGCGATCCTCGACGGCGTCTATCACGGCCAGACCGAGCTCATCAAGCGCACATTCGCCAGCCTCGTCGATGCCGTCCGATTCTGCCATTCCCGCGGCGTCTACCACCGCGACCTGAAGCCCGAGAACGTCTTGGTGGACCACGAGGGCGGGAACCCTCTCATCGCCGACTTCGGGCTCTCCACCGAGTCGAAGCTCTCGCGGGACGTGGACTGCGGCAGCGGCTCCTACATGTGTCCTGGTATGTCTCAGCCCCTTTTCCCATCGTCACAGCCACTCATTATCCTATACAGAATCTTTCGGTGCGGCCTCCTCGTCGTACTATCCCCAGCACAGCGACGCCTGGGCCCTCTGCATCATCCTCGTCAACCTCGTCACCGCCATGAACCCGTGGTACACCGCCCAGCCCTCCGACACGCGCTGGCGCGCATTCACCGCTGACACCGCCAGCTACCTCCGCGAAATCATCCCCATCTCCCGCCCGCTCAACGAGCTCCTCAGCCGGTGTTTCCGCACGAATCCCCGCCACCGCCCTGCCCTCGGTTTGCTGTGGCACGAGATTCTCTGCATGGACGAGCTCATGATGAGCGAGGCGGATCTCAGGAATGCGTCCCCCGGCGTGCGCCGCGCAGCAGGGATTGCGGTGCCCCGCGCAGGCGCGACTGCGTATCCGTACGACTCCAGCGACTGTAGTAGTGGATCCAGCTCCGGGTACAGCTCGCTCGACGCGAGTCTTGGACGACTCGTCAACCTCCCGGCACCCGCGGGCCTCGCACCAGCCGCCACACTCTCGCACCTCCTCACCGTCCCCGTTCCCGCCCCTCGCCGTCACCGTCGCTCTCAGCCCGTCCCTTCTGCATCCAAGGTACCTTTCGCGTCGCCGGCCGACCGCGACCTGTCTTCGGAAGCCGAGAGCGAGGGCCCGATCACGCCCCAGGCGCACCTTGTACAGCTCCCCGACGTGTCCTCTGGCCAGGATGCGAATTCGAATACCGACACCGATACCAGCGCCGGCGTCGCGATCGTCACTGTCGATAACGTCGATGTCATTGGGAGGCCCCGAGGGAAGCCTGGGAAGTTGCGGCGGTTTGTTCGTCGTCTGCGGGTGTGGCGCAAGTAAAGCTATAAGTAGCTGTGCTGCGCTTTGTGATATGGTGCGTCTTTCTTCCCTCTTGCGTGGGTCGATCCTGGGCTGACTTGCGTTTTCAGATTACCGAAAATCCAGATAACTAGAAAAGTAGCAAAAACATCGTATATATATGGTTCACGCTCGGCTCGGACGCGACGAAGGCGACAAAACCCCAAAAACATCATATAACCTCGAGGAAAGGCCGCTGCGCGGGTAGAAAATATGTACGGCCCGGGGTGGATGTGAGACAGCGATGAAGATCCAGATGAGAGGGGGACAAGTGGTCGTGAAATGCTTGTATTGTATCGTATTGAATGTGGTACCGTACTTGGATGGAATGCAGCTTGTCGTCGTTCGTACTTTGCAAAAAACTCGTTTTGCCGGAAAGAGCCGGGCGTAGTACGACGATCCGGACCGATCCGACGACGCCAACTGAAACTCGTTCAAAATGAACACACCACCCATGTACCTTTCAAACGCAAAGCAGGGGGTTTACAGCCATCACTGCTGAGCTGTCAGCTCCATTTTATCCGTGAAAAATGAAGCGTACGCACCCTGCCCGAAATAAAACAGGTGCGCCAGGTTAATTCCAGTCGAGACTACATCGTCATGCAATGAGCAACACAATCCAACTTTCAGGATAGAGCGAAATTCAGACGTACATATGGAGTCACTGCAAGCTGGATCCTCCTTGCCGATGCACTTCGTGACCGTCGTCGCCGGGGAGGTGAACAGACCGGGGTCTTTGAATTGCCAGTATTCAGTTCCGCTGTTGTGTTGGAATGGAGTGGTTAAAATATTTGGATGGCAAGAGGGGAGACGCACTGATGCTCGTACCCCAGGATCTGGGGGATTATCGTGGGCACTCCGTCTAGGAAAGATTGTAAACGACAAAACATATGTATCGTTCAGAGATCGCCCACCGAATGTGTGCACAGCTGGGAAGTCTTTAGTCAAGATAGAAGGTCATATATTATAGCCAAGACGCACCTCGGAAAATATTGTCGACACCGAGGGTAGACTCCATGAAGGCAGCGAACTCTTTATCCCCTGTTCGCGGCTGTCCTTGATGAAAGAGATTCATGTAAACCGGGGAAAGGTTAGAAGACAAAAGGGTACTAACCAAAGGTGTAGAGCATTATTGTAACCTTCGGGAGTGCGATTTTGAGCGAAGTTGCGCCAAGGGCGGCCAGTGAACCGCCTAAGCTGTGGCCTTCAAGTAACTTGGACGATCAGGTGGGCCAGGACGGAACGAGATTGGATTTTATTTGACCTGTGACTACGACAGTGTACTTCGGAAATTTCGAGACTTGGGCCTTAACGACCGCCAATACAGGGTCGGCGACGTGGTTGTACGCGGCCAAAAAGCCCGAATGAACGTTGAACGATTTCGAAATTCCTAGTGACACGTACGGAACCAGGAAAACGTCGATGTCTTCCGAGCGTGAGTTAGCGAATAGTAACCCTCGAAGGGGGAAAAAAGCAGGCACCGGTCACTGCGTCCGCCAGACTGAAGGACCCACGGAATGACACGACGAGCTCTTGGCGGGTGTCGTCCCTCGCGACGAACGCATGGGTGCTTCCTTCTGCAAACTAGTCCGGCCAGATGGGTATGGGCTGAGAAGGGAAAGAAGGCGGTGACCTACGAATTGGACGAGAGTGTTTCCGAGGGGGCGTGGGCAGTACGGCTGATATACGGCGGAAGAATATTGGGTGTACCGGACAAAATCAGTGCACAAAGTCGGAGAAATAGCACGCGACGGTAGAATGGGGGACGCGGCGATGGAAGTGGAGAAGACGATGGAACATAGATACGCCAATTTCAAGACTTGCATCGTGTTGAGGCCACAGTCCGTTGACCCATGGTGAAACCACTGGACTTTTGAAGGACTGAAGCAGAAGGATTTAGAAATTATGGAACTTATTCGGCAACGCTGTCCACAAAGCCCCTTTCTCCTCCGGTGCTTGCACCTCCGGCGTCGGCTGATACCTTCTGCTCATCCCCGACTGACATGTGGAACTTCATATTACGTGACGGCAATGTTGGGCTGAATGGTTTCTTTATCAGATCTCCATGGATCTGCGGTGGACACGGTCAGGGCGGGATTGAAAGGGAAATCCATTCCCATGCCATGACTCAGGCATCTCGAAGTCCTCTTTCGTTCAGCACGAGCTGACCGCGACGGTCTGGGCTGTGGAGCTTGAAGAAGCTGAGTTTCTTCGTGCCCGACTGGAAGCCTGATCTGGGCTGCTGATCATAAGTGGCCGAATCAAGACAGGTGCTTCGGAGCTGACGAGAGTTTTTGAGCGCGTTCAAGGATTCTCGAGTTAATTGCTATATATTGGGCTGGATAGAGGCCACAGCTGAACTTGAGCAAGTTGAACCCAAGTTGAATCGAGATATGATCCATATGTCGATCCGTATTGATCCGACTGATGGCTACTGTTCAGCTTAGTTTTCACAGAACAGAGGGTATTCTCGTAGGGTTCCAAATCTCCTCAAATGTACCGCAGTACCCGATTCATGAGATCAACTTACACCACGCACACCCACGAAGTTCAAAAAGCTCGTGCGAGAGCGGCCAACGAACACGACCCACTTAATGCCCACGGAGTTGGTTGGCTATTGCCTTCAATTCAGTCGGCGGAGACCATTCTCAAAATTTAGGGCCAGGTTTCGGCGGTGTTTGTATCCAAAATTTTCTACTCCAGGACGAGAACCAATGTCTAAGGTTGAAAAACTCTGCAAGTAATCTATCTACATGCATTATTCTGTGTCTGGGGTCTACACTGGCGCTTCTTTATCGATATCTTCAGCCGATTCCTGAGACGGAAACTCCAGAACCTTCTCAGTGATGTATTGATTCCCTCCATCGATTTTATCGCGCCACAACTTCCCCCAGAGCACCGTGCAATGAACGCCGACTGCGGCCACAATGAGAAAGGCCGAAGTTATGGTCGAGAACCAGCCGATCCCAATTTTCTCCACCGCGGGGAGCACGACTGCAGATCCAGCGGCTGCGAAAAAATACCGAACCATGAAGTTGCTCGCTGCCATGGATCAGAATTTGAAGAAGGTATTTACGTATACCTGAATCAGAGACGCACCCACTGCTTCCGCCGAGCGACTTTGCATGACATCTATCAGGGTTTGAATGAACCGGAGAATTCGCGGGGGAATGGTTGGGTTACTGACCAAGGCAATATGTGTTGAGGCTCGGCATGCAGATGAGCTGGGCGACGCCCTGAATGAACCTGATATGTATGCAAGGTCAATTATCTTCGAAGACAGAAAGGTGAGAGCTCATAGTCACATCATAATTACAGGGAGTGGGATGCCACCGGCCCTTTTCTCTATGCTCCACCCGTATATGAGCATGGAGGCCGGAATGATTCCTCCGAGAACCCAGATACAACTGCGGAGTCGATCTTCGGGGACTCGTACACCCCGGATCTCGATCCATTTTCTGACCGTATGGTCGGCCCAGCGCCCTCCCACGAAGGTGCCTATATGCGATCGGCTATGCGTATACTGTCAGACGAGAATTCACCGTACCTGCAACAGATCCGAGCCCCGGAGCGATGTAGAACAGCCCCGCCTGCATCGGCGTCGTGAGGTCGAAACGGGGGTTCATGATGTATCGAATTGGTGTCAACAGCGAATACTGGGTCCATACCAGCGCAGAACTTGCCGCTGCCTGGTTTATCATGAGGAGCCAGCACTTGTAGGCCAAGAAGATTAGACTCACGGCAGTCAGCTAAAGGGGTTCAATACAATGAGTAAAACAAAGGAAAAGATGGTATGTACAAGGTTGGGATAGCGGTATAGCTTGATGACGCGCAACGGGTTCGTCCACTCCCAAATCTGACTAGCTTTCTTCCATGGGCTCATTCCAACGAGTTCGTCCGAGCGCTTTCGATGTATAGTCTCTGGTTGAAGGAAGAAAACCAGGACTGTGGCCAGTGCGCCCAACGCCGCTTGCAGATAGAAAATAACCCGCCAGCTTCGATATGTGACGATGACACCTGCGACAAATGGTCTGAGAAATGTGGTAAGGAGTAGAACTAAGTATTCGAAAATCAACATACCCTACCGCCGGCCCAATCAGCGTGCCGGAAAGATACCAACCCAAGGCGGTGCCTCTCTCGGTCTGAAAAAAAAGAACTAAGTGGGGCACGCATCGGTTCCAGTGAAGCGTACCGGCCGATATATGTCTCCGATGCAACTAGTACCGATAATCAGGAACGAGGTTCCCTGGAACGCAGTCAAAGCTCTAAAGATGAAGAAGGCGGCAAGATTCGGGCTAAGAGCGGTGCCCAGGGAGAATCCGAGGAACAAGAAAGCACTGGAAAAGGAAATCTAGTATTTGGAATCAGAGTTCATGCACAGTGCTATTAAGAAGGCCGGAATAGTACCCATCGTCTACCGTACACCTTCGTCCAGAGGTTAGCTCTCAGAGTACATCTTTAAAGTATCATAGCACACCTGGCTTATCGGTGCCCAGAAACATGGCGATAATCCCATGAACACAAGATATACCGCGTTTGCCACGCCGACTATTGACCCGGTCGTATTGAAGGTGCCAGCGACCTCGGGTATGGCTGAGAGTACGGTTGTGGATGACATGGGGGCGAGAAAGCCGCAGAATGAGACAACACATGTTATTATCATCTTGCGACGAGGAGGAATCCGGTCGTATATAGAGTCGTCAATTATGGGGGCCGGAGGAGAGACTGTCGAGATGTCGTGAGGAACATGGGCGGGATCATAGCGTAGAGCGTCGACGATTCCTTCTGTGTGGGCAACGGACATGACCGTTGGAAGCAAGTTGGGAACGTGTGGCTCCGGCTCCTATGTCGGAATAAATAAAGGTTTGATCCTATGAAATCTGGCGAAGTGAAGGAAAAACAGAAAGCCGAGGTGATATGTACGTAACCGCACTGCGAGTGGATCTTTCTCAGAGCGGTAGTTGGATTTGGGGATATCTTCCCAGAACTAACGCGAGAGTGCCAGATATCTTCCTGAAACAATACTGAGAGTAGGGGGAGTTCATCTTCCGGGTGGCTGGTAGTTTAATTTGCGGGATCAGCGTGAGAGTTCTGTAGGTAATAAAGTCGGGTTGTAACGGAATTGAGTTCTCCTCAGGCCCGTATATCACGGCTCTAGCAACTTGAGCCAGGATAGAAGACACCTTCTCCGCCTCGTTCATGGGTTGCTGTGGCACCGTGTCAGCGATTTAATAACGTCGAAGTCCAAACTGGTGGAATCGCCGCGGCCTCCTTCGGACTCGGCGTCCCGGGCGCGCGCAATTGTGCGCACACGACCACGGAGAAGGGAAATCCGAAACAAGCCTGAGAATAACTTCCAGGGGCTAGTTAGGTTAGCGGAGAATCCTCCCAAATCAGGGCGAGAGGTTGTCGGAATGTAACAGAGCTGAGTTGACGAACTATGGCGCCAGGCCGATTTTTCGGCTGCATCCTCTTGGTATCCTCTCGATATTCCGCGTCGGCGACGATCATCTCAACGATTCTTCAACGCCGAACCCAAAACTGGGCGAAGTTGCGGCTTTCCGATTCGGCCTCCGCACCTGGTCGTGTGCCCCCAATTTCGCGCACACGACCATGGAGGTGGTTGTTATCGACGATGACAGCGGTTACGCCGTCACCGTAACGGCGTCGATCGCCTCCAGGTCACAATCCCACGTCATCCAATTCCGCAATTACGTATCAGTCCCAAGGAAGAGAGGAGGTTGGCGCTGGTTGACGCCGGGACGACGCGAGCCATACTAAGTAGCGAAAACTCCGGCGCATGATGTAAGCACTATCGGCGGCGTGAATATTTACTAGCGGGGAATCTGAGTCCCAAGCCTCGTTACGATAGGTTATCTCGGTGAAACGCTCTAATTCCATCTCCTCCTGAACTTGTCGGTTTCCGTCTGTGTCTTGGAGGAGAGTGAATTAACCTCCAGCTCATCGTTGAAAGTTGGATGTTGAGTTTTCGGTCGTTGCTTCTAGACAAACGCTACACTGACAAAAAAAAAAAAACCTCCTGCATGTTGTGGAATTTGAGATAATTTTCGCAGTCCGCTACGCCGTGGGACCTGTACACTCACAAGGTGCTTTATCGTCCATTATCCGCGACTGTGGGATTGCACGGCGAAGCGGCAGTCCCGAAACGGGGCAAGAAATAAAAGAAATGGAAGGGCCCGTGTTAGCCGTCCTCGACTTCAATTCAGTGAAAGGTTATTAGCGAAAGATCCATCAGATGCTCGGCTGTAGTACTAACGAAACGCTCGCAAAGTTGGCAATTAATTCCGAAATCCAAAAAAGGGCGAGCACCGTTATAAAAGCACGACACGACTCATGAGGATGGCGATAGTCCCACTGGCACGGGTTGAAAAAAATCAGATCGTCACGACTTTGTTGCCTTCGAGTTCCGCACTGGAGCTTCAATCGCTGTGCGGGTACTCCGATTCTCAACCACACACCGACGGAGTTCCCGACAACCTCACCCTACAAGACACTTCCAAAGGGTGCCTGGATTTGCCTCAGATTGTGCAATATATCGTATAGCGACTGGAATTGCCAGTCGGCTCCATACATATGTTCTCATTCCCGCCCCTATTGGAAGGTGATACATCGACGCACAACTGGTATCAGGATCTACTGGACCACTCGGATTGCAAGGGCGACACGGTGCGCTCAACTTATTTCTTCAGAAGTCCAGTCTCTAACTAGCTTGGCAGGCTCGCGTGCAAGAAGCGTATGAATCTCATCGCGCAATGGGGTACTCCAAGTCCGTCTCAATGTACTCCTCTTCTGTCAAGTCGCATGCAGCCGATTGCCGTTTCCCAAGACCGGACAAGGCACTCATCCGGCATCTCGAACGGCAGTGGAACCCTTCCGGCTCCAACAACCCCGACGTCTCATCTCAGCATGTCAATTGTGCGGTGATATGGGCCCGCCCGACCCGCACAGTGCTTGACGTGCTTCAGCAGATCCAAGCGCGCGCGGCCGAATACTGGGGTACCGGTGCGTCAACCCTTTCAACCACTCGTAGTCACCTGCACCGTCTCGGTCCTAATACTACTACCTAGACTTCTACCCCATCCCATTGGCGCATCTTCATCTGTCCACACTGGAGCTCTCGCACAAGCATCCTGTCGCGCACTTGCGCGCTGTCCTGGACAAAATTGGCGCCGAGCGCCTGCGTCAAATAACCGAACTGCCCGGCAGCAGCGGGGATAAGCGCTACCCGTGCCTGGTGCGCCCGCGCATCATCTTCGACGGCGTGGCCGTCGCTGTGGGCTTCGTTCCCCATGCGGCAGACTCCTGGTCCTACCACCACCTCCGGGCAGACATGCAGCGCATCGCTATTGCGAGCGGGGTCAATATTAACACATGCTACACGGCCGCGACGGCCCATGTCACGATCGGGCGGTTTGTGGGCGGCGCGGATGCGCTGATTGAGAGAATCGGAAGAGAGGGTATGGTACAGGGCTGGCTGGATCTGGTGAGGACGATCAATGCTGAGCTCGATCAGGAAGATGTGATGTGGGAGGTGGGGAAGGAGAAGGGGCTCGAAGTACAGGCGGGGTATGTCAAATTTGGGCGGGAAAGGGAGGTGGCAGAACAGCTGGGCTGCTAGACCGGGCGGGTTTTAACTAACACACCAGCATGCAATTTTAGATTTAGATTTATTTTGTTATATGCACACTTCGATAGTTGTGTTTGTTGCGTTTGCGACGCATATTATTGACATAGTCGAATTTCGGTTGAATTTTGTGGTTGAACTTTGATGGTCCGTATGATGATCCGCACTGATACTCGTTGATCCGAGTGTTCGCCGAAAGTTCAGAAAATATTCGTGAGCGCTTAACTGGGACCCGAACACTGCTCTTTCCGGCCTCCTCTCTGCTAAGAACAAGGACGGGATCATGGATATCGTATGGTCCCTGAAACTGCTGGAGGACGGGACGAAAGTTGTGATTGTAGATCGCATTGATGCGTACTTCGATGATCATCCTGCGGAGCGCCAGAGAGCCAAATATTCCGGCCTTTCACTCGGGCACCATGCGGGCACCGTATCGCTGCCCCCACTACTCTTGTCCACAAAAATGGGCCTCCTCAGCCCTCCACATCTCATGCCCCTCCTCCGTCTTTCGTCCTCGAGAACCAGCCCGACTCTCCCAATTTTGATTACAGCTTCACATTCACTAAAACCCACCTCACTTGCAGCACCTCTTCACTGCTCCCCTCTTCCCTACGACATGGGCTTTCCCGCTGACTCTCTTCCATATCTTCAGCCGTTTGACTCGAGCTTTGAGACCTATACGGACTTCGAGAATAGATCTTAATTTGCTCACAATCCTCATAATTCTTCGTACTGTCTATAGCAGTATCCCAACACATTTTTACACCGTAAATAGTTCACTAATAATTAAATGTATGGAACTAGTAGGTGCACAAGTGGTGCGGCAGCAACTGCAGCTTGTTTCCACCGTTCCTCGTAGCCACTGTCTCCGTGTACGCAGCTCTTGCAGTTGTGAGTGCCGCAAGTGCCTCGCCACGCTCTGCTTCGGCCTGCAAACACCGCGCACAAAGTTCCTCGTCATCTGTATGGGATGTCAGCTGCGAGGTCACTAATATGACCTCAGGTAAGTTGAGTTACTGACCGTACACCACTGGCTGGCGCCGATATTCCAGTTGTGACAGAACGTCTTGAGATGTGATGTCGTAGTCGTCGGCGAGTCGCTGAGGCTGCCGAGCGATCAGGGCGTCGATGGCCTCTTAGGAGTCGGCTTGCGAGCCTAGAAGACCGGATGGAAGGAAGTCCCTATGTATTGTTCAGGACACACCGGTCTTGTTTATGTGGCGCGCCCATCTATTTGTCCTTGCGATGGATTGCAGAACAGATGGCCGAGGGGTTCTAGTCGGAATTTTTGAGATTTCAACACCCAGAGGAGGGCTTTCCTCCTTTTTGTTGGTCGGGGACTCGTAGCGTAGCCTCATGCCCTTCAGACGGCGGTACTTTGCTGCTGAAGCTAGTTCTTCTGGGTTCATTTCGGCCTCATAGGCGTCACGGATCTCTCGTAGTCGAGCCCAGGCTGTAGATAGTCGACAGAGAGCAGATAGTCGACAGAGAGCAGGGAGGTAATTGTCGTCGGGAACGAGAGGAAAAGTTGACCGAAAGAAGTAAATTCTGTCAATCAGAGGAATCAGCGCGGAGATTCAAACGATTCTGTGACCTTTTGTGACAATTGAGGCGGCACCCTCAACGGACACCAAGTACGGCCCGGCAAAACATTCTGAGGAGAAAGAAGTTCTTATCCAACATTCAAGCAGCACCTCAAATTTCCCTGGATTTCTATGTTGAGCTGGGAGGCCAGAACGCGAACCAGATTGATACAATCACTGACTTTGATCCACCGGTACGTCGTTCTAAATACCTTCCTCACGCGTTATTGTCTAATTTTTTCGTATACTTGTAGGCTAGTAGTATATGTGCTGTTACCGGGAGACCCCGGGCGCAAACGTATAGAGGGGAGAGATAATGAATCGAAATGTGCAAATTTACACCGAATGGGCATAATAGTATTCATTTTTGCAACCATCCCGAATTGGCGAGTTGGAGATGGCAGTAGGTTTTCATCATATTCATGCAGCCCCGGCCAAATATCTTGAACTCCAAGTTGAAGGGAACGATTGGCTTGATCTCGGCCAATCGGCAATCTCTCGTGTACAAGATGTCATTCTTGCTTAACTGTGCGGATCGAGGGATCAAGATTCTCGTCAGGCTCTTTTCGTCAGCAGAGAATTCGGGGAGTCGAATTGGCCGTCAAAAACATCGATGCGTTTTTTCCTCGCTGACAAAACACAATGCATCCTGCTATATAAGGGCTCCAGCGGCTCATGAACCGCACTCAATTCTGCCTCGATTCTGAGAAATGACTTCCACCGCACTGGCAACTCCAAGCCGTCGTGTTAAATACGGTGAGCCCCATATGTTGATTATTCACCAGACCATGCATTTGATACCCTCCCAAGTGCGCCTCGGGAACTCTGGTCTCAAAGTGTCCCAGATTATCCTCGGATGCATGTCTTACGGCTCTTCTGAATGGCGGCCCTGGACACTCGACGAAGAGGAATCTATCAAGCACATCAAATACGCGTAGGTGACCTTCACCATTACCTTTCTACTCTCAGGCTAAAATGTCAATCTCTTGAGTTATGAGGCAGGGATCCAGACCTTCGACACCGCTAATGTACGCCAAACTCAATCCCAACTTGTAACGTCGTTTCGAGCACTTAATTTTCTCATCCAGATGTACTCGAACGGACTGAGCGAGATAGTCCTGGGAAACGCAATCAAGAAATTGCAACTTCCGCGCGAAGAAATCGTTGTAATGACCAAGGTAAGTCTTTTTGGTGACACGACGACGCAGCGGTGACGCGAGTACGCAGGTCCGCCACCCCGTCGGCAAAACATTGGACGTTAAACCTCTAGATCTGTTCCTTGCTGGTCCGGACACACTGGGCTATGTCAACCAGCATGGGCTATCGCGCAAGCATATTTTGGCCTCGGTGCAGGATAGCCTGAAGCGCCTTCAGCTCGATTACATTGATGTTCTGCAGTGTCAGTTCTTCATCAATTTCTTGGGCATTGTGGTCCTGAGTCCTGATCAACATTTAAGGCCACCGGTTTGATTACGAAACACCAATTGCTGAAACGGTGGGTGTTGAAATTATTGTTTCGTCATCTGTTCCTCATTTTTTTCCCCCGTTAGATGGAGGCCCTACATGAGGTCGTCAAAGCCGGATACGTTCGTTATATTGGGATGAGCTCGTGCCATGCCTGGCAGTGTGAGTTCTGCAGCACCTAAACACCGTGTAATTTGACAACACTATTTTGCAGTTCATGTCATGCAAAGTACGCTACAGGCGGATCCTCGAAAAGCTGTTGACCCACTGATAATGGTTTCTAGACTATGCGATCATGAAAAACCTCACCCCGTTCATTTCAATGCAGAACCACTACAACCTCCTTCACCGCGAGGAGGAGCGCGAGATGATGCCTTCGCTCAAGGTACATATATCCATTCTTCTTTTCCTTGTCTGGATTATTTTACCACCGTCCAAACCTAGCACTTTGGTGTTGGCTCAATCCCCTGGTCTCCCCTTGCACGCGGTGCGCTCACCCGTCAGGCGGGCGCGGCAACATCCGCAGCGGAGAAGACCGTCCGCCAGGAAAGTGACGAGCTATCCCCCGATGTGTACCTCACCCTCGGTGCGGGGAGCAAGGATATCGTGGATCGGTTCGTCGGTCATCTTGTTCAGCCTGACTTGGAATCAAGTTTAAATTCAACCCCATAGCGTCGAGGAGGTCGCGCGCAAACATGGTGCGACGATGGCACAGGTGTCGCTTGCTTGGCTGATGGCGAAAGAAGGTGCGTTCCGACTCTTTTTGTCTCGGGATGATGATTGAGACTTCCCGGGCAGAAGTAACGGCGCCCATTGTTGGTACCACATCGCTCGAGAAGCTAGAGGATCTCCTCGGTGCGTTTCCACCCGAACTTGTCCTGGAAAACGATCCTATGGTGTCTTTAGGTGCACTCGATGTGAAGCTCACTTCGGAGGAAATAGCGTACCTGGAGGAACCCTACAAGCCGATGAAGATTTTTATGTACAATTAACTAGTAAATTGAAGTTACAGTAACAAAACAGCATGATATCTGATTCTTTTGAAATGTGTCGAGACGTAGCAGCGCTGCAGCAGTGATATTGCGTGAATATCCGATTGCGAAACAAGGTCTGGTTCGAGTTGACCGCCGCTCGACGCGAATAGCGCGTAAGTAACACCTGACCGCGATGGGAAGAAAACGTGACACCTTTTCTTTCTTCTGCATCGACCATGTCACTGTCTACTCACCGTCTCCGTCGCCTGGATTTGCTGGCCCCGCAGTAAGATCAGCTTCACAATGTAATCCATTCCCTCATATTTTCCTCCACCAGTATGGAAACACCATACACGGACATCCTTTACACCAACATTGTGAAGTGATTGGAGCCATCCAGCGGCTCGTAGCTGCGCCAATAGGGGGGTTTCAAAGTTAAAATCTAGGGCCTAACTTCGGCCTCAACTTTTGCCCCAACTCCGCCCCAACTTTATACAGCGAGGTTTCGAGCTTGGTATGTATAGAGCGTCTGTCTACGAGAGACTACCCAACTTGAGCAAAGTTGGGGCACAAGTTGGGGCTCTATCTGTGAAACACCTCGGCAGTTTTTTTTGGCCTCAACTTCAAAGTTGAGGCAAGCCGAGGCTTCGCGTACATATCAGAAAAAGATCCGCTACACGCCCGAAGCCTGAAATTTGCCGAAGTTGAGGCATCAAGTTGGGGCAAAAGTTGGGGCAGAAGTTGGATGTCAAGTCGGGCTCTTGTGTCCGATTTGACGTCCAACCCTAAATTTGTGCCCCAATTTCAGCCTCAACTTGTCGAAAGTCGAGGCACAAGTTGAGGCCGAAGTTGGGCCCCCAATTTTAACTTTGAAACCCCCTAATGTAGGCGATCCAGGGGCTCACCGACCAAATCGATGGTTTGCACGCCACGAACCGATACCCGACAACGAAACGGACGGAAACGCCGTTGGTCTTCTGCCACATTTTCAGTGACTGGCGGAGGCTGGCGCTTTCGATGTGTCGGCTCTGGACCTCTTTGCCTGTTGCGGCATCAGCGATCAGCCCCAGGACGAGGATTGGAGACATCAACGCCGGGGTTAAATCCTAGCCAACTCTGATCGGGCACCCTTCCTCTCTCGATCTCTTTCGTCTGGTTATCTACGCTGGAAGAGTTCAATTCCGGTAAAAGCGCGGATGCGATCCTTAACATAACTATCGAGTGTTCCAGCCGCTGGGAGCATAAAATTAAATAATATTATGCGGTTTATCTTTCCGACCCAGGACTTCTTTATTTCCCTGACGTCGACCGCACTTTCTCCGGGCGACGTGTCAGCACTGAAAACTGTCGTCATCAACTCCGGGTCCTCTACCTCGTTTACACTGGATGAGATATCCTTCACTCGAGGTGAGAGTGTTTCGGGGATATCGCTCAAAGTTCCGCTTCACTTCACCAACATTCAAACCCTTGTACTCCACCACCAGATGTGCCAGTTTTTGTGCCATACATCGGAACTTTCGCTGGCCGAAGCCCTCCTGATGCTGGAACAATCCCCCCAGCTAGAGAGACATGCGCTTTCAAGATACCTGGCGGTCCTTCTCCTGCGACACCACAGCCCATCCATATGCAACATCTACGTTGATTGTATATCGACGATCGTACCTGGTGCCACACAACGGGCCTCTTTCATTTTATCGAGCTTCCTAACCTGGAAGAGTTCGATTATAGGTCCAAGAGTGCTCCTCTTCCAATCCTCGCCCGTCTTGTCGCTCCCAAGAAGCTTACGAGCCTTGGTCTCGGTACATCCATGCCAACGGAAACCGTCCCCTAGTACCTCCGCATTTTCCCCCGCTTACAGAACACAGCCTTCTACCAGTCCCGCAGCTCAGTTACTTCGAGCTTTTCACAGTAAGAATCCTATCCTTTTTCGAGCAACGTTGAGTTGCATTCAATGCTCATACACTTTGAAGCGATTCACACCCTCAACTTGGTGTCAGTTGTTGTCAGATTCTCCCCGTGTGAAACCGACCCCCGCGAAAAGTGTTCAACACAATCAGCAAAAGTGCTGCAATCAGGAGATATCGCCGCATGTGCAACATGTCGCAACACTAGTCTTTTTAACAGATACTCTAATAAATTTGATGACGAACAAGTATCGCAACACGGTTTCAACAACCAAAAATAAAATCGGCCCGTCGGAGATTGATCCGAGCATGCTGCGCACTTGTTCTCGACCTCGACGGCCACAAGACTCCACGGCTCATGTTATCGATATCTTACACAAGGAGTGTCAGAAAGGTCCTCGAAACAGAGCGGGGAATCCATTCACTTCCTGCGGAACTCATATGCACTATCTTCTCTTTCACTCATGCACTTAGAACTTCCCCCGATGAGAAACGTGGTGTGCTCGCCCCAGTGCACGTCTTGGGTAACGTCTGCACCTTCTGGCGCGACATATCGCAGGGTCTCCCGGAACTATGGACCGACGTTCGGATCTTCCATTGCCGCCCCGGCCACGGTGAAATGCTGGGCCACTATTTCCGCAGATCTGATAACTTGCCGCTGGATATTTCGTTGGATATCCCGTTCAACATCCCTGGAGAGCAGTTCTTCGAATTCTGGGGGATTATTCTGAAAATTTGGTCTGTGGCCGATCGCTGGCGCAGACTGTGCATCATTACGACGGTCGACAACTTTTCGCACATTCAGAACAACGTCGGGTCCAAGATGGCGCCCGGGATGGAGTCCCTCCAGCTACGCATCAGCGAGAGTGAATCCGCCGCGCTCGGTCGTCCGGCTCTATCCTTCAGGTCCATGAACGCACTGAAGTCCCTCGTCTTGCACGGCGTTACCTTGGTAGACGCCGAGGTATCTTCGTTCATCGATCACCTGGAGCATCTGGATCTCTTTTTGACTCCCTCTGCCATCGTGATGCAGCTTGCGGAGCATTTCGACGCCGCTTCGCAGGATGCACGAGCGATACCCCGTCTTCGCCATCTTTCTCTCCGCGCCACCGTGCCGCGGCTCCACACTGCGCCGGCCGGCGCTCTATTCAAATCATATATATCCTCACTCACAACGCTCTCCCTCGGAAACTTCGGGCAGTGGGATGATAACTTCCAGTCCCTCTGCAACGTCCTCGATACTCCCGTGCTTGAAGAGCTCCGCATAACCGACCTGAGCGGCGCCACCTGGCTATACTTCACGGCCGCACTCTCCGCCCAGTCCCTCACATTCCCTGCCCTCCGCAGCCTCCAACTGTCGTTCATCGACGACTGCGGAATGCACGCCCATCTCGCGATCGCGTTCCCCTCTCTCGAGCATCTCACTCTTCTACACGTCGCGTCCCGGACGTTCTTCTCGGCGCTGTCGGCACTAGAGCCGCCGATGGTGTGGCCGCATCTCCGCAGCCTTGTGCTCGATAACGCAGATTACCGTGCGTTGCGCGGGCTTGTGGAGGCGAGGATTACGTTGGGGTGTCCGCTGGTGTCGTTGGAGGTAGACACGCCGCCGTTCATCGACGCTGGCTCGCTTCGGTGGGTGCAGAATCATGTGGGGACGTTGAAGCGGAATGTTCCGACGGCCTGAGGTTCGGAGTGTTTTTTTTCTCTGCGAGCTTGATTCCATGGGTCCCTCACTAACCTTTCTAACCTTTGTCTTGGTTTCTTGATGCCTTGACGCGGCGGGCTTTATAGTTCACAACATATCCGTACAAATTGTTGGGGCCGAGATGGGATTCTGACGTTCGCGGGGGTGACGCCGTCTAGTCTCTCCCAGAGAGATGCTTCGATACAAATGATCTCGTGCCTCTATGTAACGAAGACGCCGTCACGACCCGGAACATTGCAATTGTTGATTCACGGCCAGTATTTTTTTATATAAAAAACTTGGATGGAATTGTGAGCAGAGATTGATGCAGTTGGTCAAGATCAAGAGGAACAAAGTAGAGACGTTCCGGTTAAGCGATCATATAGTCTCAAGAACCAGCTTTCGGGCCGTTGATCCTCCGCAGCGACGAGTCCGCTGGCGTGGGGCCGTTCCCACAGCTATCCGCAACAAATCCGCAAGCAGTCGATCCTCCTACTCCTCCATGGCTGACCCTGTCAGCCTCGTCTCCAGTATTCTGCAGTTCACCGACACAGTGGCCAAGACTCGCGCCCGCTCGAGGACTTTCAAAATGCCCCGCACAATCAGAGGCAGCTATTCCTCGAAGTGGAAACCCTAGAGCCTTTGCTCAAGGAACTCGAAGAGCGGATGAAGAATGGTGGAGCAGCAGATTCCTCTGGAGGCATGCAGGAGTTCCAGGGCTTCCTCGGCCAGCTGAAGGACGTCATGGAGCGGTTAGCAAAGAAATTGGACCCAACCGGGATCCGGAAAGTCTCCAGTCGAGTGACATGGTCGCTCTGGGGTAAAGAAGACGTTCTGGAAGGGTTGAGGACTATCGTCGATCGAGCGGCTTAAGAGCCTGCTTATTGCTTGGTTGGGGATGGATATATCGTAGGTCATCTTTACCTGCTTCTTGCATCTTACGAAATCACGTCAGTACTTCCGTTCAAGGTACGTACTCCGAGTATTGTCCGGCCAAATCCCCACTTAAGTCGGCGGACAGATATCACATC
Source organism: Mycena albidolilacea (assembly GCA_029282495.1). NCBI lineage: Eukaryota > Fungi > Basidiomycota > Agaricomycetes > Agaricales > Mycenaceae > Mycena > Mycena albidolilacea. The sequence continues at coordinate 385,603 of JARIHO010000056.1, read as the reverse complement.
CGCTCTCGAGGATGCTGCCGACAACCAAAAGATGAATCATGATGGTAGCCAACGCCTGGTTTACTCTCAACCACTGAGCTCATGATGTGCTGCTAGAGCTCTCCAGATCCGTCTCGGATGTTGCATGGAATCAACATATAATTCACTATGGTAAGTTGTGTTGAACAACTGATGAGTATCAGGCACTGATATATACATTTCGTAGCTGAAGAACGTGCCAAGATTGTCAAGTGGTGCTCCCCGCTCAATTTCTTTCTCCGCCAGGCCGATATATTCGGTACACGCCAACCAGACACTGGCGAATGGCTCGTCACAGATGAGGTGTTCACAACCTGGAAGTCGGGGATAGGAAAGACTCTATGGTGTCGCGGAATGCGTGAGTTACATTCAGTTCAGAGCTAGGATTTAACGACGGAGTTCATCTAAATCAAATAGCTGGAGCCGGAAAAACCGTGCTTTGGTGTGTTGTGTTGATAAACTATCCTGCTGCTCGTTGAATTTAGTGCAACATCCATTAGTTCAGTCGTTGTGAATCATCTGCGAACGGAACTCGCACGAGAGAATGTCGGTGTTGCCGTTATTTATCTGAACCACAGGATACTGCTGCACAGTCCCCCTCTAATCTCCTGGCGGGACTCTGGCGACAACTCGTTTTCAAGAGGTCTCTACCGCCGGAATTGCTTGAACTATACCAAGAGCACCATGAACTGGGTACTAGATTATCCCTGGAGGAGATCCATGACGTCCTACGCTCCACGATCTCCGCATACTCGAAGGTCTTTCTTCTTGTCGACGCACTTGATGAATATCCCGAGGAGCAGCGCGAAACTCTGCTCCGAAAGCTCTCCACAGTAGGTTCGACCGTCAATTTGTTGTTGACTTCCAGACCTCACATTGTGATTGAGCATATCTTTGCTCTTCCAAAATACTTGGTAATTCGAGCAACAAAGGATGACATTCAAGAATATGTCAATGCTCGAATCTTCAAGTCTCCTCGTCTTTCAGGGCACATAAAACGGTCCTCCGATTTGAAAGCGGCAATCGAAGAGAGATTGTGCAGCGCAGCGACGGAATGTTAGTAAAATGCCCAATGAATGTGTGGTAGCGGCGCTTAATGAGTATTTAGATTTCTGCTCGCCAAACTTCATATTGACTCCCTCACTACGTTCAGACCCCCCGTAGACTGACCTGGGTCTACCTTAGTCTACCTCTGTCTACCCTCTGTCTACCTGGGTAGATGGAGGTAGACTAAGGTAGACCGAGATGAGTCTACGGGGGGGCTGAACGCAGTGCCTGACGAGCAAACAAACTGTGAGGACAGTTCGCGAGGCTCTGGACAGTATGCAAAGCAATTTGAACACCAATGCTCAAATCGAGATTACCTCTACGTGCATGGCGGTAAAAAGATTACAAGCAATGTTCCCAGGCTGCGCACCCGCCCTAGATGGTTATGCCCGGGTTTTCTGCCGGATTCATGCACACGGACAGCCTGAGCTGTGTATCACAGACGATATTCTACACTTTCTCACCCAGGCTTGCGGATCGACGTTACCTTATTGGGTATCCTGGGCTTCAAGATTATTTTCCTACCCTCGAGGCTCTGTGTCGCTGCAAGTTTCAATCTCAGAGAGGTTGTGGCCCGACTGCTGGCGGATGGGGGGTTGGACGAGAATGCACTCACTGCAGCCATCATGAACGGCCATGCGGACATGGTCCGCTTCCTTATCGAGAGGGGTGGTAACGTCAATTTGGCGTTGAGGGAAGCTTCAAGGGAAGGAGACGAGGATATTGTTCGCCTCCTTCTTGAAAAAGGTGCAGACATCAATTGGCAGCAGAACCAGTCTAGCAGCGCATTGCAGGTAGCATCGTTCCGCGGCAAAAAGCAGATCGTAGGTCTGCTCATCGCGAACGGTGCCGATGTCAATTTGGCACCGCAAAAATCTGGAACAACACTCGAGGTCACTGCCGTGCACGGCAATTATGAAGCCGTTGACATCCGTCATTTGCACGGTGAACCGTACGGTACAGCGCTCCACGCGGCATCATTGGGTGGAAACACGGATATCGCATCGCTTCTGATCAAGCATGGGGCCAATATAAATGCATATACAGAACGGGACGGTACTGCTCTGGCGGCAGCGCTCTCCTGTGGCTCTACAGACGTAGCATGTCTCCTTATTAATCATGGAGCCCGAATCAGCGACCCTGGGGCCGAAGGATGGGATATACTTGGACTGGCATCGAAGAGAGGAAACGAAGAAATTGTTCGTCTGCTGTTGGCGATGGGGGCCGATGTCAACGCGAAGTCAACAGCGAACAACACGGCGTTACAGGCAGCATCGTTCGGTGGACAGGACACAATTGCCACTCTCCTCATCCAGCACGGAGCCGATGTCAATGCGGCGGGAGACGAATATGGTACTGCGCTCGAGATTGCTTCGCGACTGGAGAGGACGACGGTGGTTTGCATCCTGCTCGAGAATGGGGCTGATATCAACCAGAACGGTGGGAAGTGCATTGAAGAAGCTTCTTCCTGGGGCCACAAGGAGGTTGTTCGTCTACTCATTGAACACTCTGTCCGAACCGCCATTAGCCACCTTCCATTTCGGGAAGACCACAGCCACCCTGCCGACGGCTCGATGGGCGGAGGTTGAACTTGAAGCCGCGCCAGACAACTGTCCTCCTCTTCCTCTCCCTCTCGCATTGCAGGATCCACAAGACCCGGCCGGCCGCTCTCCCCATCACCACCTGCCGGATCCTCGACACTGGCTGCCGCCTTACCAGCCCCGCGCCGCCGCCAGCGCGAGCTACTGCGGCGGTGCCTCGCCAGAGCAAGAAACGGTCACGCATCCCGCCGCGCCGACACGGCTGCCCCCGTCGCCAACGCTCTCGCAAGAAGCGTGTGACGAGGCGCTCGCCATGCGTCTCGCCCTTGGCATTTCGCATCCGTGACGACACCACATACCCGCCACATCTCACTTGGGTGCACCATGCCAAGGCTAGCACCAACGTCGTTCAGGATGGCCCAGATAAGCAGCGCAGGCTCAGGTGTGTGATTATTCTGTCTAATTGACTTACATTGGCCCAGTATCTCATCCCCATATTGTGGTGCCGCTTGCTACTGCGCCCACGACATCGCATTCCGCACCCTTACCTCTGCGCCCCGTCGCTGCGGCCCAGCCTCCCCAAACGACATCGCGGGCGGGCGCTGCCGTACGCCCTCCCACCAACATTGCAGCCTACTCTGTCTAGCTTACATGTAACTACGATTTCAATTAGTATTGTATGCGCTGCCGAAGTATACCTAGTTATGTATGTCCATTGATATCTCATAAAGCTCCCTTTTGTGCTCTCGCTCGACTTAGTATTTCTGCCCTTGGTTTGAAACTCCGCCCTGTGAGCCGTCGGCATGGAGGCAGGGCTCTTCCCAAATAGGAAGGTGGTTAATGGCGGTTCGGACGCAACTCTCATTGAACATGGCGCCGTCGTCGATCGATTGGATGGGTCTAATTCGGGCTTGCTGAATGTCTGAATGTACTTACTTGATATCTCGTATATCTCGCTTGTACAAGAAACATCGGCAGTAAAGTTTCTGTGATTATATAAAACAGTGAGCAAAATCTCGGAACAGAATATCTGAAATCGAATTTCAACCTTTATGATGGCATCATACGGCAAAATCTGCCGGTTCCGACAGGTGTTGAGCTAGTTTTGCCGAAAGGTGAATTCATTCAGCTCTCCTCTTGGCAGGATATGCGTTATGTGCCTCAATTTTTACTTCCCTGGGTTCCAGAACTGTCGGCTTCTCTCACCAACATGCCGTACTGATGCCATCGCGGAACAGAGCCCGCCGAAGCCTGCCGGCTCCGGGCTTTCAGAGCCTAGGATTTCTGATTCATTCTACGGTTTAGGGGTTAACCTATTATATGAATTGCTATCGGCCTCTACCCACCTTTCAGCAGCCACAGTAGAATAATCCGAGGAGACAGACTGCAGGGTGCCACCTTCAGAAAGTATTCAGAGGCCATTTTTCGGTTTCATCCATCGTTTCCCATGCGAAGGAATGACGGCCCAGACAACCGTGGCTGTCAGGATCGGAAGCGAAGTTCAACAATGACATCGGCAAATGCAACACATGCGAAAGGCCTGTGTTTCCTCTAGCTGAAGTTTGTCGAGCTCAAGCCTTGGGTGATGGAGCAGTCAAAACAGTACTCCCCCTTTCCAAGCCGCCTTCTCCCCAACTTGCCGAGCCAACATCGCGTCTACACACAACCCGAAAACCCCGCGCTTCCTGATCGCTCGCTCACATGACTTCCTAGCCGACGTGAAACATTTAGCTCCATCATGCCGTACTTGTTTAAAAGGGCGGGGGTTCTTCGTCACTTGTGCGACCTTCTTCCCAAGTTCCCACCATGCTTCACCCAAGTCTCGTCAGCGCAGTGCTGCTTCTCGCTGGCTCACTTGGCGCTGGGTCGACGAACACTCGGAACACTCCCGTTGAAGCCCAATCGCTTCCGCATCCACAAGTCCTCAATGTCGGCGGGGGACAACTCAGCCCGGACCCACAGGTCATAAATGACAACTTCGCCGCAACAACCACCGGCTGTCCCGGATATTCTCTGCACTCTTTAACAGAGAGCCAAAACGGCTTGACCGCCAAGCTCAACCTTGCAGGAGCTGCGTGCAACCTGTTCGGCACAGACGTGGCTAATTTGACAATTCAAGTCACTTATGAAACGGAAACTCGGTGAGCACGGCCAGCCTTTCATATTCGGTACAAGATTCAATGTGCAGGTCAGCCTTCACGTCAACATATTCGACACGGCGAATTCTCAGTTCACCATCCCCGAGTCCGTTTTTGCCCGGCCCAAAGCATCGGGCTCGTCGACCGCCAAAAACTCGGATCTTGTGTTTAACTACGACGCGACTCCATTCGCGTTCTGGATCACACGGCGGTCGGCCCCGCACGCTACCCCGCTGTTCGACACCCGCATTTCCTCGCTGCCTGCGACGCCGATTGCGCCAGTCATCCTAAGTGACAACTCGACGGCGTTGGACGGCTTCCCGCTTATCTTCGAGAACCAGTACCTGCAGGTGGGTTAAGTTCCCCGGGGGGCGGCGACGTAATGCTGACCCTTTTCAAGCTCACATCCGCGCTACCCCTCGGTGCTAACATCTATGGCCTTGGTGAGGTCGTCTCGAGTAGTGGGATAAGACGCGACGTCGGCACTGACGGCGGTGTTGGTACAATCCAAAATGATTGGGGTACGTCATGGCTCTCATATTTTCTCCATATCAGCACTGGCTGAGCCCGCCATCAGCGCGCGACATTGCCGACCCTGTCAACGAAAATATGTGAGTGCTGCTGCCTGCTAAGAAGTTCCCTTTTGTGTTCCATGCCAATCTAATTCCGCGTGGCAGCTATGGCGTGCACCCCATCTACATGGAGCACCGGTTCAACTCTACGACCAGCACCTCGCAGTCGCACGGCGTCTTCCTGCTCAAGTCCGTTTTTTTATACACATATACAACTCCTCTTGTTCGAAGCTAACCTCAACTTAACCCAGCCCCACCGGCTCCGACATCCTCCTCCTCACGCCCCCCAACTCTACTGTCTCTCTCATTCAATACCGCATCCTCGGCGGCACCCTCGACTTCTACTTCCTTGCCGGCCCAACCCCTTCCTCTGTAATCGAACAATACTCCTCGATCGTCGGCACGCCCACCTGGCAGCCGTACTGGGGCTTCGGGTTCCACCTCTGCCGCTGGGGGTACCCCAGCCTCGCCGCGGTGAAGGATGTTGTGGCGAGAATGCGCGCTGCGAAGATCCCGCTGGAGACGATGTGGAATGATATCGATCTGTATCAGGCGTTCCGCGATTTTACGTCGGATCCGGTGAGCTTTAATGGGGGAGAGGTGAGGGAGTGGATCGAGGAGTTGGTGAGTGTTGCTTTTACCTGATTCAGCTCAAGTTTAATTACATTCGCGATGCAGCACAAGAACAACCAGCATTGTAAGTGTTTCTACTTTTCTTACTACTAGCGCACCGCTCACCCCTATTTGCAGACATCCCCATCGTGGACGCGGCCATCGCGAAGGAGGTCAACAGCACGGACATTGTGCGTATTTACTCCTTCTGTTCCATTCTTCATGCTAAGCCAATTATGCGACACTCTTAGTACGACCCGTACCGCAAGGGGACCGAGCTGTACGCCTTCTTCGCTTCTTGATACCCTTTCGAAATTTGGAACTTATTTCTTTGGCAGCGACGTGTTCATCAAGAACCCCGACGGGACGGAGTACATCGGGCAGGTGTGGCCTGGATACACGGTACGTATCTTCCGTGGTTTATTATCTGAATGAGAGTTCATTGGACATAGGTCTTCCCTGACTGGTTCGCGCCGAATGCGCTCGCGTGGTGGACGGAGGCTCTGAGCAATTGGACCAAGGGTGGGGTCGAGTTTAGCGGAATATGGCTGGACATGAATGAAGCCAGTTCGTTCTGCGATGGGTCTTGTGGAACTGGTATCGACATCAGCAACACCTCTAGTGCGTCCTCCTATTTTTTTCCTATCAATTTGAACTTAACGTGAAATTTACAGCGCCGTTCATCCTCCCCGGCGAGCCCGGCAACTTCGTCACGGAGTATCCTGAAGGCTACAATGCGACGATTTCGGGCCCGAGCGGGAATATCACCGTCAACGGGACGCTCACGTACGGCGCGACCGACTCCGCGTCTAACGGACTGTCGGCGCGTGGGATTGGAGCGGGCAACCAGACTGGTGTCGAGCTCAATACGCCGCCGTATGCCATTCATAATGGTTTGTGCTTTCTTCCATGCCTAGTGAATGGAGATTAAGTGGATGACAGCAAACGGCCGGCTGTCGAACCACGCGCTGGCGACGAACGCGACCCACGCGGGCAAGTATGTCGAGCTCGACACCCACAACCTCTGGGGGTTGATGGAGGCGGAGGCGACGCACAAGGCGCTGAAGTCGGTCCTCCCTGGGCAGCGGCCTTTCATCATTAGCCGCTCTGCCTTTGCTGGTGCGGGCAAGTGGGCTGGGCATTGGGTGTGTTCAATTCGCCCAACATAAAGAATTCTCGCTAATCAATGAGACCTGAAGCTGGGAGACAATTTCTCCAAGGTGAACAAGCTTTCGCCGTGTTGTTATTCAAAGGCTAACTCCTCTTGCTTCGCACAGTGGGAATACATGTACTACTCGATCCAGGGCGTCCTGCAGCACCAGATGTTCCAAATCCCCTTCGTCGGCGCGGACACCTGCGGTTTCAACGATAACACGGACGAGGAGCTGTGCAACCGGTGGATGCAGCTCGCTGCGTTTACGCCGTTCTACCGCAATCACAACGTCAAGGGCGCGATCTCGCAAGAGCCGTATGTATGGGACAGCGTGGCAAATGCGTCGCGGACGGCCATTGCCGTGCGTTATGCGCTTTTACCGTATTGGGTGGGTTGCCTCAGTTTCTACTGGGTGACGACCGAACGGAATCTGATCATTTTTAGTACTCGTTGTTCGCCAATGCATCGCTGAGCGGGACGCCCCCTGTGCGCGCGCTGTTCTGGGAGTTCCCGAATGAGCCGGAATTGTTTGCGATCGACCGCCAGTTCTTGGTCGGACGCGATATCCTCGTCACGCCGGTCTTGACACCTAACGTCTCCAGCGTCGATGGTGCGTTTTGCATGACACACTCTAAGAACGTCTCCCTGATGTTCTTCCTTCTTACTTCCTACAGGCATCTTCCCCGGCCGCGGAAAGACCATCTGGCGCGATTGGTACACCCACGACGTCGTCAAAGCGGTTTCCGGCAGCAACACGACGCTCGCAGCGCCGCTCGGCCACATCAACGTACACGTCCGCGATGGCGCAGCGTTACTTTTACACCAGACCCCGGCGTACACGGTCGAGGAGACGCGTCAAGGCGCATTCTCGCTGCTCGTCACGCTATCTGCGAATGGGCAAGCGTTCGGCACGACGTACCTCGATGACGGCGTTGCTGACCCGCCGGGCCCGAGCACGACTGTCAGCGTTACGGCAGGCAAGGGCAGCGTGAAGCTTGCGAGCAAGGGCACGTTCCACGTCGCGCAGAAGCTGGCGGAGGTGACTGTTTTGGGGGTCGCGAAGAAACCTGCGTCGGTGTCTGTTGGCGGGAAGGCGGCGAAATTTACGTATGCGAGCGCGCAGGAGAAGGTAGTGTTGACGGGCTTGAGCGTGGATTTGAATAAGGGGACGACGATCGAGTGGAAGTGAGATTAAAACGCACGAATGTAACACAGTGAATCGAAGAATACCATTTTCTTTGTTGGTTATGTCGACTGACTGGGTTCGACTGCGGTTCAACAAGGATCTACAGGTAGTTGTAGTAAATTACTTGCTTCTATCGCACGATGAAGGATGAACTGGAACTGAAGACATGCATATGTTGAGAATCTATAAGTACGTATACTAGTGTACATCCAAACAGTTTAGTGCCCAAGCCTAGGGTTGGTGTGAAGGGGTCATCCGGATCGATTGCTAGTAGGTTACTAGCCGAGACCTTGAAGCTAGTTCCCCGCAACATGAGATTTATATCACGGTTTACAAACCTGCACGTACATTTACCCTCAATTGCCCCAGAAGAGTGCGGGGTACGCAAGGCAAAGAAGGTCGTATTTGCCCAAATCTGCGTGGTCGCCGTGTCATCGACCTCGCAGTAGTATATTGTGCTCGAGCGCGCCGATATGTCCGGGCCTGATGAAAGAAAGAAATGTCAGCGGCAGTCCCATCCTCCTTTATGAACCGTAGCCTACCGCCTCCACCGGCGATGAGCCGCTTCACGAGCTTGTAGCCAAAGACAATTACACCGGCGACGCTGACGGCTGGGAGGTAGGCCGTGACAGTCTGTATGTCTGGCAGCTGGGGTGAGAGAAGAAGAGCGATTGGAAGCACTATAGCGCCAGTCAAGAAAGCTAGGAGGAAGGTGCCTATGGACATCGTTGGTCGTTGAATGGCAGGACGCTGGCACTTCGCGTCAATTTAAAGCAGCGAATCGGAACAAAGACCGTGGGTACGGAAAACTTCAAAGGGATCGATAACACGAAGTGCGACCACGATGCTATCGCGTGTCGCGAAAAAACCGAAGATGCTGCACAAAGAGCAAATCACGCGACGCGCCTCGTGACCGAAGTCCCGTGATTCGTGACTTGGCGCGCTTGACGGTGACCAGCCACCATGTACGACGACGAAATCGACGAGCCTTACACCCCCGGAAACGAGGGCCCTGATACTATCTATGAGGCGGTAAGAAATCTTTTTTTTTTCACGCATATCCTCACTCACCTGTCCACAGCGACTGGAAATCGAGGTTTGTATTTTTTGCTTGCCGGGGGTCACGGTAACAAATGCAGTTTCTGCAACGCGATGCTCATGGAACTTCCTTCTTCCATCAGGAACGCGAGTCCGACGCCACTTGCAGCTGTAAGAGTGGGTCGGCATGCAAAACTGCGCGTTGCGGGTGCCACAAAGCGGGCTTCGCATGCCAGACGAACTGCGCGTGCACCAAGGCTGGGACGTGCAACAACAAGATGGGAGACCTCTCGTACATCTTTGGACCCGATCCCGCCGATAGACCGGAGCGCCTGAGCTCGTGTCTCATTAGCAAGATCATGCTCGAGAACTCCAAGAAGCCCGATGGGGCGCGCATTTGGTGGGAATCTGTTCATGAGCGCCTGTGGAACGGTGCCCTGAGCCAAGCCGGGGAAGACTATCTATGGGCCAACTCAGAAGATGCGGCCAAGGCCAAGACTTACAATGCTCTGCCGCCCGACGAGAAATTGGCTTTGGTGCGTCGCCTTTGGTTTCGAACCTTTATTGCTACTGAAAACACCGACAATACTAGAAACGTCGCAGCCTCAAATACTGGCTCCAATCTCAGAGCTACGGAATCTTCTACTCTTTCTGCCGCAATGGATTGGAGCAGGGCGATTGCACGTAAGTGAACAATCATATTATCCCCGCTACTTGAACTGATTTGCTTGTTAGGTCGCATTGCACAGTTTGTAACGAGTGCGCGGACTGGCGCGAATGGCACTGCAAGTTATGGTGCGCACTTTTCAATTTCGCTGCATATTTCTTCGCTTACGATACGATGTTGTAGCAACCAATGCACATACGGACTCACCTTCCCGTGCACAAACTGCAGTCGCAACGGTGTCCGCGCCTTTCACGCGTCCGAGGACGAAATGGAAATGATGGCCACTTTGTAATATAACGCTGTTTCCTGTATCAACCCGATCAAGTGTAACAATCACGTTTGACTGCCGTTGAGGCGAGAGGAGCACTGCGACCCATGCACTATTTTGTACCAAAGTTCAGTCGCCCAGCCACTACATTCTCCCCATGGCACTTCTGAGCTTGAAGACAATAGCCACCTTCACTTCCGCTGCAAGGTTTTCCTCAGTAAATTTTTTCGATTGGTAGTACGGTTCCAATTTTACTGAGTAGTGCAAGTCTTCACTCAACCCATGGCTTCTTTCACTTCGAGAGGAATAAAAATCTGACGGAAGGAATGCTGACAGACAATTCTATGTACGTGCATATGAATCAACTCTTCCTCGTCAGATAGTAGCCATAGCCAAAGTCTGTATTCAATAAAACGGATGCAGCTAAAATACAGAGGTTGCGTTGAGCGACATAAACAGAGCGACTGGTATCCTATATCATCTTCAGGACGCCTTGAACGTAATTTGCGCTACGCCGTTTTTGTAAGTCAACACGAAAGCCCCTGCGTCCACGGGGAATGCCGTTGTGGGCCGCAAGACACCAACACCCGAGACCGCCGCCGTCTGCGACACCAACAATCTCGCATTCGGCGCGCTCGCCGCACCGTTTGCACCGTCGGGTGCGGGCGTAACAGTCACAACAACCGTCTGAGTCCTCGGCGTGTAGCTGACCGTCGAAAACGCCCCGGCGTCGAGAGTGAGCAGGGCTGCGATGGGCGCGATAAATACGCGGCGCCGGACGGGGTCGCGGATTTGAACGTGGACGGCTGGACTCGTCGAGGTGACTATGCCGCCGAAGGCTTGCCAGCCGAAATCGGGGTGGTCGATGATCGTCGTCCCGGTGCCCATAGCGAGACCAGAGAAGTTGGGTCTATGAATGTAAGCCAAGGACGTGCGAGGCGAGGATAAGAATCACTTACCCGTAATCTCCAGAGTAGCCATCCCATGCGAGCTATAGGTTCAGGTCAATGGTTTATTAGTTGGAGCAGGTGTAATCGGACCCACCGTGTCTGCGAAGGAGTGAAAAGATGCAGAACCAAATCCTGCCTCGTCGATATTGGACAGCGGCCCACTGAGCCCAGCGTAGCCAACACGCAGAAGGTGATAATCCGTGGGCGAGGATTCAAACTCTGAAATGAGGGGTAGCGCGTTTAGCCCACTCCCATAATGATGTATCTGTCGTTCGATTCTTCTCAGCTTCCCACCGACTATATTGTCCCTGCACAAGGGAATTAATTGGCGAGATACGCTTCAATCTTGGACGCGTACCAGTATCGTCGCGCATTTCCGTTGTAACCCCAATGAGGAATGAGTGGTTGGTATGCAATTATTGAGTTCAAGGAGTTGTTTGCTGTTGTGGTGTCATTGAAATATTTGCTCCACGCGTAGACCTGGGATGCAAGTAATCAGCGCGGTGAACTTGAGCTCTGCGAGCGTCATCGCACTCCTTCCTGGCCCGTGCTGTCCCAGGCCATTTCAGATTGGAATCTGGAACCACCGGAACGGTGAGATTTGGTTTGTCTAGTAAGAAGAGATGGCAACGCACGGAAAACGCTGAGCAGACCATGCCGTCCACCGAATCTTCATCTGATTTTCAACGAACGTCGCGTTTTCAGTCAACCCTTCGCGCTGTAGGTCTTCGAGCAAGAGCCGGAACACCGTCTCTCCCATCAGGCCGTCCTGCTTGAACCCCACCACCGGGCTCATCATCGTTTGCACCGTAAACACCGCCTGGTTGATGTACCACTGCCATGTATGAGTGGAGACAAGGGTGGGGTAGTTCCTCGCGACGCGATAAAGCGCCCAGTACGCCGCCGTTACATGCACGTAATTGTAGGAACGGAGTGTGGCAAATGAATGCACCTGATTTGACGTGCTTTTGAAATCGATGTCGGCGGGATAGGTGTATGAGGGAACCAGAGCCGGTTGGTAGAAGTAGACGGACTATAATGCCCAAGTCAGTTCGGAAGATTGATCAAGAATGTCTGAATCGTACGCCTTTCACAGTGCCGTTGAAATTTTGGACGGATCCCCACAAGGTGAGGTTGATAAATTGCTCCAATTTGATGACCTCTTGAGTTGAGTTTGTTAGGAGAACCCTGTGTCTAAAAATGGGAAACGTACCGGCGGCAGATGGCTGAATGTATTGTTTCATCGCTGCAGCGAGGTATGACCCGGCGCCGGCTGAAGGAATGATCATATGTAAATGGGATGCATGTGAGGAAACTGGATGGAACGGACATTCATCACTCAGCCCAGGAATCCAAGCCCTATTATCATCCCTCACAAATGAATTGAGCTGTCGATCGTAGCTAAGGATGGATGGCGAGCGTTTGAACGGATCAGTGGGATCGTCGAACCACTGCGAAGTCGTCTGTCGGAAGTCGAGTTAAATAAAGAGCGGCCGGAGTTGCGAATGTTTAGGAAAAGCCTACCAAGAAATTCCCGAGATCCGAAATCGTCCTCGTCGCAGCGTGCGTGATCATCCAATGTGTCGTCTGGACTGTCCCGTCCGCATACGTGATGGTAAGACGCGCTCGCCCCCACGTGTGGGCCGTAATCGAAAAGCCCACCCACCCCGCCTTCTTGGCGTCGCTGTTGGCTTTCCACGACAGCGCCCCCGCTGGAGACACGCTGATGCTATGCACGGCAGACGGGTAATGCAAAAATATCTTGCCCAGCTGATCTGTCGGGAGGATGTATCCTGGAATCGCAACTGCGACGGGCCGAGAATTCGCTTGCAGAGTGGCCTCGATGTTGCGAATGGAAGACGCCATGCGGAATTGCAGCCCGTATGTCCGCGTTTGCCCCGGCCTCAGAACCGCAGACGTGGGAGCATTCCACGGCGTGACGTTCGCCCATTCGTTCTGCGCATAGGCCAGGGTGTGGAATTGCCATTCATACAATCCTACCAGAGAAGATTCTGAATTTGATTGCTCGAATTGTGGGATGCACAAGCGGCACACCTTCGAAGGTCTGACTCTGATACGATGTCCCCGTGTCGGCCTCCGGGAGGAATCGCCAGCCCTCCATAGGGCTTTTGCCGACCGGCATCACCACCAGGGGCGGCAGTGTCCCAAGCAGCGGCGTCACCTGCACGAACGCGGCATCCTGGCCAATGTAAGGATCGAACAAGCTGCAAAGCGTATTTGTATTGGTCGACGTGCGCCCAGAGAAAATCTGCGAGCGCAATAATTGGGCAAGGAAGGAAGATCGAATTCGTAGTACCTACATTGTTGAACTCCAAGGGAGCACCCAATGAGCCGATTTCAACCGCTACCGCCTGGGAGTTCGTGACGTCGAACAGGAGCTGGATGCCTTGGCTGTCGGTTACCCAGCGGCGAGTGATATTGAGGAGGGACGTGGTGGGGAGGGTCGGGCTTAAATTGGCTGCTGCCAGAGTGGCGCCTGAGACGGCCGCGGGGGTCAGTGGTTTCCGGGCCGTGGACGAGTCGCCGCTAATCTGTACGAAGGTCAGCAAGACCGCAACGTATATTCATAAAAACTATCGCCGACCCAAGCTGTGGAGCCTACTTCTCGAGCTACAAATATGGCATTTAATCGGCTTTGCGGCCATAAAGAGCAAGCAACGCGAACCTCTGAAGGTTATATCGCCTGCGAATGGGACAAGAGAACATCATCGAGGGTAGGATACGAACCAGGACGCGCTCACTCACCGAGATGATAATTCCCGTCATTCTGGCGCAAAGGCATCCTAAAACCAAATCAAGAAACTCTTCCTGCAGTGGTAAGTTCGCTCACATATCCGTGGGGATGAAATTAAAAGTCGACCCCGCTGGTGAAAGGGAGTACAGTGTTTGCGAGTCGTTCACAAGCTGCATCGCAAACACCGAGGTATTTAAGGAGAGGAACCCATCAGCAAGGCCGAGTGTCCCTTGCCCTGCCGCCGTGCGTGCGAGTGCGGCTAGCGAAGTTGCGAGAATTATTTCACGCATTGTCCCGGCGCCGACTGTTTGAAAAAGGTCAAAAACAGGAGTATTCTCCCAGACACTGAGACAGAGAGAATGGTGCAGCGCGGGGCTTTAACGACTCTTCGAGCACCCCATATGACCAGTGGCCCATGCGGCCCGGGGCGGAGAAATAGGGCACGGGAAAAGGCGCAACAGATGGAGTGCCTGGGACAATGGGCATCGCCATCGACGGCGGCCACCACGAGGCCATCATACAACACGATGTCATTGTCATGGGTTGCAACTTTGAGCCTTTAATTTGTGCTCCAGTCCTGAGGCAGTCCCCACGAAGACCAGCGAAGCTGAATACGAGATGGGGAAGTACTGGGGTTGGAAGTCGTTATTCCAGTACGATCAAAGAAAAACAAAGAATCCTCACGACGTGGGTTGAGGAAGAAACAAGGTCGATCAATTGTTTCAAGTCGTTTTTGATGCGTTTGTGGGTCCCGTCAGAATCCGAGTCGACTGCCACAGACTTTCGCTGGCTCACTCCCACCCTACCAAAATGCACCAGTCTTTCTAGTATATTACCCAGCCCGTGATATATACATAAATACGTTAAGTAAGTGAAAAAAGTTAGATCGCGGCTCCACACCTCCATAGCATATACACCTCCGCATTTAGGTTAGTTACTCCTCCGTCTTCTATCCATCCCGCCTGACAGCCAGTTAGTACGATAGCCCTCCAGCGCCCTCCGTCTCGGTTGCCTGTCCTGAGCATCAGCTTGTTTGCCGCACAAAACAGGAGGACGAAGACATACTTCAGCTGCGCGCGGCGGCGGGACGTACTCCGTAAACCCTGCGCTGGCACCTTCCCGTGCAGCCAGGCCTGCGTCTCCTGCACCCGGCAGACCCGGCGCAAAGCCCAAGGCAGTCGGGCTAGGCACGGCCACGAACCCCTCAAACGGACGGCGGCCCTGGCTGAGGTTAAAGAGCACCATCTGCCGGTGCAAGTCGGCCATCGAAAGGTGCTGGGTGCTGATGCCGGCGAGTGTCGGGATGTTGGGAGGCGCAATGGCAATGCTATTGGGGAATGAAGCGACATTGGAGTTGGAGCGACCGTGGCCAGTCGAGTTGTGTGCAGTTTTCGAGTTCTTAGGCTGCTTGGACTGGCCGTTTGCGTTGGAGTCTGCGCGCCCACTCGATCCACCTGCACCGCCGTCCCCCGCTCCTCCCCTCCCCCGTCCTCTCTTGTTACCTCCCTTCCCGCGCTTCGTCTTCGGTTTCTCTGCCTGCGCCTTCTTCGCCTCCCTCGCAAGTCTCCGCGCCTCCCTCCTTGTCTCCACCTTCTCCCGCATCTTCGCCAGCTCCTCCTCGTCGTCCCACCACCCCCCGCCCAGCGCCTCCCGTCCATGCTTGTATATGCATTTCGGCCCAAACTTGCACAGCCCCACCAGCCAGTACCAGCACACGTTCTTCCCCAGCCCGTCGCGCACGCTCCGCCGGTCGGGCGCGTGCGAGAACGCGCAGCGCGCGCCGCGCGTGCAGGAGGAGGTGTTGTAGAAGAGGCACGGCTTTGGCTCGGTGCCGGTGTGCAGCGCGTCGGAGGTGTCCGAGGCGGAGTCGTCGTCGAAGAGGGCGGAGTGGGAGAGGGGCGGGGAGGTGGGACGCGGGTGGGCGTATGCGGCGTCGGCGTCGGCGTCGGGCTCCGGGCCGGGGGTGGGGGCAGCAGGCGCGGGGGGTTCGGCGGCGGGAGAATGGTCTGCGAGGGGCTCGGCCGGGGTAGGGACGGCCGCGGGAGGCTCGGCGGGAGCAGTAGTGTCTGTGGCGGCTTCGTCAGAAGCTGCGGGCGGCGGAGGGGGATCCGCGGCAGATGTAGAAGCGGGTGACGCGTCGCGCTCGGTCTCTAAATCGCGCAGTGCAGACTGGGCGCTCGCGTTTTCGGGCGCGAGCTCGACCACAGTCGTCAGATCTGAGGACGCGTCAGTACACGGCAAGCGAAGGCGAGGCGGAGAGCAAAAGAAAGATAAACATCCGCTGCCTTGCCCACAGCTATCATTAGTACGAGCAGCACCTAGGGCAGCATACCGTATAATCAATCGTGTATACGCCCACCAGAACCCGCGGCGGGGAAGACAAGGCATGAAGACCAGTCGTGCGCGCACGCTGCGGGACAATCAGAGAGCACCCAGTGGTCCTACACCTCATACACGTCAACGTGAGTTTGATCACTGCGGGAGCGGCGCTCGCCAGGACGGCATGCAACTGATGCCACCAATCTCCCTGCGTTCTTTCTCTCGAAAGAGCGAAGGCTAGGCAGATAACATCGAAATACCCAATTCTCCGAGCCATACCACTCCCGTCGCAGATGCTCGTAACCGTGGTACTTTGTGCTGGGATGTTCCAATCCCAGCCACAGAGCGTCCCCCGCCCTCCCACATCCACGCCGTGTGACATTCAATCACGAATCGAGAGGGACTCAGGGCACCCTGGAGGCGTAACTACCCCCTCCGAACCCAAGTAAGAGTAGAGTCCCCACCCTCCCCCTCAAATCAGGGGATGACCTGGTGTCGCCACCCAGCACACAAGGCCATCAGAGACGGTACATTCGCGACCGTGACCGTATTCGCGACGACGTGATGCTCCGTTATTGGTGTGCAATTTGCCCGGCCAACAAAAAAGGCGAACGATCCCCCTGGCCCGAGAGGGCAGACGAATAGCGGAGGAGAAACCGCCAAAAAAGAAGAAAAAGACAGATAAAGGGAAAGAGAACGTGGTACTCACCGACGATTGCGCCGCGGACGTTCCCGCGGCCCTTGCGCGCCATGGCGCGTGCATAGCGTGCCTCGACGAGCTTCGGGTCCAGCCCCAGCGCCGTCGACGCCTCTGCCTCTGCCTCCTCGAATCTGTATCACATCAGTAAGGATGTAATGAATGAAATATAAATGAGCGCCCGTGAACCCACCTCCCGAGATGCAGATACGCCGTAGCGAGGTCGCAGTGTGCGACGGGGTTCGTGCGCCACAGCTTGCACGCTTCAGCAAAGCACCCCGCCGCGCCCTCGTAGTTTTTAATCTTCATCAAGGTGACACCCTGCCATTCATTTCATTTGAAATTAGACACCAAACTCATCGGTAAATTGACAGAAAAACGCACGAAAGTCTGCCTATCCGTCGCGGCCTGCCGCTTCTTGGTCACGACCGCCTGGCGCTTCGCCGCACGCTCAGCAAGGGCCCGCTCCAGCGTGGCGGTGTCCGGTGTCAAGACGACGATGGCATCGCCGTTATCGTCGCCGGCCTCGTTGTCGGCAGGGTTGGGGTCGGCGGGGCTGCTGGTCGCCGACATAGTAGGAGGGAGAAAGAGGCGGTCTTGTGCGCGCTGGAGGCAAGTAGCGGCGCAGAAGCTGTCCGGAGAAGGAGAAGAGTGCCAGAAGTCACGGGACCGGGAGGTGCTTGCGTTCATGTGGCAAGGACTTCCACCCATGCCCGGTTTCTTTTGCGCCCCCATCTCAGTTTCTGGCGGTCCCCTGTTTCAACTTTGCTTCCAACAAGCTCCAATTGTGTCCTCTCGCACGCTTCCTTCGCTACCATCGAAATCCTTATGGTTAATCTGGCCTGTTCAAAACTTCAAATCTGATCAGTGACTCTCCCAGCCTCTGAGGAGAAGATCCACTTGCCCGTTCAAAGATTTACGACTACTTGATCTCGGCATCAAAATAATCAGGTTTAAAGAATCGTTCTTACCGGAAAGGACTGCAATCAAAGCGAACATATCTCAGATACAGACTGTCTCTTTCTATCTTCAGAGGTATATGGAGATGTGTCAACGGCGCCACACCCACACTCAGACTTGTCGGCTAGAGTGGACGAGTTGCGCCGGTGTGGCGCGAGTGGAAAGAGATGCGCCATTCTCTCGTAAACGTGAGAGAATTCATCATTGTGATCATGCCAACTCTGATCCCATTTTTCGTTTCTTTCTTCCTCCCTCTTCCTCCCTTCCTCCTGCTGCCCCACTGGTCGCCATGGACAACACCCGGCTGCTTTCCAGCGCCCTCGACTGCTCAGCACAATGGAGAGTCGGGATCTCGTGTGATTATTGGGATGAGGCCATATTGAAAGGTGTGTGTCCGCTTCTCGCCGATTCGATTACCTGCTCATGCATTCAGGTCCGGTGCTTCCCCACCGTGCATGTGCAGAAAAGGTGAGTCTTTACGCTTTTATGGCTCGACCAGTCGCCCATTCAATCTCGGCGGTCATGCCTGCCCACCTGAGCTCCCCACTCCCTTCATACCTCCTCTGGAAGCGTGGTAGGGAGCGATTTTTGCCTGCAACCATGCAGAACCATCACACTCGATCTGGGTGAAGCGTGCAGGGTGCTCTTATTAGTAGCAGGACTCGTGTGCCGGACTGTGAACAGGTGCAAAATGCAGGCACCGTGCGCTCGAGACACACACAATCTTTGCAGGGGGAGAGTGGCGGACGTGCTGCAGTGCTGACATGCATCTGCATTGTGGCAGCCACACATGTTGGCGAGGTGGTACTACAAATGACTTGGCTACACATTGCAGCATTAAATGTATGGATTGTACTCCATCATTTAAATCCCATTCATTTTCATCTACAAATTTCTCGTAGTCTCCCTGCTGCTTAAGCTTGTAATATTGAAAACTCTCTGTTCATTTGCTCATTGTGCATTGTTGATTATTGCTTCAACTTGATGGACCCCATGGTGGAACCAGCTGACAGTGGTGCAAGTTGTGTTCAAGTGCGCCAGAGTGGCGCAAGTTGGTGGATCAACATTGGTGAGTCTGAGTGTGGGTGTGGCGTAGTTGGTTGGTCCCCGAGGTATATGGTGCCATTCACTTAGTCACCGCTACGTTTGTACGGTGGCTGTGCAGTGGCCAAATTGACTGAAGAAATTTTTTGGCTGGTAAACCCCCAAAATTGGCCCATCAGAGCCGAAATTCTGATGAAGAAAGCATGGATACAGCGTGTGCAGTGCCGCAAAAAAGTAATAATTTGATGTCCTAACCTGTTTTCGAGCATCTCTGGCAACATTTCACTCTGAGTGGCCAATTTGGTGAGTCAAGTTTTGTTTATCTCACCCAGATTTTATATGAAATAAAATCCTTCTTGTGAAAGTGTAGCTACCATCAAAAGGAGCCTTTCTACAAGAGGGATAAAAAATCTGATTTTTTTTGATTGAGATCAATCCTTGTACAAAAGTAGCGGTAACTAAGTGAGCAGCACTATACAAATCCAGGAGCATGTCAGAAAACAGTTTTGCTGTGTTCCATTTGCTCTTCAATTCCTCAGTTTTTGCTTTCGACCCGGCAATATTGGCATGACATTTTTGACCTGAGCTTGAACTTTCAGCTCCGTCCTACATCTAATCCTTCTTTCATCATCAAGGTGGTATCCTACCTCAACTGAATTCAAATCTTCCGATTTTACCATGTTTCCATCATCGGTTATGAAGTGTGTGTGTTCCAAGCAGCTTCTGCCATACCATTCATTCTTTGACTTCCCTCTTTCCCTCCTAGCTTTTCAGTGTTCACATCATCATCCAGTGCTCTGAATCATTTTGCCTGTTCATATTATGAGTCTAACAATCTATCTGCAACCACCAGCCCACTCAGCCTTTCTAAATATTCTCGAGGAACTTGGAGCTTAGGTAAGGCAACAGTTATTTTACTACACTACTTCTTATACAAATCACATAATCCTGAATAAATCTTCCTACACCGCCAAAATTTCCCCTACACACTTCCATCAAATTTCTGCAGAAGGCCTACAGAACTTAGAACCAAACTTCAGTGCCTTTTGCAATTCGGTTTCAAGTTGACTGCATTGATTCAGATTGGTGCAAATTTCACAATACATCATTTGTCTTTGCCTCGGTCTTCAATTGGGCCAGTGTTGACTCAAGTTCCTCCTTGGCACAAACAGTTTCTGGATGCTCTGCTCCCAGAACTCTCTGCTTCTTCTCAAGGACCACAGCTTGGATCTCCTGCACCATTTTGAGATGCCCTTGCTGTCTGTATGTCAGAGCCAGATTTCCCATGGTCCACAGGTGATGTGGATGGTCTTCACCCAGAATTTTCCTCTGCTGTTCCACAACACAGACTTGAAGCTTTTCAGCTTGTTCCAATTGCCCCAAATCCTGGTATGTTGAACCCAGGTTCCCCTTGGTCCAGATAGTAACTGGATGCTCATCTCCCAAGAGTCTCTTCATCTTCTCAATGGCAGCAGTCTGAAGCTCCTCTGCTTTGTTCAATCTGCCAAGGCTGTGAAGGATCCATCCCAAATTTATTGTGCTTCTGAGTGTCTCTGGATGATCTTCACCAAGAATTTCCTTTCAAGATAGGATGCTATAACCACTGCCCTGCCAATGGCATTCCCAAGTCTGCCCAAGGACACTTCTCAATCCTGCTGGAGTTGGGTGGCATCTGGCATCTACCTGATGGGCCACTGCTCGATGATCAACAATATCTATATCGCGCTGGATCGAAATCAACAGACATTGTTGAGATGTGCCCTGGCGGAAAATTCTGATACTACACCTCCTTTTATGAAAGTGGTATGTTCGTCTTATCATCCGGGTTTGCCCTCAATAATAGCTACTTGTGTCTGTGCCCGGCACTGGAAGGTGTGTTCACACATTTTAACTCTTACTTGGGTCTGGTTTGTTGAGAGCTTGGACCCTTGAACGGGTGCATGTGAACTTGAATATATTGAAATCTCAAAGTTCTTGTGAGCCTACTCTATTGAAGAACACAACTTGAAGATTCTGTTCCGGTGTTGAGGACAACCTGGAACACACTGTGTGTGCTTAATTGATGTGCTTGGAGGCTTCAATCACCGTAGCTTCATCTAGTGTGGATCAACCCCAGATATTCAAAAGGAAAGCAATACACAGGCACAGGGAGGTCAGGCCCGTGGGCATCCGCTTCTGACCACTTTCAGAGCTTGGCCTTGTGTTACCCTTGTGCTGACATTGATAATCCTGCTGGCATCCGGTCAACTGCCAGCCAATTTCCTGCCAACTGCCGGCAATAAGGCACTGCGGCTTATCATTTGATAAGCCATGGTTCTTGCCGCCTGTGTAACTGTGTCACACGGAATACGGCACTGTCGTACAGCTACAGTGCCATACCGTGCGCCCGTGGCCACCTTTCTACATGGCACGGACATGTCATGGTTGGCTTCAATGTGCCATTGAAACGGTGCACTTGATATACAACTAGAAATAGCTTAGATTCGAGATTGCACTAAACAACCACAAACCACCACTACAACAATCTATTCCTCCAAAGATGTAAGTGCTTCTCCTTGTGAGTTCGGCTCCGGGCTGTAGTATGCGACCAACGGGTTTGGAACAAACACAATTCGACTGCTAGACTTCAACAAAGTACATCAACAGCACGCTAGCACTATGCAGCTGCCAACAACAATACCGCTAGCACCTGGGATGGGCAGGGGTTTATGGGTTGGATACAAGGTGGCTGGACCGCTAGGTTGAGAGCACCAGGGCAGAGTATGTAGGTTTGTGAAAATCCTTGCTAAGGGATACCCAAAGACTATTGAGGCTAACAACAAGGGACTTCAATCCTCAAATGGCAAGGCAGTCCTTAAACCGTCGACCTATTCCTTAACCAAGAACAGGAATGTTTCCACTTTGTATTGGAAATAGACACTATAAGCGTCCAGCTAGCGACCCAACACACTACAACAGCACTTCCATCAATATCGGGGTGAAGGCGAAGTAACTGACAAGTTACAGTCGGTCTAGAGGTGGGGGCACCTAGTCCGTCTTCTTCTTAGTGGGCTCAAGTCAACACACAACTACCTAGCGGGCGATCCAACACACTACGACAGAGCTTCCGTCAATATCGGGGTGAAGGCAAAGCTGCTAGCGCAACTGCTAGGTGGGTCTCAAAGAGAACACCCTTGGTTTTATACGTGAAGTCTCCTCGAGTCAACAACTAGAACCTCAACTTAAGATCTTAACGTGTCCAGAGTCAACAGTATTGATTCCAATAAAGCTACTACTTGTGAAGTGTGTTACAATCTCCACTAGCAACCTGAGACCACCTGCACCAACTTTGTACAACGTCGGGGTGTAATAATCTGAGGTTCTAGCCTGCTCTGTGCTCCCTTTATACTACTGAGGTCCATGATACATGTGATATACAGAATGAATAATAGAAATGAGTGAAAATGATGTGATTGATGCAGCAGCCAATAAAATGACTGCTGTTTGGTTTTATGATGGGTCTATGCCAAGTAGAACAGCCGCACTGATCCGCTAGCGTCCATTTATGGGTATCGTGAGTGATCCCTCAGCCTGCCATCAGCTGCCGGCACCTCTATCCTGACAAAACAGAGTTGAATCCGCCGCCTGGAGTCATCTAGCACAGGTCAGAGCACCGGCTAGCAGTCCGTTTATCTGTTACTGCATTTGTGGTGACCCGCACATCCGCACTAATAGCCTGCTAGCTATTCCTCTTGCTGTCTACTTGTCTCTGTTTGTGACTCGCGACCATCACGAGCTCGCATCTGCGTTTCAGGTCTCGGGTTGATCACTAGCTGGGTACCGCATACTAACACCTTTGTTAGAAGGCTGCTAGCGCATAGTCTACTACCCTTCAGATCCCAGACTCGTCGCTCGCACCGTCTGCTAGTGCCCTCGCAGTATCACTCTCCTGTGTCTTGCTTCCTAGGTGCTAGCACCTTGACTGTTTAGGCTTATGGTTATTTCCCCGTGGTTCGTGCCTCCAGACCGTACTGGCACATCACACTAGTCGTATCTGATGCTACAACCGGCAGCTTGGGCTCACTCAAGTTCTCCTTTACATCACCTAGCTAGAGTCCTGAGTGCTAGCAATAACACATCAGAAGTGCTAGCGCTTTCCCGTTGTATAAATACTGGTCCTAGGAAATCACAAAATAGCACTAGATGCCGTGTGCTCTTGTTACGGTGTTTCACCGTTACGACCATTTTACAGCACCACTGTTGGCTGTTTGAAAAAAATTTGAAGTGTGTGTTTTCACCCAATAAACCATCCCAGATACTTCTAAGTTCTCGGGCTTTTCCAGTGCTTCTGGTAAAATCATAGGTGTGCATGTTAGGATGCCCCCCCGCTCAGACTGTATTGAATAGTCTGTTGTCAAGTGCGGGGTCCCGATTGGGTAAGCACTTGTTATGTAATCCGCACGGCCACAAGGACTTTCAATCTGCAAATACCCACAAGCACATGAACATTTTCCCAGAATTTCAGAAGGGAAACTAAAGCTGCCATTGATAGACAGCTGTTCCTGAAAACAATGACACTCACCGTTTCATTTTGTGCTCGTCCCGTTTTGGAATGTCCAAACTGGGAGTATTGTGGGCACTTGAGACAAACCGCCTCCCCCCCTGATCATTTTTGGGAAGATCACTGCCCCCTGCCGATGGCTTCCCTGCAGAGCTTGAAACTTGAAGCCAAGCTGAGGCACGTGTCAAACAAGCATCCTCGCTCTCTCTTCCTCCTTCCACCGACCACAACACCCCCCTGTGATACCATCTGCAATGCCTCTCTTCCACAACCACCACACAATGGACATCAATGCGCAGGGTGTTTCCTGCCTGGAACCCGCCTGCACCCGTGTCCTCCCTGCTCCCTGCAAGTGCCAATTGAGGACGAGGTGGGTAGCCACAAGCTGGAGGCAACGGGTGGTGGTGACAGGCTGAAGAGGCAGCACCACAAGCTGTATGCAACAGCTGTGAAAGGTGGGCCAGGTGCAGGATGGCAGTGGGAGGTGGGTGTAAGAGGCTCCAGTGCATCACTTCACTGACCTCCAGGTCATCGTCATTGAAGTATGTGCACTCGTGCTTGATTCTCATGGCGAGGTGCCTGCTTGTCGGGGTCATGGCATGGCTCATCAGGGTCGTCACACACTGGTGCTTCTGGTTAAAGGCGGGAAGCTGGATGGGGTAGAGGATGGTCAACAAACCGTGCAAAAGACGCGATGACCTCGTGCTGGTCGTCGGCGACCGCATTCATATGGCAGAGGAGTAGGGGCTCGTTGGTGATGACAGCGAGAGCATATGCCTGCAGAATGGTGAGGCACTGGCCGAGACGGAAGTTGAAATAGTCATAATAGTAGCTTTGTATTCATCATATAGTCTTGTATTCTATACATCTTATAGATTTGTACTTAGATTATACTAGGATACATCCATTATCAAATATTGTGGACTTGACGCTTTCAGTCTCATTCGGCACATCACGGCAGGTTTCGGCAAGGCAAAACCTCGCTGAACACTGCTTTCCCAATTTGGAAAGCCGGTGGAGGCCAACTTGTTGTGGGTTCAATTCCCGGAAGTAGCAACTTCATCTTTTTGTGTATTTAGCTGGTTTCTATCATAGTGGCTCGTGTTTTGGCATTAGATACCATTGGTAATTCATTTAAAATACATATTACAAGTCACATAACACAATTTCTTCTCAGCTAATGTATTGTAAGCAGCAGTAACTAGTGGGTTGGAGAACTGCTTTGCAGAAGTGTGCCAAATCAATTCAAGCTTTGAAGCTCTGTCCAAAGATACCAGATAGCAATTGAGTACTTTCACCAGTAAGGTAGGACAGGTGAATGGAACCAACACCAATTTTATATATATTATAGGCACCGACTACACATGTGAGTGTGTGTATATTATGCAATGTGCTGCAGTGGTGACACTTGTAAACAGGATTTATGACATTTGAACCCTCACAGATGTGTGAAATGGTACTGCGTGAACTCTCACTATGCGAGGTTTTAATTATTTAAAATGTTGCAGTGCCGAGAATTGAACCCACGACACTCCCGCTTTGGATGTTCCAAAATGGGGAGAGCGCAAAATAAATAAATAGGCAAGTCTCATTATTTTCTGAAACAGCTGTAAAGCTTATAGAATTTATTTGATATTTAATAAGGCTGTTTGAGGTGAGGGAGTGCAGCACAGCTGATAGTCACATGCTGTACTTACATATTGTATTCACTCGATTCTGAGTGCCAGTTAAAAATTCTGACGAGGTGGGAATGGTCGCAAGCTATTGAACCCCTGGATCAAGTTCTATATCTTCTTTCAAAGCCTCTTAGAGATCAAGACCCTAAGATCATCCTCAACGGTTTTGATCTTTCGAATATAATCCTGCTGCGTTACACCAACACATCAAACTCCAGGCTACTACCTCTCGCTGCTCCACTGCGCCATATGCTCTTCCTGTTGGCATTTCCCGCCTGTGTTTCTTTCTGTTGACCTGTAGGGTTCAGTGACAGTTAGCGTTTGGAGAAAATAATTCATTGTCAGGCTGACAGTCAGCCTGACTGTCAGTTCTGACAGTTGACAGTTCTGACAATTGCGAGCTCAGTGTACAGGACTACTACGCAAAGTTACTGTGGCAATAAGCTGAACAGAAGAAAACCTTCAATTTCATACTGGCCTGAGCAAAATTCATACCTTCAATGTGGCTAGCTAAGAGATAGTATCCTTCATGGCCAGGGGATCTGGATGGTCGATCTCAATTACATCATTGAAGTTGTCCTCAGAGTCGTCAGTTTCGTTCATGGACTCCAACTTGGATTTCTTCTGGGCAGTGGTGGTGGTGGTGGATGCCATGAAGAACACTGGTGCCGCATTTGAATCGGTGAGAAAAACAAATATTGCGTGACTCACCATCCATCTTTTTCTCGTATCCAGTGTCCTTAGTAAATGACGGCCTTGGATCTGCGATCTTCCCTGCTGGTTTTGTAGGTTCCCGGTCACCACCACTATCTCATGTGAGAACTGAGAGGATAATAAATAAGAAATCATGCACCACAGATAGTCTGACTCATCTGCAATCCTTGCCAGTTTTCCCTGAGCAAGGTCAAACGGAATCTTTGCAGACTCCCAGTGAATTGACTTGAGGTATTTCACAACACAGTCCATGCCAAGGTTCCCACGTTGCACGTATTTTAGGCAGCCGTCCGAGTCGCAAACATGCTCTCTGAACAAGATATTGGCTCGGCAATTGAAGGTGCTGGCGACCGTGCCATCTTCAACTTCCAGCTTGAAGATGCGATGGGGAATATCATCTTCCTCTGTGGCAAGTGGTACAGTCTCTGGGAGAAAAAATGTGAGCTTCACAATTTTCTTGACCAAATCAATGATAGGTTTTGCTGTCGGCAGTTAGATAATAAGAATCATCGGCATGCCGTGAGCAGCTGTGACACACCGGACAGAAGGTTTTGAGCAGCTGCACTGAGGCCTACAGAGTTGTTGTCATTGGCAATACAGGAGGAGACCTGGCGATTCCGCGCCGGGTGAGTGGGAGCTGTGGAGGTCATTCTCTGCAAGTTGGAGCAATTTGTTTTTGGTTTTGAACTGTCAACTGTCAGATTCAACCACGCAAAAATAATTAACTGTCAGTCAGATTCTGACAGTCATCCTGACAGTTACTGACAGCTGACACTAACTGTCACTGGACCCTATTGACCTGACAGTCTATCTTGGTCCCAGTGTATGCAATCTCAAGAAATATGGGTTGCTTTGTAGTCTCTCGTAGACAGACGCTACAAACATAACTTACCTCGTACCTCGGTTGTTTGTAGTCTGTTGATCAGCTTGATTGCTTGATCGCTCACTGACCTTATTACAAATCAGCGGAGTTTGAAACTACATTCGCGTCATGTCACACCGGTGACAATCGATAGCGACGTGTCTTCTTTCTTCTCTGCCACGTCTACAGCCCAAATTTCTCTCTCTGCACGCGTCAAATGATCCTGAAGACCCTCCGGAGACGATTTTGAATCACTAAATGGACGGAAATCCTCAGCAGCCGCCAGTCAAGCTCGTGCGGAGCTACCAAAGACATCTGCCCCCTGAATTTTTTCCGGTAATCACCAGCTTCGCCTCTGCTTCCGCCTCAGAAAGTCCAGTCACTCCTTCTCCTTCCTCGGCATCGACCCAGCCCTCCTTGCAAGCCGCAAAGCGCACAAAATGGCAGAAAGTCGACGATGTTTTGAAGACATACGGGTTCCCGAATCTCGGGGACTTTCTTGCTTGCCTTTTTCATCTGCGTATTCGTGGTGAGAAGGATCATCGTACACAGCGTCACAGGCAGGCTGTCACTGCATTCAGACCCCCCCGTAGGCACAGGTCTGCCGGATCCCAATAGGCAGATGTGTGGGCAGACCAGTGTGCCGACCCCTGCCGATCTGTCTGTCCATCCCTGCCGCAGTTGGTCTAGGTAAATAGGCACACAAGACTGATGTGGGCCGATGAGCCTGGCTGAGCCTAGCTAGGCCTATTCGTGACCTGTACCCTGGAAAAATGGGTGGCCTCATTCAACCGCCACCAACCTGGACCCAGGTCAGCCAAGGTAGGCCATGATAGGCACGCCACCGTCGGTGAAGATCTGCCAAGGTGGGCAGACTTTGCCTCCGCTGGGGTGATAGACCAACGTAGACCAACGTCGGCTAGGGTAGGCACCCCTAGACAGGGATCGGTGTATGTAGGCACATCTCTGCCTATGGGGGGGTCTGAATGCAGTGTGTCGGCGCTTTTCTACAAGGCAAATGCGCCGTTAAAATGGCGGATCTCATTGAGTCATTGTACCACCATCACAAAAGCCGACCCAAGAAAGACTCTGATAGCTGTTGGCGCCATTTGAGAGCGACGACAAACAGGTGTCTCGCAAATACAGACGTCGTGACGTAGGAAGATACTGAGCTCATGCTACAAGGCCTTGCATGCCAATACTAGGACGAGGACCTGTTTGTGTAGTACTTGACGGAGTGCTTCACAGCCTCGAAAAAAAAGGCAAGGTTGCAGAGCTACACAACACGCAATGCTCAGCGATACAAAAAAAATGTATCCGCAACGACCTCAACACGAGGGACACCTAATAGGTGCACACCTGATCAGTGGATGGACTCTTGCAGCGGGGCCAGGTGTACGAGGGGAGGTGCGGGTCCGCCTGCACCTCTTTATCGGCACCTCACCCGGCAGGTGGCGTTAGCTGTCATGCTGCTCCGTTGTATAGAGGACATCAGGAACTCCTGGACGATGCAGGCGAATGCTGGCATCAGGAAAACCCCTCCCAGGAATTTTGCCGCATTTTCGCGAAAATTTGTTCAGAATATCTTGAATTCCTTGAATGAGCAAATTGACCCAGAATATGTTACCCCCCAAGAAAATATCGTAAATTCTGCAACTTATGAGCAAAATTTCTTCGGAGTTGCATCGAGGTTGTGGAATTGTTTCGGTGTTTTCACATTTCTCAGGTCAAAGCATAGAGAGGAAGCATTATTTATTGGTGTCAACTATACAAGGTATGTACGGTAAATATAAATAGGTCAAGTCTTCCCGGTCCCGAGTCAGTCGCCACCGATTCCTAAAGAAATCACATCATTGGCCGAGCCCGAAGCTGCGGGAGCTATGCCAGGTTGGGAGCAACTGGAGAAGAATAAATGATTGTTGATGGTAAAGGAGAAGGGGAGAGGAACTCACGAAAACCTTGATATAGAGTTCATGCGTTGTCCAATTAGATAGCGACAGAACCATCTTATGTAAGTATCAGAGTACCGGAAAAAGGCAGCGAGGACATACCGGCGGTGCACTTGGTTGCGAAATGGTTAAGATGGCAACCGGTGACAGAAACACACCGTGAATAGGGAGTAAGTGACATGATGCGGACATACAACACTAGGGAATACACTAGAATAGATTCTAGCACGGCAGAGATTGAAACAACATCCGAAGGTAACTGCCAAACGTCAGGGACACAATGCACAATGTAGAAGGGAAGGGGCAGTCAAGAACATACATACTCTGAGCTACTCGAGCGTGGGTGGCCAGGTACGCAGCCGCGAAGACATGCGCTGCTGAAGTGGGCTACAAGAAGAAAGGAACGTACTTGAGAAATATACCCCACAAAACCAGAGAATTTTAGCACGCCACCACTGTAGACGTGAGTCGAGTTCTGCTGCATAGGGACAAATCTTGAGGAGGAACATACATGGTAAATCCAGGTACATACCTAGTAGCATGTACGCCGATACCATCCTACTTCAAGTCGGCACAGCGATCCACGAGGAAATAGGAATCCGGACCATGGGGAGGAGGACAGAATGATATAGGATGTTGTAGGATACAGAAAGGAGTGGCAGTAGGCCGGACTGTGAAGAGAATGAGAGAGAACAAGGCGGACTGGCAGGGGGAAGGTGGGGGAAAGAACAGAGAGGTGTTTGATCTTGTCGTGACAGTATCAAAAACGAACATTTTCGCGCTCATGTGGTTGCCATAACACGGCAAATACAAACCGCCGAAGCCAAGCCACACCAAGTGATCCATCAAGGCAGCCAAGTGTCGTACTCGTGCCATACACTTTAGGGTGAGGCACAAGGAAATGGGGATCCAGACCATGGAGGAAGACGGAATGATACGGGATGTTGTCGGATACAGAAATGAGTGGCAATAGGCCGGACTGTGAAGAGAACGAGAGAGAACAAAGGCGGGCTGACAGAGGAAAAGGAGAGGTGTTTGATCTTAACATTTCCGCGCTCATGTTGTTGCCGTAACACGGCGAATACAAACCGCCGAAGCCAAGCCATACCAAGTGAAGGCAGCCAAGCATAAGTCTCGTACTCGTGCCGTACACTTTAGGGTGAGTGTTGTTTCGAGTTAGCTCTTCCCGCTCACTGCCGCCTGAGCTTATGCGGCTGCCAAGTGTGAACCCTCTTTGTTGGAGGGTGAGTCCTCTCAAAAATTTCAATGAATCTTGTGATTCCGTCTCTCCACAGGTCTCGGGCGCCAGAGTGTGAGATGTCCATTGGATATTGGACTGAACAAAGCAGGGAAAGTGGTGAAATGTCGGTAATAATAGCTCACTAGTTGCAGAAACTTAGAGCTTTGTGTGTAGAATGAGCAAAATTATATCAGGACTCCACAAAATGTGCAACAATGCAAGCACTTTTGCTAGAATTCCTATCAAATTTGACAAAATTTGCCAAAAATATCTGAATTTTGGTGGCCACAAAATATTTTCAGCAAAATATCGGGGGAGGTTTTCCCTGATGGGGGTCATCAATACTGCCGAAACCGGCCCTTCTGCGCTCCGGCATCGTGGGGTACAGGCGGCAACCTCGTTTCGCGTCTTTGTTGTCCAGGACAGCCATTGAATGCATATCGTACAAACGATTGATTGCGCAAACAACGCGAAATTATTGCACCGATGATGAAATATTCCAGAGATGGCCGTACACAGTGCGCTACGCTTTCGTGAGGCCTCACCGCCCTCGCAATGATTGGTTTACGGTTGGTTCCCGTTCGAGTCTCACCAGCTCTACGCCTTGTGTGTGTTGGTTCGCGGGTGGTTCACGAATCTGTTAGGTGTCCGCCCAAAAGTTGCAACTGGGAGAGAAGCGCTGAGTTGGCGCTGACTCAGCGCCAACCCGTGCCCGTCTCCGACGGGTCGACAGACGGGAACGGCCGGGTCAGCACCCGTCCGTTTGGAACTTGGAGCCTTCCTCTGCCGGGACGGGAACGGGACGGGTCCGCCCCGTTGACGGGTACCCGTACCCGTCCCATTCGACGGGTTCGACGGGTCCTCCTCGGCATCTTCCGGCGTTCCTGCCAAGCAGCCTGTGCCGAGCAATGTCTCCTGCCTACCATCACTTTATCAACTGATCTATCGACATGTACAGTACGGCACGATGGCCAGCCTTGGATCAAACCATATCGACGCTAATTGGCAGGCCATCAATATCCACTTGTACATGTTTGGTCCCACGCCTACGCCTGTCAAACGAGCGGCAAAACGACTTTGCAGCAATTTCAAGTGGTCACAACACCCAGCATACAAAACTTAAGAAGCCAAAAGGTTAGTTGTATACTATACAGTGTGAATTCCAATTATACAGATGTTCTACAATTATTTGATGCCATAAATTCTGAGCACCCGTCGAAACGGCCGTTACGGCCGGGACGGGTTGGACCCGTCCGTTTTGGTCTCTCGCACATGGTAGAAACGGACGGGTCGATCCGTCCCGTGGTGCCCAACGGCCGTCGTTTGCGACGGCCGTCCCGTTTGACGGACGGGTTGGAGCCCTAGCGCTGAGTGGAAGCAAAGCACAAGCGATGGCACAGCCACTGATGGTAGTGATGATCGCACGGCGCCGGCTGCCAACGGCATCACAAGTTGGTTCAAAAATTCTTTGAAAATTTCAGATTCAGAGTCGCAACTTTCAAGCATGCTGGTCCACAGACTTCCGTGCGTGCGTACCTCCTTTGAGCTGAGAGAAAGTGCACTTTTTTAATGCGACCGAATTGAACGCGAAATCCGATACGCAGCGTGTTGTGATGGAAGCCCTCCGGACTCCATCTTCCTATCCCGAGGTGTGCTGCATTATAACCTCAAATTATAACGACAAGTAACATAGCGAAGATCAAATAGAGACTCGGCAACGGCAGACCCATGGCGCTGTCCGGCTTGAACTCAACAGCTATAGCCGAATGGTTGATCCCGACAGCAGCGGTGTTCAGAGTTGCTGTCAGCGCGAAATATTGAATTAGGTCAGTAAAGATCTCTATAGAGTGGGTATCACTTGCGCACCAGTGAAATTCGCGCCGCAGGCCAAAGTAATATTGTCCGTGCCCAAACTCGGTTGGATGGTTTTCGCTATACTGTACGCGGCCTTCGTGCACTCGTTGCAGTCGAGATTGTTGAGCGCCAAATCCACGAGCTTTCCCACCATCACCGCGGGATCTGCGTTATACAAATCCACCGTCCTGTTGTCCGCGAGGAGTTCAGTCATGCAGAATTGGTTGCTACGGGCGGTACTGTGATGTGGTTCACGAATCAGAGTCAGACGATGGGTTTGAAAGAAAAGAAGAAAAGGGTAGAGTAGTAACGCACTTCCGCAGACAGAATAAATCCCGCATAACGGGGTAGTTTTGCTTGAGAGCCGCGACCACGCTCAACCCGGGGGGAAGTGAAATCCCAGGCAAACCGCTCAGATCCGATCCGCATCCCGCTTCTACGGTTGAAGCAAGGCTCTCAAGTGTCTGATTGCTTCGCGAAATGTCGATGTCAGAAAGGAAAAGAGACTCAGCACTCATATGACGAACCTGCAAGATCCCGTTTCGCACATGAACTCCAACCAGCCGTTCAGATCATCGAGGCGGAAGCTCGGTGACACCACTTCGTGGGTGGTCGCAGCTGTCACGATTTGTTCAAGCACACCGGTGCGGAGGCAGAATATCGGACTCTTGGGATTGGAGGAAAATATAGTATTGTTAATGGCGGCGGAGCAGGATCTGGGTATGTATCTAGCAGGGGGGGTCGAGGGGAGCTGAGATATAGAAACACTCACGCCTCATCCCTCCGAGACACGCTAGCAGCACTAGCAGTCGCTAGGACTGTGAGAAGAGCGAAGACGGCCAGCATTATATCAACCAGGATGAACGTCAAAAGGTGGTGTAGAATTGAGCAAGCACTGAAAGCAAAGCTCAAGTGCGAAAGGGAGGGCTGAGAGTGGTTACAGAAAAACAGCGAGGGGCGCGAAGGAAGGAAGGGAACGCAGGAAAGCACAAGTACCATCATGGCTTTTATCAAATCCCGAGTACAGCCTGTAGTCATGCATTATTTTCTCGCGGGAGAATCATTAGACTCTGTTCATCAGCGGGGAATTTGAATGGATTACGCACGGAACAACAGTGGTACAGCTTGATTGAACCTGTTCATCACGTCTATTCATGCACTCCGAGTCACAAATGCCTTGGCAGCACAGCAATTTTTCTCTCCTCTCTCTTTATGAAGCTACCAGCGTACGTCTGAACTCAGCTATGTTGGTCCAGCCTTCCGAGTAAGTTTGGACGCGCCCGCCATAGCGCCCCGCTTCCTTGCGTTTTCATGTCAGTCTGACTCTGTGGTGTCTCTGTAACAGTGTAACTTCTTTGACCGATCTTGTTTCACCTAATTATAACGCATTTCTCAATGGTAGCTCTGGTTTCGAGTCCGCGCCAAACTCGTCACTTCGTTACTTCGGTTAAATCCGTGTAAGTTCGTCACTTTGATGGCATTCAATGAATGTTCGTGAGTCCAACGAAATTTCAGCCAAAGCTCGTCACTTCTCGCTAGCCCATCGAAATTTCGTCACTTGATGTACGTTGAACTCCTCCGCGAACTACCGGTGGGGAGTTGGATAAAAATTTATGTTTTCATGGGATTAACATGTAGGTGCAACAATATGTGAGGTAGGTGAGGACATGATTATGATTACTTAGCGCGGATGCTACGGTGGTCGTTGATCAGCGATGGTGCTGAAGTGCAACCAGTCCTATGTGGTAGTTGCTTCGCAGGCTGGCTTTCCAGTCGGTTCTACTCGAATATGTACCTTTATAACCATGAACAACCACGCTTCCTCCTAGTTCTTTAGAGTTAATTCGTTTTCCCCCGTTCCCGCCTTTTCTATTCTCTCAAAATTATAATTAGAATCCGTTACATTGCTTGATGATTCTACTGCACAAGTTGAACTCATGCCATGTATGAATATAAACCACGTTTAAGTTGTCTTCTCCACTTTTGACCCTTCGAGCCGCCAAACCAGCTCCATCTTACCTTTCTGAGACTCCAGATGAGAATTTGCACGGCTGCCGGAGCGAAGCGGCGGCTCATCTTGTCATTTTGGAGGCATTACCACTGGCTTCCGAGTCATTTGGGCGTATCTTCCTATCTCCGCCTGATTGAATGACCCACCCTGTGAATGCCACGGAAGCTTTTGCGAAATGATCGCAGCGGATAGCATTCTTTCGATGTCACAGGTGGCGGCCAGCGAGTATACCAAATTGGCGAGTCTCAAAAAATAGACGAGAGGGAGAAAAAAAAATCTCTCCACTTGCCTCCTCAAACTCTTTGCAGCATGCAGTTTTCTTGTCTTATTTTACAACTTTGTCATTTTCCTATGGTTTCAGGTTCATTTTGAGTCTCCAAAAACACAAGGAGACACTCATCAACAGGGAATAACCGTTATTTAGGTCTCTGCCTGCTCTCAGAGGTCTCCCTGGTCTCTGGAGGGCGGGAGGATTGGGAACCGAATAAGGTGGAGGTAAATCCAAAAGGGGAAAGATCCTGATGGGAGTTCTACCACTTGACTCGAGACTACTTAATTACCGATTCCGCTGGGACAACACGCACGTTTTTTTCCTCTATTTCGTTCCCATTCTCTCCCACCCTTCCTTCTCCTACTTGTATCGAGTTGCCTTGGCGAGCTCGTCGAGTTGGATTGACCTCTCGGCGACCGTCTCAATCGTAATGGCCGACTACAAAGTCCACGATCATTGGTATGTCCCGCTCAAAACTGTGAGAGTGCCAAAAGTGCGCTATCATCATCGCTGGAAAGATATGAGTATGTACTTCGGTCGGTCTGCATTTCGAAGAATTTAATCAACCTTTATGTCCTAGTCGTGCAACTAGTGAAAGGTCTCTTGGCTCCAACTACTTCTCAGGCGTACATGGACAAGGATGTCCGTGCCTTTGGTGGATTCTTGCGAAAGTGGATCTCATTGGCCCCCTACAGAAGTACTTCAAAAAGGAATTCCATGGCCAGGTTCGAGACTATGCTAGAGTCAGGCAGCAGATCAAACAACTCGTACGTGTTGTTGGTTCGATCAGCTTTGGTTTTGACACCGTCCCCGCGCTTGCAGTTCCTCATGTCCAGATCCTACCGTCTCTCTCAGCTCAACGAGATCGTCAGAAGGCTTGGACTGCCGCCGCCCCCCTCCCAATGGGATGAGGAAGTCGACATTGTATTGCATTCAATCCGTGACTGTCTTAGCCGGTGCTGACTTTTCTTGTGCGTCTCAGGGCAGTGAATCCCTGCCACAGACACTTCCCAGAGTTTATCAGGTCATTGAGGCGGTTCCGAGCGTCGACAACTGGCACCCTCAACGGATACCCTCAGAGGAGGATATGAAGCTCGTGGACCAGTATTGATCTAGTATCACGAGGACGCGCACTCTCAGGTCGCATGTGGGTGTCTCTCGCGGGATTTATGGAAAAATTCTGACACACTGTCCCATGTTCGTTTTTGTAGCTGCAAGAGGTTAACGAAGACGTGGAAAATTAAGCTCGTACGATCAATACGCAAGCTACGGCTGAGTGTGCACTTATTTCAGAGGATTTCGCGACTGGTGCCAGGTGAGACTGCGCTGTCTGACCTTCTCTCACTTGGGAACGCTCATGGTCGTGCAGATCATGGTCCAGATCACGAGCGGTCTCTCAACCTCCCTCATCGCCGTATCAACCGTTGGCGCCGGCCTGGTGTATTCGACTATTTTTGGGTAGAAATGTCCCCCCTTTCATGCATCTGCTGTTGGCTTGAACAGTAATCAGTGCGACAAGAGGAGACGTTGGCCTCATGTGCTACAGCTTCCCGTTCTTCAGCTGCGGGTTCCTCCTGCCCGTCATCATCCAGCTCGTCCTCCAATGGGGTGCCGGCTTGCAGGCCGAGGTTAGATTCGCCAGCCAAAAATTCTGGACAATTGTAATCGGGTACGCTGCGAACTCCCCAATTCTTTCCGCGTCGTACTGACGTTGGCCCGACACACAGGCTCTTCCTGTCCATATCTTCCCTATGCGCAATGGCGTCCCTGACGATCCTCAACGTCACGGTCTTCCTCCTCAAAACTGACGAACACGACACCATCCCCGATCCGCCCTCCACGTCCGTACCCGGGATCATCGCTTTCAGCTTAACGGGCTCGATATTCCTGTTACTGCTTACTGGGCTGCTGTTGACTGCGATTGCTGCGCGGGCGTCCTCGACACTCAAGGGAGTAAGGGCGCTCGTTGCGGCTATGTATGGGAGTGAGGATAAGCACGTGGATGCACTCAAGGTTTGGTTACCAGTTTGAAGATCAGAGAGGTACATCGCGTACTACAAATTGCCATGTTCTCCCGGACTGTCCCTCTTTTGCTACTGGCCCTCCTTTACTGTTATACGACTAGTATTTTGTCTACACCGCCAACGTGCTGTCAGGGCGTCTCCAGGTGAGCTCACCAGCCAGATACTGTACAATTTCATTCAATTCGGCACGGGTTGTGACCCGTGACCCAAAATACCGATTCAGCACTTCGGCAACCAACAAACTGGCGTGACACCTCCAAAAATTCGGCATTCAAGACGAAAATTTTCGAAAATTCTGCCTTTTTTGCACCTCCAAAGGTGATTTGGCCCCAGATGGAAGATGATTGTCAGATACAAACTGCTACTCCAGGTGTGGTACTGAAGTAATGCATAATGCATTTGAGACAAAAACTGGGTGTGCAATCAATTGGCGGAAACACCCGCGGGGATGTGGACGATTTACAGTGAGGACGACAAAGAGTTTGAGGAGGGCTGCAACTCGGAGCTCTGGAATATTCGGCGGATCAATGAAGTGGGGAGAATTTTCTTGGTTTCTTCAGAGTTTCGCTGGTATGGTTCCGTCCTGGATACTGTACCACTAAAGACCGCGATACTCGGTCATATATCGGAATATGCCCACAAGACGATGCCTTAAAACTCTCAAGACCAACCTAATGTGTGCGGCGGCCTCACAGTAAGAATAATTCACTTATTCACTTAGAAAAGGCCAGTGATGGTGCATGCGTGGCCTCTGCGGATCCGTGGCCGTCCACCACCATCGTCTTGGCACACCCAAATAAGTGCCGGACAGATGGATGCTAGAGCCGGGGGCGGTTTTGGGTGATGTGTAGTAGCCAGTTTTGTTGCGGAGAGCCTCTTTATTGCTTATAGCTCCCATATCAAAAGTACAATAGCTCGGAAATTTCCAGTGCCTGTGGCTCAGTCGAGCCTTCATAATGGGGTGAGCACTGAGTATACTTACCTCAGTGGCGTACACCTCACCATTTCATATTTAAATGTGTAGTGACACATTCAAAATCTGGGCAAAGGATGCAAAAAGAATGTTCGCAGTGACTGTTTGAAATCACGGATTCACGGGTGTTGGCATCCGAAGACAGGATAAGAAGTTGAGAAAGGGCCATCACAGGTTGGTTGAAGAAAAGGCAACTCGCAGCTGGTTGTACGCTCAGCTGGATTCCAACCTCACTGCAGCTGTAAACAGCTGACCGGATTTCTGCTACTGTACAATTTCATTCAATTTGGCGGTCACGCATCACGCACCCCCTGTGCCGCGATGAATTTTGGTCTCGGTCACGGGTCACAACACCCAGTGCCGAATGTAAAATGCGTGACATTGGGGTGAATTTAGCCAAGTGTCGGCTCTCCAGGTATGGCTGCAGACACGTCCACCCTTCAATTGAACACCCCACCATTTGGTTCAATTTGTTGGTTTGATCTTACATTCTGAGTAATTGGTTGTCTGTTAACACTTGATTTCTTCTAGACTCTGATCAACCGAGTTTTTTGAACCCTTGGAT
Source organism: Mycena albidolilacea (assembly GCA_029282495.1). Classification (NCBI taxonomy): domain Eukaryota; kingdom Fungi; phylum Basidiomycota; class Agaricomycetes; order Agaricales; family Mycenaceae; genus Mycena; species Mycena albidolilacea. Next base: position 347,959 of record JARIHO010000056.1, on the reverse strand, counting down.
ATCAGAGCAGACACATCTGCCTCCACCGTCCTCTGCTTGTGTAAGGCAAAAATTTGGGGATCAGTCCGTTAGCTACGTATGGAAGTAAGTCCGATTAAGAAATAGTAATAAGTAAAGAATGTCTGGAAGCTTGTACCTCAACAAGATTGTGGCAGACTGATCTGAGTGCAAAGTCGACTGTGGATTGTACTATGATCGTCCCAGAGCAAGCACACTGGCAGGATGAAGGTCTGGGAAACCGGCCCAGGGTTTTCCGGTGACTGGTTTGGCAGGTGTTAGGCTGGAGAGCATACACATGAACTGGCCATGTCAGAGCCGGTTGTGGGCAGGGAGTTTGTTCGCAATGTTTCTAAGGAAAAGGCATGTGGATATAGGTACAATGATTTATGTGGTGGTTGTTCGCAGCAATTTGGCCCATTACACATCTTTCCAGGGCACTGTTTTCACTCTTTAACTTATCATCTGCTTAGGATCTAACAAACCAAAGATATACATGCAAGTAAACAAGGAAAAATGCTAACTGACTCTGCAACAAAATTACAACCCAACTCAAGCTCCAGAACCTTTTTGACTGTGGTATTAAATTCACTGAATTGGTTAAGGTCTCTGCAAAGCACCCGATTTTCACCCAATCAAGAATTACTTTCTTGTAACTGGGCCAAGGTTGAGTCAAGCTCCTCCCTGGCACGGACAGTTTCTGGATGCTCCTCTCCCAATGTTCTCTTCTGCTTCTCAAGGACTACAACTTGGATCTCTTGTGCCAATTTGAGTTTGCCTTGCTTTTGGTAGGTCAGAGCCAGATTCCCCATGGTCCACATACAATGTGGATGGTCTTCAACCAAAATTTTCCTCTGCTGTTCCATGGCACAGACTTGAAGTTTTTCAGCTTGTTCCAATTGCCCCAAATCCCGGTATGTTGAACCCAGATTTCCCTTGGTCCAGATAGTAATTGGATGCTCGTCTCTCAGGAGTCTCTTCATCTTCTCAATGGCAGCAGCCTGAAGCTCCTCTGCTTCGTTCAATCTGCCAAGGCTGTGAAGGATCCATCCCAAATTTAATGTGCTCCCGAGTGTCTCTGGATGATCTTCACCGAGAATTTCCTTTCTCTCTTTTCAAGTGCAGTGACAGTAAGCCTTTCTGCTTCTTGGAATTGGGCAAGTTCAACATATGTTACAGACAGATCCTCCATTGTCTGCAGGGTCTCTGGGTGATTGATTCCTAAAAGTGACTTTTGCCTATCAAGCACAACAGTTTTAAGCTCCTCTGCCTTCTAAATTGACCCAGAAACTGATTTGTATTTGCCAATTGCCCCATGACCTTTAGTATCTCTGGATGATCTTCTCTCATGATTTTCTTTTGCTTTATCAAGCCAAGCACCGGAAGCTGCTCTGCTTTTTTAAATCTTCCTGAGAATGCATAGACTGCTCCATTGGCCAAGTTGAAATCTGGTGCTGCATCAGATTGATTCTGCAATAATGACTCAATATGAGGCACCAGCCACAAAACTGCTGTCTCTCTCTCCCCATTCCATTGCCAAAATGCCCATTCCCACTGTAGCAGCTATACAGCAGTGGCATGCAGCTTCATCAGCCAGTGTACTTTGACTCCAGCTGTGTACCAGGGGATGAATTGAAAAGGCATTTGTTTCCAAGTCAAAGGTGATCAATGAATATGCTCGCAACTTGTTTGTAACATCCATGAAGTTGAGGGGTTCCCAACCACCTGCAGGCCCCAAATAGTGTGAAAGGACCTTGTATGCCTCTGGTAGCTCTTCTTCACTTGGGCGGCCTGGTATGGCTCTGTATTTTGAAGCTTTGCTGAATATCTGTTTAGAAATCCCTTGATGATGAAGGAGAGAGCAAAGTTGCAACAGTGTCACTGCAGCTTGACTGAGCTTTTCAAAGCTCATTTGCCATGTTGTATACATGGTCCAGGCATATTCCTCATGAGACTGAGCAGGCTTTTCACTGAGGAGTTGTGCCTGATTGGTAGTATATAAAGCCAAATAACTTGAGGAGTCCGGATTTTGCAATAAATGCCCCTGCTTGTATTATGGCACAAGGGAAATACCACAGAGCCTAATAAACTTTTTGGAATGGAATCAGGGTGTGTATACATTGGAGACTCACCTTTACAATCTGTGTGGAAATGGCTTTGTTATCTGGTGTCATCTCCTGTGCTGCACTTTGGAGCAAAAGCTCAGCAGCCTCTGTCTCCCCCAGATCTGACACCAGGGGCAAAGATCGACCCATATGGTTCGCATATGCGTGGATTGTGGAACAAATGTGTCAATCACGTTTGTTGCACCTTTGTTTTTGGGGGTGACACAAAGGCGAAAACAAAGATGCAACAAAGGTCATTGACACCTTTGTTCTACAATCTGCGCATATGCGAACCATATACATTTAATGCATATGGTTTTCATATGCGTCGGTCGTTGCCCCCGGTGTGAGACAAGGAAATGAGCACCAGCATAAACACAGAGCCCGGGGTTCCTAGATGTGATGAGAATATTCCCATGATTGCATTTGGGGAAATATTGGTTCAAGTTGATCTGGGGATCATCTGCATTGTCGAAAAATAGCAGCCATTCATCATGTTCATTGCCCAACCACCTGAGAGCTTGCTGCCAGCTGTTTTGCCGTGAATGATTTCCTTGAAGCGCCCTTGCCAACCCTTGGGTCGTCTTTCCAATTCCTTGACTGCGCTGAGGACACCGTGCAAGCACCTAAAACATTTGCCAAAATTCCATGAGCTGCAGTAATGATGTACTCACTCCTCAAAGTCCCCACACAGGTTCTTGAAATTCGAAGCGGCAGTATCACCGTGCAACGATATCTGCTCTTGCACAATGGTGAGAATTTCCATGACATTTTCGCACAACTCTTTCAGGTCTTCCCGATTTTTATCGACGGTCTGTACAAGCCAAAGTCAATGACCCATCTTAGTTAAAGAGCTGCCTAGCTGGACCTCGACTGTCTCCAAAAGAACTACCACAGTTCCAAAAACACCTTTCAAATAGGGGAACGACTCCGCTGCAGCCGCAATTGTCCTTGCAGCGAGAAGGGATGTCCAAAGCCAGTCCGTTGATGATCGACGTAGGGAAGGCCGATTTGTCTGAATTGTTAATCCCTGTCTCTTCCCCTTGGATGAGGTGGATTTTGAAGCAGCCATGAGAGAAGGACAGAGGAATCCATCCATGAAGCGCCAGGTTTACATAAAGCCTCGCAATAATAGCTTGCAGTCCGATGATCATGGTTCGGGTCCAAACTCCTGATCTGTCATGCTTCAAGTGTCGTGATCGCATTCCGGGCCTAGGCGCTAAATCGGTGGAATACGTCTTATGGGTAGCAAACCATGGCGGTGCAATAGACGATGTGAAAATTTTTGGGTTCCAGTTTTACACCTCTGGTTGAATCTTTTGCGCGAGCGTTTTTGCGCGATTCGCGTCTCTCAACGCGGGGAGACCGAATGAGAACACCGGCAGCAATGCGCTATCAGAAGTAAAGTCGCATGAGCAACGCCAGACTGACCGAGTCACTGACAGTGCGTACCGGCATGATGAAATATTTGCGTGGAGAACAGAGTCTCGAAAAATTCAGCTCAACCTCACGGCTCAAGATTTTCGCGATAATTTAAGTACTCGAACGGCAGGTAAGAGTCACTACCTAACAGGAAATATGGCCTCCGACTCCCACTGCGCCAACGTCGGGGGCGGCACGAATTGCAACCGTGCAGCAATGCCTATCACGAGGCTTGTATACTAAATTCGTCAGACCCTTATCAGACCTATCATACTTACTTATAAGTAAACCTTGTGCGGCTGCTGTTCCCCTCACCGGCGCATATTCCGCGGGTCAGTGGGAGAAAAGCAAGTCAAAGAAAAGCGACGTGGGGTTCCTAGCTAGGCAAAGCGCCACAATATGTCCTTCACGGGATTAAAACAACCACGACGGTTACGAATGACCAGCCGTACAATCCTAAACGGACGCGCGCGGAAGGGCAGGACACGGAGGTGCAATGGCAGATCCACCGTTCGTTTCTGATGAACGGCGGAGCCTGAGGTATCCATAAGTCGGTCTGTTTTGTCATCAAATGAAAATTTAAAGGAAATACGAGACGAAGAGTTGATTGAAGGAGCAGAATGCGGAGGAAGATGCCAAGAGAGCAGAGAGCACTGATGCGATAAGTTCTTGGAATCTCTAAGCAATTGGACCGTTGAAATCCTGCGACGGAAAAGGTCCCGCCCAGGACTCAGGCTGCCTGCCATCCACTTCCGCAGCAATTAGTTGGGCAAAAGGCATGAATGATTTAAAGACTGCCAATTTACGAGGCGTCGTGAGCGAGAGGAGGCAAGCTATCGGCGGCCCCAAGTACCTGTCCCGGGCCAGTTCATTCTGAATTGTGAAGCTGCACACACCGCGACGTCCATCCCGTGAATGGCAGGTCCAGGGAAACAAAGACAAAAACACGACGTCTCCGAGAAGACGACCCCATCTTGTATGGCAAATGCAACGCCGTCTTCAAGTTGGTTAGGCCCCACCTTTCCATCGACGAAGAAGTGAATGCCTCGTGAATCGTGATCCCGGCTGTGGCGTGGAGAGATAAAAATGCTGGGGTAGTAGTGGGCTTAGGAACGAATGTGTACCACGTTGCGCTGTAGCGTCTCCTGACGGCAGAAAACACGGCGAGAGTCGCATTGCTCTTACCGCCGGCATGATCATCCCAGAGCAACCACACCGTGCACTAAAGGTCGGCCGTGATATTCCAGAATACATCCGCATTTAAGTAGACGATTAAGTCGAGGAGGGAAAAGATTACGGTACATACCCAAACTTACTAGACATTTTTCGAGTGCCGCAAGCCATATTGAGAACCAGGTTGTGAGCCTTCACCGGAACCCCTCTGTGAATTCGACGCTCCTCGGCACAGTATCGAGCATCTACGAAATTATATTCGCACAAGTCGATGTAAAGAGCTCAGGGGAGTCTTCGAAACTGCGCGAACGCCAGCATTAGAGTCACAAGCTTAAAAGAACGGCAACTATTTCATGGTAACATTTCCGTCGCTGCCGAATATACACTTTTCGAAAATTAGTCGTATCGTTCAAGCGCACAACGAAAGGATTTTGTCAAAATGAACGAATGTCGGATCAAAGTGCGCCAAAGATAGGTTGTTGTTGGGATCGTGAGGGCATAGTATCCGGGAGGGTGCATGTTCCACACCACCGAAGGTATGTCTACCGACATCAAGTTGAGACATTTGGTGTGGGAATAAACTGAAAATGCGTACTTACTTACCCGCCAGCAACGAGATTATCCTAAATCCTTGGCGGAAAAAAAATGTGATATGCGAATCGAAGTCTTGCTACGGTTCGGGCACCTCCAAGGCACCGTCCCGGAATGCGATTTCTTGAGTACGACAGTGGACACTACGTACCACGGCTTGACCGAGACCCGGGAGCTAGCTGCTCGATGACAGCCAGGAGGATGCCATTGAGCGAGCTGCAAGCTAGAAACGGACGAAGGAGATCCATGACGCGGCCAGAAATGGTGGGAAGAACAAGAAGAGAAGATCTGTCAACTGTCACGTGTAACACCCACAAGGCTCGCTTGTACCACCACGTTCTGCCAGTCTGCCACGCACTCCTTTGGCGATGTCTCATTTGGCTGTTGGAACGGGACTGCCAATATCACTGTAACCTGGCGAGATGTCTTGGTAGTATGCACTGGGCTACTCAAGTTGACTTCAAGCTCGATCCGAGTCGTATCCACGCCGTTCAAGGCTCTCTGCTTAATCAACGGGACGGTGACTTTTCGCTTTTAGTCGAGGTCTCTCGAAGATATCCGTGTCTATTTCCCAGCATCTGGACATCTATCCCGCTCTCTGAAGCTGCTACTCGGCAACGATACGAGCCATTCTTCTGGCCCCAATGGCAGACGGCGCCAAAGAAGCGCTGCGATTTTCCCGCTTGGAGTGTAGGAAATCGGACTATCGGGTATATCACAGTGACCCTCTGCAAACGAGCGAAGGTCTCAAATAATTACGGTACTTATACAAAGACGGAGACATATACAAAAGGAGGTAAGTACCAGAACAGCACGCATATAAGTACGGATGAGCGAGGTGGAGATGATCTGCCGCAGTAGCGCCTGCACAGCCAATAGCGGCAGTGTGCCGGTGCTTCGGTTGTTACTCCAACATGGTAACCACAGCCACGAACGACACCACTGAAAATGCTTATCCAGCTTCTCTCAAATACCAATCAAATACCCTAATCCAATCCCTGGATTCAATTCCCACGTGTCGCGTTCAACTCGTGGACTGCCTCGAGGTTTATAATCGGACACGCGTTGTTCATGCTTTCTGCGCTTTGACAACTTAATCTTGACCTTCATGGCCGCCCCCCAAGAGTCTAATTCCAAGCTCGAGATACACAAGCAACCTGCGCCATGCGCGCCTCCTCCGAAATATCACGTCGCCTTCGCCGACTCCGACGCTGAAATTGTGATTGCGTCGTCGGAGGAAACGCTCTACCGGATGCACGCATACACTCTTCGCACGACCTCTGGTCTCTTCAAGACTCTGCTCTCCCTCCCCCCGCCACCCGGTGGCCACAGCGCCGAACCTATAACCGTGCACGAGCCCGACGCAGTCGTCGAGCCCCTATTACGCCTCATGTGTGGCCTTACGACATCTCCCTGGACCTCACTGGATCAACTCTCCGCCGTTTTCGCTCTTGCCCAGAACTGGGATGCCCCCGGTCCCATCGCTCACCTCCGCCCCGCGCTCACCTCGCACAAATTTCTAGCCACCGGCCCACTCCGCGTGTACACCCTGACCTCGCACTTCGGGTTCCGTCCCGAAATGCAGCTTGCTTCCACCCACACGCTGTCTCTCAACCTTTTCGATCCCGCACACGCGGATGTGCTCGCCAGTATGCCCTCCACGGCAGCCCTTCCCCTTTTGCGATTACACCGCCGCCGACGCGACGCACTGCGCGACATGCTCGACAGTCCCGAGCGCTTCTTGGCTGGGAACGGGCAGCCCTTCCACTGTTCCGCCTGCGCCATCACGCCGCTGGAGAACCGCACCTGGCGCGCGCTGAAGCACCGCATCCTGCGCGAGCTCGACGTGTGCGCCAGCGGTGACACGTTGCGGGACGGGATGTGGGGTCCGGGCGGGATGGGCACCTGGGCGGAGGCGAAGGCGTGCTGGGCCGCGGTGTGCGTGAAGCCGGAGTGCGCGGCCGCGAACTACGACCGGGTGGCGACGATAAAGCAGATTCGTGCGTGTTTGGAGGGACTGTCGGCGAGGGTAGAGGTGGACTGGCTGCGCGAGGAGGGGGACGCGAATTAGAGGTTCAGTCGCCGATTTCTTGGTTGAGCGTTGGTACTATGCTGTCACATTTTTTTCTTTGGAGTTTTTCTTGTGGAACCTAGAAAGCGAATTCAAATATTGCTGAGCCTCTATCAGCAAAATCAACATGTTCAACCTTTTTTTTTTGGATAATGCTTTCGGGATCGGCGAGACTGCTCTCTAATCCTCCGGTCGACAATAATCATGTACTAGGTCAGGTTCTCTGGCTTGAGACCCTTCGTTCGTTACTGCAGTACAATAACTTACCACCCCGAGGCACGGTAGCGAGCCGATCAGGTTGCTTTCCTGTTCTAGCCTATCTCTGGATTGAAAGCGGCCTGACGGACAAGGACTGGTAGATTCCTTAATTTCCAAGTAGATTCCCGGTTGGAAAACTTGGTGAATTAGTTCAAAAGTGATTCACGCACGGTTCGTCACATGTTGAAACTTGGGGTTCCACTCGGAACATTAAAAATCACCTCCAGCGTTCTCAGCGATATCCGACAAACACCCAAGGCAATAAAATTCCAGTGTGGATCGTACTGCAGAAATACTGGCCCTATGTACTGTGGGTCGGATTCGACACCGGAGCTGGGCGTGAGACAAGAGACATGGATTGTTTTGCTTTTCTCTTCGACCACCCCGCCCCGCTTGTGGTAGAATTCTATGTGATCCAATTATTGGACGGCATAACACTAAGAGCACGAGTTTTTCCACTTGAAAACCCACTCAAGAGCAGAAAATCATGTGTGACCCGGCATTTTTGACCCTAGAACTTGGATTCTCGGTACAAAATTGGTTTAGGTAAGTTTGACTACTAATGGCCCTCTTTCTCCTTTGGACATCAATCACCATGCTTCCTACCGTCTAGACACTGGCGGACCCGGCGGTGTCGAGTGTAGCGTGCAATTCAAAGGTTTGTTGTGTCAAAAATTTTGGAGTTGCGGTCTCACCCATGCATCTACCACATTGCCGCTTTCCACAAATTGTGACAAAAAAATAAGGGGGCATTCTGAGGAAAGCTGCTGAAAGCCGTAAGCTGATAAAAAGCGACGAGAAAAGCGGCGGAAAGACGGCAAAAAAGACGAAAGCCGTAAAAAGTCGTGGGAAGCGGCCAAAAAAGCACTTGTCGTTTGCTGATGGGGGCTAGTTGTTGGTCAGGCGAAGAGAACAACCAAGAGAACGGAGCGGGCGAAAGCAGCAGATGATGAGGTTGAAGACAGTGAGGTTGGCGAGGAGTCAAGCTCAGAAGACGGCGACATGTACATCTCTTCCGATGAGTATTCTGGTTAATTATAATTTTATTTGTGCGCAAGGTTCCCAGGTTGCAAAATGGAGTGGACATGACATGGAGCCCACCTGGCAGCTGGCTGCTCTCCACCTGAAATATGGCTGAATATTCCATCTGGAAACCAGCCAGCCCCCAGCTGCGCCCAGAAATCGCGACCGCTTGGCCATGTGATCGCGCCAGGCGGAAGCAACATGCCGACACTTTGGCGGTGTAAACTTCAAACTTGATATTTGGCGATGTATCACTATTTTAAAGACCGTCAGCCGTCTCAGCCATCAGAAAAATCATCGGACCAATTCTCTACGCTTCTCTTGAATGCGACGAGTTCGATTTGAAAAAGTTCAACTTAAGTATTTGGATCAGTATGCAAAACCGTGGGAATCAAGCAGAAACAAGCAATGCCTCTTGCCTTCACACGATGAAGCAACAGTTGGGCAACCGGTTCACTGCGACTGGGAACAGCTTTCGACATAAATTGGCGAGGTAATCTCAACCTTGTACCGCGTAGTCCCACTCAAAGGCGCGGCAGGCAAACATTGGACCTGGAGTGCCGCGTTTTTTGGGCACAACGGTGTTCCGTTCGAACCCTCTCCAAACATCCATCTGATCCAACTCCCAGTCCGCGGCTACACTCCCCGCGCTCTCCATTACGGCCCGTATCTGCACCAGCCACCTTTTCGGAGTATTGACATCTGCCACGCAGACTACGCCAGCACGTCCTCTCCTCCCTCCACCCAGAGAGACTCTCTTCCGCCGACTTCCTCCATTTATCCGGAATGAACCAAATGCCAGTTTACTTTGGGTCTTCGCCCAGTCCCCTTTTCCTCTCTTATGACCGGTCGACAAAGTCCACGCCATTTCCCCGCACAGCAGCGGGGTACCTGTACTACCGCGCGCCCCCAGCGGGCTACCCCTTCGCCGGCTCCCTACGCCTGCGCATCAACTCGGACGCCGCGCGCGGCAGCGACCTCCTCCGCCCAAACGGCGTCCCCTGGCAAATCGTGCTTCCCCAACTCGTCATCAACGAGCAATACACCAGCGTCCTCGTGCAACTTCTGGCCGAAGAGCTCGTCTCGCCCGCGACTGTGAAGGCGTGTCGAAAGCTCTTCGGAGATCGGAAGATACTGACGCCAAACACCCTGCTCTTCCACCTTGCGCAGCCCTTTGCGCTCCGGATGACGCAGGCGGAGCTGCGGCTCACGACCGTGGGGACGCGCAAGATCGGGCAGTTCGTCAAGCAGAATCTCTTTGGTGAGCGGTCTCCGCGCATGCGCTACCCTTTCACAGGTACGCTGTACATGCCTTAATTATGCTTTTTTGACGCCCAACGCGCTTCTTGTTTTTGTAGGGTCCATCGTCGTGCGCTTCGAGCTCTCTGCAGACCACAAACGCATGCACATGCGCGTGCTCAAGGTCGTCGAGCCGGTCGTGTGCCAATCCGCCGACGCAGGGTATCGCGAGCATGGACGGGTCGTCGAGCCGAAGGAGGGCGAGTTGCTGGCGTACAGGTCCCAGAGGTGGACCGGGCCGCAGCCGTGGACGCTCTTCATGCGCCCTGCGCACGTACGGACACCGGCGGCGGACGCGCTCCATCTTTTGATAAAGAGATAGCCAGACTATCTACATATGTATCTCGTGGCCACCGACCGCTTCTGCTTCATACCACACGGATTGCAACTCGCAACTCGCAACTCGGACTCGGATAGATCACCACTTCCCGTCTCTTTCCATCCCATCCCATCCCATCCCATACCGCTCCAATCTCAATCTAACATAATCCTCCTGTTTCTGTCCGCCGTGCCTTGCCTTGCCTCAAACCTTCTCCACCGCTTGACCACCGCTCCGCTCCCCTTCTTCCTTCTTGCGGGAGTTCTCTCCCAATTACACGTCTTGGGCTGTGTGCTGCGAGCTCCAAAAGGTGTGTGCAAGATGTCATTATCGCGCGTTGCTTACTTGTGCGGAGAGACTGTCAAGGAGTCGAACTTGCCGTCAGAAACCAACTCGACCGCTGGCAACTCCAAGCCGTCCGTGTGTTGTAGATACGGTGAGCTGTATACTTATCGGCCAGAGCATGCATTTCATACTCTTTTTCGGTTTTTCTGGTGTGGACGTAGGACGTTGGGCCGGGCCCCTCGAACAAACATTTAATTCGCCGCAGCCTGGTGGCAAGAAAACTATAATCGTGTCCGTTATGACTATCCTGGTTGAGATTGGAATTGGAGCGCGTCGAGATTCTGGGATGTTGGTCCACGGCAATTTTTCAACCATTCACTTCCTCTAAATCACAGCCGTTTGTAAACTAATTGAACTGAAGAGGCCCGTCAAAATCAAGATCCAAATTATCTTGAAGACTTGAACAGGTCCTTTCGGTAACGTTTGTGCTTCGCTCCCTAGGACTGCGAAATTTGGCTGACTAGGCTACGAATTAAATGAAAGTCTGTTCAATTCGCTGCATGCGACTCAGGCTGCGGTGGAGTAGAATTCTAACCTCGAGTAAGTACGATCGGCCGCTCGGCAAGTTCTCGGAATGTTCCGGTGGCAATGTATCGTGCGTTGTCCTCAAACCTTCATCGCCGTGCGCGGTTTTTCTTTGTTTGGGGATTTTTTTGCTTGTACGCATCTCCCAACGACCCTATCTTCGGCTGCGGGCCCCAAACTGTGCATGATGCCATTTCTCCTTGTGTCGAAGGATCAAGAGTCTTTCGTCGACTGAATGGCGGCCCTGGACATTCAACGAAGAGGGATCCCAAATACACGACGTATGCATTTGGCTACCTAGCAGGTGTCTCCTAATACTGAAATCCAGTTTCTCTTCAGCTCCGCGGCGCATTCAGACACTCGACGCGGCTAATGCACGACGAACGTACGTTCGTTGAATGTAGTCATGCTGACTCAATTTTCTTACCAGAGGTAGATGTACTCGAACGAAATGAGCGATATAGTCCTCTGAAACGCAACCAGGAAACTGCAGCTTCCGCGCGAAGAGATGGTTGGTTGCACTGACCAAGCGTAACTTGAGCAACTGCTCGACGAGAAGCTCGTATCGCCCGCGACCGTAGAACAGTGTCGAACGCTCTTCGGAGATGGGAATATTAATGCCCTGATCTTTCACCTCTAGCAGTCCTTCTCGCTCTTAATGACGCAGGCGGAGCTGCGGCTCACGGGGGACGAAAAAACTTGGAGACTTCATCAAGCAGAACCTATTTATTGATCGGTCCTGCGATATCCTTTCAAGGTATCTTTTCAAAGCACGTTCTGAGCTATTGAATTTCTAACGAGAACTTACGGTGAGCAGTGGTAATTCTCGTGCGCTTTGAGCTGTCGCCGGATCCTCTGCGCATCCGCATGCGCGTCGCCCAAATCGTCAAACTCGTTTGTGTCGAACCTGGATATCACGGACGGATCACTGCAGAGCTGCTATCCTTCAGGTGTAATACAGAGCTTTGGTCGCTCGAGCTGGTCTCAGGGAGCACGCCAGCGGCGGACGCCCTCCATCTCCCGGTAGACAGATAGACTACGTGGATCCCATGGCCAACTGCTTCACACCCGCAACTCGGATCACCACTTCCCAAACCTCCCTAATCTTCCTGTTCTGTCTTCATCGACAACTCAGTTCTGTGGAGTCCCCGATAGGCCTTCACGGATACCCATCACAAATCGGAAGCGACATTTATGTCGCTTACCCTCTCATTCTCACCTTCGCCTTCCGGGCCATACCCTGTCTGACAGGTGCGCCTGACTTCCAGCTCTTCCCTTCGCCGAAACTCCCGTGCTGTCGATTTTGCTCGAACGAAGGCGACAAACACCGTGTCTGGCACGCGCAGACCCTTGTCTTTATATGTAATTGGTCACCAAGCCTAGCCTTCTCTCGTTGGGGCTGCATCCTCTTCGTGCTATGTGCACCATAGCCAGCTGGCAAATTTCCTCCCCCTGCTTCCTCTCGCCAAGCCAGGGGGCACCGTGCATTCCCTTGGTGATAGGATGGCGGCCGTGGGCCAAGCCGGCCCACTAGCACAGGGACAGGCACCCAATATCTGTCGCCTTCCTTCTTCGCCTCGTACGATCTCTAGCGTGCGTACTCGTCCGTTGTCTCGGGATCCGAGGTGGAGTTTAGATTGAATTAGAGGTATTCCAGTTATCGCGCGGACAAAGCAAGGAGATCCGAGCACCGGCGCAGCTCGCGCCTTCCATCCACACTTCACTTCCGGTTTTTATACTAGCTATGCACCAATCCATCCATCCTCACTTCCGCGAAGGAAGATCAGACTGACTAGTAGGTTCGTGCCCCGGATGGCCATGGCTTGTCAGCGGTGATCGAGACGCGCGGATTCATGCCCGGCGCTAGCTGGGTGATTCGATTCGGAGCTGTGATTGACGTACGTTGGCTTTTCAGTGACGGTGGATGAGGTGTCCCCTCGATGAGGGGCGTTCCCTCGACACTCGTTCCTAGGGCTGAGTGTATCAGCGGGGGTTTCATACCTAGGCTCCAGTTTCTGATTTCTATCCACAGAAGGACATCATCTGCTTTCACGCCCCTTGGCATGGACTGCTACATACATGTAGGCCGTCGGCGATAGAAACTCCACCGGGCGCTTGTCAAGGTGTGCCGCGCTGTGAATAGTATACTTCATGGAATACCTAGCTAACACTTTGCTGGGTTGGTTAGAGAAACACTCAATCTATCGAATTACAAGTCACAACTACGCCTTCATACCCCTTCATTAAGATTCTGCGCCAGTTTACGCGATCCTCCGCGGGTGTCATTTTGTCCTGGGTCATGGCTTCGCGGCAGAGCTTCGGGCTGCGCTTCGGCGAGGGGCCACGGAAGGACATGATGATTACCCACTAGTACTGCTGTCAGAATCGTCTCTGAGTTGAGGTCTCTCTGGCAAGAGGACGGTGCATCCACGATCTCTCAGGCAACTGTGGAAGAAATGACCAAACTTCCAGCTCGTGATTTATTTAGGATGAACGAACTGCCGCGGGCACCCATAGTCCGGCCCAGGTCCAGCGCCGAGGGACGAGTAGCGAGAACGACCACTGCGCCGAATTCGCTCGTTTCGTTACATACAGACTGTATTCTATTCTCTATCTGCCCCCCCTCGCATTTCGGATGTCGGGGCGGTGGCTATGGCTTGGTTGGGCAATCCCTGCGTCTTGTGGGTTATATGCGGGCAAACGTGCCCGATCGGGCGCCGAAGAAGGTCTTGTCTGCTTGCTTGCTTTGTGGGTGGACTCTATCTCCCACATTTCTTCGCCTTGCTAATATAATTCTGTTCCTAAGGATGCGGATGCAAGAGTCATGTAGGCTGGATTAGGTTATGATTTGCCGAGCCAGGAGCCTGGACGTGCGCCAGAGACAAGGACAGGGGTACGCAGGGTTGAGTTTGGGGCGCGGGTGAGTACTGTACTTGTCTTCCAACTCGTTACATGTGGGTTGGGAAATCAACGACTCCGAGGTGTGTAGGTACCGGTCCATCTAAATGAGATCAAGGTCGGTTGTTCGGGCACTCGGACTGTGCGGTGACGGCGGGCCTGGAGCAGCATGGACAGTATACTCCTGATTCGTCGAAGTTTCGCATCGGCTTTATGACTCGTCCGTTGCTGCGTCAGACACCAGGTTTTTTCGTAGCGTATAGCCCACGGATACTATAGGAGACGGTAGTACGGGAAGCAGTAACCCAACACGCAGCCGAAATTGGAATGCAGTGAAGTGCATTTATGTTATTTGCAGGGTTAGCAGCTGTCACCATCCTTCCTTACTGCACAGACATACATATACCACCGTTCGCGGTGTGCTGTGTTGACTCCGTTCGATTCATATTTCACCTGGAGCGGTCTTTGAAGCGGATAACGACTCCCGACAATTTCGCAAATAAGCTCAACTGAAGGAACTAAACCCTGGAGAGTCGTTCTCTGACCGAGCCTGACGGGTTCTGACTGAGTGGCATTCAGGCACCTCAAATTGGGCAGGGGAATCGTCCGAAAACCCGAAGCACGTTGAACAGGGGCAGAAACGAACGAGAACTAAGGAAGGACAAGAACGAGAACTAAGAGAAGAACAAGAACTGACAAGGGGCTCTAAGCTTTGTCCTTTACATACTCGGCGACACGCGCCCACCCTCTTAGAAATCCTAACGCCGCGGTGTGTGTTTTAACGCGGGTTTTTAATGTGAAATAATGTATTTGGGACGGGGTTTTCTTGATAGGGCTCGCGGGGACTTCTTTCGGAGAGCCGCAGCGTCGAACTCAAAGGTCAAGTCTCGACTACTGCCAATACCATCCTCCCACATGCGCTAGCGGCATGCCGAGTGGGGACTGTGTATCATTATTCTGTTGATTACTCCACTTCACCCTGTTACTGTCCGTTGCAAGTTCTTTGACTGACGCCGCAATCCGGGTCCCAGACTCCGATTAATTCATTGAATTGAAGACTGACACTGGCTGGCAGAATTGGATCTCATCTAGCCTACATATGTGAAGAGGAAACAGGTCGGTCTCACCTCACCTGTGCGCACGTCACCGCCGCACTGTCAGTCACGTCCCACTAATATAACGCAACGCAATGCAGAAGCCGCGCTAAATAAATACTTAGGCTAGCCTGTCCGGCGACGTGTCAGTTAGGCTACTACTGCCCAACTCCATCAGATTAATACAACGCCTTGAACACCGGACCTTCGTGCTCCGCTTCAATCTTCGGGTCTTCGAGATCGTTCTTGTCATCTCCTGGATGGGCATGTGCTGTTCAGCTCCAGATGACTTCATTCCATCCATTCGCATGTACGTCCTCTCCTCTTCCTTCTCGTGGGCATTCCATTCCGTTCTAAATCTCATTCTATCCCATCCCCTCAATATATTCCGTTCCATTGTATCCGGAAAAATGAAAATGCCTTGGCACACCATTCTAAGAATATTGAAGCGAGGACGGTTCTCGACTCGAAATCGAAATCGAAACAGGCCACCATCAGACTGATGCAAAGCAGCAAGCATCGCGGATATCAATCCACGTTATATTAGCGCTGCATACTGTGCCTGCCTGCGTACCTGCCTGCCCGTAACCAAGTACGTGGGTGCCTCCCTGCCGCCCGATGAGGTACATACAGTCCTGTTTCGTTCTCGTGCGGGTCTACGCATTGTTTTAATTCGGAATTCGGACGTGTTTTACGAATTTAGCGCGGTCATCCCCTTGTAATGGCAGTGGCAGCCAGGAGTAGAACAATCCATCTATCTGTGTGATACAGCACGCCTACTTGATAAATTTACCGAGACGGCGAGGCATTTGTGGGACAGAGGCTGGACCTGCAATTAACGGGGTAGATTGTACCGGCTGTCGGAGTCGGTGAAGCGAAATCGACGGCGCAGTAGGTTGTCGGGGAAAAGGTTCTCCGCGCGCACTCGGGAGACTTCGTTTCCCGAATTGCGCGGTCCTCAGGCTTCTTTCCCTCCATTACATTGCAACTGGTGTTCGAATTGTTGCGTGATAGCCAGCAGCGACAAAAAAAAAAGACAATGAAACAGATCCGCCCTCGATCGCGATGCTATCTCTGTGATCCGGCGCGCGAGGCGAATTGAGAGCGGATTCAGCGACTTCTTTCCCAAGTTGAGCTTGGAATGAACGTGGGAATTGTGAGTGATGGTATGTAGGTTCGATTTCGAACTCCGACAGCGACGTGACACCGCTCTTGACTTTACCTCGGCCGAAATTGATTCTAGGGAGATTTCTGTCTGTCTGTCTGTCTTTCTGTCAAGCAAAAAAACGGGCTTTTCGGCTTTGTCCGTCTGGGTGTCCAACATCGATTCTCCGTTCCCGTTCTCGTTTTCCTATTTTTTCGATGCGATGCGATGCCAGGACGCGGAAGGAAGAGGCGCTAATCGCGGGCTGGGCGCCAACCAAAGAGGGGAAAGTCTGGATGTGTAGTGTCTCTGGAACGAATCTCTGAGGCTGCTGGTATTCGGGTTATTATGTAGCAATCCAATCCGAATCCGAATCCAAACCCTCCTTCCGACATCCGACTCCACGCGGTGAATGAGGCTTTCCTTTCCTCGGACTCGGGGCACCACATCGCACCACTTACCTAAAGATACGAGACGATGGCTATGGCTATAGGAATCAATCACGCTGGTTGGCTGGTGTCGCGGAACTCTGAGGCATGCTGCACATCGGGGAACTCGTGGAATGAATTCAAAGCGATGGAAAAACTGAATGGTCTCCACGCGCGTCTTTGGCCCGCTCGCAAACATGATGGACCCGGGTTCCTTGGAATGACACTATATTCCCTGCTGCTTCCGCTTCGATTATAAATTAAAGCCGTCCGCCACAAGGGACACCCACATCTCCATTTGCGCTATCCTCTTCTCCACCGCGATCTCGCCGGCTGGATCTGACTGGCTCGGATTGGCTTGCGATTGATTATTCGATTTCAGACTTCGATCGTCTCCAGTTGAGCTGACCGACTTGCCTTTTTCTGGGTGCCTTGTTTTTTAATTTATGTTCTATAACCTTTCGCCCGAAATCTGACGCGCCAGCTAAAAGCCGCATCACGGTTTTTGCTCGTTCCGCACCAAACCCCCCCGTTTTCTGTCGATTTAGCTATCCTTTCCTCGCTTTCCTTCCATCCTCTGGGCGTATTTCGAATCGCACATACGAATCATCCAACGATGTCCGCCGAGCCGCAGCCTGTGAGGTGAGTGGGTGTGCCACGCCGTGCCCGCGATTCGATTACCTGACTGACTGACACCTTGTGCTGCTTCCAGCGCCACGCCGCCCCCACCGTATGTCATCCCGCCCATTCGTTTTCCAAAAAACATGCATTTTATGAATTCTTTTTTCTTCCTCGCAGTTCCACCCCGCCTGCGACCACCGCCGGCGCCACCAACAATACCAACACCAACCCCGTGAACAGCAATAATAATTTCAACGCCAACGGCAACACCCCAGCGCCGCACAACTCACTAAAACGCAAGACCCCACCGATGGCGTCGCTCGAGCTAGACGTGTCCGTCGACCGTAAGCCAATTATACTCCCGCCCGGCGCTCAGGTGCCGGCGAACGTCGGCGAATATGAGACGGGGCGGGTGATCTGCGAGGTGTGCGGCGGGGCCGTGTCGTTCCGCGACGACAACGGCGCCGGCGGGAGCGCTTTCACGCTCAAGCATTGGGAGGCTCATCGGTTGACATGGTGGGTCTTTCTCGAATTCATGTCCTCCGCCTCAAGTCAAGGCTGACGTGGTGCAGCGCCCAACAACATCCCGTACAACACCCGCCTCCTCACCCGCACCCGCACCCGCACTCGCACCCCAACGGCGCCCATGGCCAACAGCCCACCTCCGTCCCCGGCTCCGCTTACACGTCGCCCCCCACGCCCTCCTGCTCCTCCGACCCCAACGTGCACCTCGGGAACATGTACGCCAGCGCCAATGGCCCACCCGCAAAACGTCGGCGCGCCAAGCGCACCGAGGAGGAGCGCATCGAGTACCTGCGCGCGGACGTGCACGTGGCGCAGTTCGAGGCGTACCGCGTCCTCTGCGCGAGCTGCGACAAATGGATCCGACTCAGGCCGAACTCGACGTACTGCAGCATTCCGTGGGATGCGCATCGGAAGAGCTGTCTGGCGAAGAAGAGGTGAGCCGTCGACATGTATCGGCTGCTGGGTTTTCGGAATTGCGTTTGGACGTCACTGCGAGCCGACACTTACTCGTTAATGGCGAGGCTGGGTGACGCCTGACATTGACGTTTCTTCTCTTATTTATCCTTCTTTTTTTATTCTGCTCTCCTTCCCGTGTTTTTCTCTATGCCTAGTCTCCCTCTGCACTCTCTCGTCTCGCCTTGTCTCACCTCGATTCAGCAAAGCGATGCTAATGTGCTGCACCAGCAACGCCAAGAACATCTACGCGCTCGAGGAGCGCAACGCCACGTTCCAAAAGGACCCAGATGTGCGCAAGTTTGACGCGGAGAGAATTCTTTGTGGGATGTGCGACAAGTATGTTTTTCTCTACATTTCTTCCCTTGCCCGGACGATTTTGGGCTTTAGCCTTCGTTTTCTCTCTGCTTTCGACTAGATGCTAATGACTTTTCAGGTGGCTCAGCATCCCCGTCGATGACCACCCCACGGCCGTGCAGATCTGGCTCCACCACCGCGGCACCTGCCAGAAGACCGTCTCCGCGCTCAAGAACGTCATGTACGTCCTCCTTAGTCTCATAACATAATTTATTTGCCCGTCCTTCACCCATCCTTCCGTGTTTCATAATTTATTGTGTATTGTGGCTGCCCCGCCCTTCGGGACTATCTTTTACTTCCTTGCCCCCTCTCCTTCCCTGTCCCCATGGACCTTCTTCCTTCCCTTGTTCTGTTCTGTCTCTGCCCTTTTTTGGCGACCTGTCTCTTTGAATTGGGCTTCGTGTTATTTACTGCCACCCCACCTTTCCTTTCTGTGACTTCGCTCTTCGCTCCGACCCCATCGCGCATTCGTTCATCGTCGCCTCCCCTCGCCCTTTCTTTTCCATCAATAGAATTATTTTACTTGTACACCTTTTATTATTTATATTCTCGTGCTTCGTTCATCGTGCTAACAACTATTTCTGCAGCGCAAACGCCAGTGCCGCAGCCATGGCCGAGACAGAAGACCGTAAACCCATCATCGCCTCGCCCCCAAGCTCCGGTACCGGTCCCTCGTCGTCGCACCGCGCGCTCCGTCCCGCATCGCCCGGGCGCGGCCAAGACCACCCTCAAGCGCGCGGACCCCCATCTCAAGGCCACTCCGACCACCCCCAGTCACAGCCGCAGCCCAGCCAGCGGCATCCTTCCTCCCACTCCCACCCGCTCTCGCACCCGCCCCCGCCGACGCACCTCCCGCACCCCGACGCGCCGCACCTCCTCCTCGACCTCTCGCCGACCAACTACGCCGCCCCACACGAATCGCGTCGACGTAACGCCGAGCAGCGCGCCGCGACTCTCCGCGCGGACGTCCTCATTCGCGAGGTCGAGCCGAACCGCGTCTTCTGCAGCCTATGCACCAAGTGGGTGCAGCTGCGGCAAGACAGCAGCTACTGCGCATATCCGTGGCTGCAGCATCGCGGGAAGTGTCTGGCACGGTAGTGAGTGTCTCGTCTTACATTCACGCGAAAGTTCAGGGGTGTCATCTGCGATTTAGATTATCTATTCTCTCTCCCGTTCGCGTCTTTGGTCGAGTTGATGCTGACGACATCCTTTTGCAGCCAACGTCGCGCGCAAAAGGCAAACGAAATCGCGTCCCTCAAGGGAGGCAAGCGCCCGGCAGTTGCCGTGCGTGGAGGGGAGGACGGCGCCCCGGGACGTCCCAGTGAGGATGGCGATGAGCCTGAGTCCGAGGAGGGCGTTGCATCGGATCCACGCCGCCACGCACAACCGCAGTCTCAGTCGCACCGCCGCCACGCACATCCCCCGCCGCTCGCCTGCCCGCCCCGCGCCATTCCCGCCGGTTACGCCGCCGCCTCGTCTGCACGCCCCACCATGAGCCATGCGCAGTGGCAGAAACAGCAACAGCACCAACAACACCAGCAGCAATATCCACAGGGCGACGATATAGACGCGGAGGGCGAGGCAGACGACGTCGACGCCGACGGGGACTCGTACATGGAAGAGGAGGGCGGTGCGACGCCGACACGCGCGTCGTACGGCGGAGGGTATAACGGCGGGAACGCCAGCGCGAGTGCGACCCCGCGCAGGGCAGTCCCTGCGAGTCTTGCGGATTTGGATTCGCCCGGCGGACGGTACGCGATTTGGTTTTCCTTTCGGATGCGACGCTGATTGACGTCTTGCCATTCTCCGTTCTCTCTGTTCACCATTCTTGCTGTCTTGGCCTCATCCATCTCGTTATCATTCCTTGTTCACCTAACGGACACACGGGAACAGCCGCACCTTCGTCTTCGCCTCCGTCGACTACCTCTTCCGCACCACCTACGAGGCGAGCGACGACATGTCCGTGTCGGCACTGCTCACGTACCTCAACGCCGCGATGCCGACGGACAAGCACGAGGACTTCGACACGGGCGAGGTCGCGCGTGCTGCTGGCGCGCTCGCGGCGCGGGAGAAGGAGCGCTACGTGCTCGAGGGAGATATGATCCGCCTTCTCAGCCACGAATCCGGCTAACTAGGCGTCGGCGAAGCGCGAGTCGCATTATGCTCGTCTTCCTCGCTCGCGCCTACCTACGACCGCCAGCCCCGTGCTCGTGCCTGGCCTGTGTATTTTTCATTCATTCATCCAGAACTAACGAAACATCTCTTCCCCTCACGCCATCCCCTCAAATCTCGTCATCTACGTGCCTCTCTTCTTGCGGACTGCGGACTAATAATTACAAAGATGTGACGCGTTGCTGCCATATATACATAGGGCCTCGCCTGGCTTTCTTCTTCCTTGCATCTATCGCATTAATCTACTGGACGATATCTTGCGCTTCGTGCTCTAGGATTGCTGCATGCTTACTTATTATGAAGAATCTTAGCAGCCCACTGGCCTCCTGTTGTTCACTGCCTTGCTTTGCTCATTGCTCAATTACTTACTGCTGTACTCGCACTACTTCCCTGTCGCATTGCCTTAACAAACCAAATGAATGCATTCTCATCCTTTTCCCCTCGACTTCCCGTGTTCTGTTCTTGAGCTTGTCGGATCATGCAAACGCCAGAACGGAGGTCAGCAATCCATTAGCCGCGCATATGCAGTGACGAACCGCCGTCCCCTCCCCATGTGGTTAATGTCCCGTTGAACACGGGCCCTCCCTTCCACTTCTCCTAGTTTTGATTAATTCCACGGGACTTGTATGTAAATCTCATTCCATTCCGGATCTGCATTGTTCCCTTTGGCACCCGCGGTGGCAGGCACATAATGCGGCTATGGCACTCAAGCCGCGACCCCAGCTGACGCAAACCAACTAACTTTGTACGATATGTCCGACCCCCGTAGCTATTTTTGGCCGGATCAGAAAGCTTCGTGATTCAAGTGAATCTAAATGAGAATTTCTTCTTACTGAAGTTTCGAACAACCAACTGAATACTAACGTATGTCGGATGGACTACTCTGCTTGGAATTCCAGAGTGTGAGGCAATTTAATCGGGGCCATATTTATTTAAATCCACACCTAGTTAAGGCTGGAAGTAGCCGCTCCGCGTCGGGTGGGCTAAATTTTAGGGTCACCACCGAGTGAGTAGATAGATACCAATTCATAGTCGGTTCTTCGAAATGGTTTCAATATGGTAGGTGGTTCTGTGCGCGTGGAAACTTCTTGGCAAGTTCGCGCTCTAGGAACTCAACGATTGGATCATGTGACCGTGTTCTGGTTTTCAACCACATTACCTAATCGATGTTGAACTTCGATGGTACAACCAAGAATACGATAAATTTGGTTTTCGGCATTAAATCAAGTGGTAAGGCATCATAGCTCTCCGACGCAACTGAGGGCATGGCTAGTGTGCGGCTGGAATCGCTTGGGGAGTCCGCCTCTTGTGTTACTCACAGTATCCCTTGAATGAATGCTCGGAGAGTTGGGATCTGGGCATGTGTCTGCTTAACATGTTGCTTATTTTTTATTAACTGGCTAAAACAATAAATAAACAATGAGGTGGACCAAAATGTTTGACCGTGGCTGTCCTTATAATGACCAGCTTGAATAAAGAAATCACTCGAACCTCGAAATCCAAAGCCGGTCATATGGCCAGAACAATATCAGGCACAAAATCAGCGACAATTGAACAACCAGCATGAATGTGAATGTGCCGGAAACCGGTATCTCCTTCGCAGGTGAAGCATTCGCTGCCTCTGCCAAGACTTCTTGAGTCGAAAAGCTGGTTTAAGCGAATTAAAAATTCACACACCATCACCCGCATTAGCGGATTCAAGAACATTCTCGGGCTCTGTGATAGACCCGCTTGGATCCTGTTCCTCGGGGACACCCTGTAAATGCTTATCATCAACTGTTCATTCATGAGCAATTGCTTGTGTGCGGGCCGTGGACTCACTATGAGCGAAAGGAAGGTCGATCTCGCTGGGCAATTCATACAGCGGCTGCCCAAGATGTACAGTGAGATCCTGGATTTCTGGATCAAAACCCTTGGGCTGGTGGAACTGCCGGAGTCCGGCGTAAACCCCGGCGTCCCATGACCTTCCCCGGATCCTCATGAAGAGTTGCAGAGAGGGAAAGCCGAGGTTAGCTGCATCTTCCCAGCTAAATGGGTCGGCACCGAACGGATCTAGGGACCAATAGGCCGGACAGTCCGGCCATTTGAATG
This sequence comes from Mycena albidolilacea, assembly GCA_029282495.1. Taxonomy (NCBI): domain Eukaryota; kingdom Fungi; phylum Basidiomycota; class Agaricomycetes; order Agaricales; family Mycenaceae; genus Mycena; species Mycena albidolilacea. The sequence continues at coordinate 325,048 of JARIHO010000056.1, read as the reverse complement.
AAGATAGACCAATACTAAAATCCCTAGGTGGGCAGAGAAACAGGAAATCTTCGAGCGGGGCTGCTGTACTACTTGAGACACTGCTGAGGAAAAAGGAAACACGCTCCAATAGAACTGTTGGGTAGATCAACTTCAATTACGAACTAGCTTGAAGTAGAATTCATACCATAGTCCTCAAAATCGGATGAGATTCCAAAGTGCTTGAATATCTGACTCGCTTGGCTGAGCCAGTAATTCGGGTCAAGGTACCAGACAGTAAGTAAAATGCAGGTCTTGGTGACAGCATCACCGGAGCTGAGACTGGCAGATTGAACAATATTAGTCCCAGCCACGAGGAGGAGATGAATCATACCGGGTCCAACTGTTCTCCATGATGACTCCCATATCCCAACAAGGTCTGTCAGAGGTGGAGTCGGTTCGCGGCAGGAAGGCAATCTCGACGAGATCCTCAAGCTGATTTCCCGAAGAACAGGAAATCACTGCGCCAATGTTAACCGTAATTAGCCTGGTTGCGCACAAGCCATACGAGCCATCTGATGGCTTTTTTGCTGTGCGCACCATATGGCTAATGGCTCATACAACGCATGAAACTGTGTTTCATCTGGCCGTTCTAGCCTTCATTTTGGCCATGTATCATCTCTACATTCCAGCTGGTGTTGAGCTTCGGTGGCCAGGTGATCACTTGAACCCAAAATCATACATTCCAGCCTTTTTGTCTTGAGTTAAGAAGTATTTAGAGCTCGAAAGTGGATTTGAAGTAATGCATGAGCACGTACTACAATGAATGTCATTTACAAGTAAAAGTCATCAGGGATGTGTAAAGCCATACGAGCCATTAGCCATACGTTTGCGCACAGCAAAAAAGCCATCAGATGGCTCATATGACTTGTGCGCAACCTCTCTATTAGCGGCGATCTTAGCGCGGCTAGCAAGTCCTTCACCCAGCAAATTTCCGATACTAAGAGACAAAGTCATACCGATACAGGTGATACAGCGGCCGAGGGACTGTTTTGATAGATACCCCACGCCCACCTGTGTCGTGTCAGCTACGTCCAGGATAGGAAAAATCGGAAAGTCACTCACCACTCCGACGCCGTTTGGCCTGCATGGGAGAGCAGTTAGACTCCTCGAGCAAAGGAGGAGACAGAGGCGAACCGACACCAGCCATGCCACAGTGGAACAGAATCCAAGATTCTGGAAACTCCGCCAGCATACGGGATGCCACACGCTCTTCTGGTTCAGTCTTTCACAAGAAGCGCGTAAGATCATCATAATAGGGACTTTCAGAGTAGCCCATTTCGACCTCATTTCGACTCTATTTCGCTCTCATTTCATTCTCATTTCAATCCACAATTCCGTGACCTGATGTGATGAGAGTCGCTTACAGTTCCCTGACGATGCGCGTCAATCACGCCGAGCATCGCCTATCCCCTGCCCACATCGCACCACTCATCCCCGCTGCCTCGAAACAGACCACCGGCGACATCTCTTCTCCTATTTGGCCGACTGTAATATTCCAGTGTGTGAGATACATAACCACCAAAGAAGACTGCAATTTTTAGGGTTCCCTGTGGAGGATATAACGGCGCTCACCGTTGTGGTCGATGGGCGGGCGGTGGCGAGGGCATCCACCAGACGACAAGCAAGCGCCTGGCAAAATCTCATTTCAACTTTGATCGTGATGGCGAAATAAGAATTCGCTTATTTCGGGCTTTGCCGGTCACGCTTGCCAGTGAAATGAGAATCGAAATGAGGGCGAAATGAACTCGAAATAGAGTCGAAATGGCTACTCTGAAAGTCCCTAATCACATACATCGAGAATATGAATGAGGCTTTTGTACACATGGGTTCCATTCCGGTAGAAACACGATACTGTAGCCAACGGACAGCAAGGATACCAGGTTGAAGACCCAACGGAGGTATATTGCCGCCGGTCGGGATCCTGCCGGAGCCAAAGAAGAATTGGCTCCGCCCCGAACCAGACGACGAACCCCCTGAAAGCATAGATCCAGATCCACGGTGGCAAGCAGCGGGTCGATTACTTACAACCAGACATATTTCCATCACAACAACTACTTAATGTTGATGAACGAGATTCCCGTAAGATAAGCGACTCACCCATTCTGTGGTTCCAAATGCCCACCATGGTCGGCTGCGAGGAGGTCCAGGCGCTGGGAAGTATGGTGTCTAAGGCGCTGGATAGCCCCTGAATTATCGAGAATCCAGAGATGCTGGCAGTCAAGCGACTCACCCATTCTGTGGGTCCGAATGCCGACTATTGTTGGCTGCGAGGAGGTCCAGGTGTTGAGAAGTACGGGCTAGATAGCCCCTACTATGTTGCCCAGCCGTTTCGTACTACGAAATGGTGGCTGCGACCGTGACCCAGCCACCGTCTCGTGGTACGAAACGGCTGGGCAACATAGTAGAGTTCAGGCTTACTGTACACAGTGGACGGTGGCACGGTGTGCGTTCATGATCACGAGGATTCGGCGGTGGAGTCAGATCAATGGCGCTCGGACTCGGTTTCTCTGATTCTGGTTTATCCAGAAGCGCAGTTAAGAAAATTTCAAGAATCAGATGCTATTCTCTTCGATTGCTGTCGTCCATTTCACATCATTACATCTGCGTCTCTTTCATGTCCTTCGTGGATCCACAAATATTCGGCCGCCATCGATTTGGCATGTTGCAGCCGATGCAACCGTGGATCATTGCTTGATTTCACAAACTTTGATGGTTCGCCCAAGGTTCGCCAGTTTATGTTCTGTTGAGATCTAAATCATTGGCTAGCTCGGAAACCAGAAATACTCAGGGTGAAAATAACTGTGGGCGGCGTTCGTGGACTCTGGTTCGGATTCAAATCTGATTGTGGTTCAGATTTTTTTTCTCCGGTGTTCTCCCGTGAGAATCTATTGAGTGTTCAGCGCACAGCCTCCATCTATTTCAGAACTCCATCGACGTAGTGTGTTCACCGCATCCATAACCTTGCAGTCTACAGATCCCGGAAATTCCCTCCGCTTCGGTATACGACGACGAGCATGTTTCCCAGATCAGTCCCAGTGCAAGATTCAATCAGCTGGAAACAAATCCATCATAACATTTTCGTACATGTAGAACGTAAACTCATCAAGTCTATGGCAACATGGACTGGACAGCTTGCGTTTTGCGGCTTTATCAGCCAGAATTTGATCGCCGGGTGTCAACTAGGGGAAAGGACCCCAGGTAGTGCTTGTCCATATACATTAATGATATTGGTGTCGGCTATCTAGTATCGCGACGCGTCGCGTTCACAGTCACGTGCCCATCAACGCGACGTCGCACGCTTGGATGAAGCGCCGTGTGGACTTTGGCAAGGTGTGGTCTTCGGACCACGACCTTACCCTCCGCTATTGCCTCGGGAATCATTGCTACTGAGCTTCTTTCAGGCCCATAGCCCGTCATCGCGAGGCGACAGAACCCCGGGTGATTTTGGTGGTGCCCCTGTCTCCTCATTCCTATCGGCTTCGAATCACCAAGTTTCAAAGCCCCTGCTCCCTGGCTCCAACCCCAACGGCGAAGGCCAGTCCGACATCGCTGCATCATCCCCTTCGGCGGCATCTTCTCCTCCATCCGCCTCTGGTCCCACCGTAAATTCGGCAAGCAGGACAAGACGATCATTGTCAGTCCAGTCGCTTGTGATCCCGCGTGTGCATTGCTAATTATTTTTCTTGTAACCCCAGTACACTGGTGGCCGCTCCTGAAGATGAAGATGGAGGCTGGGGACCTTTCCCGGAGGCAGTTTGGGCGACATCTTGGGCGGTGTTGCAGCTTTCGAAGCGAGCCTTGCCAGTAGGTGGTTTATTTGCCGTGTCTTACAACCCGCTAATGTTCCTCAGCCCTGGAACACATTCTGACTACTCCCTGTGTACGTCTTCCATCTTGGTGGTTGCCGACCCCGTCTGTTTCTGCAACCCGCCGATTGACTGATCACTCACACCTTGTGCTTTATTCTTATCTAGATAGTGAGTAGCTCTTTTCCCTTGTTCCACTTTTGCTGATTTGATCCTTCCTCAGCACCGTCTGGCTTTACCTCTTCCTTCTCCCCTTCCAGCTTGTCAGCGAGTTTGGCTGGTACACCATCCCCGCCGTGCGGCTTGTCTGATCATACCCCACACACACACATCACTTACCCTGCCCCAGGTATCCATTGGTGCCTTCATCTACCTCGGATTCGTTGCTGCCGGCAAGGAAATTGAACAACCCTTCAGTGCGCTGCATCCCTCTCTCTGTTGGTTTGCCCCAAGCTAGCTACTTTGCGCAGGCCACGACGAGAACGACTCGTCGACCTCGACATGTTCTGCCAGTCATTGTCCGTACAGAGATTTATTTCACTTACAGATGCCATTCTGCAAGGAACAAATCAAAGTGTGTGGGAATAAGTAGGAATGAACTAAACGTCCCCGGGGCATGATATGTGCATGTGAATGATCGAATTTTTCACGGTGCGCAACCACTGATAATTCCAGTGCTTCAAGGCGACCAACATTTCCAACAATTGCGGCCAAGGTGACGACTCTTATGATACCTCACAACCTGACGACTCTTACAACCTCCAATACGACTCATAGACTAACACTACTTTTATCCTGTTTTCTTAAACACATTATCATAACGAGCTTCCGCATTCCACGAGAATCTTCACAGACAATGCCAGATTATCGGTACTACTGAGTAAATTACGGACAGAGAAAAAAAAAAACAAGCATTGTACAAGATACATGCAGCAGAAGATATTTTCTAGAGATCGTCAGCGGCAGTATCCTACCTAACCCAACGCCGCCACCTGCTCCCCCGCGTTTGACTCCCTTTGGGCAACTCATCTCTGCCAGCCCAGCTCATTGCATTATTCTACGACATTGTACAGACCCCTTGGTGCACCCCAGGACAATTGGTTGAAGTGGAGAAGGGGCAGGGTGATAGGGGCAGGGGATGATAGGTGCATACTGTAGGTGCTTCGAGTCGTCGTATTGGTGATGCGGTGGGTCATGCGACAACATCGAGTTTTCGGGATCATTAGATTTCTGCATCTCATGCGTCTAGAGTGCTATGTGCACCGCGGCGCACCTCCTACAATAAATCAATAAAAAAACCCCAATTTAATCGGTTTTTCATTACCCACTTTGTTGCGTGTCGAGGTCCCGCGTACAACGAGTAAGATGACTTGATCATGAAGGAAAAGTGACACATTTATTCACGAAGCATAACCTGGGTTCGAGAACACATTCTACAGGCATTGCTTAAACCAGGGGCTTGGAGTCAGCGGTGAAGGTGTAGTTCAGACTGCACTTACAGCAGTAACAGTCGGTGTGGAAGGCCATCTCGAAAGGGTGGTGGGCAAAGAGCAAAAATTATCAAGCAGAGGAAACCTACAAAGATACCGGCACCACCGCTCGGCGGTGGGTACTCACGGCAGAGACACTTGATCTCGCCGCCCGAGGTATATAGTACTTCCAGATGGCCATCTTGACCTTCTTGCGTTTGTGCTTGATCTTCTTGGGGTCTGAGGCCTGAGGGAGGATATGTTGTCGGCATGGAGAAAACAGTTGCATGAGAAAAACGGACGTTATAGGTCTTCTTTTTGCGCTTCTTGGCACCGCACAGACAGAGCATCAGGAATCCTTCTCGATGTTGTGGTCGTTGAGGGTGCGGCCATCCTCGAGCTGCTTCCCGGAAGTTGGCGCTTTTGGCGACCGTCAAGTGGGATGGTGCCGGTGGGTGATCTGGCGTTGAGTTTGTGTAGTGCCAGCAGCAGTCCATAGGGCCTGGGTGTATGAGGCGCTCAACAACTGCCTGCCTTGGGGTCTGTTTATGGACTGCGATGAAGGCGAAGGCGACGCTGGGAACAGATCTGCACACACTTATTTGCAAGGTGGTTTCTGGGGTCCCAGTACACAAATGCGTCGAGGAGTATCGCCTATCACTCGCCAAACGCGGTCCGAGTACCGCTCGGTCATCAAACCGAAGCTGTCCAGTCCATGTTGCCATACAAGTCAGCGACGAACAACAACGTGTCATGTGTCTGATTATCCACTCTGGACATTGTTCTCCACGATCACCTTCAAAAACATACTTTCCAGGGTTGGTTTCTCCACCGTGTATTCCGGGAAATCGCCCTCATTCGCCAAAGTGCGGAAAAGCTCGGCTAACGCCAGGTTTGAGCTGGGTACCTCGAAGCGCGTGGCGAGATCCGGGACCATGCGGGCGCCAGAGATGCCGGCCATGAGCTGTTCCGCGCGCGCGACGTCCGCTTCTGTACGGCAGGTGAAATGCACCTCATACGTGGCGTAGCGGGAGGTAAGCGCTTCAGTGGTCCCAACGGCTGGGTACATCTCGTGAGCTCGAAGTCGAATGAGGGGGAAAACAAACTGACCTAGCAATCTCACGGCCAAGATACCTACCTTGGTCGCCAGAGCGGCGGCCTCTTCCATGGAGTCTGCAGATATTTAGATGAGCTGCATTCGCAGCAGGAACCCCCAACGTACGTGTTGTGATGACGAATGCCTTGGATTTCGCAACCGACCGAAGTAGGCCCCACAATTCGCGCTTCATTTTGGCATCAATGCCAGTCGAGAATTCATCTGTGAGGAGGAGCGGTCAGATTTTGTTACGGCTGTTGTGAACGAACGCGCCTATCAAAACGACCGGGGGATTTCCTACAGGACGATGAGTCAGCACGATGATGTGAGCGACCAAGGAATATTACCTATAAGGGCAATGGCAAGCATGAGCTTGCGCTGATTCCCACCGGAAAGTTTGCTCGCAGGGCGATCCGTGTAGAGGTGCAGACCAGTCGTCAGAAGGAGCGAATCCACGCTGCTGCGCAACACCTCGCCCGACAAACCCTTCAGTCGGCCGTAGATAACCAGATGCTCGCGAACGGACAACTGAGCGTCGACAGCGGAAAATTGTGGGCAGACTCCGAGGGAGATACGCGCCTTCCGCGCGTCCGTTACGACGGAAGCCTTGTTGATGAAGACGTCCCCACGGTCCGGAATGACATTTCCGCCTTCGTAAGTCAGGACAGGGGAACACTAGGAATCAGAGAACGTACTCATCATATTTATTGACGTGGTTTTTCCAGCACCATTGGGTCCAACCATGCAAAAGACGGAATCAGGAGCGACTCCGAAGGTGAGATTATCGACAGCGGTGTTTGAACCGTAAGCCTTGGTTGCGTCCAGAATTTGAAGCAGATTCTGAGGCTCCGATGCAGCAGCGGCCTCGAGGTCGACGTCTTCTTTCGAGGGCCTCTGGATTTCTGGTGATTCGATCTCTTGACGGGCTCTTCTCAGCCTCTGGAAGAGAACGGAGCCCGAGTCGACCCAGAACAAGATGGTCAACGCTATGGCCGACTGTACGACAAGATAAAGGATGGGACCGCCGAATTTGCTCAATCTGACCAGTCCCAGGGCAGATATATCATCCGCTTCCGATTTGCAAAGGAGCGAGAAGAGGTTGACTGATAGGATAGCTGCTCGTGTCTGCCGAACCATGAGTGACTGCAATGCGCCGAATCAAGAGACCCACCAGGCTCGTAATCGGTGAAAGTAGCGAAAGCGTGAAATGCACGATTTGGATCAGGCCATCTGCCTCATCCGGCCTTGCGTAGGTCAATACGATCATAAGCCCCCCAATGTATAGCTGTTGAACTATGTCAGCGCGCACGGGGGAGTCATGTTGATAAACCATACCGCAAACGTGATGACTTGATATGCAGCCATCGCACCAAAAGCGGCGAGCGGTGAAAGTATCACAAGGGACATGCAGTACGCCACTAATATGCCCGCGATCCCGGAGAGGAACATCACCAGCCACTTCAAACACCGTCAGCGGCTTGAATAACCTGAAGCGGTAGCAAAACAGACGGACCAACAGCCCCAGGCCGAAAAATGCTGGCGTCAAGAAGGCGAAAAGGATTATGACTACGGTCGAGACGGTGAGAACGGAGATGGAATCGAACATCAAATGGCCTAGCCAGAGGCCCATGGGATTTGATATTCCGTTGGAGAGTTGCATAGTCTTCACCTCGGACTGCCTTTCTTTGACGACATACAGCGTAAAGAATGCTGGATATATCCCCTGTGCGTGCTTTCGTCAAGGACTATAGATGAGGGAGTTGGAACGGCCCATCGCACCATAACAATAGAAAAGAAAATCATCCAAGGCAGTGCCGTATTCTGGTTGCCTGCAAAAAGGAGATATATCAGCGATCAACAACTGCATCAGAAAGAATTCATACTGTACCTTTGGGCGGCTTCGGAAGTTGGTGGATCTGAGGTTTGATCAAAGTCGGGGGATTAGTGGCTTGCCCAGATGCGTTCAACGCGCGATTCAACGCGATGTTTGTCACCAAGTTCAGCATACTCATGCCCATCACACCTGGCTGGGCCCCGAGCGCGGTACCTTCCCAGGCAAACAACGAAGTCCCCGTCGTCAAATCAAAGGATACCCCGCCATTCCGAAGCCTCGAGCGATTGGTGCGGATGTTGTCGACGAAGGCAGCATCATTCGGCAGGTCCGATATGTTCAACCACGACACACTTGATCCAAGCGTCGAAATGATGCCTGGGGGAGAGTCGAATATCGGCTCGCCACCGGGGATCTGATGAGTCCCATCAGGCGAGAAAATTTTGAATATGACAGATGAATTCGGGGCAAAGACCTCCGCGCTTGCGTCGAAGCTTCTGATCGCTTTCGCGCAGGAATAGGGCTGGTCTCCGGCAGGCTGAACGGGATGAACGAGAATGACAGCGCCCGCGACAGCGATCCCGATTCCGAGGAGGGGGGCCAACCAGCTGCGCCGGAAAATGAGCACCCGCTTGTAGAAAATGATGAGGGATTGACGGAGTGGTGAGATTGGTTTGCCGTCTGCGAGATGCAGGATCGTGGCTGGGGTGTTGTGAACCTGAGGTCCAGGATGCAACTCCGTCATCGGTACCAGCTCATCTGCGGAGGTAGCGCGAGTGGCCGACTCCTCCACAGAGCCAGCGCTGCTCATAGGCGCTGCGGGCACAGGCCCCGGATTCCTGGCCATCACATCGAGGAAAATATCCTCGATCGTCGCCCCGAGCACATCGTACGACACGATACCATACGCCGCCGACTGGGCGTCGAGCAAGGCGAGAACGCGCCCCACGACGGCCGGGTCCTGTGTCTTGAGATGGAATAACGGGCGCTGTGGCGAATCCAGCGACATCCGCGCGTTAGGCGCGATAGCGCGGATTTGACGAAGGAGTTCTGCAAGTGGAGCGTTTTCGTCCGTGGCGGGCGCCACGAGCGTTGCCTGTACTGTATACCCCTTTCCAAGGTCCTTCTTCAACGCCACGGGGGAATCCGACGCGACAAGCTTTCCTGGTGCTGCGAGAATGGCGATGTGGTCCGCTAACAGATCGGCCTGTGTAATAGAATATTAAGAGATGTAATTATCGGTTGAAGGCAAGGTTTCATACCTCATCGAGCAAGTGTGTGGTAAGCAGGACGGTGCGCTTCTGGCGGAGGGAAACCAATACTCGCCAAATCGCGCGCCGGGATAAGGGGTCCACGCCGGACGTGCACTAAATAGCGGTCAGTGAGGGCCAAGTGAAACCAAAAGCTACTTGCCTCGTCAACGAGCAGAACTGAATCGACGAATAATCAGTACTAAGACAGCCTCCCGCTGAAATGGGGCAACGTACGTTTCGAGCCCCCAACGATTCCAATGGCGAGCTGCAGCTTGCGCTTCTGCCCGCCAGACAGCGTGCTGGCGTTCGCGTGAATTTTATGCTCCAAATCGCAGTCCTGTAAGAGCTGTTCCAGATCCTCATCCCCGACCGAGTGCGTCGACCATTTGACGGCCTGCCAAACCCGCAGCGTCTGCAGGCAGGAAAGCTCCGGGAAGAGCACATTTTTCTGCGGGACGATGCCGATGGTGCTTGGCGGGGGCCGAGATGCCCCGCCCTCGAAAGTCACGACGCCGCAGGAGGGCCGGGTGAGACCGCCCAGGATGTCGAGGAATGTGGATTTTCCGGCACTGGAACGTGGTTGGGTGGTTAGGAACTTCTGTGAGCACACACGCGTGGGTACATACCCGTTGGAGCCCAGTAGGACGAATATACCGGAGCGAGGTACGTTGATGGTGAGGTCCGCGATCGCGGTGACTTGTTTGGATTTACGGTTAAAGAAAGAGTTGAATGTCTTGCCGAGTCCTTGAACGGACACGGCAAGGGTCGGGTCGATAGCGCGCATCGTCTCCGGCTTGGTCTGTTTGCCGCAGCATCTCCACCACGGGCCAAAGGAGGGTTCGGTCCCATACATGCGTCGCTCGAGCAGAAAAGTCAAGTACGGGTACAAGAATACATTGATCTGCGCTCCGTGAATTCAGATAATAAACATTGAAGAGAAGAAGCTCACAATGGCGATGACGAGGAGGGGTAGCAAGGTGAGACCACCTTGAGGATCTGGTTGGGTGGCGTCAGTGTGTATGCTGGCACCCTCGAATCCGTCGATTGTGCGGACAGCGAACATGTAGAACATGGGTGGGAATATGACCGTCAACACAGCGCACGCCGTCGTCCCCTCTACAACGGGCAGGAGAAGAGAGAAAAAATGCTCTCAATTGTGGGCACGATAAAGATGGAGAGAGACGTACCAATCGGGGTTTGCACGACAATAACTGATAGTATCAGGGCAAGAAACGTCGAGACGATGGCCGCGAGCTGGCTTTTTCCAAACGGTACCGCGACGAACATGGCCCAGCTAGCCAGCGACAATCCGCACAGAACGTTGATGAGCAGCAGCAACCAGAAGTTCGTGTGCGGCCATGTCTTGAAATGCGAGATAACACTAAGGATTACCCAGGACGGCAAATACGTGAGCGAGAAGAAGACGTGGATTGATCTGCGGATTTTCGTGGCTTAAAAAGAGGTCGAGATAAGTGAAGTGAACCCAGAGACGTACATGATACGGGCGGAGTCGAGCAGGCCCATGGCCTTCATGTGCGACGTAACCAGGCTTGCCCGCTCCCCAGACATGACGCCTGTCACCTGATAGGAAATTGAAATGAAGCAGAGGAAACTAGGCACAGCTCAGAATATTGCCCTCCTCGCGGTATATGGTACTCACAAGACAAGGTGGAGGAGGGGAAGGAGACCTATCAAAAGCTTTTTGAAATCCACGATAAGAGGAGAAACATGTACCGTACCATCTAAATCGTCAACGTTCTGTTCTGCATTGGTAGTCATTGTAAACCCCCAATCCAGCGGAGTGGAGACAGCAACTCCGGTTCTTATCTCCATAATTGCCTAGGCATGCGCGTCAGATTGGTTCACGCAGAGATGGTGATGCCGCTTTGCGCACCTGGTCAACAGCCCATTGAAGCGGCATCACCCGCGTCTGGAAGTCCCCCGTGTGGTGCGACACGTCGATGCGATTGAGGCCATAGTCGGCAATAAGAGTATAATTGATGGGGGCCGACGCATTGTTACGGGGTAGGTCGTTGAAGACGATGCCGCCGTAACAAGTCGAGAACCCCCTAAAGTTCTGGGGGCATTGTGCAACCATCTACGACACATCCAGTCAGCGCAAGAACTCGAATGTGACGGAACTCAGTAGACCTCAGCTGGTGTAGAAACCTTCCTGACTGCGTTCAGCTGAGAGGTCGAGAAGCCGGTGGTGATGCTGGCCATTATTTCAGACGGCGACGGATGGCTGTTCCCGTCGGTGGCGTCGACCCACATCAGGCTCCCCGCTCTGAACTCCTGCTTTAGTGAACGCACGGGAGCAGGCTCGCCCAGGCCATACTATAACCGTATTCAACGGCCAGCATGTCAGGAGGATATACCACTCACATCGCCACGCCTCTTCAGGAACCCCTGGGACTCACCCAGGAAGATTCCGATTGCGACAGGGAGCACAATGCATCGTAGGAGGTTGACCTTGGTACAGCATCAGTGGGTGTCGATACGATGGCCAAAACACGTACTATCGGGTGGCGGCAAAACACTATCCAATTCTTGAGTAGCAGTGCGCGAAACTGCCTCCAGAAAAGTCCGGAAATCATTGCGAGATGAAGCGAGGTGCAGGGAAGCCACCGCACGATGGCGCGAAGCAGCCCGGGTTTATGCCATGACGCGACAATCAGAAATTCAGCACGGCAATCATTGTCTCGTCAACTGACCCACTGCGCATTGGCGCTGCGCAGTGCGCGTAAGTAGTGTGCGAACCACTGAAAATATGTGTCTTGTACAAGATGAGCCTCCGCTTCGCTCCAGCATGCAGGAGCGCAAGACAAATGGAGTCATAAACATTGTTGAGGGCCAAAATTCAAAATATCCCCGAGTAAGTACTTAGAAAAACAGACGGGACGAGAGATGAATAGGGGCAAAATAGGGGATCAAACCGTCCGTTTTACGGCCACGGCCGTAACTTTTACGCCGTATTTTTGATACGCCACGGCTTTACCCGTACGTTGAGTCTAAGCGTGGCAGGTCTGTTGAAATGGACCAGTCACGCGTCCTCAACAGCTGTGAAGCTGTCCAACTTACAGCTATTATACAGCACCTGCTACAGCATTTGTACTGCAGTATATCCTGTAACAGCACTCTACAGCTTTAGATTACTTTATATACGACCATTACTTTACCTTGCAACAGAGAGTTCCTATTGTCCTGAAATCCCCGTGTCTGCGAGTCTGTGTGCAACTGCCACTTTCCAACAAGGTCAAACGGGACGGGTCCTGACGGGTCCCGTACGTACCGTACGTATACGCCGTATCTTACGGCTTTTGCATACCCAAAAAAAAATTGGAAGAAAATTGATCTGATTCCAGAGCTGAGATGGGTGTAGTTCTCTTACCATTTAACACAGTTGCTACCAGTGTCCGACAGAGACACAAGTTGATCCAGTCCTCAACTAGGACCGGAGATGTCGGCCCGTCAGCGGGGGAGCGGGGATCACTAATGAACGTGATGGCCGTGCGCATCGACCACATATTTCGGTTGCCACATGCGGCGGAAAATCAGGAGTGTTGGGCAACAGTTCGACGTGTGGTCCGGCGACCCCCGGCGACTACTCGGCATCTTCGGGATGTTGATTTTATGTCCGTTCTGGGAAGCCGTAATTTACGCGTAAACGGACGGTTACGGGAGGACGTTTACGGGCTGCCCCGTCCCGTATCCGTACCGTTGAATAATGCTGTAAACCTGTCGACGGTACGGGCACGTACCCGTTTTTACGGGCCGTCATCCCGTAAAAATACGGGACGGTTTGATGCCCCAGAGATGAACTTCAATCTCGTGTCGCTATATGTCTTATCCGAGAACGTGGGCCCAGGTATTCTTGAATCCCTCAGTTGCCCTCGTCGCCACACCGAATACAAAATTCGGTGAGCGACAAACTCGGAAAGAGGAGCCGGACGGTCTCGGTCCTGCCCTCAGATAGAGGGGGCCTGTATGGAGATCGACATCTCGATGGTATTGGTTCGAGACTCTGACCAAACTCAAGAATAACTTACCGACATGGCTGGTGTCTCTGTAGGTGATGGTTTCCATTTCGCCTACGTTGAGGATCGCGCCTCTTATGAAGTCCAAGTGTGATCAGGAGGATTCTGACCGAATCTCAGGATACTGCAGTCCAAGTGCACCCGCACCTCAAATCGTGCACGAGGGAAAATAATAATAATTACTCAACAACCATATGCCCCAGGTGGAATACGAACCCACGGTCCCTTGGGATTGTTCGATGTCAAGAATAGCGGTGCGTGGTGTACGCAGGTGGAGGACAACGAGCGTGGGGAAGGAGCGTGGAAGGCGCGGATGTGCGCTGTGGTACCGTCACTGTGCGGGAAGCTAGAGACAATTAATTAGCTCTTCACTCAGCCAGGATGTAGGCAGAATGAAGAGCGCCGTCGTACGTGGCACCGTATGTAATGACCGTGCATTCCAGCCGTCGCGCGTACGCTACGCGCGACCTTACCTCCGTGCGTACTTGCCCTAAATATTCCCGCCAACATTCGACCACATTGAGGAGTACGGCTGCAAGGTGATCTCCAAAGATCGACGGAGGCTTCCAGAGTTTGCAGCGGATCCCACATAGTAAACGTGGCAGTAAATCGATGTTCCTCTTTCCATTTTAGCTGGGGAATAGCGAAATAAGACAATCCTGCCCGCCGACCGAAGTATCGCTGTGCGGTCAGCGGACGAACGAGGTGGTGGATCACTGGACCGCTGTGGGTATTCTGCATCCCGCTATTTGAGTGATAACTTTTGACGACAACTACATCAGATTACCGCTTACCACGAGACTTCAAATCCGGAGTGCGCGGCCGCGCGTCGCGCTGTAACACTGCTACTAATCAAGTTTTAACAGAGAACATGGGGCAACAAAGGAGTTGGGCGCTTGATTGTTAATGGTAGCCGCCGAGCTGGAAAGCTTCATGACTTGGGACTCTAGTCCTCAGGAATAAAAAACAGAAAATACCTATAGTTGATTGAGCGCAAGATACAGAACATAATGATATTGAAAAAAGAATAAATCTACGCCGCCGCACAGCAAGAACGAGGGCAAATGGATAGAACGCGCATTCGCAGAACCAGCCGTGAGCGCAGTAGACATGACATATGGGCGGGACATCGGCACCACCTCCTGCCCAATGATGAAAGAAAATAAATATGATGCTAGTGATGCAGCGAGCGAAAGGGGCACGCTGTGCAGCAAGAGACCACCGGGATCAGGATCCCGCCAGTATGAATCGACGGCAGCAAGCTCGAGGAACTCTCAGAGAACGCCGCACCGCCATAAAGGATTCGAATCGCAACGTCCACGGCAAGAAACAAACACAGGTGCGTACGAAACTCGCACCGCGCCTCGCCCATGGATCACCCGCCCGAACATCCGAACCCGGAGAAGGCGCTCGAGGAAAGGGAGAACAAAAACAAGAGAATGAAAGATGGTTGCCAGAAAAGGAAGTCGCGCCCAGCTGCAAAAAGAGTCGGCGTCGATACTGGCTTGCACAAGTAGACAGACGCAAATGGTGCCGTTGCGCTCGATGAGAGGAGAAGGCACTGAGAGATGGGTGCCTGGATTATCGTATCGTAAACAAATACCCGAATAAAAGCATAAAAGCGCCGGCGTTCGCAAATGCGCTGCGTGACGCTATTGTCCCTGTCCGTGTGCGTTGGATGGTGCAAGACCCTCTGAACGATAGGTATGGCGATTGCGCGGGCAGTAGAAGAGTCGGATGAATGTGGTGATTGTATAGATTCCAATGAAACTGTCCAAAATGGTGTCAAGACACGAAAGGCACCCGAAGACGCACGGATGGCATGGTATAGTCCCTTTCAATGGGTCCCTCTTGGATTGAAAGAAGAACGTCCGGCGGGATTGATATGCTTGGGTTTACGAACATAGACCAGAGGATTGACCGGGCGCCGATGCTGCTATCGACCGACTGGTGTGTTGCTTGTCAAGGAGAACTAGCAGAATGCGATTGTGGTTAGTCTCTCGCAGCCAGACGCTTCAATATTACTGAACTCATACCTCGTTATATTGAAAGAGATGCCAATGACACATTTCGTAATATTCCGTGAATGTCCAGGAGTCGAGGGCAGCGGCCTCCAGGCTCAGGGCATTCAACGATTTGAATTCAGGTTGGTTGGGTCTCTTACCCAGGTGGGAGTACGAGTAGAGGTAGATATTGCCCGGTTCGAGGTCCACGCAGATTTGGCCGGTTGAGCTACGTACGAAAAAGGTACACTCAATTGTCGTCCTATATATGTCGACAGGATAAAATCGCAACCAGGCGAGTGAACTCACCACCAAGTGTTGAAAAGTGGAGTAGAAGTAATCCTGGATCGCGTACACAGATTCAGCGTCGTATAAGCGACGTTGAGTGTTCATACTCTGAACTCTATGTTCTGAGATAAATTGATATGCATTCGGCAAGCAGGAAGCAGCAGATACATACACTGTAAGCATAGATATACACAGTTGAAAAATGTGAGTTCCGGTGCAGCTCCATGAGTTGTCGAACCGGTATCAAATCTGCGTTGAATTTCTGAGTATCGCCGTTTGAAAATTGTAGATCGCACCGTCATGGAAGATTGTAGCATATATATTCCCAGAACTCGCAGTGGCGCAAAGCTGAACAATGTTTGGATGGCTGGGTGCATTCAGTGGCCTTCGTATGGTGAATGAGCGACTTACCGCACGACCATATGCTGCGCAACATCTCGCCCCCATTCCTGCCAAGTATTATTAAGGGATCTGGATATTAAGAATTTAATGCGGCAACCTCTGCACTCTCGCCTTGATAGGTGGCCACTGTCACACTTGAATTTCGGGCGGGGATTCTGGCCGAATATAACTTTCGAACGCTGCGTCGTTCACGTCGGTATTCCGCAGCACCAGAGTGCTTGTCCAAGCGTATTTCACGCTGCAAGTCTATATCTCCCATCGTGATTCGTCGATAATCTGTGCAATATTCAGCGCCATTCGTAAACAAGCCATGCTGAAGACAATTACCGGACGGGACACTGGTCGGAGCTATATGATAGTGGTTTGCGGTCTTTGTGGTGCTGCTGAAGGTCCCACCAGCCACGGTAAAGTGATGCGAACCCGAGAAAACACTATAGCTGAAATAGGCACCGATAAGCCACGGCTTGAAGCGGCACTGAAGTACTCACGAAGCGGGTCCAGGGTTCTCTCTGGGCGATCCAGAGTTGAAGTCTTCGTTTACATGGGTTTCGTCGCCCATCTCTCGTGGAGGGAAGAGGAAGAGAAGGTAAGCGCCGGCATGACAGCTTTCGCTCGATTTGAGAAGGGCCCAAATTAGACGCTTGAGCTATGGGATACAGCCCCCGAAGCGGTCAAAGAACCCTGAGGGGAGATACACGACACGGTACGTTCTCGGCTATTCGAATCCAATACTGATCACTCGCACTATCAGCAAGTGGAAGTAGAAAGAAAATGGGTTGTATTTATTCGCCCGATTTACTGGCTGACATTGCATACGACAGGGAGGCAAGGAGGGAGCAGGGAGGTAAGGGGGAGGTGGTCGCGGGGTGCGCCGGACGAGGGAACCGATGTGGAGAGAAAGGAAAAGCCGGGAGGGCCGGACAGGACAGACGCGGAGCGCGTCTGGAGTCGACGCCGGACTCGGGTATGTACAGCGTGGCGTTGCACTCGCAAAGCAAAGTCGTGTGTCGGTCCGCAGGTGCTCTGGCGCGAGCGAACGTCGATATCGGCGCCTCCGAAGTGACTGCAGGACAGAGAAGCGACGGGTGGGACGAGGGAGTAGGGGACCAAGCGCGGACAGCGGAGGAGGGGGGGAGGAGGGGACAGGAAAGGGCGGAAAGGGAGGGAGTGAAGGAGTGGGAAAGAGGATGGTTGGAGCCGCGTTCGGGCATCGCGTGTGCACAGTCGTACGGCCGAACTTGCATCTTGAGCCGGATGCAGGTACGTGGGCAGACTGATCGGGACGTCGTGCGTGCGAAGCGTGCCCGGATGGAGCGCGGCGCAGTCGGGGTTGTGCAGCCGAACTTGAGCTTGCAGACAGGCGGCAGGGTCCACCAGCGCAGCAGACTTGGGATTGGGGCAGCGGCGGGCGGCGCTGAGCGGGTGCCGTTCGAGGAGGCCTGCGTGGAGGAAGGGCGACTGGGAGCGGGAACGTCGGCGAAGACGCAACGCAGACACGGCGGGAAAGGGATGGGTGCGATGCAATGCACCGCCGATCCCAGGCCATATGAGATCGAGACCGCATCCATCTCCAGCTTCTTTTGCAGGCGCCGCCGTGGTTTGCACGGGCAGCGGGCGGGGCAGCAGTTGAGTTGGGGCCTGGTTTTGGAGGCAATGAGAGGGCAGGCGGAGGTCGCTGATCGTGAGCGCGAGCGCATCGCGAGCATCGAGTAGGGCAGCGTAGCATTCGCCGTGGACTTGAGAGGTGGGTGTGCGCCGGGGTGCGAGGTCTGTATAGTGGAGTGGTAATGTCAGCGCCCATATAGTGTGTGTGAGACGCACCTGTGAGCCTGCAGCCTGTCCTGTGAGTGAATCGTAAGGGCAGAGTTGTCGAGCAGTCGGAGCGCAATTCTGACTTACTTCAGGCTAGCGTGGCCAAAACGAGACAGTGTAGATGGCGTGAGAATGGGAGACAGGGAGGGGAGAAGCCGCCAGCTTCGATCCGGCATTTCCAATTTTGACAGCGCGGTTGGGTTGACGTCGTCGTGGTCAGGCAACGTTGATCAACAGCCTGAGATCCAAACAGCCGCGTTTGGCCTGATATGGGAACTTGGAGTTGCGTCCGAACCGCCATTAAGCACCTTCCATTTTGGGACGACCACAGCCACCCTGTCGGCGGAGTTTAAAACCAAGTCCACAAACGAGCTGTATTACGCATGTAAAGAAGGTACATACAAAACAACTTGTATTATAACATTTCTTTGAAAGTCGGTAAGGTGAATGGTCAGCCACGTCAGCGCCCAGCCAGCTATGTCCTGGACAACGGTAGTGCTGGCCTCACCACGATGCATCTAAGACACGAGCGAGACACGGCAGGTGTGTGGTGTCGTGATGGACAGCGGGGGCGAGGTCCCAAGGGCAAGAAGTACGGTGAGGGCCTCGTCGCGTGCTTCCTGCGACAGCATCGGCGATGGGGGCAACGCGGTGAGACGTGGAGCTGTTTCTTGCTGTCGGGCGAGGTGCTGATGTGGAAGCTCGCGTTGGAGGTGGCACGGGGCTGGGAAGGCAGCGGCAGCTTCTGCGGTGTCGAGGATCTGGAGGGTGCTTGTGGAGAGGGCGGGTGGCCAGGGCTCGTGAATCCTGCAATGTGAGGTCGCAAGGCTGCGACAGCAGACCTTGCAGCGGCGCATCGCGCACTGCGCGTTTCCTGGGCATGTACAGGAAAAACATTGGCGCTCGTCACTCGGGCAGGGAGGGCGTCTTGCGGTGGCTGTCTGGATAGAGGGAAGTGGAGCGGGAGGCGGAGCGGTGTTCAGCTGGGCGGGAGGTAGAGTGATGCGAGGGTGCACCCCAAGGTTGGCGGGTATCACAAAGACAAGATGGTGGGGGGAGAGGAAGAGGGAAGGGCACTTGTTTGGCATGCAGCTCACCACGGCTTCAAGTTGAAGCTCCGCCTGGTGAGCTGCCGGCAGGGTGGCTGTGGTCGTCCCAAAATGGAAGGTGCTTAATGGCGGTTCGGACGGGACAGAGTGGGAACTTGGATGGATGATCACGTGCATGGATATGGATGATCCATGGATTTCTCTTTTTTGTGAACGGCGAACATAGTCGCCCCAAAAAGTTGATAGGCAGTTTCAGTTGGTTAACTAGACATAAAATATCGAATTCTTGGTACAAAATACTATCACGGTTGATACAGATAAAAAAAATGGGCCCGTGGGAAATGGATGATGGCTCATCCATGGATTTGATTGATGGCTGATGGATGATCCACGGATCATCTAAGTTGGGCCCTAGAGCCTGAATCCAAGCAGAATAGGGGAAGTCAAAGTTGACAATCAACGTTGTTTCTGACGGGGTGGATTCTAGTCCGATTCCCGAAACAGGGAACTCAAAGGACTTGCCTGTATCGTGGCCAAAATAGTGTCCACACCTGCCTGGTCTGTGTAGGCATCCCAGTACCGATTGATGCTTGGGAACCTAGGATATATGAGTTAAAGTTACTTAGCTTCCGGGGGAAACAGACACTCATCAAGGATCCCCTGGAGAAGAGGAGAAGAGTCAGCTATGTTTGCGGAGCAAACACAGAACATACTCGATGCTCCTGACTGCCGCGAACTGTTTCTGAATCCAAATTGCAGCAGCGAATGATCTGGAGTGAATGTTACCAGCATCAACTCCCTTGGTTATATCGATGTATTGTGGACAAATCGGAGCTGAAGTGGCCCTTAGACCTGTGCATCAGTGGCAGGGTAGCTGAAGTGAGTTATTTATCTGAGGGGATAGACTCTGTGGGGCTTGAATGGAATCTGTTAGCCTTTTCTTTGCTTCTGGGCTTTCTGCGAGAAAAAGTATCCAGAGCCATGCCCGGGAGGGGATTCAAACCAAACCAACCTCTCAACCTGGACAGCCTACCTCTATACAAAAAGGGTGTGGTGGAGAAAAAGCTTTAGCGAGGCTGATTCGAGCATGCCCAGAGGATTATTTGAACCTCTGCCTGCCCTTTGATGTCCAGAACTCGGTTATATTATATGAAAGGGATGATCTAGCTTGATCCAGCTGGGCTTTTCAGTGTCCGAGGGCATCTGCTCTTGGTATTGAGGATGCAGTAAATTTTTCATGTGCCGATTTCAACGAAAAAAGAAAGTTCAAACAACTCATCAGGTGCCCGGAGAGGATTTGAACCTCTGCCTTCTCTTCGATACCAACATCCGGTTATAAAGGAGGGATAATCTACCTTGATCCGCATAAACTTTTCAAACTGTATTGTGTTTTCGATGGGCTGGGAGTTTTTCTGCGGTTTTGGGGTGATCGAATGAAAACAGAGAACACTGTCAAATGCATAAATTACTGGCGGAACATACTTGGGGGTACAAATGGCTGAATTTCGTGTGAGCAAAAGATTTGGACCATGTATGCCCCATGGGGTTTGGACCTCTGTCTTCCCTTCCATGTAAACACTCCCTTTGGGATCCACAACAGAGGGATGATCTACCTTGGTCTCCCTAGACTTTGAGACCGTGGTTGCATGAATGCACTGTTGATTTCGTTGATGGCTCCATTGTTTGAAAATCAGTGTCAGACCCGTGCAGCAAATTTTCGTTTTAAAGGTCCGATAGCCCATCTTACTAGACTCTTTGCGTCTTTGACTCTCTCAAAGACCGCTTAGCAGCGTGCTTTGTTTCTTTGTTATCTTTAGCGTCTTTGTTTCACGTTTGTTTATTGGCACGTGTGCCGTGAGGAGCAGTAGCAAGGCTCGTCGCCGGTGTGGAGAGGAGGAGGGGAGTGTTCCCGCAGCTAGTGTCGGTGTGTTTTGGCGGCTGGATCAGTGGGTGGCCTAACCACTCATGACCATATCGATGCGAAATCTCCTTTCGAAAGGAGTAGTGGCATTCTTCCCTCATCGCCTGCCACCCCTGGCGGCTGTTCATTCCCCCGGCTGGGCTCAGGGGGGTCAGGACTGTTGCGTATTTAGCTACGGCGTCCGTGTTCTGTGTAGTGTACAAGTAGTGTACAATGCATAGGTGTTTTGCCTCTTCAGTAGCTGACTGCCGTGGTGTGGGTGGCTTCTGCCCCCGCTCTCGCTGACTGCGAGGCAAGTTTCCTCCCTGGCTCCGAGATAGAGGACGTCTGTTGGCTTCCCCCAGAGGGTACTGGTCCCTTGGGCCGCTGAGAGGCCAGATGCCGGATCACCATCATGGTGGTCCTAATCCAAGGGCAGTGCCACATGTTGCAGGCTGCTGAACACCAGTTGTAGTTTTTGCAGCCCAGTGAATCGCTGGTACTGGAGCAGTAGAGGATGGCACTGTGTCATCGTCGGAGTCCGACCTAGTGCTAAACACCAGTGCATGGGAAGCGCATCGGCGAACAGTGAGGGGATGTGAAGCCTCCGTGCTTCGGTGCAAAGCTTCTCGCAAGACGGGACGGATTGGGAGCTCATAGGAGCTTCACCACGATCACAAACCCAGTCGTGGTCCTCTTGCAGTTAAACAAGGCGAGTCCGCGCGATAGCGGGACTCTAGCCTGTGCCCTGGGTAGGGACCGTGTTACCCTTGATGGGGCCTCTGTAACCTAAGGAGGTGAGCAGTTCTGGGTGCTCAGCTGGAGTGGGTAATCTTGAGGTCGTCTCACCCACGTTCGTCTTAGTCGAACGTGGTGGTCATGGTGCAAGAAATCAATGTATTCTTCAGCATGCACACAACTGTAAACTATTGCTGATCGCGCTAACACGTAATCTACATTATGTACAGTGAATACAATTTAGCGGTATCACAGGGGAAACTCATCTGAATCGGGTTCAGATGAGTCTTCAACATCCGAGTTTGCATGAAACCGATCACAATCAGGTGGGCCAGGACTTGCCATTGTGGTGTGTTGGGCAAGGCTATGGGCTAGATCATTCACCATACAATGCGCTGGGGTTTGTGATGGAAATTGCTAACACAACAAGATTATCATTTGCTGATCAATAGATGAGACCGTATTACAATCTGATGAGTCCGCCCTGCTACGCGCGCTGGCCTGACAGATATTGAGAAAATCAAATCAAAATACATAGACAGTAAAGGTGCTGACCTGTATTACCAGTGGTGGCAGAAGTACTGTCTGCAACTGGTTGGGTTGCTGTGTGCGGCTGAGCGGAAATCTGAGAGAGAAATACAATGCATACATGACAGGCCCGCGAATCCGCGGTCTGGCTCGCCAGAGCTGGCACTCTGAGCTGTTGTGAGGGCAGGAGAAGCTGGGGGACCACTACGGCCACCACGTTGAGTGCGACCAGTGATCCGAGATGGATCCTCGCTGGCGGGGAGAGGTTCTGCTTGTTGCTCCGGATTTCTGCGTGTTCGAGGAGGCATTTGGGCCCTGGGGGTTGAAGTCGAACACTCGCTCGTAGGCCAGACTATAAGGGAACCACCTAAGATAAAAATATAATTATTCAACAAATTGGTTGCATTGCCGTAGATGGTATCCAGCCAATCACAGGGTCTAATAAATTTAGTGGCCAACAAGATAGTAGATTGCTCAGCATTAGTGTGTTTATAGATTGGAAATGAACCTGAACTCCAGTATGCAACTGATCCAAATCACTCACAAATTTAGTGAACGAGAAGATACACATAGTTTCTGCCATGAGATGTGCTTGTAGATCGGAAATGAACCTGAACTCTAGTATGCAACCAATCCAAATCACTCACAACTTTAGCGAACAAGAAGATACACACAGTTTCTGTCATGAGATGCGCTTGTAGATCGGAAATGAACCTGAATTTTAGTCTCAACCAATCCCAATCAATTACAAATTTAGTGAACAAGAAGATACACACAGTTTCCGTCAAGAGATGTGCTTGTAGATTGGAAGTGAATGTGGATTTTTATTCTCGACCAATCCCAATCAATCACAAATTTAGTGAACAAGAAGATATGTACAGTGTCTGTCACAAGATGTGGTTGTAGATTCGAAATGAGGTTTGAACATTGGTAAGTTCAACAATCTACGAGGTTTGGGACCTGAGAATCTTGGTTCTTTCCACAGACTCCATTAAACCAGCCCTTCTTTTACCCACAAAGTTCGGCAATGGAACACGGCACAATAAGGAACATCACTACCCATGATTCTTGTGACCTTCATGTGAAATCTGAATAGTTGAACAGTCAATGCAGCTGGATGTGAAGTTTGCACCAACTGTGGAAATGAAGTGCAATAGAAGTTCACATCAGATGCGAGCAGGAAGCGTGGCAAGTGGCCTTTTACGTTGCTTTTACGGGAACATCTCGGCCATAGCCGCACAGTGGCTGTGACGAAGCTAAATAATGACGTCAAAATGAGGCAGGTAACATTTGGTAAGTGGTTCAAGGTATTGCATACCACCTAATTTACCTATATATCCTCGAAATCCACATGGATACACCCTCAAATGCTTCAGTTTCTTGTGCGGCTGTGCACAATGCCAAAAAGCTGCATGCGGCTCATGCGGCTTTTGCACAACCTCTCTATTAGCTTTTACTCACCCCTGGGAGTTCCTGTAGTTTTCAGAGGCTCTATCACTGCATAGGGCTTGTCTAGGTAGTCTAGATTGTGATGAAATTGGTCAGGTAGCTGCTTTGAGTTGTTTGAACTGTGGAAACTGGCCGGGGTTGTGTTGAACCAAAACAAAGCCAAATATAGACTTTTAACCACCCCCAGGAGTTCCTGTGATTTTTAGAGGCTCTATCGCTGCACAGGGGTCGTCTAGGTAGTCTATATCATGATGAAATTGGTTAGGTAGCTGCTATGAATTGTTTGAACTGTGGAAACTGGCCAGGCTTATGTTGAACTAATACAAAGCCAAATATGAACTTTTACCCACCCCCCAGGAGTTCCTGTGATTTCCAGAGGCCCTACCACTGCACAGGGGTCGTATAGGTAGTCTAGATTGTGATGAAATTGGTTAGGTAGCTGCTATGAGTTTTAACTGTGGAAACTGGCCAGGGTTGTGTTGAACCAATACAACACCAAATATGGACTTTTACTCACCCCCAGGAGTTCCTGTGATTCTCAGAGGCTCTATCGCTGCACAGGGGTCATTTAGGTAGTCTAGATGATCATGAAATCAGTTGGTTAGCTGCGAAGGATTCCCTGGACCATAGGCACTGGCTGGGGTTGGGCTCTGACAATCATGATCGAACTCGACTGAAACAACCAATGTCTGTGGCAAAATCTGGGACATAGAAAGAAGGAAGCAGTGAACGAAACAGATCTCGGTGTCTGGCATCTCAGTGACGAGGAAATAATCGGTAATTATCCCTGATTCAATTTGAGAAGCGGTATTAAACATTTTTTCATAGCCAAAAGTCGTAAGGATTGGAAATCCCCCATCTACAACCATTATACCGTTTCCCTCGAGCGCAATTTAGACGGTGATGGAAATCGCCACCATCTTACATTCATCTTTACCTGCCGTGTTGATCCAAAAAATCACAACCCCCAGTGACGGGATCGAATGAAGATGAGCGAGGGGACAGCCAATCTCAAGAGAACCAGTCAGCAGTGCAACAACCGGTGTGGTGTCGTCGACACCGATGGTGACACCAGCAAGAATGCTCAACAGGATCTTTTCCGCTCAGTTTCCCGCTATACCCCTGCACATCATCGAGCTCTAATCACCCTTCGCTGTGCCGTGTCCCACCGGCCGTTCAACATGGTTAGGGACAATTTCTATTTGGAAGAAGTAGAGCTTTTACAACCAGGAACTATTGTTCGGTCTCCGGAATCGGTCTCGAAAGATGTTCAGACGTTGTATCAGGAGGGTTCAAAGCGGGTAAAGGAGTACTTCAAGGTGTGATCAATTTTTAATTACCCTCACTATTGCTTATTCTGTGGTTTAGGACTTTCAGGGCGCCATCCATGCTGTCATTGATGGCTGGACTGCTCCCTTCGTTGCAGCATATCTTGGGATTATGATTGTCTGGTTTAGCGCGGGGAAGATCCACCGCGCCACTCTCAAGTTTATACGGTATTTTGTTTCCTGTTTCGAGTATGCCTTACATAGCTTGCTGACTTTTGAACAGGTTAACAGAACGACACACTGGCAGATATCTTGCCGAACAAACAGCTCAATGTTTCAAGCACTTTGGACTGGACCATCTCGTGAGTCTAAAATCTGCGTGATTGGATGATGCTGATCTTATGCGAAAGCTGCATACACTGTGCATAGACAACGCAAGCAACTGCGACTCGACATCTGAGGTCCTCAGCGAACCGGCGCAAAATCCAGCTTACTGTGGAGCTTTGTCTCGCACGAGATGTTTCCTGCATACAGTTAATCTGATTGCCAAGGCGTGTATACCCAATTCATCACAACTCCTGTAGTATATTAATTTTTTCTAGGCCTTCATTTCTTTCTTCTTCAAGGAACCCAAGAAAAAGGCACAGGTGAAATTGACTACAGGAAAGCGCAAGCGGGCAGCGGCTCAGCCGGCAGTAGCGGCAGAGCCAGTTATTCAGCCACAGGAGGAAGGAGAGATCCGATAGTTCGGGATGTAGAAGTTGACGAAGCTGGTATTATGGACGAGAGAAAGGCAGAGTTTGACTCTGCAACCATCCGGTTGGTGAGGGCGAAGACCATTGCGGATGCTGAGGCCAGGTTTATCCTGATGACCGCGCAAGATGCTGAGGACGCCTTGATGATTTTTCCGAATGTAAGTATACATTGTCCAATATCTCTGAGTGTAACTAATTTCAATTCAGGTCGCCGGCTTGGCCCACCGAGTCCATGACTCAGCTACACTTCAGGAAAAGTTTGAAAAGCTTGTTATTGCGAATTCGGTGTCTGGACAGAAGGTAGTGTTGGATCAACAAGTCCCTACCCAATGGAGCTCAGATTTTGCGTGCCTCGCTGCTCATGTCATGTTTGAAACTCCTGTTAAACAACCCACATCTGATGGTCTTTCTGAGTATGCGCTGTCTGACAAACAGTGGAAACTTGCAAAACAACTTTGCGAAGTGCTCGAGGTATATTGAAATTCGCATGTACATTAATTTAATTGACACTGCATTGCCAGATATTTGAGGAGATTACCAGGCTCTTCTCGTGTGCGGAAGTGCCTCTGGTCTACGAAGTGATCCCAATGCTCGAGGCACTGGAAGACCAACTGATAAATGTCCGGAATGATGCAACCTTGCCTAATGTCATACGTGTTGCGGCAATTGCGGCACTCGAAGTCGTTGGCAAATATTATGCTTTGACTGATGAATGCGAGGTGCATCGTATAGCCATAAATATGTCGCGCTACTGTCTTTGGAGTTCTACTGACTATCTTTCTGTTAGTAATGTGCCCGGACAAGAAGATGGAATGGTTCCACAAAAATCCCGGTTGGCGTCCCAGTGATCGTGACGAGGCAGACCGTATTGTCCACCGTCAATGGGCTGAAACCTACGCTACCAGAGGGGAACCGACAACTACCTCAGCTCCGTCTCAGCCTGCAGTGGCTCCGAAGGTATTTAATGGGTTCTACTCTATTATGCTATTTTTTTTTGTTCAATCATTTATGCAGGCTCGAAAATGGGTGAGCGCATCACAGGTTATCGCTTCATCTACACATCCAGCTGATTCAATTGAAGTGTACCTTGCTGCACCTCTTATGGCAGAAAGTGATCTGACTGATGCCGACGGAGGGTACCGAGCAGGGTTACTTCGCCACTGGGAGAACACACTAGCAACACGCCCTTGTCTGGCGTGGATGGCATTGGATTATTTGTCGGCCCCTGGTGCATATTAAATTTAGCCCCTCGGTGTTTGCTCACTATCAGTTTTAGCTTCTTCTGTTGACGCCGAGCGCGCATTTTCTGGTGGCCGCTTACAGGTCAACCACCTCCAGCATCAGACCAGTTCACAGACCTTCAAGGCACGCGTCGCACTCGGGTCCTGGATCCAGACTCCTTTGATGCCTGGATCCAGTGCCGTGGCCGGGATTATGGAACAGGCATTGAAACCAAAACTGAAAGGAAAAGGGAAGCAAAGGGCAGCGGATGTTATTGTGGACGATGAGATGGTGGTTGACTCCAATGATTAAGACCATGTAAATTTCAGTTATATGCCATGGTGTACACTGCACAGTTTTTTACTCTAAAATATTGCTTGACCTGTGTACACCCATGGGTACCTGCGGGTCCACCTGCGGGTTTTACCTGTACCCATGAAATGAGCACCCACATGGGTGTGGTTATGGCTTTGAAATCTTATTTACCTGTGGGTTTTTACCCGGGTCGACCCATGCCAGACCCTATATTAGAGTCTTAGCTGGTGCTAGTCGGATCTCTTCACCTATCACTGCCTCCAGCTCTTATCTAGAGATTAGATTGTATTACCTAGGCCTGCACTGAGTGTGCTAGCTCAAGGCACTGTCTTCTAGCTATACATCCATCGTTGATTTCTATCTGCTAGACTTCTGCTAGTTCCATAGCAAGTCATCTCTGGACTACTAGCACCTCCTAGGTCATGTCTCATTAAATGTTTAGGCAAGTCATTTAATCCCTGGGGTTTGTACACTCCACTAGCTGCTAGCGCATCACACTAGTGCAGTCTAATGCTACAGTCAGCAGTTAGGGCTCCCTCTGACTCTGCTTTATGTCACCTAACAAGTGGTCTGTGTGCTAGCTAGCTAGTAACAACAGAAGTGCTAGCTGCTTCCTGTTGTATAAATACTGGTCATAGGAATCGCAAAAATAGCACTAGATGCTGTTACGCTGTTTCAATGTCTTGCATGCATGCCTTTGCTATGTTGCATCAAATTTTGGGGATGTTGCCCTTGACAGCATCATATCTTGATTTGGCATTAGAAAAATATGAGATCCATATTCACCTGGCATTGAGGTCTGCCTTCTCCTCTGCCATCAAGGCTTTGTATTCCTCCTTGTACTTGTTGTGGAGGTCTTGCACCTTCAGTCCCACTTAATCTTCTGGAACCAATTCAGCCCGAGTTCAAGGAAGATGATAACAAAGACTTCTACTTCATAGTGCTGGGCTGCCTTCTCAGCCTTGAAGGCATTGTATGGATTTGTTTTCTCTTGGTGGTTAACTGTGTGGGTGCCACCCTGAAAGAAAATGTTGAGGAAATACTGGGGCTGCTTGTCATACTTAGTCCCAAGCTTGACAGCCTTGGCATTGGTGCAGGAAAACCATTCAGCTGTAAAGAGCAACTAAAAATCTGTCATTGAACCAGAAGAGAGTGTGTCTTACCAATATCTGTATCAATCCTGTGCTGGAGCTCCTCTCTTTCATCGTGTTTTTCTTTTGTTCGGCCATGAGTGGTGCATGTAGTGGAGTGGGCCGGCAAGCACATGGCATGCTGACGGCTTGGAGAGTTTTCATAGTGGTCAGCATTAAAATTTGTTGCAAGAGAAAGAATTGCATACCTTTTGGTTTTTTTCAGGATCATACTGTCACTTGGATGCCTTTCTGTTCCAGATTCATTCTACTGCTTACTTTTTTCAGCCTCAATGATTTGGAGCTCTTGCCCATTGGGGTTTTTTAGCTGCAGAAAGCGATATAACATGTGAAATGGGCTGCCTCCTCAGAGGTACATATCAGATTCACAGTCATTAGAGATCATAAAAGTAAAGAGATACATATTTTTTGAGATGAAAATGTCTAGTGCCTACCATGCAGTCCTCGTCCATCACAGTGCCCAACACATTAATCCAATCCGTGGGGATTCCACTCAACTTTGCAAGCTCATCCTTCCAGTACACTGAGAGAATGAGGTGGATGATAAGGGATGACTGCATCCCAAAGCAATGTCAGTACATGTTCTTGTAAAAGCTCATTGGTTGCCTCGGAGACAGATAGGACAGATGAGTGGTGGGTACTGGCGAGAGGAGCCATGGGGAGGGTGGGTGGCTGGTGCACCCAGCCTATGCCTCGGGGGGTGGTGAAGAGGGTGACTGCGCACCGGGTGGGCACACATAGGGAGGCCTTCTTGATAGGCTCTTTGGGGGCAGGTGGGAGGTGGCACAGGGTGTGCTGGACGTCAGTGAGGAAGATGTAGTCAGATGGGAACCAGAAGAGCGTGAGCCAACTCAGACTGAGCCCATAGTCGCCAGCAAAAGTGCCAGTGGTCGAGAGGAGGACATAGGCAGTAAGAGCAAACACGGGCAAGAAAATGATGGGATGTCCGGAGAAAAGCTTGACAATCAGAGCAAAGAGGATGAGTAAGACGTACAGGCTAGATTGTTGAAGGTGTATGGGGTGGGCATTGTCCTTGAGCAGATACACCTGGATAGGAGACAGCAGAAAACAAGGGGCAAAGATGAAACCTCCCCATAAAATAAATGGTGCAATAGAAATAAAATCACGGGATATTTGTGTTGGCTGATGTGAATGGGGACAATCACCCAACTTTCAACCAAAAGGTACTGGTCAGTATTTGTGGAATCCTCTGGCATCGAGCTCGTTGCAAGTACACTATGTATCTGCTGCTCTGTTTTGCAGTACAAAACAGTGATTGGGGCTGTGACCCAGCCACCTGTGGCACAGCCCCAGCCACTATTTTGTACCACAAAATGGAGGGGCAGATATATAAGGGAAAATTTGGGTAGAGGTTTTCAGGGTTAATCACTGATCTCCCTTCTGGCCAGAGCCGGCTCTCGCATTTCCATTCCAGTTTGGACAAAGAAAACCATTCATTCAATCTGGAGCTCAAGGATGTTGACGGCACTGTGGAAATAGGCGGAAGTGATCCAGATGACACGGATTCTAGTGAAATGGAATTGGTGCGGGCACATTGTCGGCTGGCGGAAGGGATCATCGACCTCACTGACCTTTAAATACCTTTAATGTTTTATCCACGGAGTACTATTACACGAAAACTTGGAATGTATTTTGTTTTCCATGGATGGCGGTAGTTGGATGGCCCACTTCATGGACAGTGTCACGGATTTTACAGACTTATGTTCACTATGCAGTTCGCGGTTCGCCTTGAGCTGCATACTGTAGTCAAATTTACTCAAAATTCCAATATAATTGGAACATATTTAAAGTTGAACACGAAAGAACTCAATGAAAAAATCTCAATCATCCCTGCTGCAGCTATGTGAGTACTGTACCGGCGTGTATGGAGATAACACCGGATGAAGTGTTACGCCGAAAATAGTGTAGGAGTTGACAACGCCGATGGCATTATGTGTTACGGTTGCCAATTTAGGCAACCATCAAGTGGAGGCGAAATTTTGAGAGGATGGGGCATTGCACGGATGTCGTGATGAGAAGAACCTATGGGCATATAACGATAACGGAGTTCTCCGGAGTGCGGGGAATTTAGCAGAAATCTTGGACGAGTAGTACAACGTAGTGCAGCAAATTTAAGATTTTTTCTTGCCAATTTAGCGCTCGAAAAAATGGTTTTTAAATACAGGGTACAAGGTAGCAAAAAGCCTTCTGTTATGCGTTACGTTGCTAGATTTATGCAACAATTCAAGTGCTGCGTTATGTGTTACGTTGCTACCATACACGCCGGTACAGTAGAGCACCTGATAGTCCACTACTAGTGCGCAGCTGTTGCCGTCGCAATAAATGCGTCCCACACCGCCAACGTCACACTGGGCACCACCACAGACGTGATATCCCCTCCAGCTTCGCTAGCCCAGTAGTGGATCGCCGGGTTCCCGGGCATGACATCATTTGCCAGCTTAGGATCCTCGCCGCCTATGACTGAGCCGTCGCTCTTCACGAGGCCGGTGGTATTGGAACCCAGCACAAAGTCGCGCACAAATGAAAATGCCTGCGTTGACCTTTAGTAATTTTGAAACGAAGTATAGATGGTGGAATGACGCACCACACCCGGGACTGATTCAGGAACTTGGTGTGAAGCATTTTTGAAAAGGGCATAGGTGAGCCCTCGCTCCTGGTGTACGATCCCTGCGAAGTTTCCGTTATCGTCGTAGAACGGTGTCGACGGCTTGCGTGTGAATCCCTGGACGCCGCCGAACGTCATGTTCTAGTAGTAATGCACGTTGAATTCGATCTGGCGATTTTTCCATCCGTTGACATACCTGGATAACGACTAATTCGGCGATTCAAAATGTCCGATAATAGTATGCACGAGATAGAGACTTACCCTCTGTCCCGCGATGAGCAACCAGGGAATCATCATTTCCCGAATAAAAGACGATCCCGACACCTTGTGCACTTGCGTTTACGGCGAGCTCGGAAAGGAAAACCATTGGTCTTGTCTCTTGAGTACCGGACCTCAGAATGCAATGGTTCACTTACTCGGGACCTATACTCGGGGATTGAGATTATGGCCGGATCCACTGGCAATAAATTTGAACGTACTTGGATCACCCCACTGTGACTTGGTCGATTCTCCGGTTGTATCTAAAGTTTTTTGGTTTTAGGAATTCGATATGCAAGGTAATGTAAACTTTATACTAAATGGATAGCTGAAGAATGCTGTCCAGTTCTTGGAAGTCGGGGCATGTAGCGCTGCTCTGATCTTTTCATCTAGAATTAACGCAAGTCAATCCTATGGCAACGGTGGGAAACCTACCCTATACTTACCGTTCAAGAAAATCGTCGGATCGACCGGAATCTCAGGGTTTAGCGCATCGGGAACATTGTATACGTCGATCGCCGCGAGTCCCCCAACCTTCGCCCAGGGGATAGAGTAGTTGGCCGCATATTCCCACAGCTCGTCGAACAGAAAACATCCATAATACGGATCTAGCGTCCCGTTTGGCCTGCCAGCAATGCTGCGCTTCCATTCTTGGCGTTGCTCCTCCCGCCGCGAGACGTCTCGTTGATTCAGCAGCGACGGCTGAGACTTACCCACCGCCATCAATGCCCGCTGGAGCAACGCCCGACGCGCTTTGATCGACCTCCGACGGGGAAGGGCAACGACAAGCTCAGGCTCGAAATCGTGGTCAACGAACGGGTCCACCAACGTGGGAAAATGCCCGTGTTGTGGGTACGTCAGGTTCAGATCATACCCACACAGATGCTCTCTGAAGGTGCCGGGATTAACACTACGTCGTATTATTCGATGCACCCGACGCACTGTGTTTTGAAGTACTCGAAGACTTCAGGATCATAATTGATCAGTTGAGGATATGTTTCGATTGTGATGATCTGTATGTAAGTGCGTGAGGACCTGCGGAGCGCCTCGTGGTTCATATTCTCACCGTTGATAACTCCTCAAAGACAGAAAGAGCTCCCATGGTTCCGTCACCGATGGCAATCTTCTTGAGGGTAAAAGGGGGATGCGGAGTTGAGAATATTGCCTTGGTGATGTATGGCTGAAGTGCGGTGTGTCAACTATGAGAGGCAAGAAGAGAGAGATCTTCGCACAATGTATGTTCCTTGACCAGTAAATTAGTGTTGTACAACAATGAATTGTATTTTTTCTCCTTACCTGCGTAAGATTCACCCATGAGATACAACGGTCGCCTGGCCAGGCTGGGAAATATCTTGACAATGTTGGAAAGAAAGCCGACCTTCGTGTAGGTTGGTTAATGAATTAGGCAGGGCATGTGAAACAAATGGATCTTACGAAGTCTTGACCCATTTGATCCTCATTCGGGACTAGCAAGTACAATGTAAATTAGATTAAATGTTAATTTCTGAGGGTGAGAATGGACTACATACCGTAGCCGGTCGTGTCTGATGTCGAATATCCCGTCCCAACTAAACAGTCGAATCGTGGGAGATCATTCATACAGTGGTCTTAAATACACGCACCAGGCTGATCCACCCAAAACGTATCCGCAAGTTGGTGCCAGCTGTAATCATTGTGGACAATCGCATAGTCTCCCGTGATACGAAGGGGGCCGTTCTAGAAGACAAATGTCAAACACCACCAGATGCTAAAAGAAAATAGACCTCAGCCATGAGTCCCAACATGCTGGAGGCGCCAGGTCCACCTGAAGCCCCGTCAAAATCACTAGCCTATGTTTGGATTTAAGCTCACCATTGAGCCAGATGATCCAGGGATCAGTATTCGAGGAAGTACTAGTCAACGACCCCTTCGCTTTTTCAAATGCCCAGAAGAAAAGGGTTGCGTTCTGATGGTCAGGACGGTTCACGCCGACATTTCCCGCAAAGCTTGGAGGTGTTGTTCTAGTGAGATTGGGAAGTAAACCCTTGACTTCGAAGTCTGCCATCTCCTTGAGAAAAAACCACATAGAAATGATTAAAATATACAATGTTGCCAGTCAGGGCCAAAAGGTGTTCTCGGGATCCCTGGATAAGCATGAGGGAACGTATTGGGTCCCGACTGAGCAAAACAGCTGAGAACCAGTAGAGAGGCGTATGCAAAAGCGACCGCAATCATCCTGGAAGGATGTCCAGTCTGAGTATGAGGAACAGGTATTTAAGCGAATTTCTAACATCCGAAACTGACCTAGCACCCGGAGCTCGGGATTTTCGGACAGGTACGGGCACCTCACACTCTCCGGACCCAATCATTTTTAGGGTTCCGCAGTGAATGGCGTCCAAGGCTTACCCGGGTCTCCATTCTCGATGCTGATACCGCACAGCAACAATGATAATAGTGTGCCGGAAGTTCGCGCGGAGGTCAACTACAGTCGGAGATGTGCCTGCATTTATTTAGAATATAGTTCGCTGTTCGCACCTTGTGCCGGGCACAGCGGGCTTCTACACAGCGAAGCCAGTGCCCAAGCCCAACCATCTGGCATCTGGCCTTTTACATGAAGGTCGATACTTATTCACAGAATAATCCTTTGAACATGAACTCGGAATAGGCAAGCTCCCCCCGCGTAGGCCAGGCACCGGCATACAAACGCATATTACTAGAGGCCGGAGTCCGTACTATTGTAACGCGGAATGCTGGCTAAAGCGCTTGTTACTGCCCGGTCAACGGATAAAGCCGCGGATACTACGTATAAATTAACGGTTTTCCAACCGTCATTCAAGAAGTAGAATTGAAGTCAACTAAAAGGCAATCGCCTCAACCAATTAGAAACAACACACATTGCCGGCAGCCTGACCGGAGGTTGTCCGAAAAGTACTCATGAGTTTCCGGCCCAACACGGGGACCCGAGTCAACAGCTCTGGTAGTTTTGTTGTGGAGTTATCGGAATTCCGAGTCCATACCACCCTGGGATAGGGTACTCTCTGGATTTCGGAGTTCATTTGGGACCGGGATCAGGACCGGCGGCAATATCCGCCGGTCCTGATGGCCGACCAACATCAAAACCAACATGGCGCACATATATCTCTCTGCTCTTCCATGTCTCCGACCAACCTCCAAAGTTGCCAACGCATTTTGGCCGAAGTTCAATCGTGTTCCACTGCTACATCTTGCTGGAATTCAACGGCGTCGCAACTCTCATATTGCAAGGGCATGATGATGCAATCAGTTGCATTGCCACCCCG
This sequence comes from Mycena albidolilacea, assembly GCA_029282495.1. NCBI lineage: Eukaryota > Fungi > Basidiomycota > Agaricomycetes > Agaricales > Mycenaceae > Mycena > Mycena albidolilacea. Next base: position 290,494 of record JARIHO010000056.1, on the reverse strand, counting down.
CCCGACGGAGCGCGCATCGGGCTCGCATGACGAAACAGTCCGTTTGTGGGATGCGACTACGGATCATGGACTCCATCCAGGCCACATAAGGTGTCATAAGCTGGGTCTCATCAGTCGCGTTCTCGCCCGACGGAACACCCATCATGTCGGGCTCGCATGACAGCTTGACAATCCGTGTGTGGGATGCGAGGACAGGCAGAGCTGTCATGCAGCCCATCCAGGGCCACACAGACTGGGTCCTTTCTGTCGCATTCTCGCCCGACGGATCACCCATCACGTCGGGCTCACGCGACGACACGATCCGTGTATGGGATGCGAGGACGGGCAAGGCCATCATGGAGCCCATACAGGGCCACACTGACCAGGTCTTGTCTGTCGCATTCTCGCCCATACAGTCAGGGGGGTTTCGGTGTCAACAAAGGTGACATGCGGGTGGGGTCCCATGGCGACACAAGGAATCTGCGGGTGAGGTTCGACGCCAACAAAGGTGATTTGCAGGTGGGGTTCGACGTTGACAAAGACACCACACATAAAGCGCGCCGGGGTCTTGGTTACGGGGCATGGGATGGGTGTGTGTCGCGCTGCTGTGCGCGGCCTGTAGTGCGTGGGATGGGCACATGGTGTGCCATTGCATGACACCTGCTGTGCATGGGGCGGGGCACTGTGTAACACCCGCCATGTGAGTGCGCGAGTGCAAGCATGGCACTCACCTGTCACATGAGTGCGATTCTGCTGCAACTACTGTACGTACTTGTAGGGAGGCGACGGTCACGGTCACGACCAGTCCTGTCTCCAAAAAATCGGTGTCATCAGGAAGATCCCCCGCAGATATTTTCGACAATTTTCTGCCAAATTTCGTGAAAATATCTTCAGTTGCAAAGATAGGTAAAAATGTGTGAAAATATGTTTCCGCTGGAAGAAATTATGAAATTTCGTGAAAAGTTGCAGAAAGTTGCAGCGGGTTTCATCGCCTTTTCATTAGAATTACTATAGGTTTTACTTTTACTCAACAAGTGCAGAGAATAACCAAAATCACATTCAAAACTACATAATTTACAGCGTACAACAACTTCTATACAGCACAGACCACTACAATACTCCGCACACGGGAACTGGAGTTACGACACTCAATGCCGGCAGCGGCGGTGCACTAGGTATACGGCGGAACCGCCGCGCTGCAGTTCGGCGCCACAGAGCTGCAGCTAGGCTCGAAAAGGGACTGCACTCCAGTGAAGGCACCTGTCGATGACCATTAGTCTGCGGAGAAGGCACAACGCACCACAGATGTTGATGTACTATAAGTGAATGGAATCAGATGACGAAACTGTATCACTGGAGACACGCACCAGTAAGGTTGCACGAAGCGGCAGGGTACCATGTGCCGTCCTACCCCACGTTGTTAGGTCGGGGGTGTCGGTACCGCCGAACCACCGATGTTGATCGGAACCGAGGCACGGGGGAAGTACCACATGGCCGCGACATGGTGTACACGCCGCGACCTTGCGTCGCAAACCCGCTGCCGAACGAGTTGTCACACAGCCGATGGTGTTTTGGCCTCGTGCAGACATTAGTTGATGCATCGATTACGGGATAGGGACGTACCGGTGGCAGGGGTGACGGTGCAGTTGGAGATGGAACCCGAGGCGATGGAGATGGTCCCAGTCTGGTTCGAGGCAATGGAGGTGGACTGGACAGAGTTGTCGTCGCAGAGGGAGGTAAGAATCTGGTACTTGTAGCGAGAAACCTTGAAGCTATGGGGCTTGCGGCGAAGGGGCTTGAGGCTTGGAGGGAAAGGGGTTGCGGACAATGCAGCTGAGGACTTGAGTTCGGGGGCTAGAGGCTTGAAATGTAACGTTTGAGGTACAAAAGGTTAATGTGCTCGGGCTAGAGGGCAGACCCGAGCCTTGAATACCACCGCCGACGTTGCTGGATCTTGTGTTACGTTAATTGCAAGGCTTTGATCGCTGGGTTTCGCGAGGTGGGATCCAAGAATGTTGGAGTGCATGATGAGAAAAGACTGGCGGCGCCATGAGGACGACGAGGGGGCAGATTGTGTTGGGGGAAAAGACAAAGGTGGGGGAAAGAGACAGAGATGTGCGACGTGGCAACGAACCATCCATCAATCACGTCGTTGATGGGCAGAGTTTGATGCGACGTAACGCGCCTGAAGATTTAGGGCAGGGCTCGGCAGGGTGTTAATATGAGCATCCACCGTGTACAGAGTGAGTACCTCTGTCCACCGGCGGTGTGGTATCCCGATTTTGTTTATGTTTTTGCATTGAGTAACCGCTGCAGCGGGGTGATTTGGACGGCTTGGTCACACAGGCCTCTGTCTGAAACTTGGCTCTGTATCTCTGGATGGATATAACATTTTCAGAGCATGTTAAGGAACTTGGGGCAAAATAATCAAGAAATATAAGCCACCCACCAAAATATGGAACATTGTTCCTACTTTGCACAGAATCTTCCGAAAAGTTGTCGAAAATATCAGAAGTTGCCAAAATTTTCTGACCACAAGATATTTTTCCAAAAAGTTGCAAAAAATACTCTGGGAGGTTTTCCCTGATGGTGACAGCTGCAAAATAGGTGAAAAATTTCCAAATTTTTCTCCGGTGGTTGTCAAAATTGGTGACGGCCACAGTCACCCCGACGCTCATCGCTTCGCCGGCGTCAATTGGGCCCTGTCACGGTCGACGCCCCGTCGCCTCCCTACAAGCATGTACACTATGCTGTTCCATCACATCTCCCTGCCCAGACGGCATCTGCGGCCGAGTTGCTGCTTGCCAGACTAAATCACTAGCTTAGGTCGATATTTATTGGTAAATATCTCGAAACCATATCTTACATTAGTGCTAACTAACTACATTCTAAGTAATCTGTAGTTACCAAAAAGCCTGAATGTAACAAAGCCCTTTGCTGAATGTCACACCCACCTGTGAACCACATGTGTTTGACGCATTTGGGGTTCACATGTGTTTGACTTTGCCCCCGGTGTCAGCAAAGTATGAAAGGACTGCTGAGAGATGAACTCTCAGGAGCCCAGTCAGAGGTGAAAGAAACACTGTATTCAAAACTACTGAAAGATGCACTGAAACAACTTGTTTTGAACTTCAAATGGGCTGTATCCAAATATATTTGAATACACTAGCTGTGTATTGTATTATATCCATATCATATTTGTATTCATACTCCAACACATTCATATTCAGATGGAACCTCCAGGGCCATATCATATCTGTATTCATTTGAATATATTCAAATTTTAATTTTTCGTATCATATTTATGGCCAGCACATGTCGCAAAAATTGCTTTTGTCCCGTCGCGTCGCCGACGTCTGGGCGGGTCACGGTCACGACCAGTCCCATCGCCAAAAAACCGGTGTGACAGCTGCAAAATAGGTGAAAATTTTCCAAAATTCTCTCCGGTGGTTGCCAAAATTAGCGACGGTCACGGTCACCCCGACGCTCGTCGCGTCGCCGGCGTCAATTAGGTCCTGTCACGGGCGACGGCCCGTCGCCTCCCTACAAGGACGTACAGTATATGCTCCAGCTCGGGTGTCGAACCAACCCGACTACCGACACCTCGTGTCCGTCTCTACAGCACGTGTTGGTGTACGTACAGTGATCCACTAAGCTTTTCTTCTCCTGAGATTTTGTCGGGTGTTGTTGAGGACGCTGGAGGAATCCGAAATTACTTACTCCGAGTCGAACTTTGAACCATGCCACGATGCGAGGAACCGTGCCAAAATGATGGGTCGATCTTGAGTGGGTAAATTTACAAGTAGGACAGACGGACTCATGCTCTTGGCGTCATTATGCCCAATGATTGGCTATTGGCTGCGACAAAATTCTCCCGCAAGCGGCACTGGGTGGTCGAAGAGAAAAGCAAAAAGATCATCATCTCGCCTCATGTCCAGCTCGGGTGTCGAACCCGATTCTCCACAGTGCATACACTCTGCAGTACGATCCAGTATAGTGGATCCACTGGGCCTTTATTTCTCAAAGTGGTTGATGGATATTGTTGAGAACACTAGCGGCGCAATTAGCGACGCAACGCGACTTTGAAGTCTTCCATGCGACGAACCGTGCGAAAGTGAGAACGACCCACATGACCTGGGCCGTTCCGAGGCTTCTCCTTTCGGTCATACTTGTGCCTCCTGCTCTCACTGCAAAGTCTCGACGCCGATCGGCTGTCAATTTTGAACGGGTTTACAAGTTTCCAGCCTATTGTTCCCGAGATGTGAGCGGGTGTGGATTGCATGAAACTCTCCCCAGTATCGCAAGCGGCGCCGGGTGGCTGAAGAGAAAAGCAAAACGACCAATGTCAACTTTTATGTCATGTTTTTCTGTTCAACAGGAGAAAAACTGCCAGAAGTCCATCCACCCTTCCATCCCCGATGGAAAAAAATACACTACACTGCAAGTCAGGTCTACCGCCATTTTTTAAAATATAATCGCATGATTGAATTCAGTCAACGGACTAATGGCGGATTCCTCCAGTGCTAGGGTTTCCAACAACACCCGAAAAACTCTCAGGAGAATAAAAGCCCAGTGGATCCTACATTGATGTGCGATTGATACAGATCTTAATTAAGAGTCGGGTTCAAGCCCCGAGCTGGAGCATGTATAGGTCGGGATGCCAGGTTTTTTCTCTTTAGGTCTTCTTGCGGCCTCCAGGGGGTCAGATCGATTGGTTTTGGGAAAGAAAATAATACAAGTTCATTGGCCTGACAAAAGCGAAGAAAACGAACCCCGAAACTTGTAAATTGGTGAAGATTTCGTGGAGAAACCGGGGAGACAGAGGAGTAACAAGAAGGGTGGGACTGGGACTCGTCCAATCCCATTCTGATGGCAATGAGTCCCATTTTGTCAGCTTGTCAGTGGGACTCGAGAGATCACAGTGGGACTCGGAAGAAGTGGAACGCGCAGCCAACGCACAGCCAAATGATCATATGATTGACGGTTTGATTGATCTATCGGCAGTATCTCTTTATCAGAACGGTGCAATTCGCGGTACGGTTTATGCACTATCGTAAAACCCTACAAAGTTTGTTTAAACAATTTGCGTCTCAATGTAAAACTGTGTTTAAGCAATGCTTTATTCAATGGTGACCTTGACCAAGGAGAACATTAGGATAGGGGGTTTAAACCTTGGTAGTGAAAAAATAGGGTGTAATCGGTGTTTGGATCAAAATGTAAGGAAAGAGGGTTTAAACAATGTTCAAACACTGTTCAACAGGGCAAATGTAAAAGTTCCAGACACCGAAGGGAGTTGAACTTCAGACCTCCCGGTTTTTCCGCAAATGGAGGGGAGTGACATAACCATTACACCATGGAGCCTATGTATGGGATGGGCTGTTATAGCCTTATGGATGTCTGATTTGAATTTTTTTAAATGGCACTTTCAAATCTCAGCAAATATCATTATATTACTCCCAAACTATACACTAATTTTTTTTTAGTACCATGTAACCACAGTATATAAAAAGAGGGCATGGCAAAGTACTTCCATTACTTCAGTGCCTTTCTGTATGCAACCCCCGTAACATGGACAAGGAAATCCAACGACTTTGTGCCTGGGTTACTGACTACAGATGAAAGACAAACTGATGTCACTTTGCAATTTTGGATGTTTTGGATGCATTGAAGGGAATGAGCATGCGAGAGCCTTCTGAAGTGACCTTGAACTGCTTAAATATCACAGCTCCTCAAGGTGTGATGGACTTATACTTTGACTGAGTAACCTTACCTGCTTTTTGTGCTTTTCAATACATTTGTGCACCAATTTGCCAATGGTCCCGTAGATCAGTTGGATCTTCCTCCATTTCTTGTGGATTGTGTAAGCTTAAGCATATGCAAGTAGTGTGTGTTCAAATCCCACCTTGGGAATTCTTTTGCTTCATGTTTTCAACCTGGTTTGAACCAGGATCAAACACATGTTTACAGGGTTCTACGTTGAGATGTAGTTTGTTTAAACAAACTTTGTAGGGTTACTGCACTATCAGCGATATTGCACGCTTGTAGTTGCTTCCAGCCTCACCCAGCTTATCTCACCATGAGCGGAAAGTCAGGTTTCAAAGCTGCTCACTTCTTGAACTCTCGTTTGGCTCTCGTTTGACCGTACTATCCACGGCTACAATTCCTTTCCGCAACTTTTCCGTTTGTTTCCGACGACATCGGTGGCGTTGAGGCACTAGGTTGCTATTAAATCGCGAGTTGGATACCCGCCTATTGGTCTGGAATTTCTCGACCGAGGAGGACGGCTCTGACTCTAAGGTGAGCGACGCCCAAGCAGCCTTGGTTTCAAATTAAGAAACTCGCTAAGCGCTAGCCTAACTTAGGTTTATGGCGATGTCACGGAGCGCACTACCTATTCACATTTGGAGGGCTTTGTCTGCAATTCATGTGCAACTCCTGTTGGACCTCGTGAGCAATTCGAACAGCCTCGTCTGGGTGTAATAGCAAAGACCATTGTGCTCAGATTTTATCTGCACTTGCATCTCATGCACAGGAACAGTGCGAAAAATCTAATTGTATAAGAAGTCTACACTTCTGACGTCTCTGCACAGAATTCAAGCTCGACTGCCCTGCCCACCACTAGTGCTGGTGACGGTGGGACTAACACTGGAAGTTCGAGCTCCACTGCCCCGCTTACCACCAGTGCCGGTGATAGTGGGAGTAACACTTCTGATACCCCTACAGCGACGACTACGAGCAACTCCGCTGTCGCTACCCTTGCGCGCAACAACTGTTACATCAGCGACTGTATTCCGGCAATACGTGGACCAGCCCTTCGCCTGGATGTGCGTTATATTGTTTACTTGATTGCCTCGCGACATCAAGTGATTAATCCTGCAATGCGCGCAGTCAACACCGGGATCTCATTGAACTCTGTGGATACTGCTTTAATCCTTGTGTTCGGTGCGTTTTTATTCTGTGCTATACTTCGGTGTATAACTGTTTGATTCCAGGTGGTTCTTGGTCGGGTAAGTGACTTGTCATGTTTCAAACCCAAAGGTATCTCATATCTTTCTTTTTTTCTGCAGCTAATGGTGCACCAAACGGCATCAAGCCAAATGCCCCTTTTTATGACTACATCCCGTCCATCATCAAGCCTCGTATATTCGCTAACGTCATCTTTGAACACGCAGCCCTGTAGACGACCTCCTCATTCAAAATGGCACATCAGCATGGATAATTCCAGTGAGCCGTGCTTTTTTCCTTCTCAACTCATATTTTCAGTTCCTCTGCACGATTCCTGTGTTCTTCCCAACCTATTTCACCAGATAACCAAATTGCTGACTTGGATGCCAGACTGTTCCTGGCGCGGTCATCGACGTGCGTATCTCGCTCTCTTCTCTTCCTCAGTTGGCATATTTAAAGTGATATCCGCCGTGCAGAAAACTCTCTACGACCCTGGGAGCCACCCCTCCGACTTCAACGACCAAGCGGATTTGTTCGTGTCCAGTGTGATCCGAACACGACGGTATTTGCTGTATTCCGTATGCATACAACACAACCTTGTATATCTGAGCTAACCGAATCACAGTCGGATCGGAAGATCTCACCTTTAAAGCTTTGGTATGCCGTCTACTCCCAGCTAACAGCCTCACAGCTGAATATCTTCTCCTGGGATCGAATTTTAACACAGTCTCCCCAACCTGATCTCCAGCCTGAAAAGCAAACTCATCGATGGTGTCGTCAGTATTCAACTCAACTTCTCGTCCTTGTTCCTTCCGTTGACTTTCATATTCAGAACACCCAAAATTACCTATTCATCGGCACAACGGGTACAGGGAACTTTTCGGCTCCGCACTCCGCTCATGACGTTGGAGAGCGCGTGAAGGAGCCAAAAAAAAGGTTAGGCGGATGCTACAGCCTATAAGACGAAAAGCAGGATTACACACCAAAATGAAGTCGTCCCGCTTCCTCGTGCGCCTGAATCCCATCCACCTTACGGTTCAATGCCGTGGTGCAAACGCAGAGGGGCGGGCCTGGCGCAAGGGCACGGAGACGTGGGGATGCAGGCAGAAATGTGTGAAGGGTGGCGTGGCAAGGGTCGGCACGGTGATGGACAATCACACAAACCAGATGCACACCAATCCCACTCTCTGCCTGAATCCCACTGTGGAGGGCAAAATAATGAGATTTGCCATCAAAAATGGGACTGGGCGAGTCCCAGTCCCATTCTTCTAGTATATACTCGGGGAGACATGAGCGTGGAAGCGGTTCAGACATAAAAAACGGCATTGATCCCCCTGCCGTAGCTTCTGATCACCGAGCCGAATTTCATTCAAATTCAACACAACACATTGTCTTAGGACCAGTACCATCCCACCAGCCGAAGTTTCCAACAATCAATGTTGGGGGCTCTTGTATCGAGCAAGTGGCCGGTTGGCTCGTCTGACCGGTTGCCCGGTAGGCAATAGTACACTGGGAACAAGATCTCGAGCATGAGTGCTTGCCGGAAGGCTGACAGCGGGACTGATCGCACGGGCTGTTGTGGCAGACCCAAGGCTCCTATTAGCACTCACCTATTATAATGCACAAATCAGTTTCAAAAGCCCAGGTGGATCAACGGCAGATCGTCCCTTCAACATAACATGATGCATGAGAGGATCCAGGTTCGAGTCCTCTCCTAGGCATTGAGTTGTGCATTGTTTCCTTTCTCTGTTTTTCTGTTTTTCTGTTCAACCGTAACAGAGGCCGAAGGAAGCACCACTGTGCAAGCTGGGTCTATCCCTTTTAAAAACTCACAGACTTCAGCCTGCTCTTTCCCAAACTGATGCACCTCCCAGTCACTTTAACTTCTAAGCACACCCACCTACCCACAAAAGCCTAGGTGGATCAAGGCAGATCATCCCTCTGACATTGAATGAGTGGAGTCTCTCATATCCAAGGGAAAGCAGAGGTTCAACTCCTCTCTTGGGCTCTGTTGCACTTCGGAGAATTTTCTTTTTCACTTTGACCCCCACCTTGACAGAATAACACCGAACCTGCAATGCAGCAATTCACACTCAGTCACACCTCGGGAACAAGATCCCGAGTGCCTGTGGGAAGAAAATTTCAAAGTTCCTCAAAATTGACGGCTGACTGTACAGGCTTCAGACACAACCATCTGGCCGTGCCTGAAGCCCCGAACGTATCCCGAGGTCATCTGGGCCTCACTGCACCTTATAATCGACCACAGATTGGCCTCCTCGGCAGAGACACCTCGTCCCCTGCCATATATGCACCCCAAAACACCTATATTTGCCGCTCTGTCCTGTACCACAGAACAGTGGCTGTGGATGTGCCACAGCCACAGATGGCTTTGCTGTGCCACGACCACCCAGCCACAACTGTTCCGTGGTACAGGACAGAGCAGCAACCATGTATGGGGATGTCCACTTTTCGCCATAAATTTCCTGATGAAAATGGCCTTGTGTGCTTGTATGCAACAAAGAGTGATTTGGGCGGCAGAATAACCTATCATAAATTTCAGCACACATTCAGAACAAGATAGAATTGTACAGGGGATTCCTAACCAAAATCCTTCACTCATGCGGTCTCAACACTGCATCTTTAACCACCAACTTTTCTTCCCCAGTAAGAGAAACATTCAGCTGTTCCAGATGTGCCATCGTTCTCACACAGGAATTCACATTATTTTCCCCTGCATCGAAACCATTTGAGCCATTAGCCATCAATTTGTGCAACGCCAAACAGCCATCAGATGGCTTGAATGGCTGCATCGCAAACTCTCTATTGCGTGCTCGGTGCTGTGCTGTCAAGGTGGGAGTCAAAACGAAAAGAAAAAACCTTTCACTGCAAATGCACAGCCCAGGAGAGGAGTCGAACCTCTGCCTCCCCTTGGATATCAAAGACCCAGTGACGACACTTATATGAGAGGGATGATCGATGATCTGCCTTGATCCACCTGGGCTTTTGACACTGGCTTGTCCATTTTATAGGTGAGTGCCAGTGTGAGGGACATTGGCTATCAATTTTGAGCGGGTCTACAAGTTTCTAGCCTTTTGTTCCAGGGTGTGGATTGCATGAAAGTCTACCCAATATCGCAAGCGACCGGGAGTCCAAAGAAATAGCAAAACAGGGGAACAAAATGAGACGCACCGAATATATGCCTCAGCTCGGGACTCGAACCCGACTCTCGATCCATCTCTACAGCACGCGTTGGTGTACGGACAGTGATCCACTGGGGTTTTATTCTCCTGAGATTTTGTCGGGTGCTGTTGAGGACGCTGGAGGAACCCGCAATTACTTACTCCGAGTCGAACTTTGACTTTGAGTTCAACCATGCCACGATGCGATGAAGCGTGCCAAAATGATGGGTCGATCCTGAGTAGGTTTGCAAGTGGGACCGACTCGTGCTCTTGGCGTCATTATGCCCAATGATTGGCTTGGATAAAATTGTCTCGCAAGCGGCGCTGTGTGGCCGAAGAAAAAACCAAAACAATATTCACGCCCAGCTCGGGTGTCGAACCCGATTCTGCACAGTGCATATACTCTCTGCAGTACGATCCAGTATAGTGGATCCAGTAGGCTTTTATTTCTCAAAATGGTTGACGGAAATTGTTGGGAACGCTAGCGCTGGAGGAACGCGCAATTAGCGAGGCGACGCGACTTTGAACTCTCTACATCCGCTTTGTCTCATACGAAGTGCTGAAACATTCGTGGAATCTCCAGGTACGCCCGGGTCTCTGTCCAGCGCTCAATCGCTGTCCAGCACCGACTTATTTAACCGAATTGGTGGGCCGCTTCGCGGCCCACCGCGCTCTTGTTAGTCTACAGCTTGTTGAAAATCTCCTGCAGTTTAAGATACGACGGCGAGCCTAGTCCAGTGGCCTTCATTTCGGAGTCAGTAAATAGATAATAAGAATCACCAGCAGAGATGTATACCGGGTCCCATCCCGACGTAGCGTTGAAACCCGGTGTAAATCCAGCACAACCCTGGGTGCCGCCTGGACCAAAATGTAAGTTTGTCGAAACACGAGAAAGAGCTCTGTCGCAGACCGGTTGTGATATCATTGAACGCTTCGGGATGTTGATATAGCCCAGGATTTAGAAATCCCAACGCGGGGCGTCCCGCCGCGATGCGCTCGTTGGTGAGAAGCGCAACAACACTCGCAAAAATGGCGGCACTGAGTTCTGTGAATTCTTGGCCATCGTTGATCGTTCCCCCGAGAACCCAAGGAACCAAATCAGTAGCAGAGACGTCAGGAACTTCAGGCAGTGTCAGTGGTCCGCCAGATCGAAATGACATGGAACGAACCAGCTCGACCAGAGATGTTGAAAGCGGTGGTCTGCGTGTTGTTTGTTGCTTCAAGGTACGCAGAAACCGCAGTGTCCTGGTACGCCGACCGGCTGAAGATGTTGGAGAATCCGCCTGAACGAGAACAAATATCAGACAACACGAGTCCCACTGAAGATAAATAAATCCCACCTCCACTGAACTCGGATACTGTTTCCTCGGGCTGGTTATTCGCAAATGAAGTCGTTCCTACCGCAGTGACGCTTATAGGCATCGTCAAGCTTAGCCTGTGAACTTTGAAGTTCACTGTCACAACTCACAATGGACATGACACCAGAAAAGGCGCATCAAAAGAATTGCAGGCGGGTCCAAGAAAACCCCCGGTGTCTTGGGTTGATCCAATAATGGAGACACCTCGAGCGGCTAGCTGCGCGTGTGCATTGCAAACAGAGCTGGCGGACTGTCAGATAAAACGGAGCAGAGGCAAGAGTACACGTACATTACAATCTGGGGGGAGAAACCGCTTTCGACGAAGCCAGAGCCCAATCCTCCGTTGAGTACGGTCTGAGGTGGATTTGGCAGCGAGGCCAAATAATGGGCTTGATCCAAAATCTCTGTGATTTGGTCATTTGGGAGTATCCCCGTCGAAATGAAAGTGACGGGGACATTGGTTGCCAATCCCACGGTCCATTGAGTGTGCCAATTCTGAATTAATCAATATATCGACTCATCGAGTAACAAAGACAACAACGAGACAGACCGGCAGGGCTGCGGCGCCGGCAGGAAGTTGGTTGTTGAGACCACCATCGAGGACTAACAAATCAAATGTTGTGTTGGGATTCATGTCTGGGCGGAATGTCTCTAGGAAGAGCTAAGCGTGGGTAGAATTTTAGGGGAGGGTTGACGCGGGTGAGAACGAAGGCAGTATCACCTTCAGATCGCGCTGGTTAGCGAATTCATTCTCAAAACCAGAGACTCCCAATACATTGGCAGCGGGACTCGCTGGGGTGGTCGGGATGCCATACAGTTCTGCTAATACGCAATGCGGAGTCAAATCCGTCCTTGCGCGACAATCGGCAGGGATGGACGTCGCAGGGGATGGGGCGCGAGTCGTCTTGGATCTCTTGCTTGACGGCAGATCTGCACGCATCGCAGGCGGGAAACTGTGAAGAGGTGAGTCGGCCAAATAGTATTGCAACCCTGGACATGCGCACTTGATAGTCGGATGCACCAAATCGATGTGGGCTTTGAGCTCACTAGGGATCGAGTACGAGAGGGTTCGCACGATGGTTTGATTAGTACCCTTGTTCTGAAAAGTCCCGAAATTCGCCGCCAGAAGAGAATTGGCCTGCGTGACGGTCATGTTGGCCGCGATCCAGTCGCCCGCCGCGGTGAGGGGCGCCGCCGTGATATTATTGGCTCCAAGCCAAGAATTGACCTGGGAGAGTGTGGTGGCTGAAGGCGTAACATATTCCGCGACCTGCAGTTGGTTTGTAAGTATCATCGCAGGGTTGTTTATGGGAAGGCTACCTCATATACTGTCCATAGCGGTCATTTCCTGGGGTGCTGATTTCGTAGATCGTGTCGTGCAGACCCTGGATATTGTTTTGAGCAAGCGCAAAGCGCAAAGTGAGAAAGTCGGTTGCTGAAGGTGACCCGATGCGGAGGAAATTAGAGGGTGCAGTCTCGCGCTTCTCGTGCAGGACAAGGTCGCCATGTACAGGGAGAATGAGAGTGAGGAGTAGCGCAAGATATTCGCGCATGGGAGGCCGACGGTACAATGAGGAACGAATGTTCAATCGCGCGCTCACTTTAAATACTTACCTTCCAGTGTGTGGCACACGCAGGCTTCTCGTGGCCGATCCGCGAAGAAATAGACCGTCGGATCGCAGTATTATTAGAAACATGAATGATAGGTGCCACGGCGGACTGCTTTGTCTCTTCTTTTCTTTGGGGCAATGGATGCGGGGAAGATTTCCGCAAGATTTGCGTCGGAGTGGGTATGTAGGTAGAGGTGGGAATCATGCGGCACTACGGAGTATTTGCCGCATACCGTCAGAGCAGTAATCGATCGCTTGTGTGTCGAGAAAAAGCATAGATGCAGGGCAATAGATGCAGGGCAATGACTCACGTCCATCAGAGTCTCTCGAAGGCTCAGAGCCCAGCGTTAGCATCAAACAGTGAAGGGAACCAGAAGCGCTCCGTCAAGAGAGGAGTTATGTACGCGGACATCCGCAGCAGAAGTAGTCGGTGCTGCGGCGCCAATCTGCCATCGGTACGGTGCAGATGACCGTCAATTTACCATCTGTTGCCTGAGGAGTGGGATCAAACATTTCGGTGTATCTTGCCCGACACACGAAGAATTCCAGGAAAGGTCCAGTACCGGATGTCCTGGGAATCCACAGTTCGCACTGGAGTAGATTCGCGGTATCTGCCGGGGATCCCAATTCAACCGGCGTCATAGACGGGGATAGTCTTCTCCATATGGCCGTTCCGTCGGTGGCGGGCGTTGCTAGGGAATTAGGGCTGCACGCCGTGCCCGTCGCGCCGGTTCTACGGGGTCCGGCGACGGGCATACCGTCCCGTTCCGTGGGCTCTTTCGCTGCATTTTTGACGGCCGTTCCCGTCGAAAACGGCCGTCGACGGGTCGACGGGTCCTGAAAACACGCCATAAACGGTTGAATATGCCGCGTATCCCTTTTGTGAAGCATGTTATGTGCAAAGGTAAGCCCAATACACAATTTAGGACACATCTTATGAACTTACTTGTGAGTTTAAACAGGTGAAATGACGGCCGTCGCGTGACGGACCGTTCCCGTTCAGGTCCCGTCGAAACGACGGCCGTGCCCGTGACGGGCACGGCGTGCAGCCCTATAGGGAATGGCCGGTCGTCCAAATTTCCTTCTGATGAGTTGAATGCACGAGTCAAATGCTAACAGAAAAATGCAGAAAAAAACCGCTCCGAGAGAATGATTCCATCGGCCTCACTCTTGGGAAGGCTCACCGAGTCCAAGAACACTGGAGTTTGACTTAGTCTTGTAGCAATCAGGGCCCGATTGGGGCCCGATTGTTGGGCGGCTGCCTGATTACGCAATCAGGTGGCTGTGCCCACGGCGTTTCTTTCCTTCGAACCACAATGAATACAACATGAATATAAGTAAAACAAATCTGTCCAGTTTCATGAAGTGAAATTGATGATATCCTCCAGGAAGAATTAAGTGTTTTGGCTACCCAATCCTTCAATCCATGATCAAGCAAAAAAATGATTAGATAATCTGTTGTTCGCAAATCTATCCAATATCATCACAATAACTGTGCCAATCGCTTAGGTGTAGGGGAAGGTTTGTCTCATTAGAAGGACCTCTACATGCTCAAATATTTGCAGAATTATTGCCTGAGAAGGGGTCCCAGAGCAAGGCCGCAAAATATTGATGGGTCGGCCAACAAGATGGTCGTGTTTGCTAACAGACCCTATATTGATACTTGTTCGTCATCAATATAGGGTATCTGTTACAGAGACTAAGTTTGACTGGAGTACACCCGAGGGAGCTGACCGCATTTTCTTTCCGCATTTTCTTTCCAGCGAACTGTGAGTGCAAGGGTGATGGTCAAGTGATGGTGGATGAGAAGCCGGAAGCGCGTTAACTAACAGTTAAGTCGAGACCAAAATCTCAAAGCCCCTTCACCTCCCCCCACTCTGGGAACCCCGCCATTCCAAGGGTGATCGGAAATCGGTCGAAAGACCGATTAAAACCGAAGGTGCCGGGCAGCGAAACCTTCGGCAATCTGAGGCTATTTCCGGCCATTTGAAACCCTTGAAATGACCAATTTTTCATGACTTGGACGTACAACTATACAGCGTGATTGTGGGAACAAAACCTGCCCCAAAGATCCCCAGCAACACCCTCCCCGTCATGAGGCCGCCGAAATTGAACGCAGTGGACTGCCCAGTGCCATTATTTCAAGTGCCGTGAGATGAACCTTGAACGTATCATCAAAGTCGAGCCGATGGCGCTGCACGCAATCCAGACACGGGGTGGAAGAGCTTCGACGCAATTGCTCCGGGGACTTGGCATAGAACCTTGTTCAGGAAGCAACTATGTGAGACGAAGCACAAAAGGAAGGAAGGAAAGGAGCAACGCACATATGCGAAGAAAAAGACCGAGGTGACCCAATCGAAGAGTTTGCCCCTCAGATCGCTGTTTAGTGTGTCCTGAAATCGAAAATTTGGACGGGTCTTACCCGTAGATCTACACGTGAAACCAAGCCCTAACCAAAGCAAGAACACGGAGAGCGATAATGCAACTTTCCATTTGTTCTTTGAGTTTGAAAGACAATGAATGCCCTTCAGGCCATACTAGTAGCAATCTTGACACAGAGGTCAGCGAGAATCAGCGAATCGAGCGGGTGGGGTTGGAACAAGTGGTGCCATTGATTTGGGCGGGAACTGAAGATGCCAAAATCCCACCCATGCTCGCTGCCCGAAACAAGATGGGCGCAAAGGGAGAAGCGAGGCAGCACCGCCGCATTGATGGCGGTGATTGCCGTTTCCTCTTGTCCTCTGCCTCAATGCGCATTCGACTCTTTGTGGTTTTAAGCTGTTTTCTGTCGAAAACTGGACTCTAGGTGCTTCGCAAAGTTAACCCCCGTTCCGCCGTGGTTCAAACAGCCCCAGGCCCCCTGCGCCGCGTCTCTGCACCAGCGATATTCGCTTTGGATGCTCCTTACTGGATGACACCCTGATAGTACCCTGGTCTGCCAGGCAAAGGAAGAAATCGGCCACAATACTGCAAGGGCTATTTAATTCTCATCCTTCCCTCTGCTTTTTAGTCCATCCGGACACCTTATAGTTCCTAATGCGATCTTCACAAGTGCTCTTGTCTCTTGGACCAGCCACCAGTCCGGACCCTGTCCTCCGCACACGTCCCTAGGAGAGACGAATCTTCAACCTGCTTCCCGCCACAGCGTCAAGTAACTCTTTCTCGGCAGCAAATCACTGCTCCTCTCGCTTGATGTTCTGAGACGGTCGAGGAGGCTGTGATCCTAGGCAGCTCTGTTCGCTCCGGTGTCTCATTCTTAGCTCAGAGTCTCCTGTTATCTCTCAACGGCCAAATTTAGATGAACTCTGTCAGCACGTCAATGCGCGTCGACGGAGGCATGAAATGATGGATCGGACCCCACTCTCCAAAATACTATCGGCTCATGCTCTCTCGTGGAGTTCAACGACAGTATCCGGGTCCTGCTCAGACCGCAAATCGAAATTTGCGCCCCGACAGCCTGTGCTCTCCAGTCGGCAGGATCGGGATCTTTCTCTTGGGGACTCCAATTGTTTCGGCCTACGCGCATCTAAGATCGAAGGTGTAGATAAAAGCTTCCCCCTCCCATGTCTAAATTATTCCTGGCCATAACAAGATCTCTCGGCTGTGCTCTGGGAACCCTCTGCCACCTCAAAAGCGGGCGCTGGAAGAGCCAGGATGCGACACTATTCGCTCTTCTCCGCATTCCCATTTCATGTCCACTGCTGTCTTCTTCACTGGAGAGGTGATCTATGAGCTCCAGGTCATCTCGTCGTTCACAGCGGTGAGACAATTCCCTGGCCATGCCCCCTTCGCACTGAGAACACACGAAAAGGTCGAAGCATGCTTCTACGGTGTTCTTGTCTCCTTTCACTGTTGTCCCTCGCTGATTCTCATGGTCGCAGGCGCATATTTCGTCTTGATGGCCTTCTACCTCTATCTCCTGCGCACCCGGGGGGTGGGGAAGCAGCGCAGGCTGGCTTGTGCAACAATGGCACTATTTATTCTTTGCACGGTCCACTTCGCACTCGTACTTGCAACGACTGTGCTGGCGACCAAGGTGTATATTGCTGAGCCGCTCCCCGATCTCACAATATCCTCGGTCATTGGACGCCTCACCATGGCCTCAAATGCAGTATACGTTACAACCAAGTGCGTAGCCCTGCTTGAGACAGATCTAATGGATGAACGGAGTACACCCCAGCGTGATCGCAGATATCATCTTTGTGTGTCTACGAGTCTACGAAACCCACCGGGACGCTGAGAGAAGTTAAACCCTGATTTTCCTTTTCACTAGACCTTTCGTTGCTATGCAATCTGGAACTTCCGGCTCCTGCCAATTCTTATGATACTTTTTGTCCCATGTGCGTGTATGCAAACCTACATGCTAACTCACCCCTCAACTCACTCCCAGTTCTCGCGCTGGTTGTCCCATATGTTGTTCCCAATTCAGTGCAGGAGGGATTCTTCACCGTTTCAGTAGTGGTTCCCTTCTCACAACATTTATTTTGACGGCGCTAACTGGTTCCGTCGATTTTTAACTTACCTCGTCGGCAATATGTTAACTAATTGTCCAGTCGGTCGCATCTGGTGGCTCGGACGAGAAGCTCGGCATGTCATGGTGAAAAGCTTATCACGCAAGTACCATACTGTGTGCGCCATGATGTGCGTGTCCTGCACTTGCTTTTCCGATCCTTGCACTTACATTCTCAGTTTGGAGTCCGGCGCCCTATACTTCTTGGGAGGGCTCATCTTCGTCCTCCTGAATTTTGAGCGTCGCCTAATAACCTTACCATCCGTGAGTCTCCCGTCTTACAAAACACCGGGCTAAATTTGCGTCATAGATCCAAGCCGGTGCAACATTGGGACAGTTGGTTGTAAGTGCACCCATCCGTCTTCTTCCGTGATTTGAGACTTGCGGTGTTCAGGGCATCGCACCGACCATAATTGCTGTACGGGTTGGTCTTGGCTACAGTGTCGAAAGTCTGGATAGTTTTATCGCGCCGGAGCCTCGCAGGCGTCGTGACCACGTTTCAACGCCACCACCCGATGCGGTTTTGCATATCCCCTCAGAAAGCGTAAAGGTAGAATCAGTATGACGGTCAAAGATCGCGGGTCTCGAATCTCAGCGACCATTGAAAAACAGAGCGATACAGAGCATATAACTGACTATAGTAGTACCGTTTCAGAGTGTGTGTGGGATACATCTCCTCTTCGTTGTCTTTCAATAAATACGTCTGAATGCTGTACCGAGTGGAGACTCTCAGAGCCCCGCTGATTCTGCGAGGAGTGCGGAAAAGCTCGCCCACAGGTGAGACCCAGGTCCTGTAAGCAGACCTATTTATCTTGGGCTCAGTTCTGTGTAAATGCCACCCGGCTTTCTTCAGAGTGTACAGCCACGGATCTGCCCACAGAACTGAGCCCAAGATAAATATGATCGAACAGTAACATGCATTGTGTGCGAAGACGTGAGACGCACCAACCCACCGCCATGAACTTTTGCTAGGAACTCGGAGTTTCTTTATGAGAATCATCAGATACGGCCCATATTTGATGCGGCTGATATGTGTATTAGGGGACTTCACGCTAGGATGTATTTTCGCGTTTGTGAATAAATTTATTCATTTGATCAGATGAATAAAATCATAGTTTGTGGAATAAATCCATGATCACCCCGTTTGGTTTCCACAATATATTTGCATTAATTCACATCCTCGTAGCTTCGCATGTGGCTTGGCTTTGACAGATTTAGAAGGCATCGCATCCTTGGCGTGTAGGAATTTGGCCTTAATGCACAGTGACCCTCTGCAAATGCGCAGAGGTCTCGATTCAAAAGCTACGGCTTAAATACAAAACGAGGGAGTCATACGGATATAAGGGGAAACGTAATATGACTCGGTCTGAGTCAGGGAGAGTCAGTATGAGTCCGTATGAGTCAAGTCAGAAGATGAGTCAGAAGGAGTCAGAAAGAAGCCACTGATGTGTAATGTCACATTGTGACCACATGACGAATAGGCAGTGCATTGGTGTTTCGGTTGTTACTCCAACATGGTGTTGGCATTGGTGGGCGTATCAATTGTCGTGTTGCCCTCTGCACCAGTCTTCAGAGCTTTAGGTTTGTTCTTGGACCACTTGGGCCTCCCCTGAGGATGTTTTTCAGATTGAACTTTCTTCATGTCTGCCAAACGAGCCTCGAACTCGTCAATTGATTCGGGGTCGGGAGCTTTCTGCTTCCCCATGAGTGGGGATGATCAAGATGGTGATGGGCAGCTTACTCAAGCAACCTGAAGTACATATATTGCACAAAAATATGTTTATTCCACAAGCACAATTTAATCGTGCTTGTGGAATATTTTTATTTTGTAAAAATAATCATTCCCATCAGATGAATATTTATATTCACAAACACGAAAATGTGTCCTAGCGTGAAGTCCCCTATTGATTCTTACAAAATAAATCTGAGGATCAGCCGCCTCAGATACAGGCCAAATCTGATGCGGTTGATACGTGCATTGATTCTTACTAAATAAATTCACATTTCAGTCTGGACTGAAATTTTGCTTTATTTGGTGTGAGGCCTGCCTCAAGTGGTATATTCAAGGATGAAATACGGTTAAATTCGACCCATTCAATAACACTAAAGCTGTCACCAAATGATGAATCAATGTACCGCGCGGGATTAATGCCACTTCTGCCTCTGCTCAGGCGAGGGCGGCAAGAGCTGCTTTTGCTTGTTCTGTGAGGTAGTGGAAGTTGGGGGTGTATTCGAAACCTCCGGCCGTGCCGTGGACATCGAGGGAACGGTGGAGGGGAGCTGAGAGGTAGGTAACTGGCCCTGTGGCAGATGCAGAGGGAGACATATGACGTGTTCCAGCTTCAAAACAAAGTCCATGAGATGGCCGTAACACTGGCCAACTTCCTTGAGCTCGTCGGGGCTAAGGCCAAAGACCCGTTGATAAAGATAATGGCGTTGGGAGCATCGGGACCGGTGGCGGGACCGGAAGGCGCACTCCTAGCAGGAGCAAGCACGCTGAATCTCTCGTTCTCGGAGACAAATATGAACATTGGGGCAGGCAGAAAAATTGAGGTGGTGGTAGGAGACAAAATAATGTATATTATATGACAACAGGGACTGGACAGCTTCGTATTTCCGTGCCGGAACTTCGGCAGGCGTGATTGGCGGTCGGAAATGGCCCATTAGGATGGTAGAACCCCAGACACATGTCAGAAATGTGGGTGGGGTGTGCCGTAGCTATCTTCAGGGGAGAAAGTGATGGTGTATATTCTTTTGAGTCGGATTCTTCATTCAGCCAAATACCAGTTCATTCCACGCAAGTGGGCTTGAAGTCAACTTAAACTCAACAACAACAACAACAACAACAACAACAACAACCACTACCACCATCACCCTTGGTGGATTGTCATCATTCCGGCCGCATCAAGCATCGGGCACTCGGTCGCCGCCATAGGCCATCTGCCCAGGACCGTCTGCCGCCGTAGACGAGGTTTCGGCACCGCCATACAATGATTACCGATGAAAACCCATCACCCCCATGCCCATCCCAGCCGCGCTTTGATCCCCACGCCGCCCGTGCTCGCAGATTCCACACCATACAATCACAGCGGCCCACGCTCACATCCCGTGCCGCCTGCGCCCGTTACCGAATCAGCAGCAGATCCATTCGGGCCCATATCGTGCTGTCAAAACAGCTTGATTTCATCGAAAAACGCCTACAGCAGCTTAACGCGTGCCTCCTACTCTTTCTTGACTCCACCACCCTCATCCCATTCGCCGCTCTCACCTCCATCGCTCACGACATCCATGACATCCAGCGCGCATCCAGCCTCTGTCGCGCTTGGGCAGCCGCTAATCGCTCCCACACCCTCCACGAGATATTATCGCTGTCTTCGACCCTGCTTCATGCCCCTCTGAAGCTCGCGCCCCCTCCCGCCGCGCCCTCGTCGATTTCGATGGATTTTTTCGATGGATGATCACATGATCACGTGGTACTAGCTATTTCGGCGCACTCCGTCTCTATTTATTTTCCGTTTTTGTTTCTATTCATTCTGTGTTTCTGTTTTACAACTGTACCTATGGCCCGCCGGGTAGTTTACTACTTCAGTCATGTATTTGATATAGGCGGTGTTCACAATAGTAACATAGTAACAACCGCGTATGATCAGCATAGCCATTTCCTTTTCAGGAATGTGATTGCATTTTCATTTTGCGCTGCCTGACCACTGGGCCGCAGAATTCGGATACAGTGAATATGGGAGAATGGTATCGAAAGCTTTCTATTGAGCCATTGACATCTATTAGACAAATATCAGCCACGTCTGCGCTTCAACTTGTACAGCATTGTTTATTGAACCTCGGTCCATCTCTTAAGTTGCCCTTCACTGACTCAAAGATGGCTTGGATCACACAACAGTTAAATCATCCAATTAGAGGTGAGGGATTCATGACCTCAGGTATAGTGTCCACTTGTTCAAATATGATTGTTCCAAAGGTTGATTGCCTTTCGGATTGAGTTCCACAACAAGGCCTTGTTTCCCTTACATACCAGATTAAACTCTCGCAATGGATGCCGACGGCCACCGCGACATTTTAGCTATACTTGGAAAGTAGCTCGCATTCAATCTCAACTTCACTTCAGTTCACACCAGAGGCAATTCCATACTACTTGCCTCAAACTCGTGGAGCATTTTGATCCCATGCGAGTAAATGACAAATTTTTCGCCATAATAACCTCCTCCAGAGCTCCTATGCTTCCAGATCCCAGTGTGTAGACTGTATATCCTCCATCTAGATGCATCTCTTCCAATATATAACCAGGATTTAGACATACATCCCACTTTTCATACCCCAGTATCTTTGCCTCAGAACAAGTACTATACATTGGGGTGAGCTCAATCATTACCTTGATGCTATCATTTGTTGAGTATCATTCAACTCAAGGCCCAATTACGTCCCGTCCGAGAGTGTATTTACTCGCCAGAGGGGCAACTCAGATTACAGCATCGGATTGAAATCTAGCTCCCAATCGTGAAGGTCAGACTAAAGGTGCTACTCTGAAGTCCAGTTCAACGTTCTGTAGATGAAGAAAACACTTGTCCTCCCCAAACCTCATCATTGGGTGAGCACCAGTTTGGATAGAGAATTCCCCGAAGTAAGCAATGGCTATCCTTGAGCATCTCAGTGCCTCTTATTCAGTGTAAGACGTTGATGTCGCAGTTCAGCGGCTCTATCCACCCTTTCTTCTGGGAATATGAGATACGAAAAAGCGTAGTTTTCGTAAATATGTTGCACTTGCATGCATAGCCATGAATCAGAATCCACAATGTAAATAGGAAACTTACAACAAGTGCTTGGACTTCGATTTATTTGCTTCTCTCGTGACCACACGCATATACCACGACGGTTGAGCACAAGAAGCAATTAAAGTGACAATGAAAGTCTAGACACTAGTTCTTTCGTCCATTGGTGTGGCATGGCTACACAAGGCATTCCAGAGTTCCAAAAAGCGAGTTACCATTGGATATGGGAGGTGGGTCTGGATTCACAAACTCCTGGACCTTGGACCGGGGTTCACTGTGGTTCGGTCAAGGTTCGAACCTATTTTTCGTCCCACAACTCAAATCACCCAACTTTTTCAAAACGTCATCAGCATACAAATTTTTACTTCTGCGAACATAAGACTCTTCCACAGCCCCAACAAAACCCCAGATGATACCCAGTTCTTTATAACTGGCGGACTTACTTTTGATGGCAATTTGATTGCAGGTTGCACAATGTCCTCTCCGTTGTGTTTCTGAATGCCAGAATCTCCGATAAAATGGCCAATCGGGGTTGGTGGGTGGGGAGCCTACTTGAATAAACATACCCTTCAATAATATTTCTCCAAGATTTCCTTCACTCCCAGGTCCAATTCAGATTCAGGGTAGTCTTGTAGCAATCAGGGCCCGATTGTTGGGCGGCTGCCTGATTACGCAATCAGGTGGCTGTGCCCACGGCGTTTCTTTCCTTTGTAATGAATACAACATGAATATATGTAAAACAATCTGTACAGTTTCATGAACTGAAATTGATGATATCCTCCAGCAAGAATCAAGTGTTTTGGCTACCCAATCCTTCAATCCATGATCAAGCAAAAAAATGATTAGATAATCTGTTGTTCGCAAATCTATCCGATATCATCACAATAACTGTGCCAATCGCTTAGGTGTAGGGGAAGGTTTGTCTCATTAGAAGGACCTCTACATGCTCAAATATTTGCAGAATTATTGCCTGAGAAGGGGTCCCAGAGCAAGGCCGCAAAATATTGATGGGTCGGCCAACAAGATGGTTGTGTTTGTTAACAGACCCTATATTGATATTTACTTGTTCGTCATCAATGTAGGGTATCTGTTACAGAGACTAGATTCAGGTAGGTTCAGCGAGGTTTGGTGGTATCTGAACCTTGAACTGGATTCGAAGTTCGGTACAGTGAACCTCACAGCCACTGAACCATCCGGTTTGGGTTCCATTCAGGTTTGCCAGTGGTTCAGAACCCGACCACGGAAACACTACTCGGTGTGTATCCCCTTGCATTATCCATCAAAAAATTCTGCAGGTTCTCATTTCCGGTTGGGAGAACCTGCCAGCAGGATCTGCGTCTGAATCAATTTCCTGCACATGTATTCCATCAATTCCTGGGATCCCTCACTGATTCCGCATCTGAACTTATCTTCCATCAGTCTGCCTGAGCGTTTACTAGCAGTTTTTGTTCTTAAAGGATTAATCCAGTTCTTCATTCAGACCCAAATTGCAATTGCAAAGCGCTCCTACTAGTATGGCCGGGCTAATTTTGATCGGCAGATTCTCGGTTACCCCTGTCTGTGTACTTACCAACATTTTTCCCCACTGTTTTAGTCAGGAGAATCCTGCTGGTTCTATATGTGCGTGTGCACTCCTTTTGTCATCTAGAGGTACTGACTGCACTTTCAAATCAGCTTGCATTTTTTGCCGAGACTTTTCTGGCTCTCTGTGCGAGATACCCGTTTGCTAAATTGACCCGAAATCCTCCGCATTTTACATTCCATTTTAGTATTTCTCGGAAATGTAGCCCCAATCTTGAGATTTGCGCATTAGGAACCCGTGCCCCGTGTGGGACTGAGATTAAGGTGAGTTCCGCCCCACCCTCAACTCAATTTTTGCCGCCCCCTAGCAGCCAGTAACACTGCAGTCTTTCCCTCAATTCGACAATGCAATGACAATATTGTACGACTGCGGAAACAGAGTTCAATCAGCCCTGCAGGAAGTTGCAGCTTCACGGGGCAAAGCCGTTTCGCAGCGAGACGAGACGGCGTTGCCAGATTCTCGCCGGTTCTGTTTCAATCGATCCATTACCCAGGTTCAGATACTTGGTGGACGAGCACCGTTTTCCTGGCCTCGCACATGCTTGCTCCAAATATTGCATAGGCTCGCATGTTATTCCCCTTACTTACGTCAACACAAAGGAACAAACGAGAGCCTGAAATGAACTTACCAGATTTTCCTAAAACCGGGGTGACAAGAAAATGCTATAAATGACCCATTCTTGTCGAATTCCCGGGATTGATGAGCCAGAATACGAGCGACCAATGCCGAATCATTGGGAATGATGGGACAATAGATAGTACAGCGGTTATATGTGTCTCTGCATCAGGGAACCATTGCTTCAGCCCCAGAAGTTGAGCACAAACAGAAACACAGACTGTTCCATCCAAATCTGCGCGCACTGAACTCCATCCCTCACCAAAGCAGCGAACCGAGTTCACGGCGAGTATCAACACCATCTGCAAACAGCAATCCCTAGTATTATAATCAGACCCGGTACTAAATGCTCAGCTACATTAGAGAGCCGGGGATTCACAAACCTTCTTCTGTCTTGCAATAAATATCCCCCGTGTCCGAATTTTGCGGCGGCGCGAAACGAAAATGCCACCACAATCCCGAAAAGGAAATGGCTGCGCTGATCATACGCGGTTGTTGAGTTTTAAGTTGACTTCAAACTCACTTGCGCGGAATGAACTGGTATTTGGCGGAATGAAGAAGATATACACCATAACTTTCTCCCCTGAAGATAGCTACAGTACACCCCCACCCATGTGTCTGGGGTCCTACCATCCTAATGGGCCATTACCGACCGCCAATCACGCCTGCCGAAGTTCCGACACGGAAATACGAAGCTGTCCAGTCCCTGTTGCCATAATATTAGATATCGTGCCACCGTGTACCATGAACAGTGAGTGGCCCAGGTCGGAGGGACATTCCAAAGCGCGACGTGCAAGCGAGAGTATTCGGATTGGGATGAGTGATAGGCGATCCGCCGTCGATGGCCGACGTTCTCAAAAAGGAAGGAACCTGACCTGGCCCAAATTCCCTGAAGGGAACCTTCTGGGCAGGTATTTCTGCGTACATGGAGCGTGGCGGCCTCAGTCTAATATCTTCCACCGGCGGCTGAGCATAAGGTATGCCGAGAAAAAGACGCTGACCAAATTGCGGTAAATCTATGCCACTGTCTCCCCATTGTTAGTGCTACAACTCTGGTA
Organism: Mycena albidolilacea; assembly: GCA_029282495.1. Taxonomy (NCBI): domain Eukaryota; kingdom Fungi; phylum Basidiomycota; class Agaricomycetes; order Agaricales; family Mycenaceae; genus Mycena; species Mycena albidolilacea. Next base: position 264,874 of record JARIHO010000056.1, on the reverse strand, counting down.
ATTTCCGAGTCACGAAACTCACACCACAGTCCCATTGTCGATATCAACAGTAGGTTGAAGACCAGCCACTGCAGTGAAAATCCATGTCGCCGCTGTGGTGTGGTTGGCAGCGCGTAGCTAGAAGCGGTTGTATATAGGTTCTCACGTCGTAGTTAGGCAATCATATCTGGGTTTCTTCCTCCTTCCACCCTCCCGCTGCGAGCCCCGTTGGCTCTTCTCCCTCAAGAGGTCCTGCGTGCCCTCCACCGCTAGAAAAGCCTTGTGCATCGTCTTTGAATGTATCCGGAAGCTGCAGCGAGAATGCGCTGCAATGCGGCTTAAGCATATAAGAATCAGCCCGGGGGAACGTAATGCATAATCTTTCGTTTATAACCGTTCAATAAACCGGCAAGCTATTTTATCCGCAGACATGATACTCCTTTCAGCAGTGCACTATTATCCCCTTTCCGCGCGCTCGACCGTGCGTGATCCGTTTTAATTTGTGACAGCTTTACTATTTCGACCTGACAGCAATACCACAGCTCTATACCGCTCATTTACAGCTTTGTACGGCTTCATTTACATATTTAAAGATCATTTTCTCTTTTACTTCTCCTTTCGTCTGCTCACTTTGCTTAGCTCGGCTTCATTTACATATTTAAAGATCATGTTCTCTTTTACTTCTCCTTTCGTCTGCTCACTTTGCTTAGCTCATTCCCGGCCTCTACTTCAAATAATAGTCGTTCACCTCAAGTGCTCAGCTAAGTTGATGCTTAACAGCCCCACAATAGCCTCAACTCATGTTGCATCATTGTGGACTGCGCAAACTGCGCCGCGTAAGTACGCAGTGAGGCGCATGTGGCACCTTAATCACGTTGCTGTTCGGAGACAGAATTTAACCGTGAAGCGTTCGGGGTTGGTCCTCTTCGCACAAATGAATAGGTGGTTGTGCCTGTCAACAAAGCATCAGTGTGGAATGCGAGAGCGCGCTGTCTGTGCCCTCCGTCTTCAGGTGAGCAATTTAATATTATGGCTTAAAGCGGGGGATAGCGCTGGAACCCAAACTTCATCAGGCCGTTCTACGGATGCTACTTTTCGTGGGTTTATTTCGCGCTGTATTCTCACCTTGTTTAACGATGGGAATACTTTACACGAAACTTGAGCAAGTAGTTGCTTTATTGAATCCATCTAATTACAACAAGGAATCAACCGAAAATGTCTTCACTATATCTCCCCTCTTTCTTGAGTCCAGCTAACCATCCCGAAGCATCAGCAACGCCTCCGATCTGCTCCCCAATATGCATCAGGCTATTTCGCACGCCTGCACCCACCCGTGCAGCAGATCCGCAAACGTAGACACGTCCATTGTTGCTGAGATCATTCCATACCTTCACTCCGTCCCGCGTCAGCAGCTGCTGAGCAAACCGCCTGGCCGAATTGTCGGAAGAATAGACGGTTTCGAGGATCATAGTTCCATCATCCACATAGCCGTGGACCAATCTTAGCTTTAGGAGTCAGTCAATAGTACCGCGTAATGAATGAGAATATCGCTGACCCTTTCAGAGCAGCCATGTCGGGACGACTAATCCCATAGAATAATCGGAAGGGCGCTTGGCCCCCGGACTCCTCGGTCTTCATTCCCAGTGCTCGTCGATGCTCCTGTGAGATCCAAATCGTGAGATGGAGGCCACGCTTAGAGATAACACATTACCATGAATCCAAGGAAAGCAGAGATACCAGTCCCAGCGGCGACCATGGTGACAGGAATCGTGGGATCTGTTGGGAGATGGAATGAATCTTGCGACGAGCAGTGCCTCACCCAAAGGATGTGCCCGGCCCCGGCACGCTTCAGGAAGCCAGAACACAGTCCCTCGTAATCGGCAACCCGACTATCTTCGACACCGACACACAACTTCGCCACACGTGAGTCAGCCAATGGACTGCTCGCAATGGAGTAGCGGCGTGGCTGAGTTGCTCGGAGAATCGTAAGAAGTTTTGGAAGGTCAAAAGCCTGAGCGAGCATTGAATAGTTGATAATGAGTTGGGCAAAGTTGCGATTCTTTTGGAAGAATTCGTCATCGGTGGGGTCCAAGGTTGAACCAGCATCGGTCAAAGTCTCTCGAAGACTCTGAAATTTGGCGTCAACGGGGAGGAATGAGGAGATGAGCAGAAGGCTATTCCGCTGGAGTGGTCCAGACAAGTCCGCGTAATACGTGAGGAGCTCACGTAGCGTAACGTGGCGGTCGCGCAGCAAAAATGCCAAAGATTTCGGATTAACATCCGCATCCACCACTTCCTTCACCATGAACACGGCATCCGCGACGAAATCGAAGGCAGTAAGGAGGTGCTCAACGACAGCTGGATCATTCTCTGGGAGAATTTCCATATGATCGCCCTCGCGATAGGTGAAGCCTTCCGGAACTTCGATGGTGAGAAGGCGCATGCTGCGAGGCTTAGGAGTATCCTCGTCCACCAACTCAATGTTCGAGCGCACCGTGGCTCGGACAAATCCCGGAACGGGCGGCTCGGGAACGAATCCAGCTTCGGGGGATGCTGCTGGGAGGTAAATGACTTTGACTGAGTCAGGAGTGTACTCGGGAGAGGTGGCGAGTATATTGTTCTCGCCCGCAGAGCTAATGGAATTGATATCGATCCCAAAATTGGCGGCCGTGGCAGCCCACAACCGAGTGCTCCAGTCCGTGAAATCGCCGTCCTGGTCCGCATTGGCGTCACCGCTGCCTTTCTCGAAGATGCGGTTTCCGCCGAGCGCAGCGAGGTCTGCATCGACCTTGTTGGGCTGACGAGACTGTCAGATACAGTCCAAAATCTCAGCCAGAAAACTCACGAAAGCCTGATAAGTTGAACCCCATTGGGTGTTACCCGCGCCGAAGACGCAGAAATTGATACCAGAAAATCGAGAATTATTTCCGGCTTTCGTCTCCATGTCCAAGGTCTCGGAGAAGGCAAGCGCAGCATCGGGGGGCTCGCCATTGTAGGTCGCGACACAGATAACGAAGAAATTGGAGCCCGCGGCAACCTCCGCTGTTCGCGTGGGGTCGGAAAGAGGAGAGTCGGCGAGTGGGACAATCTGTACATCTGCAAAGCCAAGTTGGCGTGCCTTCGCGGCGGCATCACCCGCCATTCCTTCACAGCTCCCTGTGTTAGACGCGTGAACGGCCCAAAATTTGGGCAAGTTCTTGGTCCCAACCGATGGCTGCGGCGCCTGTATTTTTTCCTCGACTATCGGCTTATCGAATGTCACTGCCGAGGCCTCGACTTGTTTATGAAGCTTCATACTGAAGTTCAACGGCCGGTAAAGTGGGAACTCAGGGTCGTAGATGACAGCGCCCTCCGTAGTGTTTTCTACCTGGAAATTCAGGACAACTCGGGCGAGAATGATCTTGATTTCCTGGAGCGCAAAATTGAATCCAATGCAACCCCGCGCGCCTTCACAAAGTCAATGAGAATACGGTGGAAGTTAAGTAAAGACTCACCAGCGGCGAAGGGAATGTAAGCATGCTGGTGTCGTTTCCTGACCTCTTCGGTTCCCCATCTCTCGGGATTGAACGTGAGGGGATCCTACACCGAAGACAATTATTGAATGTCAAATACACGGATGACGGGAGGACGTACCTTCCAGTGCTCAGGATTGACCATCAACGCGTGCAGGGCCACGGTGACTTGAGCACCCTTGGGAACAAGAATGCCCCCAGGCATGATCACATCTACGACGCACGGTTGAGCTTTGTATAAATATTGATTGAGCCAACGGAAATACCTTTCTGAGCCTGACGGGTAGGCTGAAATGGCGGATTATACAGACGCTGCATTTCTTTGATAAACTGTCGGAGGAGAATTTATGTGTTACGGTTAGCCCCAGGTGCGAGTCAGTGCGGTAAATAACTGACCCAGTCCAGATACTCCAGCTTCGCCAGTTGTTCTGCGGTGATTTCTTTACTATCCGCTCTCAACCCCGCGGCGATGAGTGAAGTATAGAGCTTGCGCGCCTGCGCAGGAAAAGTGGCGAGACAGAACCACAGCTGGAACGTTTCATAAATAAAAAAGTACGGGCATATACAATGAATTGGCGTACCCAGGCGAGAGCGCTTGACGTTGTTACTTGGCCGGCCGCGAGGAAGGTGAGAACGTTGTTGTGAACGGCATTTACCTCCATCTTTTTGCCTTCTTCGTCGGTAGCATGCAGCTGAACCAGCGTAATCAGTGCCGGTAGATTGAAAAACAATTTGAGCCGACCATGTAATCCAACAGACTGTTCGTTGATACCGCGGCTTCTTGGTAAGGCATGTCCTTGCTGGTACCCGTCTCTAACACCCTGCTTTTTTGGACGTCGACGAATGTGGCCTGTATGCGAGTATCAGACGAGTTACTCTAGAAAGAGAAAACCGCGAACCATATCACGCTCGGTGGCCTTTTGTGCGGATCTCTCTGGGTTTGGCAGCGCACGATATATGCGACCTCGACGAAATAATGTTTGGGATAGACGAACGTTCTCTGCAATGATGGTGAATATATCTGCAACGGAACTATCGGCGCTGGAAACAAATTAGTTTAGGTCTGAATGGATGAATCAAATTGCAGCCTTACTTGTCGAGCATTTTGAAATCAATGCCAACACCAACCTCTCCAATTGTCTGCGCAGCAGCGCGCAAACCCCAGGAGAACGCGTCGAAGCTCTTTCCTCTTTCAAGCAGTCTGCAGCGTGGTACTTATTAGTTCAGGCAGTAACTCGGCGGTGTAAGATACATACTCTTCGAAACACTCGACGAGGCGATTAGCAGTGTGATCCATGGTCCGCACATAATTGCGCATGGCTTTCGCACCCATCGCAGTCATCATAAATTTGTGACTTGTGGACCACTCTGGGTCGTTCGAGTCCGCGGTGAAGAGTCCGTTTTGGAAACTCATCTTCAAGGGGAACAGTGGATGGTTCTCGCCAACCTGCCATGGATATCGTTAGATTAGAAAGAAAGAAATTGACTTTTTTTCCCCGATGACTCGCCTGTTTGCTAAAGAATTCTCCCTCGCTGAGAACGACGCCGGCACAATCCGGATCGTCGGTGAGATATACGGACTATGAGGAGGATAAGGCCAGGCACAGTCGAGGTGCAAGGGATATACGTACTTTGCCGAGATAGCCCACATGGACGATGTGGCCATATTTCTGGAGCAGCCTCTTGTAATTTCCCAAGAAGTCGGGATAAATTTCGCTGTAGCCACCGATGAAGGGTATTCCTCCAGACGGACCAGGAACTGGTCGAACCTGGTAAATTGAGGTTAAGTGTGCGAAAGTCATGATATGACCAAAGAGCGCACTTTCTTGCCGCTGACAAGGATTGAGACAGAGCTCTCTCCCAGGATTGCGTCAATAGCATCAAGAGGCTTGAGGTCACTTGGAGTCGTATCACCGTCTGCAGGCACATGGAAAGAAATTGTAGCAGGGAGGGCAATACTGAATTTCTCCGCAACAGTCTTGCGAAGTTGCTGGATAGTGTCGCCTTTCTGCACGTCAATGGTGATTCCATTGGCCTGCGCGGATTTTCCGTGGAGGTAGAAGATGATAGCTGGCATTGTGATTGTTGGTTGGCTGGAACACTTTGTGAGTGAAGTGTTGGGGACGACCTCTGGTATTTAAACCACCTCGGGTAAGATAGGGTACCCCGGAAGTCAGACGGACTGGCACGAGAGGTCGACTAAGATGGATGACGAACCGGACTCCAGAAGTAAGACCTGCAGACGGGCATGGGAGGTTGACTGAGATGAATGAAGAAGGAGAAGAAGGTGAACTTGGCGGATCACTTCCGCATTTCGTTAGGGGATAATTCTCAGCCACTCGAATAGGTTCCGAACGGGTTCCGTACGCGTTCCGAATCACAGTCTCTCCATCCGCGACGTTCGCACTTACCCACGTCTCGGCTGTCTTATCCTACTTGTCCACAGGCGCCGCAAGAGACCGAAGTGACTCATGTTCACTGAGGGTGCGTAGTCGAAGAGGCCGAACAAAATGCACCGCGACATCTGCAGTTACTATTCTACCGTGTCTTTACAGCGGAGTCGCCCGTCGGATTCAGTCTCCGTGGCCATAGTCCACGCATAATCAGAAACTGCATTTTTTTTAGGCCGTGCTTCGAGACTTCGTGAGCACAATTAACTCCAGAGTGCCTTGTCTTAAATGCCAGCGACCTCTCCCGAGAGGCAGATGAAAGTTCGTCTCGTAACCCGTGTGCTAGATTATTTTCGCGGTATGATACCCCCCTTTACGAAGAGTTAATTGAGAAACGCAAAGCACGAACAATGGACAAGAAAATACTCGCTAACGGAAGGCCTCATTAATTGAGTGTGTGAACAGAAGATGTTGATCCCAGAACACTCCGAGCGCGCTAGAGAATTAGGCGACTTCAGTGAACCGAAGGTGACATATGTTGGACAGACTGTGCAAAGGACGGAATTCGAGAAGGTTCAGAGTCACTCTGGTGTTGTTGTCGTGACCATCGCATGGGACGGACAAGACTAGCGCGCAGCTTTCGCAGCGGATGTATAATCGCACAGAAGGATGAGCTCTGCCGTATGCAAGGTCTTGGTTCTGTTGGAATGACGAGTCCGTGTTTACGCGCAGCCTGACAACCCCACCTCCCACTTACTTTCCACTTCGATCCCGGGCCTGTCTTCCGCGAAAATTCCGTGGTTTTCCGCGACGATTCCGCCGCACTCTAACGGACCTCCTGTTTAATTCTTCCGAGTGCTGTTGAACTTCCCGGGTAAACACGAGACGGTTATTCTCACGAGTCCTTCTATCGACGCGTACGAGGTGATGGCACGGAACAGAGAAGGAATGTCGCGTTGGTCATGTTTGGTATGTTGATGCCGAGTCACGTTTTCCTGGTCCGTGCGCAGGCCCTTATTGCTAGCTCTTGCCTAACTTTGCTTCCACAGTGGGGTACAATCCTTTCTATCTCATTCTTTTCAATCAGCCAGTCCTTCTCATCCAGTTCAGAATATTTCAACATGCGGCATTGAAGACCCGGAGTCCAACTTGGGAAGGTACATACTTTGTCACATGCATGAAAGTCGTTCTCAATTTTCTGGCACTAATGTTATTGCTACCTAGATGGATCCTGAATCATCAAAACAATTGTGTCAGTACCCTATGAAAAGTTCTTCTCCGTTCTTGTGTTGCGGTTGAAGACAATCAAGAGAAGCTGCCACCTTCGTCGTGTCCCCACCCCAACCATTTTCATCCTCTACCCCATTCAGCCCTCACTGCATCACTGCTTCATTTTCTACAGGTCCATTTCTCGATATCCTCTCCCTCTACATCTCCCCACCCTGTGTAGCTGCGTCTGCCTTGTCCCTACCGGTTTAAACCTGCACCATGTTAGTCTGTACACACCGCAATATTACGCAATATTTCAGCTTACATTGGCATGAAACAACCTCTCCTCTTGCAATGCGTGTAACCCGTCTTCTTCAACCCCCAAGACCCCTTTGTCGCACATCAACCCATTTTCAAGCTTGATCACGCATGAATCGCTCGGAACGCTGCGCCAGTTCATCACTCATTTAACTTATTCCTCTTCTGAGATCTTTTTCAGCCCATCCGATCCTTCCAATACTGTGCAAGCACCCTTCTGTTTCCTTCCAGTTCTTTGTACATTCTTGGACTGCGTCTCCATTGCACACAGCTGACTCAAATGTCGCAGAAGGTCAAGTTTTAGCCTTCTCTGGTTCTTTTGAGAGTGAAAAAAGTAACTTGTGACGGCTAACTTTAACTTTGATCGCCCCTTTGTCTAGGCGGGGCTAACTTTACTTTACTTTACTTTACTTTTCCCACGCTTGGCGAAACTAACTTGTTGACAGCTAACTTGTACGGTTCTGACAAGACCATCCAAGGACCACAGTTGATGTTTCCTAGCACCTGTAGAGTACTCTAAACCTTAGCAAGTATCATTTTCACTCTGCCACAGTGTCTATAAATGCTTTCATTGTTGTTTACCCCAAGTTCAATGATATCTTTTGCGGCACTGTACCTGTATATACGTAGTTCGGGTACGGGTATCCATACCCATACCGTAACCGTAAGAAATCCCAGGAGCATTGTTACGGTTACGGTGGCAGTAATGGCCAGTTAGTCACTTGCACTTATGAACCGTCAACACTAAACATTCTTTAATGAAATGCTCGGTGATTCTTTGCACATGTTTGACTTTTCTCTATTAATTCTAATTCCTCTCGTTCTTCTGGCGCAGTATTAAAGATGACTCCTCGACATTTTGGAACCATAACGAATCTTTCTCTCAAGAATCCCAGGTGACTGAACAGCTGACCTCCCCACAGTCTCTCCTCAACAGATCGCACTACAGCGCAGCTAATTCTGTTGTCATCAGGCCGTACAACCGCACAATCCTCCCGAAATGCTTGACATATAAAAGGCCACATTCTTTTCGTTCCAGTGGTGATTTTTTTTTTCGGTTCCCTTCTCCTCAAGCTACTGTGCCTGCGACGCTCTTTCTCTGTTTCTCGAAGTAATGCCAGCTTTCTGTCTGCTGCTGGGACCTTCTCTACTCCGATACAAACAATTCTATGCATACAGATTCCGGAGTATTTCAATGCTAGCGCCGTCGTGATCACGTCTCCTCTCGCTCTCGCTCTCAGATTGATCCTATTGCTCTAATCGGGTGTCAATTTCATTTCTCTCAAATTGTGGTCCAAAGATGCTGAATTGGTGGACTGCTACTAATGTCCCTTCTCACCTGTCCTGCTCTGGCTCAGTCTCATCGCGCTTCGGACTGCCGGCAACTTATCGTGTATTTATGTCGCCAATTAATCCTTTGCTGCTCTATGCTTCCAAATTTAACGGCCTCTGTATTTATGGTGCAGTGATCTACTGGACAAATATGCCCGCCCAGCCTCCATTCCTCTACTTTCAACGCAAACTCCCCTTCACCCAAAAGTTCCTGCCCGCTGCCGGCTTGGTTCTGCTACTGGACACAAGACTAAGTTGTCCTTTGGAGGCAATATTACTTCAGGCTACCGAATTCCTCGGCAGTTTACCAACCGTGCAAGGGAGTAAGCGAGTCTGAGACTATTGCCATCCTGGCTTTCACACCTTCTTAGCTCAATGCACATAAGTGAATCAAATTACTATGAGTAACTTCAAATTACTTCCAGTTACTTCAAGTTACTTCAAAAGTAACTTGGCCCGCCAAGTTAGATCAATGCGATCAGACAAAGTAACTTATGCCATCAGATGGCATCAAATCCCGCCAAGTTCGTCAAGCTATAGTCGCGAGAGCGTGAATTAGCACTTAGCACGACCTCACAAAGCTAGAATAGATCCTAGGGTACCTAGTACACATGTAACTTAAAGTTACTTAAGTTACTTGCAAGTTACTTACAAGTTACTTAAGTTACTTATAAGTAACTTTGTCGTACTTTACTTTACTTGCCTGCCACAAGTAAAGTAAAGTAAGTTTTGTAAGGCTAAGTTAGTTTGTAAAAGTAACTTTGTTAACCATCGGTTCTTTTCCTGGGTAACTTCAACACGTCCTCATGATGCGCAAACTCTATACGTCTGGGGTCGAGATTTGAATTCAGATCCTTGTTGTGCAGTCTGGAGAGAACAGAGTGGCTGTACAGTTCAAGCATGGGAAAAATTTTGAGAGCTAGGTCTGACCTTTTTGAGCATGTTTTACATACAAAGTTTTTTGATCCACTCATTTCTTGTCTCGGACAATGCAAAATACTCGAAATTATGCGACACTGTGGATTTCTAACATTTTTTCCCATGCTTGAACTGTACAGCCACTATGTTCTCTCCAGACCAAAAAAAAAAAAAATTGGATAGTTCCTACTCCGGAACCAGACATAGATGTATCGAGGATCGCAATAAACGGAGTTATAAACAGGTACACAGCCTTCCTCTTCTCCTTTCCGATTTCTAAACCACACCAGGTCTTGACACACAAGAATTGCAAGTATCGCATAATTCCCCTTCAATTATTCCACGACAACATTGGCATCTTCAGATGAATCTCATTCGAGCCTGGTCTGGTGCCCAACTACGAAAAATTATTTCCCATGACCTCGGAATCCATCCTACCATTGAATCCTATGCCAATCCATTCTTTGCCATCACAAACACCGGGCCCCAAATTAAGGAAAACTCGGATCTCCTCCCTTCTGCAAGGATTGGACGCGCTGATATATAAGCACTCCTCTCTATTTGGACGATAATGAAGAACATCACACCCACTCAAGAGTGCAAGACACCATAAAGAGGCCGCGGCGCTAAAGAAGGCAAGGTAGTCACCGGGGCAATCAGCGGCATGACAGATCGCCTCCTTGTTGGTATTGGCTCTGCTCATTTCTTCAGTGGTGCCGTGGGTGCGGGGCTGTCTGGTGATGTTGCCCGTCATATTGTCGCAGACTTGCCAGAGTTGGACCAGGATGGTCAGGCGGATTCAACAGTGTCTGATGTACTCACGCATGCGGCCGTTCGTACTGTGGCGGTTGTGGACCATACAGATTTCTTTCAGAAGTGAACATGGACTCAATGGTTTTTTGTGTGATGTCATACTTGCGCGTTCTCAGTCTAGATGTCGAGGTTGCTGCGATTAATGACGGAGACCGGTCCTCTGGCATAGCGTTCCAGCATAACATATATATCTGGGTGTTGAGTTTCTCCGTACCCCAATCCGTTATTGGATGTCAGAAATATTGGTTTGCGACAGGCAGGAAAATGAAACGGTAATTGTGGTGCCAGTCCACCTATACAGATCCCTCTGAAGCGTGCCATTCTTTTTTCTCTCTGCGAACCGTACCTGCAAGACAGAAATCATGGCGTGCAAGCGGCGTGTCCGAGGGAAACAATAAAGAAAGTCAAGAAGTTTTTCCGTCGGGGTGAAATGAGCACACTGTTGAAGGACTGCAAAGCAGGGTTGCAACAGGGCCTTGATTCCTTCTGGGTGAGCTGCCAGGCATGTATGATAACTCATTAAAAGAAATGATATGTAGATCAAGAATGTCAATATCATGACAGATATTGCCCAAATACAAAATGACTCCGAGAAGAGACACCAAGATGTGCTGCAATTGATTGAAGCTCTCTCTGATGCAACTAGTTCAGATAGAGCATCTTCTGTATGTAGTGTTGAATACTTTCATGAACCCCGGAATAATGCCCACACAGATCAACAAGGTCTATTCCAACTCTTATACCAGGTGGGTTTTTCACAGTAGTCAAGAATTGTTACTGAGGTAGCTCATTTTGAAGCTCAAATTCAATCTCCATGCTGCCATCAGAGCCAAAAATGTTCTACGGACGACAATCAGAAATGACAGACATACTCAAACTCTTTGGCCAGGAGGGCCCCCCCCCTCTGGCAAGAGCTGTGTTGCATCATACGAAAATCACGGCCAGATATGGGCAGTACCATTATTTTATAGCTGCCGAGTCTGCTGCAACCCCTACTGAACTTGCTGCCCTTATTGAGCTTATCTTAGGCTGAAGCCAGGGAGGGACCTTACTCAATTGGTTGTGCAGCACTTCTCCAGTGGCCCACCATGTCTTTTGATTCTGGATAATCTTGAGACAGTATGGGAACTACTCCAGTTGCGGAAGGAGATTGAAGAATTTTTATCCTTGCTTGCAGGTGCAGATCACCTGGCCATGATGGTGAATATTGATCCTGTTTTCTTTATGTATTTGACTAAAACTACATCAGATAACAATGCGAGGAGCAGAACGGCCAGCAAAAGTGCAGTGGACTCGGCCATTTGTCCTGCCTGTAAGCCCTTTGTCACAGGATGCTGCCCAAAAAATGTTCATTGATATTGCAGATGACACACATGATCCCGAAGAAATTGATGAGATCCTTTCCCTTACAGACAATATGCCACTTGCAATCAGTCTGCTTGCCCATTTGGCTGCCACTGAAGGCTGTTCCAACGTGTTATCTCACTGGAACAGAGAGAAAACTGCTCTCATCTCAGAGGGATATGATAAGAGGGACAACTTGGATTTATCCATCTCAATGTCTCTGTCAAGTCCTAGAATGACCTCTGAACCTCATTCATGTAAACTTTTGAGCCTATTGGCAATACTTCCTAGTGGAATTTCAGACATAGAGCTGGTGCAAAGCAAAATTCCAATTCAGAATATCCACAGCTGCAAAACAGCTTTGATTTGTACCACCTTGGCATACATTGATGAACACAAACGACTGAAAGTATTAGTTCCTACAGGCGTATACGGGGATTTGATACATCAAGTGGTTCTGGGGAGAGACCCACGCTGATGCATCATCTGCTCTCCCCAGAAGTGCATCTTGATGTATCAGTGAGAGACGCCCTCTCCGGAGATATTTTTATGCGCGCCCCTGCCCGCTTGTTGCTCGCCGCTGCTGCCTGGTGCAGTGGCAGTGCCTCCCGCCCTCCCCCAAAAAGGCAGTAGGTCCGGGCTCTTGTACACGCCTACTGAAACCTGGAATAGGTAGTCTAGGTTGGAGTGTTACTTACTATGGGCTTCTAGGGCCTAAGCATGTGTAGTAACGATGCCAATGGTTTCCCAAAACTGGTGGATTTTGGCGGGGGAATGGCCCTGTTTGTTGATGTTAGCTTCCAAGCGCAATACCGCTCTCACCCACCCTCCGACCACCGGTACCGCTCCTGGGCCCTCCAGCTGCCCTCCACCCCCCAGCTTACTCCCCACTCAACCCTGGTCGCTCATATGGTGTAGAGGTAATGCCCTCTGCCACTTCTGATGGCTGACGGTATCAAGTTCAATCCACTCTATGGGCATCCTTTTTTTGTATACGGCAACGTCCACAAGATAACTCATTACGCCCGTCAACAGGGCCGAACAGTTAACTATTTATCCTGTGGGTTTCCATATATAGAGTTGCCACGAAATAACACATTGAGCCTGTGGGCATGGCCAAGTGTTTAATGAGTTATTCTGACCATATGAGCTGGTGTGTCAGCAACAGCCTCTGAGTCGGTTAAACAACGAGTAACCCAGCGAGAACCCCAACCAGGAGAAACCCAATAGATGCTAATAGCTTGTGTGTTCCTTGAGCAGTAGGACCAGTTGTACAGTGTCCTCCCTAGGAGGCCATATGTCGTAGGTTGGGATGCGAGGTGGAACCTGGAACGAGTATGCGAGGTGGAACCCGGAACAAGTCGAAGAGGGTGTGATATCCACTCAGGTATATAACCTGGAGCGTGGATACAACCTGTAGTACAATGTGAGGGAAGCGGGGCAGGGTGGAGACAATGCCTATGTCAAGCCAAGGTAGAAGCCTGAGATTGGACGAGGTAGAATCTACTGTACATGGAGATTCTACTGTGCTTATATAGGCTTCTAATAAATTAAAGTGATCACAGTCAATCGTGATCAGTCCCTGTACCGCAGCATCAAGGAGTGTTAATGCTGATACTCCTAGACTCCTTTGTGTTGGTTTCCGTGGCGTCAGAGGACTTAGGAGACCCGATGTTTGGGTTTCCTAATCCTGAGTCTCATCGTATCCAGTGGTTCAAACCCTGATCGGTTTGCAACCACTCATGTACTTCATGTACGCTTCTGTGTCAGCCGTTGGTGCATCTGGGGACTAGGATCCGTTTGTATGGGTTCCTAGTCCCTAACGTCTTCTGTATCCTGTGGCGCAGACTCCCCAAGTCTGCGGCTTTAGAATCCGAGGATGGGTTTCACCGGGTTTCAACCGTGAGAAGGTCACGTGGTGGCATCATGAGAGTCCCATGCCGCTAAGACATGTCTGTATCCGTACGGACGTGTCACACAAAAAAGTAGAACCCGGGTGATTCATGACACAGTGCATATGTCCCCGCAACAAGTGCGACAAATTCATGATTTTAGAGAGGTATGTTGACTTCTCAGCAGGTTTCTCTACAGCCGGCGCTGAAAACATGGATTGGGGGGGTACACTAGTCCTCAGTTTTTTTTTTTTTTGGGTTGTGACTTTTATAGAGAGAAGGTTTATTTTTGGTATTTTGTTTTCTTCCCTGGACTAGAACGCAGCTCTGCTCTGCCTCCAGGGTGGTATGTGTTCAGTCTCCAAAAGCTGTGCTGTATAAGGAAGTGACCAATAACTTTGTCCACCTTTAATTAAAACGAAAATTACTAGACAATTTCTGTTATTTTAAACCTTTGTAAATCATTGATTCAGTGTTGTGCTGTTGCCTTGTGCTGCTGCACTACTGCACTGCTTTATTTTGCTCAAAGTGTCCAAGGCCCATATTGGTGAACCCCGGTGGTCTGCAGCTTTAGAATCCGCGGTTGGGTTTCAACTGTGAGAAGATCATGTGGTGGCATCATGAGAGTCCTGTGCTGCTAAGACACATCTGTATCTGTACAGACATGTCACATGAAAAAGTAGAACCCAGCTGATTCATGACACTGGGCAATGTGTTCAGCAGAGCCAAAATCAATGTCCTAGGTCCTTTTGGTGGGTACAAGGGGCTATCTTCGATTATTCAGGCATTTTTCATCATAGAACATTGGTAGAGAATGCAAGATGGTCCTCCAGAGCTCTCTTAGGTTGAATATCAAGCCTTCTTCCATCTTCGGGCATCTCGGAGATCTGAGTAAATTCATTTCTGCAAGTATGCTTGGTACAGTATCAGCTGAAGACATCTTCATTGATATAGAGGTTCTGCTGCCCACCATCGTTGAAAAAACCAAGCTAATTAATGGCTCTGACCTATAATCTTGGGCCGCGAGGAATGGTTTCCCGGTTCTGAAAGTGAGATGCTTGGAGACCAACATTGTGGAGACATACATTGGACTGTTCTGATGGTCTCCCGACCAACACCAGCCAGAATCTGCTAGACTCAACTGCTTCCCCTGTTTGGGTCAGCTACGGCCAACAATCGGCCTCGTATCCCGTCATTTGTTTCAGAGTGTGGTGCTCCGGGTTTCCATAGAGTGGTGTAATTAGACAGGTTGTGCAGAAGCTGCACAAGCTGCATGCGGCTTCCTGCAGCTTTTGGGCATTGTGCAAAGCTGTGGGAGCATTTTTTCGTTCTGGCACTAGTACTGTAACCACCCCCAAACTACACATTTCAGTACCAATCTGCATGTACTAGGTATGTGGCTTCTGAGCCAAATCCAACTGAATCAGACTTCTCCAAATGGAATTTTCATCCTTCTCCCATGTCTCCCATACTGCATATTGTGTGGGACAAGGAGTTCAGATGTCCTCACTCCCCCACTACTCAACCAAGTCACCAAAATTCCGACCACTCACTGATAAACACGGAAAAGCTGTGCAGCTTTGCACAACGGCCAAAAGCCGTGTGCGGCTGTGGCACAACCTCTCTATTGTTCACTAATGTGTGAAGCAATGTCACGCAGAGTTGCGGGATTAGGCAGCCTTAAGCTTCGAATCCGCAAACAGCTTGAAGGATGAGAACCCGTACTCCCGCGACCAGGCATTAAGAAGAAGCCCGTGCAAAATCTGTCCGAGCGCTGCAACGAGCGAATGATAATCCGGCTGATCGTTGCTGAGTCGCTTCTTCTCCATTGGTGCAAAAAAAAATGCGAGACTGCCGAGCTCGTTTATGCTGCCGCGATAGGTGTGGAGGATGGCCCAAACGAAGTTCAGGCATAAATAAGGCTCCAATCATTTAGTTTTCGTGTACTGATCGCGGTAAATTAAATAGAAACCGTTTCTAAACCGTTTTAAACTGTTTTTAAACGGTATTTTTTGGGGGAAGTTATCATCAAAGCCACGGCACCTATATATTGTCTCAGTTGGGTCTATGTCTTCCCAAGTTTTGTTCATGAGAGCCGGTAAGTCTGAATATAATACCTATGTGCAACATATGTATGGTTAACAAGCAGTAATTTAAAGATCCAGCTTGGTCAATGATCAAAAAATTTGAACTACGTAGCGTATGGGCTCTCCGAGTTGGTAATGGTTCAAGTGTTTTAAGTTGAGGTTGAATGGGACATATACCAGGTACCGGGCGATAGACAACAAGGGAAAGACGAAGTATGTCTGGTTGAATTTGAGGTCGTCAAGTGCCGGCTTTGACGGCGCATGAATCCCGAACCATCAATCAGGTGAACAATTACCATATTTAGAGTAGACTCCGGCCGTTGAGCGCCAGCATGGTCAGTACAGGTCAATAATTGCATTTATTTACATCGGAAGAGCTCACAAAGTGGTGAAAGGACATTATTGAGCCCGATATTTCCTCAGATTTACACTGGCATTCCTCTGAGCGCTGAGGATTTTCCTAACCGTTTAACTGTTTAAAAAACTGTTTCCAAACTGTTTGAGCCCAGAACCAAATTAAACGGAAATGAAAACGGCTAAAACCGTATATAAACGTTTATAAACGGAAACGGTTGGAGTCTTAGGCATAAATGGAAGAGCCTAAAACCAAGTTGAAATACATCGCGCCTTTCACAGAGCCCAGAAGAGGAGTCGAACCTCTGCCTTCTCTTGGATGTAAGGGACTCCAAATATTCAATATGAGGGATGATCTCGATCCACCTGGGCTTGTGACTAAAGTGACTGTTAAACACCGGGATGTTCATCAGCTTGGGAAAGAGCAGGGCAGCTGAAGTCTGTGATTTTTTAAAAGAGATAGACCCGGCTTGCACAGTGGTGCTTCCTTCGGGCCTCTATTGTTTTTTTTTTCGGTTGAACAGAAAAATAGAAAAAGGAAACAGTGCACAACTCACTGCCCAGGAGAGGACTCGAACCTCCACCTTCCGGATCCTCGCGCATCATGTTATGTTGAAGGGACGATCTGCCGTTGATCCACCTGGGCTTTTGAAACTGATTTGTGCATTATAATAGGTGAGTGCCAGCAGCCAGCATGAGCCTTGGGTCTGCGACAACAGCCCGTGCGATCAGTCTAGCCGTCAGCCTTCCTGCAAGCACTCGTGCTCGGGATCTTGTTCCCGGGATGTGAGTGAGTGTAGATTGCGTGTGATTAACCCAATAGCAAGCGGCCGGGAGTCAAAAAAAAAGAAAGGAAAAAATCTGCCAGACTTTTATGCTCTAGCTCGGGGCTCGAACCCGACTCTCGATTAAGATTTGTATCTATCACGCATCAATGTATGATCCACTGGGCTTTTATTTCCCGAGAGTTTTTCGGGTGTCGTTGGGAACCTAGCGCTGGAGGAATCCGCCGTTAGTCCGTTGACTTTGAATTCAACCATGCGATGAAAGAAAAAGAAAAAAAAATTACCGTAGACCTGACTTACGCAGTGTGGTAGCGCTTCCTTCGGCCTCTGTTGTTTCTTTCGGTTGAACAGAAAAACAGAAAAAAGAAACAATGGCACAACTCAATGCCCAGGAGAGGACTCGAACCTCCACCTTCCCCTGGATTTTCTCTCAAATCGTACAATGTTGAAAAGGACGATCTGCCGTTGATCCACCTGGGCTTTTGGCACTAAAATGTCCAGTGCCTTAGGTGAGTGCCATCCTGTACAGCCTGTACAGTCAGCCGTCGATTTTGAGCAAGTTTGCAATTTTCTTCCTGCAGGCACCCGTGCTCTTGTTACCAAGGTGTGATTCAGACTGAGTGGAAATTGCGTGCTCGGTGTTGTTCTCTCATCAGGGTGGGAATCAAAACGAAAAAAAAAGAACTCAGAAGCGGAACAGAGCCCAGGAGAGGAGTCGAACCTCTGCCTTCCCTTGGATATCAAACACCCAGCGACATCACATATATGAGAGGGATGATCTGCCTTGATCCACCTGGGCTTTTGGCACTGGCTTGTCCATTTTATAGGTGAGTGCCAGCCTGAGGGACATCGGCGGCCGTCAATTTTGAGCGGGTTTGCAAGTTTCCATTAGCCTTTTTTTCCCGGGTGTGGATTGCATGAAACTCTACTTAATATCGCAAGCGACCGGGAGTCCAAATAAATACGAAAACGGGGGGAAAATCAGACGCACCGAACATATGGGTGTCGAACCCGACTCCCGACACCTCGTGTCCGTCTCTACAGCACGCGTTGATGTACGGACAGTGATCCACTGGGGTTTTATTCTCCTGGGATTTTGTCGGGTATTGTTGAGGATGCTGGAGGAATCCGAAATTACTTACTCCGAGTTGAACTTTGAACCATGCCACGATGCGATAAACCATGCCAAAATGATGGGTCGATCTTGAGTGGGTTTGCAAGTGGGACGGACTCGTGCTCGTGGCGTCATTATGCCCAATAATCAGCTATTGGTTTGGATAGATTCTCCCGCAGGCGGCGCCGGGTGGCCGAAGAGAAAAGCAAAAAGACACTCATCTCGCCTCACGCCCAGCTCGGGTGTCGAACCCGACTCTGCACACTGCATACACTCTGCAGTACGATCCAGTACAGTGGATCCACTGGGCTTTTATTTCTCTGAGTGGTTGACGGATATTGTTGGGAACCTGAAAGCTAGCGCTGGAGGAACGTGCAATTAGCGAGGCGACGCGACTTTGAACTCTTGAGTCCATGCGACGAACCGTGCGAAAATGAGAACGACCCACATGACCCGGGCCGTTCCGAGGCTTCTCCTTTCGTCATACTGTGCCTCCTGCTCTCACTGCAAAGTCTTGACGCCGGGCTTGACTTGGTGGACCTGCCATCGACGCCGAGTTTCTCGTAGCTTCTTGGTATCATATAGCGCTGTGGACTCTTGCGAATCTCTGGACAATTCTAGGACTCTTGTATTGGGCATACTTAACACAAAGATCGCACTGCACAACTCCTGTCTGTCTCATCTAGGTCTTAGCTCATCTGAAGTCCTGAAAAATTCGTGTCCACGATGGCCACCGTCGCATCGATGCCCTCCTTCCCCTCTCCATCCCCCCGCACGCGCTCGCGCTCCCCCGTGAAAAGCACACCCGCCAGCCCCGAGCTGCACCGCAAGACCTCTTCGTCCTCCCTATCTCAGTCCTTTGACACGGGCGCCGGCATCCCCCGCCCCCCCTCCGCGGCCGACCTCCGCCCCAACGCGCACCCCTACCCCATCGCCACGACCGCCACCGGCGTGCTCTCGCGCACGAACTCGCTCTCGTCCCCGGCGGGCGGGAACAGCGGGAAGCACCACTACGTGCCCGTGCCGCCGTCGCCCGCGAAGGAGGAGCGCTTCTTCGACGACGGGGCGCGCGACGGGGGCGCAGGAGCAGGATCCGGAGGAGGGGGGAAGGGACGGGACGAGAGGCGGCGTGCCGAGTACCGCGGGCATCGGTACAGCCGCAGTCTGAGCAGCAGCGAGGATATGTACCTCCCCTCGTCGCCTTCCGGCAAGGGCGAGCAGCATGGTGGGAGCGGCAATGGGAATGGGGGCGGGGGAGGGCAGGGCCCGCGCGCGCTGCCGGTCCCGCCGGGGGTGAGCGCGAACAGTATTGCGGCCAAGAATGCGGAGAGGAAGGGCGGGTATAGTGCGTATGCGGCGAGTGGTGAGCGATTGCGTCTTCTTTGTGCTTTCTCTCTTTCATCCTTGCGCATTCTATCCTTCCTACTTTTTCGTGTACCTCCTTCTATCCCATCTCTGCGTTCCCATTCTCCCATTTTCGCGTACCTCCAGGCTAATCCCCTCCTCACCCTCACCCACACTTCCTTCGCCTCCTTCCTTCCCTCCTCCCTTTCCACCTTCTCATCCCTTCCTTCTCCCCCCTCCTCGCTTCTCATTCCCCACCACTGACCCTTCCTCCCTACAGGAACCTCCCCGAAACGATGGACCCCCGCGCAGCTCGCGGCGCACCTGAACCAGACCGTCTCGCCCGAGGCGGGCGCGTGGGCCGCGCGACGGAACGTCGGCGGGAAGGCGTTCATGCGCATGGGCGAGATGGGCGAGGAGGAGTTTGGCGGGAGTGGGTGAGTGGATTGTTTTTTTGGGCGTTTTTTGGGGGGGCGTTGCCATCTTGTGCATTCCCTCCTATGCTGTTCTTCGTCCTCTCGCCTTTCTCTTCACCTTCCATCCCCCGCATATCATCTCTCCGCCTGATCGATTTATCCACTTTCACATGGGGCACCTCACGTTTCATCCCAGTCCCTCCCCTCGCATCGTTCTTCCAGCCCCTTTCCTTCTTTCCCTTCCCCTCGCTTCCGTCCCTTTCTCTTCCGTCTTCCCTTCCCTATCCTATTCCGCACTCCCTCTCCCTCTCTTCTCCTTGTCATGATAACCCTACTATCCTCCTCTCCCACCCCCACCCACAGCGGCTTCCGCTCGTCCGGCGCATTGTACGGGTTTACTTCTCCCTTGCGCCCCTCTCGTTTCTCGCCTTCCTTTCTCTGTTCTTCCCCTTCTCTTAATGCCATCCGCTATATCGAATAGCTCATGCCCTCCCACAGCGCACCCCCCGCCCTCCGCCCCGCCGCGCGCGCGCTCCGGCAGGAGGTCCTCGAGAACCAGATCCAGAACCACGAAAAGCCCTCGCCCACCTCTTCCACCTCCGACGACGAGGGCGGGCAGCGCCGCGCGCACTTCCGCTACGGCTCCCCGACGCGCGGGCGCGTGTCGGCGGTGTACGAGGAGCCGGGGGAGATCGACGAGGGGGACGCAGAGGGCGAGGAAGACGGAGACGGCAGTACGCCCTCGCACCGCAGACGGACGATGAGCGTGCCCGTTGCGTCGCCCTTCGCGTCCTCAGCAAACTCGAATTCGCATTCGCGGCAGTCCCCGTTCGCCGCGCGGTACGAGTACCCCGGCGCCCGCGACGGCGGGGAAGCGAGCCCGAGCCCGAGCCCCTCGCCGACGGGGCGGTTCAGGAACGGGCGCGTGAAGGGGATGGTGCGCTCGTTTGAGAGCAGCGGGAGCGAGAGCGGGTCGCCGGAGAGGGAGCGGGAGCGGGGGAGTGGGAGCGGGTTCCGCGGTGGGGGGAGTGGGTTCAGACGCAGGGGGAGCGACGCGGAGGACGGGCCGGATGCGGTGGGGGGGACGGTGCGCGCGCATGCGCATCAGGGACAGGGACAGGGACAGGGCCAAGGGAGGGCGCTGCCCGCGCGCCCGGACGGGGCGGACGCGGGTGTGGATCTGGGCGCGACGGTGCGCGCGCCGGCGCCGGCGTACCCCCCCGCGGCGCTCGGGACGGTGCACGCCCGCAACGGGTTCCTCAACGACAACAACACGAATGCCGCCGACGACGAGGAGCTGACGGTGGAGGAGCTGCTGGCGCGCGAGGACGCCGCTGCGACGGGGCAGCCGATGACGCCGAGCCACACGGGCGGGGCGTGGCGGCAGAGCAAGCGCGGGATCACGCCGCAGTCGACCGGGGAGAAGCTGAAGCAGCACCCCACGGGCGGGCGGCCGCTCCCCGCGCACCCGGCCTCCGCCTCGGCGCACGGGCACGCGCCTGCGCCGCACGCGCAGCGGACGAGCAGCGGGGGGGTGCACGCGTGGGAGGCGGACGACGCGGCGGTGGGGAGCACGATGAAGTGGGTGCCTGCGCGGCCGGATGTGGGGCGGCTGTTTGAGGTAGAGGCGCCGACGCAGGAGGCGGAGGGAGAGGAGGAGGTGGGTCTGGGTCTGAGTCTGGAGGATAAGGCCCCGATAGCGCACGCGCGGGCGGAGGGGAGGGAGTTGGGGTTGGAGGCGGGGGTGCGGGCGGCAAGGCGGGAGGAGCAGCTGAAGCGCGAGGCGGACGCGGAGGAGCGCGGGCGGGCGCGGGGGGCGGCGGTGCGGGCGCAGCTGGCGGAGGCGGCGGAGCTGCGCGGGATGGTGGATGCGTTCCGCGCGCGGCTGGAGGAGGTGGAGCGGAAGGTAGGGGAGATGGAGGTGGCGGCGGGGGATGCGCAGGCGAAGACGCTTGCTGCGCCTACGACACCGAGCACGCCCTCGGGCCCGCTGTCGGTCAGCCAGCGCCTTGACCCGCGGCGGCTGCTTGCGCTGTTTGGGCGGGCGCAGTCCGGGTCCGCCGCCGTGCAGGGGAACAAGACGAGCGGCAAAAGGGGGGATGTGGAAGACTGGGTGGGCCCGACGACGCTCAAGGCGCTGCCGTCGTACGTCCTGCTCGTAGGGCTGGGCGTGTGCGCGGTGGTGCTTCGCGTGTTGGTGAGGCGGGGGCTGGGCGCGGTGAGGGGTGGGAGGGGCGCTGCGTGAAGCTGCGAAGCCTTACCTCCGTTCCCATGCCCGCCTCCAGGTTCTCATCTAATGCACAAGACCCGTCCCGATCGATACCCATACCCGCACGCGCCGGACTCGGCACTCCATGATCAAGCTTATCCTTATTTCCGCCATCTACCGATACGATATCCACAAACGCTCACCATCGTCATGTCCGACGCCCTCGCTATGCTATCTACTCCCTCACCCACCCCCTTGCGCATCGCATACTTACCCGGCGCACCTACGCTTTCCGCTACTTACTACGTTAATGCTACGATACATACCCACGATTCTGCATATGCTGACGACTGTGACGACTACGACGTATCTTACTTACGACCTGCGATGTCTTCCCATTCCCGTTTCTTCATTCACGCTGCACACCGATATTCACAGCCTTATCTAGCTACGAATAGGATCTAACTAGCTTGGATTAGTATTGGGCATAGCTGCCCAAATGTATATGCGTTCTGGTGGATGTATGGTGAGGACGCCTAAGAAGTGGAGTGTGCGCGTTATAAATTTGGGGACAAGGACGCTTCGAGATATGGACTTCGATGGACAGTGACGCTGAGATGCTGGGCCTGAGGTACCGATGAGCGGGTCGGACCCCGAGAGGGTCCGGAAATCATGAGCGCGAGGGACTGGAGATTGAATTAGGGCGGCATGGAAAGAAAATCTAGATGAGTACTGGGAACCCGAGGATAAATTAGGACATCGTCATTGAGCGTCTAACTCCGGAGAGGAGGGCATTAAAATGGAGAGGTGAGACTCTGGAGTCCAGACTAGTTTTGTCTCTGTTTAGCCAAGATTTAGCAACATTCGAGGATGGTTTGGGTTCCCGACAGACAAGGTTTCATGCCCGACAGCTTTAAGATTCATAGTAGACATAGAAAGCGCCAAATTCACTTGGAGGTGATTTTTTTGAGCTTGGATGGGAGACGAGTCCGAGTCGCCCCCGGTGGAGCACTTGAATCAAGTACTCCAGAATGCTCCAGTGGCCGGGGAACTGGTCTAGATTGAACTCCACGGGATAAGCCTCGTCAAGCCTTCAAGCTCCTGCTTTAGGGATGATCTGGGGCGATAATGAGGTCGCGGACAAGTCGGCCTCGGAGTAGTTTGTGATAAGGATAGCAGAGTAAGGTTTCTCCATTCTCTGTCCTAAATGATTAGCTCAACCGAGGTTGCTCTGCACAGTGCTCCATAGCTGCTTTGAGAATCGTCTAACGTGTCAACATGGCGGGGGGAATGAAGGTCACGAGGTGCATCACTGCTTGTCGCCAACCATGATGACCGTTTATCTTGTTGATGTTCCTCATGAATTTCGCGTCTATTAGACGTCGAATACGCTGTTCCCGATGGCTTCGGCATTGTGCTCGCGTTGATAATAGTGCCTGTCAACCTCTTGCCCGGTGGACCCATAAAGTCTAGCGCGGACTAACTTTAGGAGCCATCTGGTCCGCGAGGTATCATCCTCGAACCCCTTTCTTGATGAGGGCACGCAATCCCAGCCACCCATTGCTACTTCAGTCTCCAGCGACGCACTTTCTCGATGAGCTCGATGAACCTACCACAAAATACCGCTTTCGAGGAGTCTGATGTCGAGTCGACAACTTCTACAGCGACTCGCTTGTCTGTGCGCTCGACGCGGGCCTGGTTCTTATCTTACCGTCTCCCCACCGTGCCTCTGCTATACCGGAATATATTCAAATGCTCCTTGGCGTACCTGATCGCGTCCCTCTTCACGTTCTCGCCATATTTGTCAGGCGTCATCCGCGACTTTCCGACCTATGGAAATTTCGAGCGCCGTCCGGCTTCTAATGGATATTTGGTTGCAGCAGTGTTCGTTAATTTTTGACAGAATCCACCCCGATACTAATCCTCGCACAGCGCGGTGCATTTCAACCCCGCAAAAACAATGGGCGGCATGATCGAGACAGATTTGTACTGCTTTGCTGGCCTGGTATACGCGGCGTTCGTATGCCTCTCCTCAATGACCGTGTTCTTGTGGCTCGATGCAAAGCCAGGGTGGGAAACGGTTGCCGCTATCCTGGTGATCACGTGGATTGGCCTAAGTATGAGCGTCGTCGCGTGGATGAAAGTCTGGATGGCCAGCCCGTCCTTCAACGTTGGTCAGCAGCAGATTATCTTTCTGCGTCCGTTACTTACCTACCGGATAGCTTGTAGCATCACCTCCATCATTATCTTTGTCGTGTACGTCGTTTTGCACTGGGTTTATGTCGGCTAATTTTGCTACAGACTTGTCAAGGAAGGCGGCCTCGGGACCCTTCTCCAGGTGTCCTCCACCATCGTCTGCGGCACGGCGATCTCCAACTTCGTCTGCTATACTATCTGGCCACAATCCGCCACCTCTGCTCTGCAGACTAACATGACCACCACGCTCGACTCGTTCTCCACCATGCTCTCTCTGGTCACCAGCACGTTCCTCCTTGAGGACGGGCTGCAGCAGCCGAGCCACGAGCGGATCGCCAAGGCCGCGGCGGATCACCAGAACAGCTTCACGAGCCTCAAGCGGAATTTGAAGGAGGCACAGAACGAGTGGATCGTCGCGGGGAGCAGTCGGGCGCCTGGTGGGCGGGTCGGCCGCGCGTATGAGGATGCGGTGGACAGTATGAATCGGCTGGCGCAGCATCTGAACGGGCTGCGTGGTGGCACGCGTCTGCAGTATGACCTCGCTAAGTCATGTGCGGTCGGCCAAAGCAGCCAGAAAGCGTCGGCGAATACCCAGGATGCGGATTCCAATGCCCAGAATACGGAGTTTACAACGGGAAATGCTGCCGCGGAGGTGTTCGCGGATTTGTTCAACGACTTGGGCCCGCCGCTGAAGGCGTTGTCGGTAAGTATCACCGGTCGTTCAGTTACGTTGTTCTCAATCCCTCACAGACAACGTGCACATCCTCCCTCTTGCGGATGCGTCAAGCTTTCGTCAACTCCCGGCGCTGCGGCAAACACTATGCATTTGAGCAGCACGAGTTCTTCGAAATCGTTGATGAAATCGAGCGCGCGCTGAGTCAATTCGAGAGTATCTCCAACGATACGGTGCTTCGCCTGTTCCGCCGCGGTAATAGCTCGGATTTCCCCTCAGACGCCGGGGGCAGCGATACAGAGAACAACACAGATAATGAATACGTGTTTGTGGTCTACTTGTGCGTCGTCCTACATTTTCTAGTTGAATCCCGGCTGAAATGGTCCTAGCTTCATCTTCACGCTGCAGGAATTTGCGACCGAGTTGGTGTCGCTCGTCGACGCGATGGGGCGGTTATACAGTCTCGAGCAGGCACGGGCAAATCGGGCGCGCTGGTGGACGCGGGTGTTTAGCTGGGCCTGTAGGATGTCAAGATCTGACAGGTACAGCGACGACAGTCCTCGTTCCTCCAGGCGCCTGGGAAAACCGAAATCGGCCGGACTGCAACGACGACTTTGTGCGTGGCATTCTTGTCCCGTCCAATTTTTCGCTCATGAGTACTTGACAGCGAAAATCATGATTCCAGCTCACCGTCGCACCCACCCTTCCTTCCCCAAAGTCCGCCCGCACGCACCGAATACGATCCAGACCCCGGCCCGGGACCGCCTGAGCTGGGCCGGGAAGATCAAGCAGCATCTGTGGACGACTGGGCGCCGGCTCGCGGAGAGCGACATGAAATATGCGTTCAAGGCGGGGATGGCGACGGCGCTTTTGGCGGCGCCGGCGTTTTTTGAGACGACAAGGCCGATTTTCTTGGGGCTGTGGGGCCACTGGGCGGTGATTTCGGTACGGTTTTTTTGTATGACTGAAGATGGAGGTTGGCTGAAGTGTGGTGTAGTTCTTGGTCGTGATTTCACCGACTATTGGAGCAGTGAGTGGCTATTTCGATGAGCTCGGACTGCTCGCTGATCGCGGTCGCAGACGAATTTCTTGAGTCTTCACCGTGTGCTTGGGACCGTGTACGCAACTTTGACCCTTCTTTCCCCATCTCCAACGTCTACTTATGGGCTTTACAGGTTCGGAGCCGGAGTTGCAGCCGCTGTGTACACCCTCTTCCCAGACAACGCCATCATCCTTTCTATCTTCGGGTTCTTTTTCTCCATCCCTTGCTTTTATTACAACAGCTCTGCCTCCCGTTTCGTGCTCCTGACATACAATCTTACTTGTCTGTATTGGTGAGTAGCAATTACTCCGTGTTTAAGGCTCCGAAATTTGACTTCGATCAACCAACAGCTACAGTTTACGAGGCCAAGAGGTCTTCGCTGTCGACGTGGCTGTCCGGCGCGCACTCGCTGTCACAGCAGGTGTTGTCTGGGCCGCGCTGGTATCCAGGTTCTGGTGGCCGGCGGAGGCGCGACGAGAACTGAGCAAGGCGCTTGGCGAGTTCAGTCTTTTTCTTTTTCACTGCCAGAATGACTGCTAAATTCCGTTCGACATGCGTAGGTTCTGTTCAAATATAGGCTGGCTATACACCCGCCTGGTGGCGTCGAATTCGTATTCTCCGCTCTCAAGGGAGGTGGCGGAGGAGTATGAGGGACCGGATAACGAGACCCAAGCCCTCTCTCCGGAGCATGTGAGACTTTCCAGCTCCATAAAAGAGTTCATGGCCATGTGCGTTTTTCCAGAATTTTCAAGTGGAATATGTTAACGCTATGATTTCTAGGGAATTGCACTTGCAGATCAAACTGATTGAACTGCAAGGGCTGCTTGACCAGACGCAACACGAGCCGCGTCTCAAGGGCCCGTTCCCTGTCGACCTCTATCGTGGCATTTTGACGAGTCTGCAGACGATTCTGGATAAGCTACATAGCATGCGGTGCGTTACCACACGAGAGGAGTGGTGAGTGTAGCATGATTATTCTGCTGCACCCCACTTAACTGACGAAATCATATTAATAGGTACACTGTACGCCATTTCAATTGATTCGCTGTCTATGAATTGTGCTTACTGGTGGCTAGTCGGTACGGCAAGAGTTCATCCTTCCGGTGAACAAGGAACGCCGCGAGATGGTCGGGAACATAATCCTCAGTTTCTCGACACTCGCATCGGCATTCTATTTGAAAGCGCCGCTTCCCCCGTATCTTCCGTCGCCGGAAGCCTCGCGGCAGCGTTTGGTGCGTCCTTTCAGCTTGTCGTCCGTAAAAGCTCATATTTAGAGTCTTAGGTCGCGGCCATCCGGAAGCTGGACGTCGTGCGGACGCGCGAGGTCAAGGGCTCCCGCCAACTCCTCTTTTTCGCATACGCGCTCTCGATGAAGGGTATCACGGTTGAGCTGGAAGTTTTGGGACGCACGCTCCAAAATGCATTTGGCGTCATCGGGCAGACGCCGGCAGAGTTTGAGGCCCTTTTTGCGGAAAGAACGAATCATTCTGTTTGAAAGTTCTGCCACTCGTTCTATTCTAGCGTTCTTCCAAAAATGGTTGAGTTACTTTAAATGCACCCAAAAATAGTAAATCTAACGTAGTAGTAAAGCACAGCATTCCCTATCTCTCCCTTACCACCATGTCAAAACACCGAAAATGCGCCCGAGGTGTTGGAGCTAACATCCTCAGTTGCACACTGATGTGGTCAAGACTCAATGTATTAACCTGTAGAGAATATGATGTATCAGTAACATCTACAGGTAGTGTAAGTGTCCGTATGATATAAATATAAATAGGAAAAATGTGCCCTCAGTCGCACACCGATGTGGTCAAGACTGAGGGCCGTTGTCGTGGAGCTGCCCCCTTTTATAGGTTGCAGCTACGATCGTAAGTGAAACAAATAAATAAAATATAATAGTTACGATCCAAAAGAGGAACTGGACACCAATGTCCACGAAAGGCAATAGCCTTTGTCAACATTCCCCCTGGCAGACAGCATTCTTCCTCTTCCAGTCCAGACTCAGCATAGATACAAACTTCTCGTGAGCGGGGCGAGCAAGAGCCTTTGTAAGGATGTCTGCAATGTTCTCCTTCCCAGGAACAGATGACACCACTATCTCTCCATCTTGGACGTGTTCGCATATGAAGTGCCAGCGGGTGTTGATGTGCTTCGATAATCCATGTCCCTTCGTCGTCTCCGTGAGGCTGATCAACCCCAAGTTGTCGCTGCAGAGCCCGAAAGGAAGTTCCTATCCTGAGGGAGGAAGACCCCCGCAAGCCAATTCTTCATCCACATGGACTGCTGTGCGCCCCGTGCCAGTGCAATGTACTTGGTTTCGGTCAATAACCAGCCCACTACTGCCTGCCATTTTGACGACCAGCAAACCGGAGCACCTCCCATGAAGAAGACGTAACCCGAGGTTGAGCAGTGCGTGTCCATGCAGCCTGCCCAATCCGAGTCCATGTACCCATCCAGCTTGAGAGTTGTACCCGCCCCCACCGTAGATGGTGTATATTGGATCCCGTAGTCCAAGGTCCCCTTGATTTAGTGCAGAACCCTGATAAGGATGTCCCAGTGCTCGGGTCCTGGATTGATCTGAATGTGGCCAAGTGTGCAACATGTATACAAAAGGTTGAGTCGAGTGCTGCTGCTCTCCCAGATCAAGGTGCCGAGGATAGGGCAGAAAAGCTTGTGCTTCATGAAAGCGGTGTCTTCAACGAAGAGTGGGGAAGGTGAAGTGATGATCTGATAGCCGGCGGGTAGCGGAGTTGACAGCAGGGAAAGATCTGTGAATCTGAAGTGATCAAGGACCTTTTCAAAGTACTGCGTCTGGGAAATTGAGATTGATACGTCACTTAGCTTCTCAACTGTCAAACCCAACAACAACACAACATCTACTTCCTTGAAGTCCCACCTGGCCGCGAACTTGTTGACCACGTGTCGGATCTCCACTTCTGAGGACAATACTCCAAGCACATTGTCCGTGTGAGTAGAGGTACAGTATAGTAGGGCTCGATGGATAGTGACACATCAATGGGTGCCTACACTCACCTTGGCCTCAAATCCTTTGGGGTATATCATTATCCATGTAGTCTGCCTTGCCCAAATTAATTTCAGGGGTGGGATGCGATTGAGACTTGAATGCGTGTTTTCAACCAAATCAGCAAAGAATCAAGTGATCATGGGTGGGTGGTGCACCTTGACAGCTGGTTCCTGGTGGTCCAGGGGTTGGAGGGGATGCGGAAAGGATTATTTGACAATAAAGATGGTATTATTGACACCATATCGGGTGACGCAATGTGTGAATGACGGGATGGCAAGAAGGTCATATAGGTCGTGAAGAAGACGGGTATTGACCTGTTCCGACTAGGCGAGGCGAGATAATCGAGCTAGAGATGGATTCCGGAGTTCATCCTCATCATCGGCAGACTCAGATGCCCATAACCTATCAGAACCTGTAGCCACTGTAAGCGATATACTCTCAATGGCACCAGAATGTGGTAGCAGATATATTACCTGTAGCTACCGTAAGCAATATACTGGTAATATATAAATATACAATCTATGGAAACGGGTGAAGCACATACACCGCCAACGGTCAATCACGTTGCCAGCAGCTGGGATCGTCATGCATACCATGTGTGATAACCGGCTGGTACCAGGCCTCCTATCAGCTGGATATCGGCCGACGGAGTAAATGGGTCCACGATGGACCCAGCTTTCTTGGAGACCAGCCCACCAACCAGCCTGTGTGCAAGCTGTAGGGCAGGATGGGGTATATCCGACACTTCATGTAACTTGTATGTTCGCGCTCAGATGATTGACATGACAAAAGATCATGTATATATATATTAGCTATAGAAATTACACTGTACATCTTACACCTCCGGCTTCCGTCGCGGGCGTAGCGGCGGGGATGGTTGCCTTGTCAGTGGCAGCTCGTGCTGGAGGTGGTCAACGACGCCATGGGTAGCGCGGTCGGTCGGGAGCACATCTCGGATGACGGCGTTGACGGAGGGAAGCGGAGGAGAGCATGCAGGGGGCAAGGACGACGACGATAGTGGGTTTGCGCACCATATGAAACTATATGATTGTGAGTAAAAAATAAAAATAATCTTACTGATCCACGTACCCTGGCAAGGATGAACTACGCCGTCCCAAAAGCCATAACACTACACCTAAAATCATTATGAGCACTGAGCTACAGCGTAGATAAAGAAGCGCACCTGGATCCATATACCCAACACCGCATATCCGAAAAGTCATTGAATAATTGTTCGCGACACGGCAAACTTGAGGGAGAAGCCAAAGACATAGAGGGTTGACATGGGACTTTAAGGGCCTGAGGGCATGGACGACTAATCTCCAAGAGCTTGAGTAGACTACAGCCCTTTGCGTCTTGAGGGGGTTTGGCTGTCTTGACGGAGATCTTGGAGCACTTGAGGTGGAAGCGCGGGACTCTTGAAACTTGCTCGCAAGATGGAACCGGCGACACCAGAAGGTCGGTGAGAAGAATGGCGAAGCGAGCGCGCGGTGGGGCGAAAGCGGTTTGAGGGAGCTTGCACCACGGCCTGAGTGCGAGGAAGTGTAGATGAGGACTGGCGTGGCTTCAGCGTGAGACAACACTTGACCTCAGCGCAATACCACAGCGGCGGTGAGGGGAGGAGGCGCGCAGAGATGGTGGGAGGAAGAGACACACTCGGAGAGCGTCGAGCGGCTCGATGGAGCTTGCACCACGGCCTGAGTGCGAGGAAGTGTGAATGAGGACTGGCATGGCTTCAGCACGAGACGATGCCTGACCTCAGCACGATACCACAGCGGGGATGAGGGGAAGATGCGCGCGCAGATGGTAGAGAGCATCGGACTCGCATCACCCTGATCAACCATCTGTCAAACTCACGTGATGTGCACGGACCTCCGACCCAGAAGCGTTGATCGTACAAAGTCTTCACCGCCTGTGTTTTTTTGGGGGGGGCTTTGCCGAACAAATTTTATGTACTACAGAGTTCGCGTCTTTGACTGAGCAAAAACACAGATTCCGGAGTAAAACGGCATATAATACTGTATCTTCATTCTTCATAGGTTGATATCAGGGCCGTATAGGTTGTTTGAAGCGGTACAATCACCCGACGTTCTATCAGTGGGGAATAGGTTGAAATCCGATGGATAAAAATCAACGTAAAATATAGGTTGAAGCTGGGTTGAAGAAAATCAACCTACCATCAACCCTTTGTACTAGGTTAGTCGATGTTTTTCATCCTACGCTTGGTTGAAAAACATGCGGCTTTACCTTAATAACCGGAGTTCAATTCGAGTTCTGGTGACATTTTTTTGAACTAAAATCAATGTATCGGGCGGTAGCTTAAATTATTTACTTCACTGCGCCGGCCACCCCACGGCTGGGGGATAAACTGAATTTCCAGCTGACTTTCCATGCTCTCTCCAGCTGGAAATCCGGCCTGGACCATGCAGCTGGATTTCATCCCCCTCACAGCTGCTTACAGCTGATGCGTTTTCTGGAACGCAGCTGACGATCTCACCTGGAGACGGCCTGACGGCACTTTGGCGGTGTACCTCTCAACGGCACCAGAATGTGGTAGTAGATGAGAGGCATGCACATCACGTCACTAGTCATAAGGTCCGTGGTCACATCACACCATACCGCGTACCGCTGCAGGCGCCTGGGACCAACAGACAGCTTGCTGTCTATTTCATAGAAGTACAGCAGCCCGGTTGACTGACGAAGCTGTGGTTCAATTAGAACTCAAAGATCCATCGCACTTAGCACCAAGATCGTGAAATTGGATGGAAGAAATACAAAATAAATGGCATAAAGGCAGATATGTAGTCCTCAGTCTAGGGCTCCCGAAGCGCCTCTATCGGCATCCAAGACTCATCAAATCCCTCCTCCGTCATTGCCCACTGTTCAGGTTTCACACTGTTATGCATTATAATGTCTCCGATCTTCTTAATTACAACGTCTGCGTCCAAGTGGGCAAATGGTCCCCACCCGTCCACCCATGCTTTGATGCTGGCATGCACAGGGGCCTTGCGATTGTTGTACATCCGGAGTGCACTATTGACGAGTGCGATTTTGATCGGTGTCTGACCTCGGGAAAGCACAAGATAGAACAGGGTGTCCATAGTGAGTGTCAGGTCGATGATGAATGCTACTAGACATCTGATGGAGCTTTTCCTGGGATCCCATTGTCAGAGGGGTGGCATATGACAAGGTGATCAAAGTCACGTACGTTTTCTTGAATGTCCCTCGTACCCATTCCGCAAACAGAACAACCACCGCTGTGGGGCCAGCAATGATGATGGCGGCCGGGTGTTCAATGATTGCTTGCATGGCCTTCTCGGTCAAAGGATAATTGTTTCTGCAAGAACATTTTCACAATTAATCTAGGCATTGAAGTAAACACATACGTAGCTTCGTCGGATAGATCTTCCACCAGAGCTGATAATAGGGCCAAGAACTCTGGTTTTTGCAAATGCTGCATGTTGGCGCAAAATAAGAGAGGAGCCTCTCCTGTGACCTGAATGCCACCCACCTTCTCAGGATCGTGCATGTTCCATACATTGACGATATCTTTCTGCAAAACCTCCAGCACACTTCTCATCGTGAAGCCGAGAAAGATATCGGAGATGAGACCACGCCAATATCCTGTTCAACTTGTCAAACCATAACTCAAATATATCCGCTCCGATCGTACGTTTCCGTCCAACACTGGCGGGAAATCGAGTCAGCACCTCGAATTCACTTGGAGGGTCAAGAGTATTACCGAATCGATGCATCGATACTTGCTTGAGCACTGGACCGTTGAGCTATAGCCATTTCAATCCAGACCTTGTCTATTTTTGTGAGCTCAAGGGCGAGGTTCACCAGATCTGCGATCGTCGTCTTGTAGCGCGCGTCGGTCGCTGCAGACGATTAAAAAATCAACGGAGTTATCTACGACAGGAGACACGCACTTGATGTTGCAACCCATTTGGGGGGTTCCGAGAGCATAAGGGCACATAACGGCTCGAAACAAAGGTCCTGTACTGCCGAGGCGACGATGGTATCGAGCTCTGCCTCAAACTGGTCGTCATCCATCTCCTGGCCTTGCTGTTCCAGCTGCTTCTCCAGTTTGTTCCCCTGATCCTCGCGAAGGACATCAAGCTTCGTGAAAACGACAATGATCGGCACTGAGAGGTCGAAATGAGGAGGGAAACTATGATGGATTGAAGACACACAGTTTCCTCGATATTCCAGCAAAATCCTTTCTACACCTTTCTCGAAGAGTCGACCCCCCGCAAAAGGTATTTCGGCGCAAACCCTGAGGAACGAGTGTGAGAAGTGAAACAGCGAACCTGATGGTCCGCTGACCAGATTGCGTGCAATTGATCAGCAAGCGCTGGCATCTTGGATCGACGGTCAATAAAGTCGGAGACTATCTTTATATTTCCTTCCTCCCCTGGTTCGAAGCCTTGAGAGTCG
This sequence comes from Mycena albidolilacea, assembly GCA_029282495.1. NCBI lineage: Eukaryota > Fungi > Basidiomycota > Agaricomycetes > Agaricales > Mycenaceae > Mycena > Mycena albidolilacea. The sequence goes on along the minus strand of JARIHO010000056.1, from coordinate 231,482 downwards.
TGGATGATGATACGATCATTTTGCGGGAAGCTGAAGGGCGTATCGATATTGTGCACTCCGGGAGTCCTGTGTGACACAGGCTTAGGGCAACACATCACTTTCTCAGATGCGCACGGAAACAGGGAAAACTCACTGTCGCCCCCTCAACGCCGAACACAGCATTGATCAACGCGGACTTTCCTGCGCCGGACTGGCAGCTACGGTTAGCGATTGGTCGCAATTCCCGTATCCACGCGACATGCCTTTCCCACAACGAGAATGCGAAGGCTGCGACGTGTTAGTCGTGGAACGCGGAGGAGAGTGCGGATGCGCACCGCGGGCATTCCTGGCGGAGGATATCTGTGTAGGGCACGAGGACGGCTTCACTGGTAGAAGACATTCAGTGGTCAGAGGAAAGCAAAAAGAAGTGGAAGGTCACACAGGGCTCATGCCATGAGTCACGCATGGTCGCATGACCCGAGTCCTGCATCAGAAGCGATTGATTCATGAAGTCGCGAATGATTCTGCTGTGGTATTTTCGCGCATTTCCCGGGATAAGTATAGCCAACCTGCCTGAAAACATGTTTGCGCGCCGTCGGGGTCGGTCACGATGGACAATTCGAAGCCCGCAACGCAACCTGTGCAGTTCGAGGTTTGCGAGTCTTACCCATGAGTTTTGGGCGCCAGAGTCACCTTCGGAGCAACGGTCCGTGCTGATACATATCGCGACAGCCAGATCAGTGCACAGCGGCTGCAAACAGGAAGCCATAATTCAGACCGCTGGCGCGGGGTCCGACACATAGTTGAATGCGACAGAGCTTCCGGAGATGATAGGTGTTAACGCGGCGCGCACGTTGGCGAAATAACAGCGGAAAAGCCTTGCCATCAAGGTTGCGAGTTCCAGGAAGCCAGTGCCGGAGATAAGACCGTCTGCGACCCACGAAAATGCGATCACAGAGCTGTTGGGTAATTTGAGCGCTAGAACTGTCATGGAATTCCCCCCGAAGATCGTGCTGTTATGCAAGCAATAAATAGATTGATGAATTTGAGTTTAGACGGATGTTGTTCAAAGGAAGACGAGGAAATAGTGAGAAACAGAGGCCCCTTTCTTTGAGTGGCAGTATCAGGGTTTAGATCCACTCATGACGTTCAGGCGAGACCACTGTGCACTACATGCTAAGAACAGCCAGGGATCAAGTCAAGAAGAGACGGTGGGAGATACACGAACTTGATGGAGGAATTATTGGCTAGATTTTTGCGCGTGAAGCGCGGTTTCCTTTTCATGCATCACCGGCAAACAGATTTATCGAACGTGTCTGCGACTGTGCGACAAAATCTTGCGTGCTCTGCCGGTATCCTACAACCGAGAAGGGCATCCGTAATAGCCGTCTAACATAGACTAGGAGTACACCGCGAGCCAGATGGTTCAGAGCCCAGCGGGTGCAGAGCAAAACATGGTGGTTTGAAGCAAGATCGCCGCATCAAATCAATTCGGCTTGAATTCGGCACCGCCCGTGATGAAGGGTCCAAAAAAAAAAAAAAAGGGTGAATACGGGCGGAAACAAGAACAGATATCGTCAATAGGTAGGTAGGTAGGTATATGTTTGGAGATAAACCAAGAAATCTGCGGAGACAGCCGATTGGGGTGAAATAGGAGAGGTTGGCCGCGGCGAGAAATACATAAGAATGGAAGAGAAGGCTGATTCATGCGAGATTATTGAATAAACCAAGCAGGCGAGTCGAGTCTTGCCTGGCGGTGGCAAAAAATACCTAAAACTCCGCCGTCACCAGCAGGTCGCCACCCCGGAAGCTCACCCCAGCCGAAGCAGAACTGAGAAAGAAATACAAATAAATGCATATCAAGGGGAAGGAAACGACGGCGCGACAAAACGCCGACTCATGTCCTATTAAGACGGCGCGCATGTATCTGTCTATTTACCCTAGATCGGCGGTCGGCCATCGGCGAAGGGAGAGGAAGGGGGGAGGCCTGGGATCCGCTCTCGTCCTGGCTAGCACTCCCCTCGAGCGTTCCCCGATGGGTAATGCCAGTGCGAGCTGACGCCAGCGAGGCGGGCGAGGAGAAGGGCACGGGAACGTCGGCCGGGAGAAGTGGGATGGAGGAGTCGATGAGCAGAGTAGCAGCGTACAGGTAAGGAGTAGGAGGCGGGGAGGTGCGCCAGGCCGAGGTGGACGTCGGCACGCTGCCCAAGAGGAACGGCGCGCGCTGAGCCTCCAGTCGTGCAAGCGAGGTGTGCGGCTGCGGTGGACAAGGCCTATGTCGAGGCGAGCGCGGGAGCACACGGGCGCAGGCGCGTTGCCCACAGAAAGGAGCGGCGTGTGCGCGGACGGGTGGCGATGCACATGCCCGCGGGATCGAGTGCGACGGATCTGCTGTCTCGATGGTGAGGTGCGAGGTGAGTGAGATGCGGGAGACTCGCTGCGAACAGGTCGCGGCGCGGGGAGGATGACGACGAGGTGGACGCAGACGCGCAGATGCGTGCGGAGCAGGCGCGATGCTCGTGTCCATGCACGCGCGGCGCGGTGTCGAGCACGACGGGGTCTGTGGTCTCCCCGAGTCCGAGTCTGGGTCCTGCTTCTGGTGGGGAAGTCGGTGTTGGTCGGGAAGTCGGTGCTGGCAAGTGAAGGCTCCACTCCCTCCGCGGCTGACAGGCGCGGGTGCAGGCAAGGGCAAGGGCACGGGCACGGGCACGGGGGTGTGGGCGGACGGAACGGCCAGCGTGGGCGGCGTACGAGCACGGAGGCGCGCGCGGGCGGCGCGAGGTCCGAGTCGTTGGGAGGGCGCGAAGCACGACTCGGACACCTTAGTGCAGCAGTGTGATCTATCAGGGCCTTCTTACTAGCGGTGAGCCGTGATGTATGGAAACCGCTGGCTTAGAGGGCATCCTGATACATCACTGCAGCCTCTCTTCCACCTGCGATTACCCAATTGTCTAGGGCATCCGTCCCTGTGCTGCACGACGACGGCGAGCATCCGCATTTGGTCGACATCGATCAAATGTGCTCGACGCTGCGATCAAATGCGATCAAAATTTTCCTCGTCGTCGGCGATGATGGTCACAAAAATTACGCGGAAATTTGCTGAAAAAATCCAGTACATAGATAATATATAAAGCATACATGCTGATCAAGTAGGAAGTGAAAAGCCCGCAATAAAAGGGAGAAACAGAAAAAACATAATTTGAATATGAATTTCGGTCCATTCCCCGTTTTACTCCGCAGGATCCTCGAGCGACGCCGGACGTGCTGCAAAGCGGGGGCGTTGGGGTCCCGTACATCGCGAGACACTCCCACGGCCATCGTCGTCGCCGTCTTCGTCCCCATTCCAGTCCCACGTCGCCTGCTCGTTCCACCTCCCGATCCGGCTGCACACAATGTGGCTGCCCTACGCACTTGGCGATCTCGCCCGCCCCCCGCCCCGCACTGCCAGGGCGCCTCAGCTCTGGCATCAACGAGCGCCGCAGCGGGCGCCGCGTCCCTGCCCCTGCGTCCCCACCCTCAAGCACGGGCGCCCGCTAGGAAAGTCCGCGGTCCCAATCCCACCACGAGTGCGCGGGAGCGGTCCCTGTGTAGCGCGGGGCGCGTCCGGGTCCCACACGCGCGTCGAGCTCCGGCCAGGGGGATTGCACGAAGAGCGGGGGATGCGTGTGCGCCTGCGCTGCCGTGCTGCTGCTGGTGGTGAATCCGAGTCTGCCCGTGGCTCGGGGAACGCAAGCGCCAATGCACATGGGTGGGCTGGCGGTGCGAGCGGGAATGACACCGTGTTGCGGCACGCGTGTGCATGGCCGAAGCACGGTGCTGCACATGCGCATGCGCATGGGCGTACTGCGCGTACTCATGACCCACCGGCGGGGCCACAGGCGGGGCCAGCACGGGCGACGGCGATGGCGAGAGCGCGCGGCACAGCGCGCTCAGCGAGCACTTGTACATGTGCGTCGGCGAGGGCAGCATCGGCGCCTGCCCCGGCTGCACCTGCGCCTGCGCCTGGGACGGCACAGGCGACACGTCGGGCGACAGCGGGGGTGTGGCACGTACGGCGAGCGCGTGTGCGGCGTAGGGTGGTGGCGGCGGCGGGTGGGTATATAGCGAGGGCGGGGGTACGACGCCAGGGCGGTCGAGAACGGCGATTGGGGTGGGGGCGAGTGCCGCGCGTGCACCGAGCTGAACGGCGGGCCGAGGCTGGGGAAGGCGGACGTAGCGCTCGCGTCGGGCGAGAACAGTGAAGTCGGGGTGAACGGCAGCGGGGGAAGGCCGACGGCGCGCTGTCCCTCTTGTTGTCGGACGACCCCTCCCCGTCCCCGTCCTCGTCCCGCGCCCCCTCCCCTGCCCCCTCCCCTCCCACTCCCACTCCTCCACCCCGCCGCCTCGAGCGCGTGTCCGGTCTTTAGGACATCCTACCACTCAGATCTTGAGCATTTCCCGCAGGTTGTATGAGAACTGGTGAGCTGCGAGCCATCACCCTTGACGCAAGCTCAAAGTACCGGTAGCGGGGTTTTTGCTGAACAGAAAGTGCTATAAAAGCAGAAGTATGGTCTTGAACATGTAAAAGACGAAGTCTTTTAGCCGGTGGTGCAATGTAATGGAAAAGCTAGCGAGTTTGGACGAAGACGGTGGTGGTGGTGGGAAGCAGAAAGTGTCGCGTTTGTCACATCGGGTAACGCCTCCGAAGGCGCGGACTAGCCTCCGAAATGAGCGCTTAACGGGCGCTTAAGAGGCGTTTATGGCGAATTCAATGCAGGTAACCTCGTATCTATTGTTAATTTGACCTTGCATCCATACTAGATGTACCATAGATGTGTTTTGCATGACTCTGGACAGTTTCCATTGAATACTGCCAGTCGGAAACTGAAACCAGGAATTTATTTCGCGAACTGATGTCTGTTTCAACCACCCCCAACCTCTAATCTCGCTGTTTACTCTTCCCTGGCGACATAGAGGTTTTTTTTGGACGTGTAAAGCATGAGCTGAACGTCAGGGGATGTGGATATGGGTGTACCGAAGGAAGAGAACCGAAGTTGGCCTCAGTCAACAAGTCTTGGTTGAGAGCCAGGCAAATAGCGATACTAAACCAAGAATGAAAGCTCCCAATAATATCAGTTCGCGACCGATATGTTATACCTCTTCAACGGTGTGATCTAAATTTATAAAGAAAATCAGATTCGATAGTTGAAATGTATCGTACTCATATCTGAAAGGAGTTGAAGCACCTACAACGGCCAGTCGAAGTGTAGAAAATAGGGCGTCAATCAGTTCGCGAGAGAAATCATCTCGCGAACTGACATATCATCTCGCGAACTGATGTCGGTTTGCGAAATTATCTTGAGACACTCGCATGGCGGTCCGTTCATGGACTTTATGGCATCTCATTCCTCAAAAACAGCTCAGGCATTGAAGAAAACTTCAAAAAACTATTATGAGATAAGGTGTGTAAATTACAACAAGCGAGGCTTAATAGACTCCACCAAGTCATGCCCGCAGGCCTGCAGGAGACAAAATGGACCCGATACGTAGCACGCGGGCACACAATACTGGGTGAGGGGCAGATCACAGTGCTCTAGGTCACCACAACAGCGGCGGGAATGTACACACCGCATGAGGGAGGGTGTGCGTCATGCGAGGCAGGGCGCGGGCCAGCATGCACCGGGTCAGTGCAACAGCCGCGGCGGCGCGCACATGCGCCGTGCCTAGACAGCACCCCCAAGAACCAACTGGGACAGAGAAGCGGGCCCGGCACGGCGCGCACGGGCGGTGGGGGCTGACCGGTCGGCGCTGGGCCAGCGCAACGGCAGTGGGCAGCGGACGCGTTCGTGTGTACGGCGCCAGGAGGCAAGGCGCACGTGGGCACGCAATGCAAGGCGGGGGTCGTGCGCCGCCAAGTCCGCGCACCAGCGCGGGCGGCGGGTACGCAATGCGCGGAGGGGCGGACCAGTGTGCGCTGTGTCTGCACACCGGCGGCGGCGGGCGGCAAGCGCGTGGCATGGTTAAAGGGTAAGAGTGGAAAGGATCGCGTACAAAAAAAAAACCCCCCGGTTCCAATGCTAAAACCCCTGCGGGTGCGGCGACGACAGCGAGCGCAGTGGGGGCGCAACTGCTCTGAGAATAGGGCAGGGCATTTTGTCAACCCAAGGAGAATTTGAGGGCGCTAGGCAAACGAGCCGGTTTTATGCTGGATACTGCGGCGTGGGGGTTGCCAACGAAAAGGCGAACGCTGGGCTGCCGAGCCCGTTCCCGAGCCCACGTAGAGTGGAAAACGACAGAAGAATATCCGAACTGCAGGATTGCAGAGGCGCGACGTGAGGAACGGCCCCAGGGCCGCAGGGAGGCCCGCGCATTGGAGGGAGGAAGGAGTGATGGGACTGGTATCAATCATAAACAACGGGACCGATTTGGGTTTACATCCGAGCGCCATCATTTTGGCGCGAAGGCGGGCCAAGCAAGCGGAGGCGGTGAGCGGCGAAATCGGTAGGCGCATGCACGTGCGGCAAAGAAAAGGTGAGATGATGTATCAGCACCCTCGCTGGCTTAGAGGCTTTGATGTATCACGACTCACCGCTGATCAGGGGTCTGCTGATAGATCAAAACACCGTATACGCCTGGCGGCAGATCTTCCTAATCAGGAATCTATATTAGGGGAAGTCAAAGTGCTCGATTCGACAGCCGATTCTGTTTCCGATTACAGCCGATTCTGAAATGAGAATCACGCAAGAATCAAAATCAACTTTGACCGCCCCAATTCTCATCACGATTCTGACCTCGATTCTGCGTAGACTCAGTGTTGTATACAAGTTGTATAATTTTTTTATTCAATTGAATAATAATTGCCTGCGTTATGCGACATTGCCATTTGTGGCCTCACTGTCTCTTTCTCCTCTACGCTAGATGTTATGCCCCGGCTTTCCTCGCGGCAGAGTCGGGCTCGTGACGTTCTCAAAATCTTCCTCGAGCACCATGCAGCGCGCCTCAAGGGAATTTGGACCCGAAAGAAGAAATCTCAACGCGCTTTTGTACGCGCAGGGATGACTCCAAAAGAAGCCGACGAGTTGATGGCGCCAGCTCCCATGCTCGATGAGAGTCTGTCCATTTCCATGGTGTCTTCAGACATCGATATTGCAGGCAGCGTCTCCTCGATCAGCTCGAATTTTTCCATCAGCAGCAGAGAGGACAGTGCCAGTAGCGAAAACTGGTCAGATATCCTTGGCTCAGACTGGCTCCAACGTCGACCTTCCTCAGACTCTTCTGCATCCTCGATATTCTCTCAGTCCACCACCACTACTGATGACAGCATGCCGGACCTGCACGACATTGGATATCCTGATTCAGATGACTCGGATGACAGTGACAGCGACAGCAGCATGGTCAGCGGCTTGGGGGAAGACGGTGACGACGAGGACGAGGGATGGTTGAGTTTGGACGCGATGATGGAGAGTGGGGACCCAGGTCCGAGTCGCCGCACGAACAACACACTGAACTGGGCACGTCACACGCTGGAGGACATGTACACCCATTGCTACGAGATGCCGCGCGACACCTTCCCGTGCGGACCTGCTTTCTTGTGCCATGTTCTGGGCGTGATGAAAAACTTGCGCCCAGATCTCTTTCGCCAAGAACTCTGTCTATCTCCCCTTACCTTCGACAAGCTCGTCGACAAACTTACCAATGACCCCGTCTTCTCCAATAACTCGGACAATGGGCAGATGCCGGTCGAAGACCAGGTCGCCATTGCCTTATTTCGTTTTGGGCACTCGGGCAATGCTGCTTCCCTCCAGAAGGTCTCAAATTGGGCTGGCGTAGGCAAAGGCACCATCACGTTGGTGACACGTCAAGTAATGACGGCCGTCTTGCGCCCGGGGTTTATGGCAGAGGCAGTTCGCTTGCCAACTGTTTCCGAGAAGGAGAGGGTGAAGGTATGGATTGAAGCACACTCGTGTAAGGCGTGGAGGGATGGGTGGTGCATGGTCGATGGCACACTCGTCTCCTTATTCAATTGACCGTACTGGTTCGGAGAAAGCTACTTCGACTGAAAGTGCAATTACTCACTCAATATCCAAGTACGGGCTCTGAGTTTCATTCGACGGCACATATCTGATTATCTTTTGGTGTAGATTGTCTCCCTGCCCAACCTACACATAATCAACTTCGGTTACGGGTTCACGGGCAGTACGCACGACTCGACAGCATGGGAAGAGACATGTCTCGCAAAAGAGCACACCACGCTGCTTGAGGATAAGGAGTTCATTTGGGCGGACTCGGCGTATACTGTATGAGATTATGCATATTTACTGCGCCCCTTGAAGTGCTCATTGTATGGTAGCTCGAGAAATGGATGGTTTCACCGTACAAAAAGCCACACAGTCTCCTCGCTGGCAATGAAGAGTTCAACAACCACGTTTCCATGGTCCGCATTCGCTCGGAACACGCAATCGGCTTCTTGAAGGGTCGCTTCCAGTCGCTAAAAGGTCTGCGTGTCAGCATCAAAGATCAAAAGACTCACAAATTCGCCACGTATTGGGTGGCGGCCTGCATCAGGGTGCATTCGTTTGCAATGGAATGTGAGGACACAGAGCGGGACGCGGAGGCCGAAGAAGACGCCGTAATGGCAGACCCCTTCATCAATGAAGGGCTTTCTTCTTCATCCGACTCTGACGCGAACACGGCCTATGCTCCACCTGGCACACAATTTCACGCAGGGAAAACCAAGCGGGAGGACCTCAAGCGCTGTTTATTCAGAGCTAAGGAGAAGAGACGAAGACATCGTGCTCGGAGGCAGCGGCAGGAGCTAGGTATCAGTAGTGATGAGGAGTAATGACTGTGTGCGTGTGGTATCAAGTCAAGTAAAGACAGTGTGATAAAAGAAGGAAGACGAAGCGAGACCAAGTAAGGACAGTAAAATGTGCGAATAGGAAACCAAGTAAAGACAGTAAGACGTGCGAGTAAGGATGTGGATATGGATCAGGGATCGAAGTCGCCGGAATACGGGGGGGAGCCCAAGTTGGCGCTACTTGGGAAGGAGCGAGAGGGCCCAGCTGCCGCGTTGCCGTTAAAGCCGTCGAATACGGGGTTGGTGTAGTCGGGCTCCGATGTAGACACGGTGGATGTGTTATCAAAGAAGCTGGTCGAGGACGTAACCCTAGCCAACCTTAGCTCATGCTGCTGCCGCATCTTCAGCTCCTTCAATCAGTACTTCATCGCCCTCTCTTCGCGCTTGCCTCTCCGCTCCTCTCGCAGCCTATCCTCCCGCTTCTTGCCCAGCCGACCCTTGACATCTGCGATTTTCATAGCCTGACGGGCTCGCAGCGCCGCAACCTCCAGCTCCTGCTTGCGGGTCTGTTCTTCGGCCTTAGCGATGTCGCTGAATTCAGCAAGCTTTGACTTCTTGGCTGGTTTCGCGTCGGCCGGAGCAGCGGTACTCGGCTTGGATGTACGGGGTTTAGCAGGGTTTTTACACGGTGCAGGCTTCTTCTGCTTTGCATCCGAGTCGCTGACCGAGTCCACTGGAGCCTCCAGGACCACTGGAGTCTCGTCGTCGTCGCCGTCGTCGCCGTCGTCGCCGGTGCCGGCGCCTGGCGTTGGGAGGGGGGAGGAGATGGAGGGAGCATAGTCAGTGTCACTCCCGACCTCAGAGAAGGTGTGTTTGCGAGTCTCGGGCTCAGGGGTGGGCTCCCATTCGATGGGGCCGGTGTCATTGTCATTCTCCTTCTCCTCTTCTTCCGCCCCATCGAATGAGTCATCCTGCGTGGTAGAGTCGGGCAAGATAATGTCCGTGTCGACATCTGTGCCACTGTGGCCAAGGCCAGTGGGGATCACATTCGGGCGCTGCGCTATGAGGTCCCGCATATCAAGGAACCAGGGGCAAGTCTCCTGAATCTTTTCTGCAATTTCTGTCAGTACTAATAACGCTCAAGATGCAGGACACGCACCCCACTTGTTTGTGAAACCATTGGGACGAGACATGTCGACGTCGCTCGCCTCCTTGATCCCAGCACCGGTTTGGCCTAGGTCGATGATGTGCTTGCGAGTGGTCTTCTTCATGCTGCATGCGAAAATGAGTCGAGATATATCCAAGGAAGGTACGTAAATGCGCAAAACACATACGCGGCCAACTGGGTTTTAATCTTGTTGGCCCAGGTGAGCCTCGTCTTTGGGTCTGCAGCAGCGGCAGTGATCGCAGGCTTGTATGTGGGGTTCTCATCGAGAAGTAGCTTGGCGAGGTCCCAATGTGCGTCGACTTTCTTCTTGCCCCCTCCCTTTTTAGTTGATGCATTAGGGCCAGGCGACGGGAAGAGGGCCTGCTTGATGAGCGCATCCTGGAAAATGTACGCAATGAGCGAGACACTGAGGGCGGGATCCTCCCAGCTGCACAAAAGGTAAGCAAGTGAAGGAAACAGAGGGCACAAGGCTTACTCGACCTCCATTTTTGTCTCGTCCTCAGCTTCGTCCCCACCTTCACTATCAGCGCTGCTTCCATCGCCTATTTGGGCTTTGCCCTTTTCAGTCTACACCCTTTTGCGCACGGGGGGTTTGATAAGCTTGGGTGCTGGCTTGTGCACGGCCTTCGGCGCTTTTTTTACTGCTGCAGCAGATTTTTTAACGGTACCCATGTGAGAGGATGGACGAGACAGGGAATAAAGTCTTTTTGCATAACATAAATAAAGAGATCGGGGAACAAACAAGCTATACCACAGCTAAGTGTAAGGTTAAGGTTGATTCCGATTCTGTGCTGTTCCGCCTCCAGAGGAGGAACTGCGATTCTCGCCGATTCTTGAAAATCACGATTCTTGGTCCGATTCTGGCATCAGAATCGCGTGCCGAATCAGTAACAGAATCGGCCGTCGAATCAAGCGCTTTGACTTCCCCTATTACTGGAAGCAGCTTCCCCCAAATGCTCTCCCCACTACCCAGACCCATAACACACTGGCACCAGCGAGATACGACCATCCCCCAGATCCACACTCTTTAGCCATCCCTGCGACAAGTAACCTCCGATGAGACCAACACTACAGGAGACCAGCTCCAATTATCCAGCCTCTCAACAGAGGTTGAGGTTACACCATTGTGCCTGAGTAACAATGTGGGCTCAAAGAGCAAAGTGTTGACACCAGAGGTGCCGATGACAAAGCCACATCCCCAATGGGGGACAGGCGCACTTTTTGCCACAGTGCAGTACAGTGCGGGTTTTGGGTGTGGCCCTATGCGAGATGTGATGACTGGAAGGTGTGAGTCAACAGCCGCACAGGTGGATTGTCTGGTTAGCAAGTAGTTAGACATCCAGGTTGTTTTGGTAGAAGTAGAAGAGAGTGTTGACAGCGAGCAGTCAGATCCAGTTGATCAGACTAGAGAAGACCAGCAAAGCGGTGACAAAGTATCGAGCAGTCAAAAATATGTAATGGAAGGCAAGTGGCAGTTCCGGCACACAAGTTTGTTGGGTGGTTGGCAAAGAAGAAAAAGGGCTGTCTGCAGGGGGACAGAGGACATGTCAAGGTTGTGCTGGCTGGGTGTCGAGTTGTGCAGCAGAACAAGGGGTTGAACTGGGAAGGAAGAGAGTAGGTGTAGATCAGTAAGAACAGTGAATAAATATGGTGACTTAGCTCAGATGAAGAGGTGCATGATCTCCAGATCTTGGCAGATTACAACCCCCCCCCCCCCCCCCCCCCCCCAAAAAAAAAAAAGGAAAGTATTTGGCCAGGCCAAATAGGGGCACAAGGATTCTCAGAACGAGTGGATTCAAGGTGGTGGTAAGAGACAAAGTGAAGATGATCTGTGGTCTACAAATAAAAAATATCAAAATGATGTATGTACAAGAGTCTATGGGTGGAAAGCCGCAGTTAAAGTCAAACTGACCCCAGCAATCCGGGAACTACACAAAGACATATAGGGAGATATACACTGCCCTACTCAGTGCTGAGAATGGGTGCCCAAGCTATCTCAAATCAATCCCTATGCCTGAGGACTTGGCTCAACTCTTGCATTGGCAGTACATAGAGCAAAATGTAGAATGTCTGTGCAACAATGTGGAGTAAAGTTTAAAAGCACAATAGCAAAATTTTTCTGAGGTATACAAAGGCTTGTCCTTTAACCATCAGATGAATTGGGTCGCAAATAAAATGCACAAGGTGTTGGTCATGTAACTGGAAAGCGAATCTGGGAGGAAAATGATAGAAATAAATTGAGTAAAGGTAAAGTGAGTGAGATAGAGCAAGTGGAAGAACAAAGCTGGAAATGATGGCACTGTGCCAGAATATTTGGTTGGATGCTTAAATTGGCTCGGGATTTGAAGGCGATGAGCATGAGTCGTGCTTCCACATCAGTCCAATGGGGCGACTGGCATAAGGATAGTATTGACCAAAGAAACCTATTGTATGGATAACTACTTATATACTATGTGATGGTGGCTGTACAGACACATGTGAAACAATGAGTCAAAGGAGTGAGGAGGAGCAGGAGTGAGCAAGAATGATGGTAGGTAAAGGAGTGTGATAAGAAAAATAAGATAAAAGAAAGGAGATGGGGGTCTGGGACAGACCACAGTACAGCCTTTTGCAGAACTTAGGGCATGGACTGTTTTAAGAAAAAAAATGAATTTTGTGTTGGATGGCTCTCCTGGGATCAATTCTCAACTGCTTTCCCTGAAAATATGCTCATTATGTTGGCATTGAAAGTCAGGAGGGTATGGCCTCCCTGGATTTGCAGATGGCCAATCAAATTGCTTGATTGGGAAAATATCCATGTTTTGAGCAGGATGGCCATAACATTAGCTATTATTGTTTGATTGGCCTAATTCTTTTTATACAAAGGACTCAGAGGTGTACCAGAGTGCATCAAGTACGGGTATTTTCAATGCAACCCATACATCAGATGCAGTCTATATTACAACCACACTGACTTTTCTTTTCAAAGTCCTGAGCCAAATACAAGTCATATAAAGAATGCTGGTATTGGGTGCCCTCTGGCACACCTATGAGCTCATGTATAAAAATATTGACCCAATTAAACAATGATAGGTAATGTTACAGCCATCCTGCTCAAAACACAGATATTTTCCCAATTAAGTAATTTGATGGGCCATCGGAAAATCCGAGGAGGCCATGCCCTCCGGACTTTCAATGCCAACATAATAAGCATATTGCCAGGGAAAATGGTTGAGAATTGAACCATCTGATGCAAAATTCATTAAGAAAAAGAAAACAGTCTGCACCCTAAGTTCTGCAAAAGGCTGTAAGGTAGCCATTACAGGCAGGCTCACATAGTACATCAAAGGAGGACAGGTGAGTAGAGGGAGCAGGGCAACAGCAAAGGGGCAGACTCACACACTATGCAGAGGACCAGTGAGTAGAAGGAGCAAGGTGATGAAAAAGGGCAGACTCACAGGCTGTGCATCAATGAAGGAGGACCAGTGAGCATACCAAATTGGTGAGAACTTCACTATCTTACCAACTACAGCAGTGTTTGGGGCCATATAGGTGTTCCCTTAGTTGCTCATGTTACTCACCATTCCACAGCAAATCTGTACTATCATATTCGACATGCTTGGTGTTCCTGAGCCTAGTTTTTGTCAGGATATGATTGTTCACGTCAGTCCGAGTAGATGATCAGTATCACTTCTTTGATATGATGTATCTATATGTAGTCTTCCATTGTCAGACATAGCCTCAATTCATTGTCTTATCTCTTCCCCCATCGTCCTCTGTGCCAGCTCCTTGCACTTGACTAGCTCCTCGTCCCCTGTGAGCTTCTTCGGCCTTTAGCCTCCTCGGGATATTTTCTGATAGTTTTACACCCCCTTAATATAGGAAAATGGATCAACAGAACAAAAATCAATATGCACTCAATCATACTGTTGAAAGTATTACATTTTACAGCCTTTTGCAGAACTTAGGGCAGGGATGTTTTTTTTTTTCTGTTTTGAATGTTTTTCATGAGAAACACTCCCGTGAGCTCAATTCCGATCTGATTCTCTTGAAACTGAGTGCGTTAGAATCATGTTGGAAATCTGCAGTCGCCACAGTACCAGTATTCTTGATTGCATTATGTAATAATGTTTTGCCAAAAAATTGCGGTTTCTGGCAGGAACACTGTAGCACTAGGAGTAATGCCCTGATCGGTCTAACTCTTGGATATATTATACATCAGATGTGGTACTAGTCAACTACACCATTCTCCAATGGTACCATAGCCAAATTGCTGTGCATAGCTCCATTCATTGTAGCGTGTGAATATCTACCTCATAAAAGTGTGTGCCAAATCAAAATGAGTCGGTAGATTGAATATGTGAGATGGACATTGACTAGATAACATATATGAATGTGTGCTGTAAAGGAATTAGATAAACTGGGGCCTTACTATCCTCCCCCACCGATCCGGACAAACCTAGAACTCGGACAAACAACCAGTTCTCAGTGAATACTAAACCATTTCCCGAGATTTTTGGCTTCCAATGATCGGTAGCATAGACTCTAGAGCATCCAGGTCGAAAAACTGCAATATTTGACCCCTGCTGCATATGCTATCCGTCAGAATACGACGGGTTGGTTGAAACTGGGTGATTTTCGGTACTTTTAGCCATGGCTGACTTCATTTATGGCCATGGTATTGTGGTAATGACTTCAAAACATGCTAAAGTATCGACTCAATGTATCTACAACAACTCAAGGGTCTAGGTGCCTTGTGCACAACACGGTGAACTGAGAAGGGGGCAGTGCACATGCCAAATTTGGTCGAAATGTAGCTTTAATGTTCAGGTCTTCTACCAATGTACTGCAGAGTCTTATGAAAGTCTTTCCATCTCAGACGATACTTAATATATAAAGGATTGTTCACACCAACTTTTAAGCCGCCACTGTAAGAGGTGACTTCAGAGTGGTGCCGACAATCAGAAATTGATGTCTTACCTAGAACTCGGACACTCGGACTCGCCCGAAAGAACAGCGCCGTTTGCCCAATACTTATCTGTTTCTCTCGCATTAAAATGCAGGACCGGAGTAAAAGCCAAAATGCTGGCGATCTACGTACTCAACTTCGTGCTACAATCCTTGGATCAAATAATATTGACTCTTCTTTCTTAAGTGTCCGAGTTCTGGGGGAAGGATAGTACTCCTAGTGCTGCAGCATTCCTGCTGGAAACCGCAAATTTTTGGTGAAAATTTGATTATGTATGGGGATTAAAAATACCGGTATTGTAGTGACTGCAGATTTTCAACACGATTCTAACGCACTCGGTCTCAAGAGAATCTGATCAGAATTGAGCTCACAGCGGTGTTTCTCATGAAAAATGTTCAAAACAGAAAAAAAATGCCCCTACCCTAAGTTCTGCAAAAGGCTGTAATGCCCTTCATGAAAAATCAGTTATAGGTGCCCAATAATCCCCCTATGAAGAATGATCATAAAGAATGAGCAAAAGTGAGTATGACCCAAAAGGAATGTTTAGAGAGAAAAAGCACCATACCCCCTTAATAAAGTGTGTCCCATCTTGAATTAGGTAGAAGAAACACTCATTATAGACACAACCCCTTACCAATACAAACACCAGAATCCAGAGTCAATAGTAGAATAGGCCCGCCAACATTGATTTGACAGCAGGAAGCAGACTCCTTTTGGGATGTAATACATCCTCAAAAGGTTCTAATACATCTGGGAAGCGTGATGGCTACATAAGGGTTGGCAATGAACTTTAACTTTTGGACTGCAGGCCCAGGCCATGGCTAAGACGGCCATCTTTGGAGCCTCAGACGGCATCACAACAGGATCATGTCACCCTACAAGTAGTGGAGACACACGTCAGGCACCTACACGCAAACAGTATGTCAACAGACCGGCCCTCACAGCTGGGTGACTCTCCCCCTGGCAGAGAAGTGTTGTGCCCAAGCCAGGGACACACTGCATGGTGGCTGTGAAGTTATGTGGAGTGAGGCATGGTGTGGCACAGGGATTGGTGACCCCTGCTGATGCCCTGATGGCGGCACCATGGCCAGCATGGGGCTGTCCTCTGAGCAGGGCGGTGAAACAGCGTAATATAAATGCGCGGCATCTAGGGCTAATTTTGCGATTTCCTATGACCAGTATTTATACAACGGGAAGCAACTAGCACTTCTGTTGTTACTAGTATATCAGCTAGTACGCAGACCACTTGTTAGGTGATATAAAGGAGAGTCAGAGCGAGCCCTAACTGCTGACTGTAGCACGAGGCTGCGCTAGTGTGACGCGCTAGCAGCTAGCTGAGTGTACAAACCACCAGGGATTAAACCACTGCCTATACATTCATGAGACATGACCTAGGAGACTCTAGTAGTCCAGAGACGACTTGGGACGGGGCTAGCGAGGGTCTAGCAGACGGATATCTACGATGGACGTACAGCTAGGAGACTACGCCTTGAGCTAGGAAGCTCGGCGCGGTAACCGGTGGCACTATCTAATCTCTAGATAAGCGACTAGACGGCGCTAGGCGGAATAACCCTACTAGCGATCGGCTAGGGCTTTGACAAAGGCATACCACGACATACGAGATGAGGCAGCACGCGGCTAGTGCCCGATCTGGGCAGCTAGGGCGAAGGGGAATAGCCAGTCGGCTATTGGCATGGAGCTAGGGACGATCGCACAGCCTGTACCGACGTTCGGAGGGTGGATCGACGTCCTGACCAACGAGCTATGACCATTTGATGTCGGTCGCAACACTGCGTCGCTTAGATGTAATAGATCGACGCTCTGACAGAGTAGAGATGACCTAGATCACCGGCTACATCGCCGGTTGGTCCAGAAGGGGTGCTCGGCATAGACAGAGGGCTGAGGATCCATTGATATACCCACGGTTGAACACTAGCCGGTCAGCGAGGCTGACCTGGCATATACCAAACCAGTCCCAAAACCAAACGGCAGTCGTCTCATTGGCTGACCGTATTTCTTATCATCTAATATTGCTTATTGTATTATTCAGCTCGCTTTCACATGTAACTCACACCTAGTAGTATAAAAGGGAGCGCAGGACAGACTAGGGTCTAAGAACATTACGCCCCAGACTTTGGACGAAGCTGGAGCTAGTGGACTCAGGCTGCTAGTGGAGGTTGTTACCGAACTTCACTTGTAGTAGTCTTTATATTGGAATCAGTAACTGTGGACTCTGGAAACATCGAGTGACTAAGTTGAGGATTTTGTGTTGTTGGTCCTAGACCTCCACATATAAAACAAGGGTGTTCTCTTCGAGACCCAACTGCAGTTTGCACTAGTGACTTTGCCTTCACCCCGACACGACGGAAGCTCTGTTGTAGTGTGTTGGATCGCTTGCTAGGTGGATTGTGTGTTGACTTGAGCCCACTAAGAAGAAGACGGACTAGGTGCCCCCACCTCTAGTTTGGCTATAACTTGTCAGTTACTTCGCCTTCACCCCGATATAGACGGAAGCTCTGTCGTAGTGTGTTGGGTCGCTAGCTGGACGCTTGTAGTGAGCTAGTGCCGATAAAAGCGGAAAGGTTCCTATTCTTGGTTAAGGAATAGGTCGGCGGTCAAGGAGAGTCTTGCCGTTTGAGGATTGAAGTCCATTTGTTGTTAGCCTCAGTAGTCTTTGGGATTGCCCTTAGCGAGGATTTTCACAAACCTACATACTCTGCCCTGGTGTTCTCGACCTAGCGGTCCAGCCATCTTGTATCCACCCCATATAAACACACCCCCGGACTATCCCTAGGTTCCTAGCAGTGTTGTTGTTGGCGGTTGCATATTGCTAGTACGTTGTAGAGTGTGTTGTTGGAAGCCTATAAATCAAACTTGTGTTTGTTCAAACCTGCTGGTCGCATACTACGGCCCGGACCCGAACTCACAAAGAGAAGCACTTAGATCTTTGGAGGTAGATTGGTTGTGGTTGGTTGTTTTGGGTGTTTGTTCGCAATACCTATCAATTAGCTATTCCTAGTCATATAAGAAGTGCACCGTTTCAGCGGGTTGGCCAGAAACAGGAGGCAGGAAGAATCAGAAGGAACCAGAAGTTGAAGTTGGCTGTTGATGGCCGAGGTTTGATGTGTAATAGCAACCTTTTGACAGACCTTCTTGCAGGCCTAATTGTCTCTCCCAGAATCCACACTTCAACAGATTATGGCCTCACACCACTGATAGCAATGTCTTGAGTCTTGGCCCAGTTAAAACACTCCTCCATCAAGTTGATCAGTTGATCACATGATCTTTCCGCATCAACTGTAGGCATTTCCATCCCTGAAGATGGTCAGCTCATGGTTATCAACAACAATGGTGATGAGTATACTACTTGTTGTCAGAAACACTGTGGTATTGTCAACAAGGCCCAGACCTCTCACCGCTCACTCCAGCTCCTTCACGCAGTTAGTAACCTCAAGTAATGTTGGACACAATTCAACCAAATTGTTCACATAAGGTTTCATCATAAGAAATACAAGGGATTACATGAGATTGGCCATAATAGATTGAGACAGCTCAGTAGCAAAGATTGTTGCCTCCTCATCTGGAAAATCCCATGTGAGATGTTGGAGGTTCAGCTGTGGGATGATATTCCTATGCTTCATCTCCTCGACGATAGCTGCTACCTGAGCAGTAATGATATCGGCCTTCCTACACAGAGGCACTTTGTTATCCTCAATGAAAGAGGCCACAGTCTGTATCCAATCTTTGACAGTGGGTGCCACAAGGGTGAGAACATCAGGCTGAACTGCATGGAATACAACCATCATCACTGTGAAGAGCAGATAGTAAAGATGGAGGGAACAATCTGGGGAAAAAGGGTGGAGCATACAAATTGTGACAGCCAGGACAGAAACATCGGTGGGATTCTGTAGGCAAGCAGTCAGAACATAAGGAGCAATCAGAGCAGAGAAACAGTAAATACTGGGGCAGGTATATGAAATAGTGACAAAACCACAGATTCAACACATTGCATGGTCTTTTGTGGGTGGACAGAGAATGTGAAGAGAATGAATTGGATGCACAAAGGGGCAGACTCACATCCTATGCAGGCACAAAGGAGGACCAGTGAGCAGAGGGAGCAGGCCAACAGCAAAGAGGCAGACTCACATCCTATGCAGGTGGAAAGGATGACCAGTGAGCAGAGGGAGCAGGCCAACAACAAAGGGGCAGACTCACATCCTACCCAGGTGCAAAGGGGGGGCGGTGAGCAGAGGGAGCAGGTCAATGGCAGAGGAGCAGACTCACAAACTATGCAGGTGCAAAGGAGAACCAGTGAGCAGAGGGGGCGGGCCGGAGGCAAAGGGGCAGACTCACATACTGTGTAGGTGCAAAAGAGGACCAGTGAGCAGAGGGAGAAGGACAATGGCAGAGGAGCAGACTCACAAACTATGCAGGTGCAAAGGAGGACCAGTGAGCAGAGGGAGCAGGCCAACAGCAAAGGGGCAGACTCACAGGCTACAGAGGTACAAAGGAGGACCAGTGAGCAGAGGGAGGAGGCTGACAGCAAAGGGGCAGACTCACATCCTGCACAGGCACAAAGGAGGACCAGTGAGCAGAGGGAGAAGGCCGATGGCAAATGGGCAGACTCACATACTATGCAGGCACAAAGGAGAACCAGTGAGCAGAGGGAGCAGGCCAATGGCAAAGGGCAGACTCACACGCTATGCAGGCACAAAGGAGGACCAGTGAGCAGAAGGAGCAGGCCAATGGCAAAGGGCAGACTCACACGCTATGCAGGCACAAAGGAGGACCATTGAGCAGAGGGAGCAGGCCAACAGCAAAGGGGCAGACTCACATCCTGCACAGGCATAAAGGAGGACCAGTGAGCAGAGGGAGCAGGCCAATGGCAAATGGGCAGACTCACATACTATGCAGGCACAAAGGAGAACCAGTGAGCAGAGGGAGCAGGCCAATGGCAAAGGGCAGACTCACACGCTATGCAGGCACAAAGGAGGACCAGTGAGCAGAGGGAGCAGGCCGACAGCAAAAAGGCAGACTCACACGCTATGCAGGTGCAAAGGAGGACCAGTGAGCAGAGGGAGCAGGCTGAAAACAAAGGGGCAGACTCACATCCTGCATAGGCACAAAGGAGGACCAGTGAGCAGAGGGAGCAGGCCAACAGCAAATGGGCAGACTCACATACTATGCAGGCACAAAGGAGAACCAGTGAGCAGAGGGAGCAGGCCAATGGCAAAGAGCAGACTCACACGCTATGCAGGCACAGAGGACCAGTGAGCAGAGGGAGCAGAGGAAGCAGGCCAATAGCAAAGGGGCAGACTCACATGCTACACGGGTGCAAAGGGTGACCGACCAGTGAGCAGAGGGAGCAGGCCGATGGCAAAGGGGCAGACTTACATGCTACACAAGCACAAAGGAGGACCAGTGAGCAAAGGAAGCATGCTTACAGCAAACAGGCAGACTTACAAGCTACACACACGGGAAGGAAGACTAGTCAGTCTGGCCATTTGGTGAGAACTGTGCTATCTTACCAACTACAATAGTGTTCAGGAAGTTCAGCAGCCCGCATGTGTTCTCGTTGGTCATGTTCCTTACCATGTTACTGCAAATACGTTGTATCATGTTCCACATGCTTGGTGCTCCTGAGCCCAGTTTTACACCTCCTAAAAATAGGGAAAATGCATCAACAGAGCAAATTTCAATATGTGCCCAATGCTACCATTTGAAGTATTGTGTCTCAAGGCCCTTTATCAAAAATGAGTCATTGGTGCCCTGTTAGCAAAGGAACTCCTTGCCAATACAAACACCAGAATCCACGCTTCAACAGATTGCGGCCCCACACCACCGATAGTAATGTCTTGATTATTGGTGCAGTCAAACACTCTTCTGTTAAGTTGATCAGTTGTTGACATAATTTGTCTGCATCAACTGTAGGCTTTTCCATCCCTGAAGAAGGTTAGCTCATGGCAAAGAGCATCAAGGGTAATGAGCATACCACTGGTCATCAGAAATGCAGTGGTGCTGTCAGCAAGGCCCACACCCCTCAACTCTTCCTCAAGTTTCTTCACATGGTTAATGACCTCAAGTTCTGCCTTCCTGCGTGCTTCCTTCCTAACGGATCGGTTGCGAGTGTTTTCTGGGAAGTCCATGAGCAACTGGGATGTTTCCTTGGAGACAGCCCCATCCTGCTTCGTAAATATCACAACCAGTGGAGCTACACCTTGTCAATCAAAGCCTCAGTGCTGCTTCTCATTTGCCACTCACCTGTGCCCTTCAACAGCCGGAAAATATCCCTTTCATTTTCAAACAGCTCCCGACTGTCGTCAAGGGGAAGGCACATCCTGAAGAATCTGTCAGAAAATCCATGTGGCACATCCAAAACTACAACATGGATACCATATGGCATGCAGCTGAATTCGAAGATCTGTTGCTGCCAATGACCGCTTGTGCATGAACCGCTGGATGGTGTAGAACTCTGTGGCTGAGCCCGCTTCAACACCACGTGAGTCGTGAAAGACAAATCCCGGCCTGGAGCGAAAGCAGATCTCATCATTGATGTTGTGCAAACCACGCTTTGGGCCTTTAGAGACCAAATAAAAATAACAGTCTAAGAACATACTTCTATCTGGCCTTTCACGGTCTGGATCAACTCGATCAACCATGGTAATTGAAGTGTTTAAACGGTCAACGAACCTGGCCAGGCAATATTTTTCCATTCCGCCAGACCTCTGCCTCGTCCATGGAGGCTCCAGTTAGTCTCTCAAGTATTGTTGTTTTGCCAGCATTCGCACGGCCGAGGATAAGCACACGGAATTTCAACTTTCGGTTGTTCCAGAACGATAAGTCATCCTCGGAGGGGGTTTCGGCGTCGGAATTCATTGAGGGCAGAAGTGGGAGCAGGTGAAAGATCACCTATTGATATATGCCAGAAGATCCGATATTAAAGGCACTTCACACGCGATCATCACATTGAAGGTTGGAGCATCAGTGAGTTCTTCTGTGTGCTCTCTTGTTCCACATTTGGCAATGAACTTGACAGCTTGCTGTCGTATTTGATAGAAGCAGTGCGAATACAATGGCCCGGTTGACTGATGAAGCCGTGCTCAATTGGAACTAAAAAGATCTGTCGCACTTATGTAGCACTAAGATCCCGAAATTGGATCGAAGAAATACAAAATAAACGGCATAAAGGCAGATATGTAGCCCTCGGTCTAGGGCTCCTGAAGCGCCTCTATTGGCATCCAAGACTTGTCGAATCTCTCCTCCGTCATTGCCCACTGTTCAGGTTTCACACTGTTATCCATTATAATGTCTGCGATCTTCTTAATGACAACGTCTACGTCTAAGTCACCAAATATTCCCATCTGTCCACCCATGCTTGATGCTGGCATGCACAATGTGTTAGTCGTGGACCGCGGAGAGTGTGGATGCACACCGCGGGCATTCCTGGCGGAGGATATCCGTGCAGGGCACGAGGACGGCTTCACTGGTAGAAGACATTCAGTAGTCAAAAGGAAGCAAAGAGAAGTGGAAGGGCACACAGGCCTCACGTGAGCCACGCGTGCCTGAGTCCTGCATCAGAAGTGATTGAAATCACCAATGATTCTACGACGCTAATTTTGTGCAGTTCCCGAGATAAGTATGGCCAACCTACCTGCGTCTGTGAACATTTTTGCACGCCTTCGGGGCACTTTGAAGTCTGTGGAATCGGGTCTCACCCATGAGCTTTGCGTGCAAGAGTCACCATCGGAGCCACGATCCGTGCTGATATATATCGCGACAGCTGGCAGATGATTGCGCACGGCTGCAAATGGGAAGTTATTCTCGGGGAACTTCTGCCCAGATTACTTCCGTCCGGCCGTAATTGAGACCGCTGGCGCGGGGTCCGAGAGCCAGATATGTTGATGTGGCACCAGTTCGCCGCACCGTACATAGTTGAATGCGACAGAGCTTCCGGGGGTGATAGGCATTAACGCGGCGCGCGCGCTACATTCTAAGAAGAATCAGACTCCAGAGATAATCAAAAGATAAGGGGAAACACACAAACTTGAACTACGAGGGAGCCTGTTCAGTTATTGGCCAAGTTTTTGCACGTCAAGCGCGGTTTTCTTTTCATGCACCTCCCGCAGAATTGATTGATTGGAACGCGTCGACGAAATCTCGCAGTAGTGAAGGGCATCCGAAGTACTACTGGTCGACCGTTGAGTTGGGAGCACGCCGCGAGCCGACGTTTCAGCCCGGAAAAAAGGGAAATGGTGGTAGCAAAGAAGATCGTCGCATCAGCCACTTCAGTTCGGCAGCGCCCTATGATGGGTCGAATAATCCAAGAAAAAACATACAAGGGTGGATACGGGCGGAAACAAAATCTAGTGTTTAGGAATTTATCAGCATTCCGATGGACTGTCGAAGACCATTAATCAGCCATATATTCTCTTAGCTTCGATTTTCCGCCGAGCGCCTGCCTAAGTCGGAACATGAACTGCGGAGACAGCCGATGGGGTGAAATAGGACGAAAATTAAGACGTTGGTCTCGGTGAGAAACGAGAAAGGAGCCTCATTCAGGCGGGACGATTAATCATTGCTTTAAAGGCATTGGCAACAAGGTAGTCGAGCGCTTTCTCTGGCGGTGGCAAAAATGGCTGAAAATCCTGGCCATGCATTGAGGGGAATCGAAGCCCCCCGGCGAGTCCACAACGTAAAGAAGCCTTGGAATGGTAACGACCCCGGTTACCACTACCCACGAATGCTGTGGCAGTACATTGTCGTCGGTGGGTCCTCGCTCTGGAAGCACATCCCAGACGAAGCAGCGGAAGTAAAAAGAAATGCATATAAAGAGACGAAGAGAAGCTACAACGCGATACAAAGAACGGCTCACCCCACATCGCAGTCTTTCACGCTTTCCCCACTTCCTCTGTCCGTCTCGCGCTTGCGTTTTTCCCTCGGTCTGGCAGCGCAGCCTGTAAAGAGTTACGAGTACTTATGTAATCGTTCATAATATTCCCGAAGGGACGTTTTTGAGACCTCAGTGAAAGTCAGTATACAAAATCTGTATAAAGGTAAATAGTGGCTGTGTTGAAGTAAAAGTACTCTACAAGACTACATTCATTCTAATGTAATTAGTGGCAGTGCGGGTGAGGTAATCCGAATCACCCCTCGCGTGAGTTCGATTCCACATGTGGCATGTTTCTTGCGGCATATGTCCTTGAGTTTTTCGGCGAGGTCCTGACTGCGAGGATCTTTAACTGACTCCAACTTGTCGAGTGGAGTTCAAGGTTGAGGTGCTTGAGCCCAGAATACTGAACGACTTGCTTCGAGAAACTCATGGGGGTGCGCACAAAGAGGCACAAATAAAAGCCGGTGGCTCGGTATTATCCGAAGTCTTGCGTACGCAGGACTTCGGATAATACCGAGGATTTGATCTTCGGCTTGATTGCCGGTCAACCATTGAATATGAGCCGGAATAAGGTGCCCTCTCTTTCTTCTTTCTGCTGTACATCTCCGATAACCTGAGAAGGTAGGTGATCATGCTCTACAGAATTCCACGAGTCTCTGGTGGTGGGTGGTTCTAGGAGGTTTGATCGATCAGCGATCAATCAAGTTTTCCAAGTTGGGAGGCGAATCGGTGGGAAGCACAGATCTTGGGCTGTTAAATGAGAAAAACTTCATATGTAGGTTGTATTCCACAGACCAGAAGGAGCCTAAGTTGAAAAGTAAGTGTGCCCTGTCGGACAAAACATCAAAGTTTCAAACGGAAATTTTTTGACACGATGACAGAAAGGAGGAGCGATATCACTCAATCATTGTGATCAGGTGGGAGATACGACAGGCAGGCAATGTCGAGGGTGGAAACGATGGGCTGGAGGTTGAGCAAGTGTAAATGCAAGGGTTGAAAAAAATGTACTGAAGTTGAGTGGAAGGCAGGAAGCGGGTGAATGAACGGACTCAAACATCATCGGGAGGAAGTGATCGACAGCAATTTCAAAATCTCAAGAGATATAGAACTTGCACTCTCCGATAAAGGAAATAAAAAGACGCCAAGAGATACTGGTAAGGGTTAAGAGATTTCAAATCTCGATCACTGGAGTGCGGGCCGGACTCCGGGTTTCACCTCTATATATACTGCTGCACAGCCGGTTGTCCTCTTTCTCTTCGCCCCCCATCACCCATACCATGCGCCTCTCCAAAATCTGCGCATTCTTGCCTCTACTGCTGCTATTTGCATGGATTTCTTGTGATGCTATGTCCAAATACCCCTGCTGCTCTGTAGTGACTACCTTTGTGCGGATAAGACAGGGCTCCTATCCTACTGCCCACAATATTCGGGAGTGCTCTCCCACCGCCTTCGGGTCGAATCAGAATACTCGGGAGTGCTCTCCCAAAGCCCTCGGGCCGAATTATCTCGCCTTCGGGCCGACCCAGAATGATCTCGCCTGGAACATTGTTATTCCAGTTGGCCCAAACTTTCCCGGCATGATGTATGCCTTCGAGGGTGCCAAACATTTTGGCGTGTGTTTTTATTTGGTGATTTTGAATTTACAGTTACACTTGGTCATTGTGTACTGTGTATCCATGATTGGCACCTTTAACTACAGTATAATGAAGCTCCGCAGGTATATGATTCGTTATCTGATGCTCAAGCATGACTGGAAAGTTTGGGGCCGTCAAAAAGTATACCGAAGGCGGTGGTCTGGATTCAGAGCATCCACATTTATCCGCTGTTTATTTCCCTTGCACAGTTTGATATTTTGGTCCATTTTACTCTTGTTCATCGCCCATGCGATGTGTACAACACGTCCAGACGATCTGCACATGCCGTTGGGGTATTCTCGACCACGACCTACTGGGGGAGGGTCTAAGAAATATGTCATGGCTTCAGATGTGACTCCTTGGATTCAAACCACTGAAATTGTAGTCGACCCGGGTGATTTATTGCTTTTTGATAGCCACGTACCTGTTCAACAGCTTTCCCCAGAAGATAATGACAATGCGAAGAAGTTAATCCGAGCCAATTACCCACTCCGCCTCCTTGTTGTTGGGCTATCTGGTAGTCGCCTACGGAAAATAGCAGCTGTACACGGTGTACCGGCACGGCAGAAAGACCACGTTGATGCTATACGACGGCAGTTGGAAGATCACAAATGTGTCACCTGTCCCGAGACTATCACCGTTTACCAACTGGTAGCAAACACCAAGCCGGAAAAGATGGCTCAAGCTCGAGCCACCGCTCAAGCATGGCGTGAGGCGAAGCGAGACAAGAAAATGGACGCCGTTAAAGCAAGTGCTGCTCTGTTGCAGAAAAGAAGGCAAATACGAGACAGGAGGAAGAAAGAGCGTGAACCTAGCAAAGATGCTCCATCTCGGTTTCCACCAGTTCCTCCCTCTCAAGGGCTTAGACATCAAGTTATCTCTGGGATGTGTGATGAATTGGATCCTGCGACATTGGAAGAAATGGGTTGTGCGGTCTGTGGCTCCCTTACTGCTCGCATCGAGCTTACAAAGATGACTGACACCACCGTGAACTGGGATGTCCTCAAAGTCGCCGGAGTTACAAGAAAGGAACGGTTTACCAATCACGATCCTATTGAAGAGTTAGATGGCCCGGTATTAGCAGACGGGTGTGACAGTGTTTGCACAGACTGCGAAAGCACCTTGTTAAAAGGTGCAGTACCCCTGCGAAGTTTAGCCAACAATATCTGGATTGGATGTGTTCCCTGGCAGCTCAAAGACTTGTCTTTCGCAGAGAGAATGCTCATTTCCAAAGTACGGCATAATAGATGTGTGGTTCGTGTCGCATCAGGCCGAGGTAAAATGAGTGCCAATGCAATCATGTTTGCAACCCCAATTGTAAAGATATATCAAGTTCTTCCAGTGTCCAAAGATGAGCTGTCTGAAGTTCTTGCGTTCGTTTTTCTTGGCTCGGCCCGCCCAACGGAGGAAGATTTTGCCAGAACCCCGATGCTTGTGCGTCGCACGCGTGTCAAGGATGCCTTGGACTGGCTCAAGCTCAACCATCGAGATTACGCAGATCTCGAAATATCGCCAGAAAATCTTCAAGATCTTCCGGAGAATGGCATACTATGTGGTGTAGATTGGAAAGAGACAGTCGAAGGTGAGACCAACAACGTTGCAGAAGCTATGAGTGTCCATGACACCGGCGAAGAGGAAGAGGGAACTGCACAGGGACCTTGTTCATTTGCGGTTTCAGGACTGACAGGAGAGCAATACGACCCAATGGACATTAAGACCTTGAAAGCTAGAGCGTTGACACACCTCAAAAATCGAGGGCAAACTCTCGGTGTTGGTCAGGCCGAGGAGCCGGAGTCACTGTACCATAATATCCAGTTATACCCTCAGATGTTTCCTTGGTTGTTTCCGTACGGTTTCGGGGGCATTGGTCATCCAAGTCACAAGAAAAAGCTGTCCGAAATAAAACACAAGGGCCATTTGTTAATGTATCATGACAAACGATTCCAAACCGACTTGTATTTTCCCATGGTTGCATTCAACGATACACAAATAAAATCCGGCTCCACTGGGAGTCACTTACTCGCAAAGAAGAAGAATTTTGAGTCTGTTGCAGAGCGGATAATGAGCCTGGATTCCGCGGTATTGAGTGACTTGGCAACCCGATTATCCGCTGGCGAGAATGTGAAGGCCAAAACCGATGCAGAGCAAGTTTGTTTTGATGTGTTAAATGATCTCGAGGTTGTTGGCGCCAAAGTTCAAGGATCCATCACGTCCAAGAAATACATGAGAAATGAGGTTTGGTCACTGATTTCGTTCAAGGGGGCACCTTCGTGGTTTATTACCTTTTCACCCGTGGACAAGAACCATCCGCTGTGCTTGTACTATGCTGGCAACAAGATTGAATTTTCTCCGAAGATCAAAGGTTCGGATGAGCGTATACGTCTGATAGCTCAGAATCCGGTGGCGGCTGCAAGATTCTTTCACCATATGTCCATGGCATTTATCAAGCATGTACTGGGTGTTGGCACAGATCACCCTGGGCTATATGGTACCACCGATGCATATTACGGAACTGTCGAACAGCAAGGGAGACTCACACTCCACATGCACATGTTGATCTGGATCAAAGGAGCTCTCTCGCCGCAAGAAATTAGAACCCGACTCTTGGATGAGAACAGTGAATTCCAGAAAGAAATGATTGCTTATCTCGAGTCATCTCATGTCGGAGAATTCTTGACCGGAACAATTGCAGAGGTCAAAGCGAAAGTGCCCTACCGAAACTATCATAAGAAAGGTCTTCACGAAGTCATCGACGACGAAGCGACTCAGCATGTTCCAATTAGTTATACAGACCCCACCCAAACACTGCCTGTGAAACCGCCGCCATTATGTGAAGATTGCACTGAACCACTCTGTGAAAATTGTGCTGCATCAGCAAAATGGTGGAGAGACTACGAAGAAACTGTTGACGATCTGATACTGAGATCCAATGTCCATACCTGCCGTCGGGGGGTTTCGGGGTCGGATCTTTCAAAACCGTTGAAGCCGGGTGCGCGCATGAGGAACGAGGTGAAAGGATGCCTGAGAAAGGATGAGTCTTGCTCGGCAAGATTTCCGCGCGACCTTTACATGAAGACTGAAGTCGATCCCAACGATGGTTCCATACAGGTTAAGAAGCTAGAGCCTATGATCAACTGTGTTACTCCGGATGTAACCTACTGTTTACGCTGCAACACCGATGTGACCAGTTTATTATCGGGGACTTCGATCAAGGCAGTGGTAGCATATATTTCCGACTATGTAACAAAGTCTAGTTTGAAAATTTACCATATGTTTCAAACAGTAAAGGCCGTGTTGGACAACAATACCGAACATATCGGCAGCTCAAAAACTGGCCGTGCTAACTCACGAGTCATGATCATGCAGATGGTGAATTCACTCACCTCGAAGTTACAGATAGGCAGCCCCATGGCCTCATTATATCTGCTAGGAAATCCGGATCACTACACGAACTTCACCTTTAAGGTTGTGTGGTGGAAGTCATACGTGACAGAAGTCAATAAAGCGTGGAATTCTTCGGCTGAAGAGTCACCTAAACCTACAGAGATTTCTAGCCAGCCCGAGGACGCTGAGAGAGAGATAGGGGATGAACTGGAACGAGTTGTGTTGGTAAAAAGTGAGAATGATTATATTGGCTCCGACACAACGGATGATTATGTGCATAGACCTGCAGTATTTGAAGACTGCTCACTATTCGAGTTTCTGCAGATTGCCTCCCGCAAAAAGAGGACCAAGAAACAGATGGAACAATTTTTGAAGAGCATGGATGAGCGTGAGCCAATGGATGTTGACGTGGCTGAACCCGAAGATGATGACTTCATAGACCATGACTTGCAAGAAAAAGATGCAGAGCAACAGGTTGGGGACAAGACAGATGCTGTATCAGCTCATCCATTTATTCCCACCCATCCGCTGTACCGAACACATTACCTGAGATGTGACAAACGGGACCTGGAGCTCTGTGTTCCAAACTTCGTTGGTGGACCACTGCCCCGAAGGGATGAAGGGGATCGAGAATATTACTGCTGCACCATGTTAACACTTTTCAAACCATGGAGGTCGGGTGGAGATCTCAAAAATGCGGTTGATAATTGGAGTGAAACGTTCAGAGAGCACAACTTCAGTGCGAAGGCGTTGAGACTAATGAACAACTTCAATATACGATATGAGTGCAACGATGCGAGGGATGATTTCTCAGCCCTGGACAGGCGGAAACGTCGGGCACTACCTCTGTTTTCCAAAGGAGGTTCAAATTCGGACAGTGAGGACGAAGATAGCGAGTTCGAAGAGCACGGAGAAGATGGACTCAACGCTGATGCGCACACATCGCTTCAAAAAGGTGCCAAACAGATTGCCCGGGAGAAACTGATGCAACAAGCCGAAGATATCGTCAAAACCTGTGGCTGGACCTACAAACATTCGGCGACTCAGATTCCACATCCCAGGTTCGTGCCTCTCGCTGGTTTGACAGGTAAACAGTGGAAGATTCGCATCGAGAATGAGAAGGAGGCGGTGTTTGCTGCGAAATTTCGAAATGCCCCTGCTCAGGCTAGGAAGGTTAGATCTGCTGAGCATTCAGACACAGTCAACGAAACTGTACTGCTCGAATCATATTATTTCACAAAATATTTTATTGCAAAGAACAAACAGGCCCAAAAGGTGGTTGAACATGTTTCAACCGAATTCAAACTGAATACGGAACAAGACAGAGCCTTCAAGATTGTTGCCAATCACGCCATTGCCGAAAATCCTGAACAGCTTAAGATGTATTTGGGTGGCGTCGGTGGCACAGGGAAGTCAGAAGTCATTAAAGCACTTGTTAAATTCTTCGAAGGTCGTGAGGAGTCTCATAAATTTCTTGTTCTTGGTCCCACTGGAACTTCGGCTGCCCAACTCGGTGGAAGCACATATCATTCTGTCCTCGGAATCCGTGACAACCTTGGCCACGATGTACACGAGGAAAATGGGATCAGAAATGTACGAGAGCGATTGAGAGGTGTGGAATACATATTCCTGGATGAGATCTCGATGGTTTCTTGTGCCGCACTATACGCAATTAGTGCGCGATTAGCATTGGCACGCAACGAACCTGATCTACCCTTTGGGGGAATCAATATCATTGTAGCCGGTGACTTCGCACAGCTACCTCCCGTGGGTAGCCCCTCACTCTTTTGTGGAGATAGACTTCAAGTTCCGGATGCAATCCAACCTAAAATGACGATTGGAAAACAAAAAAATGCGATTGGAAAGATAATCTGGCAACAGTTCACAACAGTGGTGATATTGAAACAGAACATGCGGCAGACCAAAACCTCGGAGGCTGACGAGAATCTCCGCACCTGCCTGGCGAACATGCAATTTGGAGCCTGTACACCAAGTGACCTGGAATATTTGCGGACTCGAACAATCAGTAGACGCTCCGGACATCCGACATTTGAAGATCCTCGTTTTAGGAACGTCTCAATAATCACCGCTTTGAATGCCCAGAAGGATAAGATCAACGAAATTGGTTGCCAAAAATTCGCAGATGAAACCAACCAACCTCTTGTCCATTTCTATTCAGAAGACACATTGACAGAGAATGCCGCCTCGGAGAGTCGAAAACCCCAGAGAGTCCGAAAGCGTGAGGTATTAAAGGTTAAACGCAAGCTATCGACACATCGCCAGCAACAGTTATGGGATGCCTACCCATGTTCTACAAGTGAGCATATTCCGGGGAAGCTGAGTCTTTGTGTAGGGTTGCCTATCATGATTCGCCACAACGATGCTACGGAGCTCTGCATTACAAATGGTCAGGAAGGTATGGTGGTTGGTTGGCAAGAAAGCCTTGGCTCACAAGATCAGACCATACTTGACACGCTCTTTGTCGAACTGATCAAACCACCTCGGCCAATCCGAGTGCCCGGCCTTCCCTTGAATGTTGTTGCTCTGACTCGCAGCACAAAAAAGCTGTGGTGTCAGCTCCCGGATGATCTGGTTGTCCAAGTATCCAGAGAGCAAGTGCTAGTATTACCGAATTTTGCTATGACGGACTACGCTTCGCAAGGAAAAACAAGGGAGTTTAATGTGATCGACTTGAACAATTGCAAGAACCATTTCTCGTACTATACTGCCTTGTCCCGTGGCTCTTCTTCCGATGGTACATTGATTATTCAAGGCATGGATGAGCGAAAAATCACCAGTGGTATTGATGGGCATCTGCGACAGGAATTCAGAGAGTTAGAAATGTTGAACGAAATTACATTACTTAGATACCATAATAATCTGCCCATCGATGTTGGAGGTAATAATCGGCGAGATATTTTGCAGGCCTTTCAACGGGGGAAAGGCGGGTTCTATGAGCCACAGGGACTTGACACACACGCGAGGTGGAGAAAGGGAGACGCCCCCTTGCTTCCGCCAGATGGCTATCAAGGAAAATGGACATTGGTTGGAGATGATACAAAGAAGCGAACAGCTGAGAGTAAAAAAACAGTTGGTCACGGAAAACGGAAAGCCATGGTAACGGGAGAGCAAAAGCAACCTAAAAAACCTAAAGTTGTGAAGTCAGGCCCAGTCGGACTAGTTTGGGACCCGGTAGATCACAGCTGCGCTTATGATGCAATGTTCACGGCGTTGTATGACATATGGCAAGCTCACGGGCCTAAATGGTCAGACAGGCTGAAAGAATATGGTGTGTATGTATCTGCATTGGTGCAAGGCTTTGAGTCATGCCGAGCTAAAACTGAGAGGTTGGAATCAGCCAGGGACCGAGTGAGAGAAATGCTGCACCGTACCTGGCCCAATGATTTTCCCAAGGGACCTGCCGTTACGGCTATCGACGATTTAGCTTCGAAAATCTTTGGATCTGTGGATTGGGGAGTCAGCACCGTGAAATGCACTAGGTGCAACCAGGTTGTAAATTCGCTCGGTGGTCCCGGCTTTTGTGGAGCTCAGACTGTTGTCTATGACAAGGAGTTGCACTCACGATTTAAGTTCAACTACGGGATAGCGAACTGGTTGACTTCCAGGAGAATGTACAAAGCCAACAGAATCTGCTCAAACTGTGGGAATGGCCTGGTTGTAACGACAACACTTGACAAATTCCCGCCATGCTTTTACCTATCACTGTCAGACAAAAATGTTTTGTTAGATCCTGCAGTGACGTTAAATGTGGGAGAAAAGAAAGTGAGATACATGCTTCGAGCCGTGATATACAGTGGCGACTCACACTTTACATCTCGAGTTATTAAACCGGATGGATCAGTCTGGTATCATGATGGGATTGAAACTGGCACTCACTCAGAAGCACAGGGCTCGATTCACAAAGCGGATGTTAGATTTCTCAATTTCAGTGTACGGGGTGAGGTCAGGAAGACGGCAGCCAGTGTGATCTATGGGCGGGAATATGAGTAAGTTATTGACCAAAGAAGATAAGTACGAAGTTCTGCCAAGCTCCGCTATGGCCCCTCCCCCCAAGTCTTGGCTGCTCGCATGACAGCGCCCTCGCGATAATAAGCTTGCTATGTCAGAGACAGGCGCAGCCAAGATCACCCACACTGTTGGAGCGTAAGCCGGGATCAGATGAAGCCAGACGAAGGTCCGTATTTACTTACCTCCCGTGCATGCGCACATATGCGTCTCCACGCGGTACCCGCCGTTGTCCTCTCTCCGCTCCGTGCCGCGCTTGATCGTTCGTGTCCTTCCTCTCCCCACCTCCGGCTGCCCCACACCTCCGCTTGCTCCTGCTCGTCCTTACTCAAATATCCCCCGTTCCCTTTCCTTCCCTTCCGTCTACGGATCTGCGCTGCTCGAGCTTTCATTCGCTCGAGCCCTTCCCCGCCTACACCCGCGTCCGCGAGCGCCTGCGGTACGCGCCCCATTCGACGGCAACCGCATACCCGCCCGTTCTGGCCCTCCTTCGAGCATTGTGTTTGTCGCGCCATCGGAGAAGGGAGAGAAGGGGGGAGGCGTATGGAATCCCTTCCCACTCGACTCGCCCAGCGCGGGGGAGAATGACCACTGGAGGGAAGAGGAGGAGGGGAGTATCTGAGGCAGGGGAGCGGCAAGTACGGTACGGTACGGCGAGCACCGGTGTACGAGGCCGATGTCGAGGCCGATGCGCAGCCGGTAGACGAGTCGGGGGTGTGCAAGGCGAAGTGAGAGTGTGGTGCATGTCGCGCTTCCGGGTGGCGCCCGAGCTGGAGGAGACTTGATGTGCGATGAGGATGAGCGGACCAGGACACGGGCGCAGGCGCTCTGGTTAGAGAAGGGGAAGCGAAGATCGGCGCATGCGCGGACGGGAGGTGATGCACATGCCCGCGGCGCCGAGTGCGCGGGGCCTGCTTCCTCCCTCTCCCTCAATGTTGTGGCGGGTCCGGGTGCGGGCGCAAGCGCGTTTCCCGATGTACGAAGCAAACGGCGCGTGCGTATGGACGAGTGATGCACATGCCTGCGGTGTCGTGCGAGCCGGTCGGCCGCCTCGAATTGTCTTACTTGTCTTGAGTCTGAGTATGTGCGTGATGCGCTGCTGGTCGGTGGGCGACGTAGACTCGGTGTGCGAGCTGATGAACTTCGACGCGCGCGCAGGGGCGGGGGACAAAGTGAGGAGAAAGAACACTGTGCGGAGCAGCAAGGCGCGCGCGATGCCCATGCCCATGCACACGCGCGGCACGGCGTCGAGCGGGACTGGGCCCGCCGCCTCTTCGGATCTGAGTCCGCAGGTCCCGGTCCTGCTTCAAGAGGTGACGGTGCCGCACTCGCGGATCGCGACGTCGGTGCTGGTGTGGGTGGGCAACTCGGTGCTGGCGGTATCAATGCTGCGCGCGGGCTCTACTCCATCTGCAGGTGACGGGCGTGGGCGCGGTGAGGGCACGGGCATGGGCGCTCGCGCGGACAGCGTAAGCAGCGCGGGCGGCCTCGGGCGGGACAAGGTCGTCGGGAGGGCTCGCGAAAGGAAGGCGTGAGGTCGTTGGGAGCACGCAAAAAAGAGTCGCAATGCCAACGCGCCCCGTCTCTCCTCACATATGCGAAGTTGTCCGGCACGCTCGTGCTTGGACAGCTCATCGATCGTAGTCATACCATCCCACCCGGTGCCACTCGGACTCGAGCCTGTGAGGCCGTGGCGAGTAAGCGCAAGGGGTTGGCACGTGAGAAATTGATGGTATCATGCCGGTCGGTCGGTCCCCCCGAGAGACCCTTAAAAAAAAAAAATTGGAAGAAAGGTTCAAGGGCCTCCTAGGACCTCAAGAAGTCTCCAGAATCACTTGCTTGCAAGTTTTTGACCTCGTGCGGCCTCTGTTGAGAGTATAGTCCCGAAAAGGAAATGATTGACAGGTGGCAGTGCTCAGCTCGCAAGGCAACCATCTGAATTTTGAACCAAAAATCTGGTGTGTTTGGGAATGAGTCGAGCACAGTGAGCTATAAACTGTAGACTAAGACTACATATAATGAATACACATTCATAAAAAGATTCTGTGTGGGATTTCAAACTCATAATGCTAACATTTTCTCTAGTTATCTACACCAAACATCCCACAAACAATGTCTGATGTGTCCAAGCTGTCCCACCAGTCCGAGAAACATTATGGTGGCCCAAAGCTCATATATTTAAACTTGAGCCAAGCAAATCCCACAAAAGGAATAGAATTTGTGCCCCGTACACCAATTGAACCACGTGAGAAATAGCCTTACGGGGAATGATGCCATCACCCGGTGATTGCCGTGGTCGGTCGGTCCCCCTGGCCAAAGCTTAAATACAAAATTCGGCATGATATGCTTAATTTTTTTTTTGCCAACCCCTTGAGTAAGCGAGTGTTTCGAGGAGAGGAGATGGAGGTCGTGGGTGGCAGACGCGGGGATGGTACTCACTTGAATTCAGGGTGAGATGGATGCAGCGGAGGTACACTGAAAATATGTCTATTAGCAGAATGAAACACGACGCGACGAGGGGGAGGGAGAAGGCTAACGAGAGGAAGACCAAAAGGAAACGAGGGAGGACGTATCCAATACGCGCCGCGTCGCGTCATGGTGTTGTTGTAGTACCAATATGCGTGAAGCGGGTGTCGGCGGTGAGGACACCAGTTTGCTCCCTTTTGCGCCGCAAATTGATTTTTTTTTCCAGCCTCGTAGAATGCACAGCAGCCCTAAAAAAAGAGATTGCGCCCAGAGGACACGGAGAGCGATCCGAGTGATGGGCCGAGCCAGAGACTCAGAGTTGCACGTAGCACGCGCGGCACCTGCGGGGCCTAGGAAATGCTACCTGCTCCGGTGGAATGCTCCCCGCGTACCCAGCAGAGGCGATCGTGATTCGAGGCCTTGAATAACCCAAATCTCTGTACGATTGGGGAGGGTTTTCTGGACATGGCTACGCGCAGTGATCTGTAAGTACCAAGCCTAGCTAGTCTGTGTTTTGATGGCAGATCGCCATGGGCAGTCAAATCACGGAGATATATCAGGCACGTGAGGCACAAACAAGCTCGCGACAACGGCGATGCGCCTTTCGTATACACGCGTAGATGACTGTTATATGGCTGTTTTCACGGCTGTATTTCTTTTGGAACCTTCCTGGTGTCTATTCCTTCCATTTTTACACCCCCAAGGGCTTCACTTTGGTCCGAAAAATCTTGCTTGGAGTCCTGCCCACATTTGAGCCTCGGGAGTTTTGGTTTCGACAAAGCCACAGCCTATGTAGTACTGGTCCGCTTGCGGTGCATCACAAGTAGCGAAAACAGGCATCCTGTTATGGCCCAGACTCGGAGGGCGGTGTGAGCCGGGCGCATGCTGGACGTGGAGGTTTGTTCCACTTGATTTGTTGATGTGTTTGGTGAAACCCCGTGATGGAGCTGGGCGATTGATGGCTTCTCAATTAGGACACTCCTTCCTTTTTCGTCACGGAAGGTGCCGAACCTCGACCGCCCATCTTAACAGTGCGACTGAAATCAGACCCTATTTAAAACTTTTCCCACTCACTCCTAAAAAGGAAAGTTTGTCATTGGGTCTGACTACGGGAGACTAAAGCCTAGCAGTCTGACAGTCACTGGTACTACTAAGTTACTGTAACTACTAGTTACTAGCAGCAACCGAATGGGAAGTCGGACGAACACGAGAGACCACCTCCGCGGACCGACAAAAACTCTGTCAATCACAGGCGTTAGCCAAACACCCACCGCCGGTCTGACCTGAACTTCTCATACAGCCTTTCCATACAACGGTTCGGAAAAAATACACCTTTGTTCAACTCGGACGGGGGAGAATGGTGGGTATGTCTTCAAGATTTGCTCGACCGGGAAACGATACGACGGGAAAACGGGTGATTGCCGAGGGGCGATCTGTCAACTGCCATCACAGATGGACCCACTGCAGGATGTTCGTGTTTGTCATTGCCACTGATCTCGCTTACAGGTCAGGTGGAGGTAAGGAGGCGCTAATCGATGGACGCGAGATCATATCTACAACAACAAGAGTACGGGAGAATGTTAATTTAGGTGTTTAGGTAGTCTGAGGATGTAATAAAGGCATTGAGTGGCCCATATCTACATGAGTACGGGACCCTGTCAGTGAGATCAATGGCAGTGACAAACACGAACATCCTGCAGTGGGTCCATCTGTGATGGCAGTTGACAGATCGCCCCTCGGTGATTGCAGACAATGGGGCTCCGATCAGCCGAAGGTCGGAAAATTGATCCGATTCAACTCTTTATTCAACTACCATGTCCTCGCACACGCAAGATCTGCCGCAGCAAGAGTCATATGTGGCACATTCACACCGGGGATTGCCAAATATTGGGTGATGTGACGTTGATTTCGAGATGTTAAGAATAGCGGGGCTGGGCGCAGGGAGATACCGGCAGAGGGGGATGATGGGGCGACGCTGGATGTGCGTCCGATTCCGCTGATGTGCGGGGAGCTAAATTAATAGCTTGTTAGCTCTTCGTTCGACCGTGGATGTGGGCAGAACGAATATATTATGTACCTAAATTAATAGCTTGTTACTGGATGTAAAGTAAGTAAGGATTGTGGTAGATATAATAAGAGACTTACGCTCTTCGTTCGACCGTGGATGTGGGCAGAACGAAGAGCGTCGAGCGGGACACGTAGGTTATATGTAACATAAATTTTAGCCGTCGCGTCGCCCTCACGTAGCGTCGCTACTGTGGTTCCGCGCCGACTTGCTCCGAATCCCATTCACTAACACTCCCCCTCAAGTTGCGCGGAGTTGTCTTGAATTTGCGCGAACAAGGAGCTTGATGAGTTCGTCGACGGTGGCGTCGTTTGCAGCGGCGCGGGAGAGGTGGATGCTGCCGGCGTCAATCGCCTTGCGGATGCGATGGTACCGCAAGTCGATGTGCTTCGTTCGAAGCTCATTGCCAGATGCGATGGGGCTGCGGTGACTGCGCGATGGCGAACGGTAGATGGGATGGTGGCCCGGCGTATGCGCTTCAGGCGAGCGAGGGCGGTTGTGCCGTCTGCATGATGGAAGCTGGCGTGGGTGGCCGTGAGCGGATGCGCTCGGTGGTTTCGATTCGGTTTGATCGATGCTGTGGGTCTGGTAGTGACCGTTGGCGATGGGTGGTGTGTCCCGAGGTTCGGCGTCGTCGCGCGTTCGCGACGGTGGTGGAAGGAAGAGGTGTTTACGTCACGCATATCACGGTGTCCCAATTCGGTAACTCCGTCTTCTTCTTCTGCATTCTCCTCGTGCTCGTCTGTTGGGCTCGCTGGACTCGGGCTCGCCTCGCGCACAGTTGGCGCGTCTTCAATCCTCGATGTCGGCGCTGATCGCGCTCCGCTTTCGGCAATATCGGCTCGGACGGCGGTGAATGCAAAGGCTCCGTGTAGCCATGCTTCCGTTGCGAATACCGTGTTCGCGGTGGGATCGCGCGTCGGTACGACGCTCTCGGGGATTTTGGCAGCGCCTCGTCCGCCCGTGGAGCCGGTTCCTTCGGCTATATCGCGGAGCCACTGTGTGGGCTTGCGCGTACGCGATGGGCGCGATGATTCGGGCGTGGGCGCGGGAGATGGTGGACGGATGGTCTCGGGAGTTGCGGGTGGTACGTCCGCGATGGGATCTGGCGCATCTGGTGCTGCTGAAGGTGCGTCTGGAGCTGCTGGGGAATTTTCCGGTACTGATTTGTCTGAAGGAGCTTCGGGGGCTGCATCTGGTGGTGCAGCGGGTGGATTTCGAGCGTCGCGAGCGCTGTTCTCGCCCATCTCCCCCTCGATCGGGACGCTCGATGGGTAGGTGACGTCCTCGGACTCCCCCTCGAACCGTATGTTCCGTTCCACTGTAACTGTACGCTTCTCTGGCCAATAAATTCGATGACCTTTTGCGTGCGCATCGATTCCCACCCAGCGGCACGGCTTTGCCTGTGCGTCAATTTTCGACGCGTGCTCCAGCTTCACCCATATGTTTGCGCCAAATCGGCGGACTTGTGAGAGATCAGGCTTGTTGCCTGTGGCGCGCTCATGCGGCGTCGAGCTGATGGTCTTCGCGGTCTCGGTACGGTTGCGGAGCCAGGCTGCGTGTGAGAGGGCTTCCAGCCAGAGGGATGCGGGTAGGTCTGCAAGGCGAAGCATGGCGCGCGCATGCGCAAGCAGCGTCTGCAAGACGCGTTCGGCGCTGCTGCCCTGCGTTGCTGAGCTAGCGCTGGATTCTCCGCTAGTGGTGCTGCGGTGAATCTTTGCCCAGGCCTGATACTGCTGGTAGGCTGCTGATTCCTCGTTCTTCTTCTCCAACCCGACAATTACGACTTCGTCCGATGTGCCGTTGAGGAATAGGACGGCATATGACTTACGTCCGAGCGAGGCAGTCGGAGCGGGTCCCCAGGTGCTACGGCGCGTATTGCTGTCGCTGTAAACCTTCTCGGTGGAGCTCGAGCACGTGTGCGGGGGCTCGTGCTTCAGGAGACCGTTGTCGGATCCTCTGCAAGGTGCCGCGTCGGTGTCGGTGAGCTTAATCCCGGTCACAATGCCCTTGCTGATCATGTTCTGTAGGCCGCGGACATCGGTGTGACCCATACGGCAGTGGAACTCGTGCAAGGTGAGTGTCGTGCACGCAGCATTGACGGCGGTCATTGGGGTGCTCGATCCCTGCACCTCCTGGACAGGGTACAGCCCGTTACACTCGGGAACAACAAATAGCGTTGCACGATCCGGGGTGAGGATGCGTGCGGAGTCTTTCTCAAAGTGGACGGCGTGGCCGGATCTGGCCATGCGGCTGACGGAGATGAGCGTCAGCGGCATATCGGGGGCATGGAGAACATCGAGCAGCATCATCGTGATGTGTCGGCCGTCTTGAACGATGGTTACTGGGACTTTGCCGCACCCGGTGGCGAAGAAGGTGCGGTTGTCGGCGGAGCGGATGGGGACGGCGTCGATTGTGCGGTACTCGATGAAACGCTTGCGCGAGGGGCAGTAATGCCGGTTTGCGCCCGAGTCGAGAAGGGCAGTGGACCCGCGGGAGACGATGCCGGCCTCCTCGATCTTCGTGAAGTCGGTCGCGACATCCGTGGCGCTGAAGGCAAACGAGTAGTTTGGTGTGCCTGCATCCGCGGTGTTGGCGGTATTGCTGTTGTTACCACTGCGGCCGCCGTCTCGCCTATTGCCGCGGTTACCTCGAGCGATTTCTTTCCAGTTCGCTGGACGCTGTCCCGCTTTGCCGCCGCCTTTTGACCAGCAGTCCTTGGCCCAATGGCCTTTGTGACCGCAGTTATTGCAGATGTCGTGGGCGGTCGCAGCGAGCGCTGAACCAGCAGATGGGTTGGTTGTTCCATTAATTGCAGCGTCGTCGCGCGCGAGGTTACGGATGGCATCAACAAGCATGTCGGCAGTGTAAAGAGGAGGGACGCCCGAGGGGTTGAGCTGGACGGCGAGTTGGCGCATGGATTCGGCGTTCGTGAGGATGCTCCGAATGTTGTCGCGCCAGCTGCTCGGGAGAAGATGGAGGACAATGTTCTTCTTCTCCGAGTCAGTGAGGATACCGCCGGCGCTGGCATGGTTGGCGATGAGGAGGTCGAGTT
This sequence comes from Mycena albidolilacea, assembly GCA_029282495.1. NCBI lineage: Eukaryota > Fungi > Basidiomycota > Agaricomycetes > Agaricales > Mycenaceae > Mycena > Mycena albidolilacea. The sequence continues at coordinate 191,091 of JARIHO010000056.1, read as the reverse complement.
GGTCGAGGGTCGGGCGTGGGTCGCGATCTCCCTCGGGACACTTGAGCGCATGCATGCGATCGACGAGAGACTGTGTGTGCAGCTCCCCCTGGTGCTCATACATTTTGCAGAGCATATTCCAAGACTCCCGGGCGGAAGTGTGATTCGCGATGCGGATTTTGTGCGTCTCGTGAATGGTAGCAAAGAAAAGGGTGCGAATCTTCTCATTATGCTTCTCCCATTCGTCCATTTCCTCATCATACGTTTCCAGATCCCGCTTGTGCGCAGCTCTGGCCGCATCGTTGGCACCGTCAGCGAGGATGGGCTTGACGGGCTCGGTGGCGCGCCCATTGATGTAACGGGCTTTACCCATACCGGTAATTTGCGACTTCAGTTGCGTCTTCCAGATGACGAAATTTTCGCCATTCTGGCCGAGTGTCGGGAGCCGGATGCGGCTCGGCGCGTAGTCGTCGTCGTCACGAGAGGCCATAACCTGTTAAGAATGGCGGGGCTGGGCGCAGGGAGATACCGGCAGAGGGGGATGATGGGGCGACGCTGGATGTGCGTCCGATTCCGCTGATGTGCGGGGAGCTAAATTAATAGCTTGTTAGCTCTTCGTTCGACCGTGGATGTGGGCAGAACGAATATATTATGTACCTAAATTAATAGCTTGTTACTGGATGTAAAGTAAGTAAGGATTGTGGTAGATATAATAAGAGACTTACGCTCTTCGTTCGACCGTGGATGTGGGCAGAACGAAGAGCGTCGAGCGGGACACGTAGGTTATATGTAACATAAATTTTAGCCGTCGCGTCGCCCTCACGTAGCGTCGCTACTGTGGTTCCGCGCCGACTTGCTCCGAATCCCATTCGCTAACACGAGATTCAATTCTAAATCTGAAGTATCAAGCTGTGATTCAAGTGAGCTGAAACTGAAAGCTCAATTACTTAATGGAATCGGGGCTGATATCGACGGGACTGAAATCAAGCTAAAATCACCCAAATCAGTCTTGATTCCATCCCAATCTGCTTCTATTTTGATACCTTGAATCCCAACATCAACGTCGAGTCGAAAACCAGGTGTACTTATATTTGGGAATCCTGGACATGGACATCTTCAGCCTAGTGATTTGCCTGTGGAGGGATGTCCTTGGGCATGCCAAATATTGCATCATCCGATGCTAATTTCGAGATGTTAAGCATCAAACTGCATTTCAGCTTGGTCGAAATTTACAACTGAAAGCAGTTGTTCCAGCTTTGATTTCATAGAACTCAAAAATTAAATCTGGAGCCTATTGAATCAGTTTAGACTTCAGTGGAATCCGAACTCTAAACCAACACCTTGGATCTCAAATTAGGGCTTGAAATCAACGTCGGATTGTTCTAATATTTGGTAATTGCCGGTGTGATTATTCCTTGTAACCCTGCTTCCAGATGAGCGGGGGGAAAAAACACTTGAAATGTCTCTACTGCTCAGCTCATCCGGGGCCTTGTGAAATTTATGATTAGGGTTCTTTACCACTCCTTCCCTGGCCTCCTTTGCCAATGTCGGAAAATACAAAATGGTAGTACGACGCAACGATAGCTTGAGTTGCAACTGTAGTTTTTCCACCATGTTTGTCCCATGCACATGTGTTGTGGTCAGAAGTTCAGAGCCCAAGCAAGTCCAACCTTTGCGGAAATTATCCACCTTTTTCTGCTTGTTCCTCTCAGAGCAATTACGCACGCACCCTGAACTGATTTATTACCGAACTGCCGATTCATACTTCTTCGGCTTCATAGTTCAACGTCTCCAAAGTCCATCTTGCTAATATCATGTCTGTACTCAGTCAAGCCCATCCAACAAAAAATAATGCAACGCCACCGGGAAGTTCACATGCCCCTGCCCTCCACTGCGCATGAAGCAAGCCCCCCAGCAAAGTGTGTATTACTCCCCGCGAATTTGACTCTGTCAACCTCATATCTGATGGAGTAGAATACAGCACCACCCGTATCTGTCTTTACCATTCACGTTGATACTCCAGGGAATAGTCCGTGTTGCAGCAATGGGCCGCGCCGGGTGCGCAATATCGGTTTCCAGGATGATTACGTGTGCAGTGCTATTGATGCTCATCTGCTCGAGGAACACTCGGGTCGGGTTCAATCCGTTGCGGACCTATGCCGCATCAGGATTCAGTTGATTTCGAGTTTGAAATTTGGATCCAAATGTAGACAAATATACACCGCAACGTCCATCCGCCCTGGAGACGGTGAGACTTGCGAAATTTAACACGATGTCTCTGAGGAGTAGTAGTCTTCTTCATCACTTTGTTACTTCCCTTATTTTTCTGAAACCTCGTCACTTTGATCGCAGGTAGGGAAAGTTCGTTACTTCCGATGATTTTCTATGAAAGCTCGTCAGGTGAGTAAATTCTAATGAAAGTTCGTGAGCTCACAGTTCATCCGATGTTGAACATCACGTGGCACGTTCGACCTTTTGCTTCAAGTTCTACCACTACCACAACCATCGCATTGGCTCTTCATCGAAAACTGCAACCACTTTGAATGCGTACTTTGCAACTGTAAACTTTCTCTAGATTCCCACCTATTTAGGCTTAATGCTCGGCCCGATGATTCTGAAGGCACGTCTGCTTGGGAAGTGCTCGCGACTCTGACTCCGGCAATCGCCTCTCTCCCTAAATGCTCAGTCGATTTTACCACCATCCCTTTGTAGAATCTCGTCAGTTTCTGTGTGCACTCTCTACTTGAAAACTCAGGCCTCAGACCTGGACCGCAGATTTCTCACTATCATTCAGAATCCTCTCTTGTCAGCCTTTATTCTTCCTTTTTTTTTACCCCCAGAACCTCAACCGATACCGGTGCTCTCTGTTTGTTTGACCGAATCGCGTGATTGCCTTGTTGAGATGGATCTTTCTCCTCAAGTTCTCAGCCATCCAGGAATTCTTGCCGCCTGGGGATTCTTGCCCTCGCTCGGATCCAGTGTCTCAACTACTGATATGATATTTTAAAATTTCCAACAAGTTATCCACGCAACTTCAATCCAGCCGACGAATACATGAGTCACACGTGATTTGGATCCAGAATGCCAGCCCGGCGGATACGGCTCATTCCTTCACGACAGCGCGCCCAATGTCCATATTATTGTTCGGACTTTTCTTTTGCGACCTCTTGTGAATATCTCTACCAATGCGGCATTCTTCTCAGGAGACCTTTCTTGCGGCTTGGGAATTCCCGTCTTTCCCCTGTCTGCGACCGCCCAAATTGTCGGCGGTTTACCCATATGGGTTCCAAGTCGACAAGTCTGGACTCTGGACACGAAGCTCGCACGACTTGCACGCTCATTGCTCCGCTCATTCTTTCAAGTCATTGTGCTCCCAATTTCGATATTGAATCACTCAGCCCTCATTGCTCAGATGGTCGTGGATATTTTAAATCCCCGCTCTGACAACTGAAACTCCGATTTTTTCGCTATCTATGTTTCTACACTGTGCCTCATCTCGGAATTTCACTGGCCTTTCATCTGTATTCTGTTCTACTTATGTACACTTGTTTCACCTCTCTCTGAAGCATATTTCTCTTCACACAGTCAACAACCTCCATCAGACTCGGAATTCCGGGTTCCAGTTGTCAACACCTATGCCGAGCCATAGCTGTTGCCATATCCCAATAGTGTTGCCACCACACCAACGGTGGGTTAGCTCATTTCCGCTTGAGACCGCTTATCCACATGTGCGCAAGAAATTCGGGAAGCAGTGGGTCATATACCCACCGCTTTCCGGCTACGGTGGTTCTATCTCGTGCCAAATCCCATGAATATAAGCACGGCGGACGGTGGATGCTAGATATAGGACATGTTGGTTGGCTTTTCCTTGATACGGTTCTTTTATTAGCTAGATTTTTCTCGTTAACGCTCTGTCCTTCGATGACCCGTCCTCCAGGCAGAGATCCGAGGGTTGTATCTAATCTGATATATGTAGAACGTGTTGCACCCGGCCCCGTCGGCTCTGAGTCCAATGATAATTCATCGGCAAACCCTTCAATATTGGGTGCGGAGACTTGCGTACTTTTTGCCGGCCGATCACATCCCAAAAAGGCGATTGTTAGCGGCATCCTTTTGGCACATTTGATAGCGGCAGCGAGGTGGCAGGGAAAGTGCAAAGTCACATCTTAGCAACATATATTCAAAATTCCAAGTAATAAAATGGTGGATTGTGAATACAGGATACTATTACATATAATGATCCCGTATTTTTACTGCAGTCTTCACAGGGCTCGGGCTGTCCTTGAGAGCCTCAGTGCATTTTGGCCACATCTGTGGCTTCCATCCACTGTCAGACTGAAACCCCATCTCCTTGCACTCCCGCATCGTCTGCATGAGCACGGCATCATCAGGATCAGACCAGGAGCACTTGACACGAGGCCCATCATCGTCATTTTTGCCCTTGGCCATATTCGGTGTCTGGGTGATGGATAGAGAACGTTGGAAGTAAAGAAATGTGGAAAGATAGAGTGAGAGTGAGAGTGAAAGAAAAGAAGAGACAGACTAGTGGACCGGATTGCCGTGTGACACCCGTAGCAACAGACCATGGCCCTCCGAGCACATGCACAGTACACTTTGATCCCCGTTATGGGTTGCCAACCATATGGTTTCATTTTGGCAGGCAATCGTAGCTGTACTGTACCGCCCGATCAGGCCCTTGTTGAAAATGTGAGATCAACCATCCATGTAACATCACTGAGTACCGGGAAAGAAAATATGGGAATTGAATACTACTCTAACTTTACATGGGCAAAAAGTTACAAAATTGATGGAAAGTTGAGTCTCAGCAAACTTAGATTAGGCAGGCTTTCTATGTAGCTGGGTGATCGGCATCTGAAAATTTACTGTCAACAAGGAAAATATTTAGCAATCTGCTGTGGAGTGTGCACATGGGCATCCCATGAGGGTGATCAGTTTATTTTCAGGTAGATTCCTGTTGCTCATTGGTGGTCTGGGTTACCTACTGAAAGGACAACATTTAGATCTGGATTTCAGATGTTCTGGCACATTGCAGGCCAATCAATTTAATGTTGGACACAATTCAATGAAATTGTCCACATAAGGTTTCATCATAAGAAATACAAGTTATTACATGAGATTGGCCACAATAGATTGAGACAGCTCAGTAGCAAAGATTCTTGCCTCCTTGTCTGGAAACTCCCATGGGAGATGTTGGAGGTTCAGCCGTGGGATGATATTCCTATGCTTCATCTCCCCAATGGTAGCTGCTACCTGAGCAGTAATGGTATTAGCCTTCTTGTGCAGAGGCACTTTGTTATCCTCAATGAAAGAGGCCACAGTCTGCATCCAATCTTTGGCAGTGGGTGACACAAGGGTAAGGACATCAGGCTGGACTGCATGGAATACAACTATCACGACTGTGAAGAGCAATTAGTAAAGATGGGGGGGACAATTCGGGGTAAAAAGGTGGAGCATACAAACTGCGACAGCCAGGACAGGAACATCAGTGGGTTTCTGTAGGCAATCAGTCAGGACATAGGGAGTAATCAGAGCAAAGAAAGGGTAAATACTGGGGCAGGCATATGAAATAGTGAAGAAACCACAGATTCAACATGTTGTATGATGGTCTTTTGTGGGTGGACAGAGAATATAAAGAGAATGAATGGAATGTACAAAGGGGTGGACTCACATCCTATGCAGGTGGGAAGGAGGACCAGTGAGCAGAGGGAGCAGGTTGATGACAAAGAGGGAGACTCACAGGCTACACAGGCACAAAGGAGGACCAGTGAGCAGAGGGAGCAGGGTGATGGCAAAGGTGGAGACTCACAAGCTACACAGGTACAAAGGAGGACAAGTTAGCAGAGGGGACAGACCGATGGCAAAGGGGCAGACTCACATGCTATGCAGGGACGAGGGAGGACCAGTGAGCAGATGGAGTAGGTCAGCGGAAAATGGGCAGACTCACATCCTACACAGGTGTAAAGGAGGACTAGTGAGCAAAGGGGGTGGGCTAACTGCAAAGGGGCAGACTCACATCCTACACGGGCACAACAAGAGGACCAGTGAGCAGAGGGAGCAAGCGGATGGCAAAGAGGGAGACTTGCATTCTACACAAAAGAAAAGGAGGACCAGTGAGCAGAGGGAACAGGCCGACAGTAAATGGGAAAACTCACAAACTACATGGGTGCAAAGGAGGACCAGTGAGCAGAGGGAGCAGTCTGACAGCAAAGGGGAAGACTCACATCCTGTGCAGGCGCAAAGGAGGACCGGTGAGCAGAGTGAGCAGGCCAATGGCAAAGGGGCACACTCACATGCTATGCAGGCACAAAGGAGGACCAGTGAGCAGAGGGAGAAGGCTGACAGCAAAGGGGCAGACTCACAGGCTACAGAGGTGTAAAGGAGACCCAGTGAGCAGAGAAAGCAGGCCAACACCAAAGGGCAGACACACATGCTATGCAGGTGCGAAGGGGGATCAGTAAGCAGAGGGAGCAGGCTGAGAGCAAAGGAGCAGACTCACATGCTACATAGGTGCAAAAGAAGACCAGTGAGCAGAGCGAGCAGGCTGATGGCAAAGGGGCAGACTCACATGCTATGCAGGCAAAAAGGAGGACCAGTGAGCAGAGGGAGCAGGTCAACAAAAAAAGGGGCAACTCACATCCTACACAGGTGCAAAGGAGAACCAGTGAGAAGAGCAGGGCAATGGCAAAGGGGCAGACTCACACGCTACAGAAGCATAAAAGAGGACCAGTGAACAGAGGTAGCAGGCCATGGCAAAGGGGCAGACTCACATGCTATGCAGGAGGAAAAGAGGACCCATGAGCAGAGGCAGCAGGCTGACAGCAAAGGGGCAGACTCACATGCTACACAGGCGCAAAGCAGGACCAGTAAGCAGAGGGAGTAGGTCAACAGAGAAGGGGCAGACTCACATCCTACACAGGTGCAAAGCAAGACCAGTGAGCAGAGGGATCAGGCCAACAGCAAAAGGCCAGACTCACATCCTATGCAGGCACAGAGGAGGACGAGTGAGCAGAGGGAGCAGGCCAATGGCAAAAGAGGAGACTCACATGCTACACAGGCACAAAGGAGAACCAGTGAACAGAGGGAGCAGGCTGACAGCAAAGGAGCAGACTCACATCCTATGCAGGGGCAAAGGAGGACCAGTGAGCAGAGGGAGCAAGCCAATGGCAAAGGGGCAGACTCACATGCTATGCAGGCAAAAAGGAGGACTGGTGAGCAGAGGGAGCAGGACTACGAAAAAGAGGTGACTCACATCCTATGCAGGTGCAAAGGAGTACCGGTGAGAAGAGCAGGGCAGTGGCAAAGGAGCAGACTCACAAACTATGCAGGCACAAATGAGGACCTGTGAGCAGAAGGAGCAGTCCAGCAGCAAAGGAGCAGACTCACGTACTATGCAGGCACAAAAAAAGGACCAGTGAGTAGAGGAAGCAGGCTGATGGAAAAGAGGTAGACTCACATGCTATGCAGGCACGAAGGAGGACCAGTGAGCAGAGGGGGCAGGCCAATGGCAAAGGAGCAGACTCACAAACTACATAGGTGCAAAGGAGGACCAGTGAGCAGAGGGAGCAGGCCGATGGCAAATGGGCAGACCCACACGCTATGGAAGCGTGAAAGAGGACCAGTGAGCAGAAGGAGCAGGCCAATGGGAGAGGAGCAGACTCACACGCTACGGAAGCATAAAAGAGGACCAGTGAGCAGAGGGACCAGGCTGAAGGCAAAGGGGCAGACTCACATCCTATGCAGGCACAAAGGAGGACCAGTGAGCAGAGGGAGCAGGCCACCAGCAAAGGGGTAGACTCACATACTACAGAAGCGTAAAAGGGGACCAGTGAGCAGAGGGAGCAGGCCAATAGCAAAGGGGTGGACTCACATGCCATGGAAGTGTAAAAGAGGACCAGTGAGCAAAGCAGGCCAATGGAAAAGGGGAAGATTCACATCCTATGCAGGCACAAAGGTGAACCAGTGGGCAGAGGCAGCAGGCCAATGGCAAAGGAGCAGACTCACAAGCTATGCAGGCGCAAAGGAGGACTGGTGAGCAAAGGGAGCAGGCCAACAGCAAAGGGGCAGGCTTACATCCTATGCAGGTGCAAAGAAGAACCAGTGAGCAGTGGGAGTGGGCCGACAGCAAAGGGGCAGACTCACAAACTATGCAGGTGCAAAGGAGGACCATTGAGCAGAGGAAGCAGGCTGATGGCAAAGGGGCAGACTCACATCCTGCACAGGCGCAAAGCACAACCAGTGAGCAGAGTGAGTAAGCCAATGGCAAAGGGGCGGACTCACATGCTATGCAGGCACAAAGGAGGACCAGTGAGCAGAAGGAGCAGGCTGACAGCAAAGGGGCAGACTCACAGGCTACGGAAGTGCAAAGGAGGACCAGTGAGCAGAGGGAGCAGGCCGATGGCAAAAGGGCAGACTCACCAACTACACAGGCACAAGGAAGAACCAGTGAGCAGAGGGAGCAGGCCGATAGCAAAGGGGAAGACTCACCACCTATGCAGGTGCAAATGAGGACAAGCAAGCAGAGGGAGCAGGCCGACAGCAAAGGGGCAGACTCACATGCTACAGAAGTGTAAAAGAGGATCAGTGAGCTGAGGGAGCAGGCTGACAGAAAAAGGCTAGACTCACACACTACACATGTGCAAAGGGGAACAAGTGAGCAGAGGGAGCATGCCAATGGCAAAGGGGCAGACCCACAATCTACGTAGGCACCAAGGAGGACTAGTGAGCAGAGGGAGCAAGCTGATGGCAAAGGGCCAGACTCACATGCTACACAGGCAAAAAGGAGGCCCAGTGAGCAGAGGGAGCTGGCAGATGGCAAAAAGGGAGACTCGCATTCTATACAAGAGGAAAGGAGGACCAGTGAGCAGAGCGAACAGGCTGTCAGTAAAGGGGCAGACTCACAAACTACATGGGTGCAAAAGAGGACCAGTGAGCAGAGGGAGCAGTCTGATGGCAAAGGGGTAGACTCACATCCTGTGCAGGCGCAAAGGAGGACCAGTGAGCATAGTGAGCAGGCCAATGGCACAGGGGCACACCCACATGCTATGCAGGCACAAAGGAGGACCAGTGAGCAGAGGGAGCAGGCCAACAGCAAAGGGGTAGACTCACACGCTACAGAAGCGTAAAAGAGGACCAGTGAGCAGAGGGAGCAGGCCAATGGCAAAGGGGCGGACTCACATGCTATGTAAGTGTAAAAGAGGACCAGTGAGCCGAGGGAGCAGGCCAATGGCAAGGGGGCAGACTCACACGCTATGGAAGCATAAACAAGGACCAGTAAGCAGAGGGAGCAGGTCAACGGCAAAGGGGTAGACTCACAAACTACACACACCAGAAGGAAGACTAGTCAGTCTGACCATTTGGTGAGAACTGTGCTATCTTACCGACTACAATAGTGTTCAGGAAGTTCAGTGGCCCATGTGTGTTCCCCTTGTTGGTCATTTTGCTCACCATGTTACTGCAAATATGCTGTATCAATTTCCACATGCTTGGTGCTCCTGAGCCCAGTTTTACACCTCCTTAAATTAGGGAAAATACATCAGCGGAACAAATTTCAATATGCACCCCATGATACCATTTGAAGTATTGTATCTCAAGGCCCTTTACCAAAAATCAGTCATTGGTGTCCTGTTAGCAAAGTAACTCCTTACCAATACAAACACCAGAATCCACGCTTCGACAGATTGCGGCCCCACACCACTGATAGTAATGTCTTGATTGTTGGCCCAGTCAAACACCCCTCTGTCAAGTCGATCAGTTGTTGACATAATTTGTCTGCATCAACTGTAGGCATTTCCATCCCTGAAGAAGGTCAGTTCATGGCAAACAGCATCAAGGGAACACTGGTCATCAAAAATGCTGTGGTGCTGTCAGCAAGGCCCATACCCCTCAACTCTCCTTCAAGTTCCTTCACGCGGTTAATGACCTCAAATTCTGCCTTCCTGCGTGCTTCGTTCCTAACAGACCGGTTGCGAGTGTTTTCTGGGAAGTCCATGAGTAACTGGGATGTTCCCTTGGAGACAGCCCCATCCTGCTTCGTAAATATCACAACCAGTGGAACTACACCTTGTCAATCAAAGCCTCAATGCCGCTTCTCATTTGCCACTCACCTGTGCCCTTCAACTGCTGGAAAATATCCCTTTCATTTTCAAACAGCTCCCGACAGTCATCAAGAGGAAGGCACATCCTGAAGAATGTGTCAGAAAATCCATGTTGCATGTCCGAACCTACAACATGGATACCATATGGCATGCAGCTGATCTCGAAGATCCGTTGCTGCCATTGACCGCTCGTGCACAAACCGCTGGACAGTGGAGAGTTCTGTGGCTGAGCCCGCTTCGACACCACACGAGTTGTGAAAGACAAATCCCGGCCTGGAGTGAAAGCGGATCTCATCATCGATGTTGTGCAAACCGCGCTTTGGGCCTTCAGAGAACAAATAAAACAACAGATTAAGAACATACATCTAGCTGGCCTTTCACTGTCTGGATCAACTAGATCAGACATGATAATTGAACTGCTTCAACAGTTGACGAACCTGGCCAGGCAATATTTTTCCATCCCGCCATACATCCGCCTCATCCATGACGGCTCCCGTTAGTCTCTCAAGTATTGTCGTTTTGCCGGCATTCGCACGGCCAAGGATAAGCACACGGAATTTCAAATGTCTGTCGTTCCAGAATGATAAGTCATCCTCGGAGGGGGTTTCGGTGTCAGAATTCATTGAGGGCAGAAGTGGGAGCAGGTGAAAGATCACCTATTGATATATGCCAGAAGATCCGATATTAAAGGCACTTCACACACGATCATCGCATTGAAGGCTGGGGCATCAGTGAGTTCTTCCGCCGTGTGTTCTCTTGTTCCACATTTGGCAATGAACTTCACAGCTTGCTGTCGTATTTGATAGAAGTAGTGAGAATACAGTGGCCCGGTTGACTGATGAACCCGTGCTCAACTGGAACTCAAAAGATCCGTTGCACTTAGCACTAAGATCGCGAAATTGGATCGAAGAAATACAAAATAAATGGCATCAAGGCAGATATGTAGGCTTATGGGCGATGTCAGGAGGTGGCCGGGTTTTTTCAAGTTTTTCAAGTTGAAAGAAGGGAGAGAAACAAGAGAATATCAAATAGTATCATTAAGTATATAGTTCCAATTTACTGGTGAATTTTTACGTTCAAAGCCACTCAAACACTGTAAACTCACATTGCCCACTTGAATTTCGGTGATTCCCGCTTGAAACCTGGCGTTGCTGGATCGGGAGATCAGGCAATGTCCGGATCAATGCGAAATTCAAGATCTTACATACAATTCAATCTGTCAGCGCTGTCAAGCACAGCCTACCGGATTTATTATAATGGCACTTGCACATCAAAATGCACTAGAAGTTCAAAAATACACTCGCTTTCACTCAATTCTGGTCCAATCGTCTTCGAAAGTACCGCGAATTGAACCGACAGGCGTGCCCGTCAAGAATATATAAAAAAACTGATGACATTTGGATGGGTATTGGGCGAGAATCCGCCCCGAGCGGCAAAATCAGTGGTTTTTACCACTCGGGGCGATTTCTCGCCCAATACCCATCCAAATGTCCTCAATCTTTTTTGGTATTCTTGACGGGCACACCTGTCGGTTCATTCCACGCTACGTCCGAAGACAATTGGACCAGAATCGAGTGAAAGCGAGCGCATTTAGTGCATTTTGATGTGCAAGTGCCATTATAGTAACATCGTCATAGCCTCCGCAGAATAACAACACCAACCAATTTGACATTCTTATCTCTGCCATCTTGTCTCCGTCATCTTGCACATCGTACCTCTTGGACTAGCTGTTCTCCAAGGCCACTGGGCACTGCTTAGCACTTTACTGGAGCACTATGGATGAGGACCTACCAAATAAACATGGTGGGCGTCGAAACGGATCAGGTCGCAAAACCAAAGAGTGGCATGCAGAGCAAGCTGCACTGAAAGCCCAAGAGGCTCACTCATCACAAGCCCAAGTTCAAGCAGCAGTTTCTCAACCGGTCCAACCAGTTCCAACTACATCACAGCCACAGCCACCTCAGCCCCCGGCGCGCATTGCTCCTTTCCTCCAACCACGTCAAAACACACGGGGAATCCCTCTGCAAGACCCTTCCCGCCAGTCGTCACATCCAAGTCATGGTCTACAGGTTCCATCTGATCACCCAAACACAAGCTCAGGCAACAATATACCTGTTCATCAAGCTTTTGCACCTCATGGGTCTGGTATGTAAATTACATATTTGAAATTTCCCACTACTAAGACTCTTTGCCAGACCATCTCAGTGAGACAGCCTTGAGGAATTTAATAGATCAACTTCACTTCCTGGACATCAATGGTCCGAATGCCGGTGTTGCATCAGGAGAAGATCTCATTGAAGATGAGCTCCCAGGCCTAAGTGCCATGGAGGAGCAGCCAAATGGTGAAGCTGATGCTGCCACTGCTGCTGAAGAAACTGGAAATGCGGAGCCTGGTCCGACTTCAGTTCTTCGCACTTACCTTCAGAATGTCAAGAGCAGGATTTCAGATGAGATCTGTACCTATGGTCAACCACTCTGCTATAAAAATGGACAGCTCTGGGATTTTCCGAAGCATGCTTTGTTTGCATTGAGAGATGCTCTTGTCGATCCTGAAGGTTTCAAACCCGATGCACTCTACTATCTCGACGTTTTTATCTGGCTGCCGCATCTGCTTTGCCCAGACATAATATTCAAATGTGAATGTGGTTATCGTCTGGGGCTCAATGGTATGAATTCTATGACCAATAAATCCCTTCTTTGACACACTTGTAGGGTTGAATGGTAATCCTATTGCTCGTCGTGTTCGTCGACGTCCAACAGATTATTTCTTATTCACAAACCGATTTCATTGCAACAATGACCGAATAAATGACCCAGGATGTGGAAGGCACTATAAAGGCTCTGATGTTCAAATTTTGAGCCAACTACCTCGACTGGTGCAACTTGCTTTCCCGGGTTAGTTTTATACTTTGAATTTTACATGCCATTCCTTAATTCATCTCCAGCTTACCTCTCAACACGAAGTGCAATTGACAAAGAAGTAATGGCTGAGGCAGTTAGCTTGTTCACATCGCGTTTTGGGCCAGGCCCTTATTCTGAGCTTTTCTCTGAGACACAGTACCGAGTTCATGCTGGGCGTGAACTCATGTGGCTTGCTGCTGTTGACCAATATGGCATTCGTCCTAAGAAGACATTCTCTTCTTTTGATGATCCCTTGGCATATGGCGGCTTCAGTCTATCTGTCAAATACATTCGCTCAATGTTTGTTGACTGGTTTGCTGCGCACCGAATCTTTATGGACCGTGCTATGGCAGCTCTACCTGGCGAGAAGCTTTCTGGAGATCATACATTCTGGGTAAGACCTCCTATCAATATTATTTCGCATCGAGTTTCATATATCTATCCAGATTGTCAACCATACAGGGAAGCTGAAAGGCGAACCAGTTCACACTGCATTATACAGTGTTATAAACGAGTTTGAAGAAGTTCGAGCCACAACTTTGTGCTTGACAAAGTCAATGTTCTTTCTGGAAGGGCTTTATCAGGGGATCGAAAAGGGTCTAAAGGAACATGGACACAAAGCGACACAAGTAATGTACTGTGATCAGCCACAAGGTGAGTTTTCTTTTGTGCCTGAAAAAAAAATAGCTCAGACAATTTCAGTTGAACGTAGCTTCCATGAGAATCTCATGCCTTCGCTTCGCCAAGGCGTCCAACATGTAACTGTCTACAGCAGCCTTCCTCTGCTGCAGTGTTCAGATGTACCTTTTGATTTTGCTGGTGACTCACACGGTATTCAGAGCTTATGCTCTGAGATACTTAGTGCAGCTAAGGAAGTGCCAGACCGATCTGCACATTATCTTGTCGCAGTATCCATTAAGTCAAACAACGCAACTGGTGCTGCTGCCAAGTTAGACATCATTCAGCTTCGGACATCAAAAAAAATCTATATCTTACAGGTGAGTGAGGAGAAAATAATATATATTCAATTATTCATGCAAGCATATAGGTCTCATGTTTCTCTCGCCCAACAGATGTTGTTTCATGCCTCAAGGCTATCCTTACATCCCGACAGATACTCAAGATTGGACATAGAATCAAACGAACACTCTTGCAGATTTCGGATGCCCTTGGTTTACCAGAGCTAGAGAAGGCTGTCCACTTGGCAAATGCACCATTTCTGGACATTGGAAAGTACACTCGCCTGAAGGGTATTGCAGAGGACATTCATGTTTCTCTGCACACCCTCACTGGAATAGTTCTGCGGCGAGCATATACAGAAATTGACCCCAAGCCCACACTGGTGTGGTCAATATCCCCACCATCTTCTGAGAACCTGCATGCCCTATCTCTCGAGGTTGATTGTCTGTGGCTTTTGTACCAGAACTTGGCTGTGCGCAATGCAATCGGACTTCCACTTAGTGATACGGCTGCAGTTCAAGTTGGGCAGCTTGTGACAGTTGTATACGGATGCAAAGCAGGGGCCGAAGGTGTCATTGTAGACCACCCAGGCTACCTCGATTCTGTCATGGACACCCATGGGACACAACACCGATTTAATGTCACCAAATCACGCTCCCTTGTGCAGATCACAAAAGTTCTTGTTCCTGGGCAGAAACATGCACTTATGAAGCAGCAGACTTTGAGGTGGATCTCCGAGCATGGTGGCCTTCTTGTTGTGGCCACAAGCATGCTCCGCTCTCGAGCTGAGAATCCACCCTTAGCTGCACAACTTCAGGCAAATGCACAGGCCTTCACTGCCCCGGCTATTGTTATTCCCCAAGACGATTTTAATCCAACACCACCAGCAGAAACTGATGGTGTGGTGTTAGATGACGTGGATACTGAGTTTGACCCTGATGAGGTACTATACATTTTATAATTATTTGAGCATGCATTTATTCATATTTTCTGCCAGATACCAAGTTTTGATGATGAACCTGTCCCAGATTTTGATAGTGAATCTCAGCTAAGAGCTGAGCTCAAGGACATTGAGAATTTTCTCCGGCAGCGGCACCAGGGTGACCCCGTTGTAACAAAGGTTCTTGATGATGCTTTCCACTTTATGGACCGGCTCCTCCGACTGCTCCCAAAAAAGCATTCAGTCTTCAAGGATTTCGCTCATCAATTGAGTGAAGCCATTTTTGTCCGAGACCAAGATGATGAAGATTCTGTTCGAGCTGTAATTGAAAAGAAAGGCGGGAAATGGTCCTACATGCTATGTGCACACTCGGCTGCCCTTCACAAGCGCATTCGTCGCTTTATTCCAAGCCCAGAGATACTGGTTCAGCGTCTGCGATGTTTGTTCAATGCCTACAAGAATGTCAAGTGCCCAACTGCAAGCGGAAAGAAGGCTAACTTCTTTTCAGAGGAGGCATGGAAGATGGCAGAACAGCTTTTCGTTACTGCACAATTGGGATTCTTGTCCGATCCACTTGATATTCCACTCTACTATCTAATAGGCCGTGATCGTGATGGCCTCAACATATACCGATGCATCCGCGGGACCAACTCTGTTGAAGGTGGCTGGCACATGACTCTTCGCCGAATGTTTGGCTCCTTGGGTTCAGCTTCGGAATTTGGCGAGGCGTTGATTATAACATTTGCATATCGTCGGAACATTACAGTGAGTGCAGTGTTTCTTTTCCTAGTCCATGCCTTGATAGGTTTAGGTCGGTCACAAGAACCGCACAGGAAAGACCTACAAAGGTCACTCAGACCTCTGGCTTCGAGACGAAATTGCGGAACTAGCAGCTGCAACAAACTGTTCCACATCATTCCCCACTCCCCACCTACTCTCGACTCGAATTGCTACATCGGAAAGTTTTGGGATTACTCCAATTGCTTCTTCACTTGCTGCAAAGTATCAGATCACAACACTGCCTGCTGCAAACATTATTTCGCTCCCACACCATCGTGATACACCTCTTAACATCCTTATTCGTCTTTCAACTCGGCCAACCAATCAATTCCGATTCTACCAGATACATCAGCGCACACTACATCCTGTTCTTCCGGTCTGCACAAAGGCTGAGTGCGTGAAGTTCAAGGCCATGATTAACAAGATGATATACAGGCTGCGAAGTGCAGTGGAAAAGCCTTCTGCTTCTCATGAGGTGTACAAGGATATTGACTGGGACATATTTACCAAGGATTGGAACGAAGATGTCAACAATCAAGACATTGGGCAAGCAGAGCCCATCACCCATTTCGACAGACGCATTTATTACAAGATTCCACAACAACTCGAGCGACATCACAAGAAAGCACTGCAATGGACTACCACACAAGCAGTGCTCATGGACGGTGCCAATGCCGAGGCTTTGAAGCCTTGGATGGATATGGCCTCTGGTCCCACTCATGCTCGGGCATCTGTCCCCCCAGCTGTCGAGATTGACACATCCGTTTATTTCAAAAGTATGGTCAAATTTGATTCTGTATGATATCAGTCATTAATTACTCTCCCAGATGTTCCAGGCATCGGAATGGACACCACATCTTTCAATTCAATGGCGCTCAAGGACAAGCCAGGCCAGTCCCAGTCAGATGCAGTATACCTCCCTTCCTTTGATTTGGCTCCAGAAAGAGGGAACGAGGGTGATATGATTGTCGTAGACAATTCCCCTGCACCCCAACCTTTGCACCAGAACTCACAAGCATCTTCTGCAATGATGCAGAGTGTTCTTGTGGTCTCCAGTATAGGAACCTCCAATGTGAATACCACAATGCACCATGCAATCGGCATCCACCAGTCTTCACGGCCGGTCCCTCCGCAGAAGCCCAGGAAGCAATGTGTTGTTTGCCTCTGGTTTAACTGCCGGCAGAAAAACCAGTGCTCTGGTTCTGGTGGGCGGAAGAGGTGTGGCTGTGGACATGACCAGAGCGAGGTTCCCGCTCCCCCACACAGAATTTACCGGCCAGGGCCGAAGCACAGGGACAAAGAAATCAATTAAATTCATATACAATGTATACCATGTACAATATTTACAAGAAACTGATATTTGAGAGAGAAGAATGTAAGAATACAATTGAGTAGTGATTAGGTTGGGAATGAGAAGGAGTCTGTGCATTCTCGACAGTCGGCTGAGCATGCGGAGGACACTGTGCAATGTCAGATGCCGGTGATAGCACTACTGAACCTGTGTGTAGGTGATATTCCATGATAGTGAATAAAAAATTCATTCCTCTGAAGGCCACGCACCTTCCACAGCTGCAAATAGTGAAGGAGATTCACTTTCAAACAGTAAAACCTATCCCTACTCTTTGTATGTGATACGCCCGGCCCCTGTCAGTGCTGTAATACCATGGGAAAAAAAGATGACTACACTGTAACCGCTGTCAGTGCTGTAATGGCATGGGAAAAAGGCGTTGCCCGATTGGGCAACGCCGCCTCCTGGGTTGGCACATGAGCCGATATGTAGCCCTCTCTAAGGCTCCGAAGCACCTCTATCGGCATCCAAGACTCGTTGAATTCCTCCTCCGTCATTGCCCACTGTTCAGGTTTCACACTATTATCCATTACAATGTCTGTGATCTTCTTAATGACAATGTCTGCGTCCAAGTGGCGAAATATTCCCCATCCGCTAGAACTGTCTTGGAATTCCCCCCGAAGATCGTGCTGTTACGCAGGCAATAGATTGATGGAGGACGGATTTGAGTTTAGACGGACGCTGTTCAAAGGAAGGCGAAGAAATAGTGGGAAACAGAGGTTGACCTCGTTCCTGGACCTCGAGTGGCAATCAGGTTTCGATCCAATCTCATGACATTTGGGGGCGAGGTCGTGCGCCACATTTTAAGAAGAATGAGACTCCAGAGATAATCAAAAGACAAGGGGAAACACACAAACTTGAGCCTGCGAAGTTTTTGCACGTCAAGCGCGGTTTCTTTTCATGCACCTCCCGCAGAATTGATTCATGGGAACGCGTCGACGAAATCTCGCAGTAGTGAAGGGAATCCGCAGTAGCAGTAGTGGTCGACCGTTGAGTTGGGAGCACGCCGCGAACCGACGTTTCAGCCCAGTGAAGAATCCCTCAAGCGCAGCGTAAAACCGGAAAAAAAGGGAAATGGTGGTAGCAAAGAAGATCGTCGCATCAGCCACTTCAGTTCGGCAGCGCCCTATGATGGGTCGAATAATCCAAGAAAAAACATACAAGGGTGGATACGGGCGGAAACAAAATCTAGTGTTTGGGAATTTATCAGCATTCCGATGGACTGTCGAAGACCATTTATCAGCCATATATTCTCTTAGCTTCGATTTTCCGCCGAGCACCTGCCTAAGTTCGGAACATGAACTGCGGAGACAGCCGATGGGGTGAATAGGACGAAAATCAAAACGGTGGTCTCGGTGAGAAACGAGAAAGGAGCCTCATTCAGGCGGGACGATTAATCATTGCTTTGAAGGCATTGACAACAAGGTAGTCGAGTGCTTTCTCTAGCAGTGGCAAAGGGGCTAAAAATCCTGGCCATCCATTAAGGGGAATCGAAGCCCCCCGGCGGGCTTGGAATGGCAACAACCCAGGTTACCACTACCCCATGAATGCTGTAGTAGTACATTGTCGTCGGTGGGTCATCACTCTGGAAGCACATCCCAGACGAAGCAGCGGAAGTAAAAAGAAATGCATATAAAGAGGCGAAGAGAAGCTACAACGCGATACAAAGAACGGCTCACCCCACATCGCAGTCTTTCACCCTTTCCCGACTTCCTCTGTCCTTCTCGCGCTTACGTCTTTCCCTTGGTCTTGCAGCGCAGCCTGTAAAGAGTCTTGGCTGCTCGCATGACAGCTCCCTCGCGATAATGAGCTTGCTATGTCAGAGACAGGCGCAGCCAAGATCACCCGCACTGCTGGAGCGTAAGCCGGGATCAGATGAAGCCAGACGAAGGTCGATATTTACCTACCTCCTGTGCATGCGCACATATGCATCCCCACGCGGTACCCGCCGTTGTCCTCTCTCCGCTCCGTGCCGCGCTTGCTTGTTTGTGTCCTTCCGCTCCCCACCTCCGGCTGCCTCATCCGATTGCTCCTGCCCGTCCTTACTCAAATATCCCCCATTCCCATCCCTTCCGTCTACGGATCTGCGCTGCTCAAGCTTTCACTCGCTCGCACCCTTCCCCGCCTCCACCCGCGTCCGCGAGCGCCTGCGGTACGCGCCCCCTTCGACGGCAACCGCATACCCGCCCGCTCCGCCCCTCCTTCAAGATTGTGTTTGTCGCGCGAGGGAGAGGCGGGGGAGGCGTGTGGAATCCGCTTTCCACTCTTGGCTTGCTCAGCGCAGGGGAGAATGTGCAACGGAGGGAAGAAGAGGGAGGGGAGTATCGGAGGCAGGTGAGCGACAAGTACGGTACGGCGAGCACCGGCGTACGAGGCGGATGTCGAGGCCGATGCGGAGCCGGTAGACGAGTCGGGGGTGTGCAAGGCGGAGTTAGGGCGTGGTGCGTGGCGCGCTTCCGGGAGGCGGGCGAGCTGCAGGAGACTCGATGTGCGATGCGGATGAGCGGACCAGGACACGGGCGCAGGCGCTCTGGCTAGAGAAGGGGACGCAAAGAGCGGCGCATGCGCGGACGGGAGGTGATGCACATGCCCGCGGCGTCGAGTGCGCAGGGCTGCTGCTCCCTCCCTCTCCCTCGATCTTGTGGCGGGTCCGGGTGCGGGCGCAAGCGCGTTTCTCGATGGACGAAGCAAACAGAGCGTGTATATGGACGGGTGATGCACATGCCTGCGGTGTCGTGCGAGCCGGGTCCGCTGCCTCGAATTATCTTGCTTGGCTCGAGTCCGAGTGCGTGTGCGTGATGCGCTGTGGGCGGTGGGCGGCGTAGACTCAGTGTGCGAGCCGATGAACCTGGACGCGTGCGCAGGCGCGGGGGACAACGTGAGGAGAAAGAACACTGTGCGGAGCAGCAAGGCGCGCGCGATGCCCGTACCCATGCACACGCGCGGCACGGTGTCGAGCGGGACTGGGCCCGCCGCCTCTTCGGATCTGAGTCCGCAGGTCCCGGTCCTGCTTCAAGAGGTGACAGTGCCGCACTCCCGGATCGCAACGTCGGTGCTGGTGTGGGTGGGCAAGTCGGTGCTGGCGGTATCAATGCTGCGCGCGGGCTCTACTCCATCTGCAGCTGACGGGCGCAGGCGCGGGCGCGGTGAGGGCACGGGCACGGGCACGGGCACGGGCGCTCGCGCGGACAGCGTAAGTAGCGCGGGCGGGACAAGGTCGTCGGGAGGGCTCGCGCAAGGGAGGCGTGAGGTCGTTGGGAGCGCGCGAAAAAGAGTCGCAATGCCAACGGGTCGCGCTCGTGCTTGGACAGCTCATCGATCGTAATGTACCATCCCACCCAGTGCCGCTCATGCTTGAGCCTGTGAGGAGGCCGTGGCGAGTAAGCGAGTGTTTCGAGGAGAGAGGAGATGGAGACGAGGAGGACGTACCCAATACGCGCCGGCTGGCGTCATGGTGTCGTTGTAGTACCGATATGCGTGAAGCGGGTGTCGGCGGTGAGGACACCAGTTTTCTCCCTTTCGCGCCGCAGATCGATAGGGGAGATTGCGATGAGAGAACGATCCGAGTGACGGGCCGAGCCAGAGACTCAGAGTCAGGCACAGCACGCGCGGCACCTGCGGGGCCTACAAAATGCAGCTTCGTGCGCAGGCTCCGGTGGAATGCTCAGCCCGCGTACCAGAGCTACGAGGAAGGCGATGTACACAAGAGCCGCAACGTGAATGGCCAGCGGAGGTGCGCCCTCGTTTGCGATCGTGATTCGACGCCAAATCTCTGTACGATGAGGAGGGTTTTCTGGACATGGCATACGTGCGGTGGTGTATAAGTACCAAGCCTAGCAGCAAAAATGAGAAGTCGGACGAGCACAGGCAAAGCTCAGCATGCCAACTTCCCCGGGTTGTCCCCGGGCCGGATCAATATTCGATCAATGTTTGATTCGCAAGCCAGGCCGTAAATCCCACAAAAATATAGCAACTTTCGGAATGCATTAAGAGGGAATCGAACCCCCGGCGGGTCGATAGAGTTTCCACAGCAAAGTTCCATGGCAACGACCCAGGTTACCACTACCCCATTAATGCGCTGTTGCCAGTTCCACCATATCTTTCTTCACGATGTGTCGTCAGTGTTTGGTGAGTGTTGAAGTTCAAAATTCATCCGTACTGCAGGACGATCACCGAAAAGCTGTTCACATAAGTAAAATGACGTCGAAAAGGCCTCTCCAAAGCGGGATCTTACCCTTTAGGATTTACTCAATTTCGGACGAACTAATTGGATCTTTCACCACCTTAACAATGACATTTGCAATGATATTGTCACCGCTCCCAGGCAGATCTAGTATTATATGCCGCTGCATTGTGATTCGGTCATCTCGGAGCTATTCAAGTTCACTCTCAGAAGCCAGTGGAAAGCACATCCAATCAACAATCGCGTCCGCCAAGGGAGCTGCGAGATGACAAGGTGCTATAACAACCGAGGTACGAGGTTAAATTGTTATAGTGTCTGTTTATAAGAGACTAACAAGGTGCCGAAGACTTCAAGAAATCAACTAAGGAAACATTGGTGCCGAGATCTCGACCAAGTACACAAGGTACCTTCGGGTCCAATTCGGGTAGAACCTACCTCCAATCACTTCATCCGAGAACACAACGTTGGCGTAAAGGATCTCCGCGTACGGTCTTTCCATACTGGTGACGGAAAATATGAGGGAATGGATTAAGTACATTATGAAATTGATCTTACTGCGGGGCCAGCGACGAAGATGGTGAGCGGACAAGGACATGGTCGATGCAGCGCAGAAAAAAGTGCCAGTGTCACGTTCTCTTCCCATCGCGGTCAGGTGGTACGCGTTGTTCGCGTTGAGCGGTCAACTGGAGCCAGAACTTGTTTTACAATCAGATATTCACGCAATACCACTGCTGCTACATCTCGACACATTTCAAAAGCGCACCGAGGGTGAAGTACACATCGGGGATAGCTCGTCGCTTTCCTGGCGCAATGTCTTCTCCGCTGCAGATGACGCCGCGCCCGCCAGACGGGTGAGCGCACCACGTACAAGGGAGACCAAGGGATAGAGCCAATGCCAAAGTGCTAGGTTTGGAATGTGGTAAAATAATCCAGACAAGGAAAAGGAGAATGGATGGATGTACCTTGAGCGAGGGCATCATCTCGCGCTCCTCCTCGCGGTGAAGGAGGTTGTAGTGGTTCGGCATTGAAATGAACGGGGTGAGGTTGATAGCATAGTCTAGAAACCATTATCAGTGGGTCGACAGCTTTTCGAGGATCCGCCGGTAGCGTATTTTGCATAACATGAACTGCAAAATAGTGTTGTCGATTTATACGGAGTTTAGATGCTGCAGAACTCACACTGCGGCATGGCACGGGCTCATCCCAATATAACGAACGTATCCGGTTTTGACGACCTCATGCAGGGCCTCCATCTAACGGAAAGAAATGAGGAAAAGATGACGAGACATTAATTCCAACATCCACGGTTTCAGCAATTGGCGTTTGGTAATCAAACCCGTGGCCTTGAAATGTTGGTCAGGGCTCGGGACCACAATACTTAAGAAATTGATGAAGAACCGACTCTGCAGAAGATCGATGTAATCGAACTGAAGGCGCTTCAGGCTATCCTGCACCGAGGCTAAAATTCTTGTGCGATAGCCCATACTGGCTAACATAGCCCAGCGTGTCCGGACCGGCAAAGAACAGATCTAGAGGTTTAACGTCGAATGTTTTGCCGACGGGGTGGCGGACCTGCGTACTCGCATCACCGCTGTGTCGTCGTGTCACTAAAGGACTTACCTTGGTCATTACAGCGATTTCTTCACGCGGAAGCTGTAGTTTCTTGATTGCGTTTCCGAGGACTATTTCGCTCATTCCGTTCGAGTACACCTGGATGAGAGAAT
The DNA here is from genome assembly GCA_029282495.1 of Mycena albidolilacea. Classification (NCBI taxonomy): domain Eukaryota; kingdom Fungi; phylum Basidiomycota; class Agaricomycetes; order Agaricales; family Mycenaceae; genus Mycena; species Mycena albidolilacea. Next base: position 168,161 of record JARIHO010000056.1, on the reverse strand, counting down.
TAAGTGCTCGGGACAACGTTACGAGTTGGGATTGAGTTTGGCGTACATTAGCGGTGTCGAAGGTCTGAATCCCGGCCTCATAACTCAGGGGGTTAACATTTTAGCCTGAGAACAGAAAGGCAATGGTGAAGGTCACCTACGCGTATTTGATGTGCTTGATAGATTCCTCTTCGTCGAGTGTCCAGAGCCGCCATTCAGATGAGCGAAGACATGCATCTGAGGATAATCTGGGACACCTTGAGACCAGAGTTCCCGATTCATACCGGAGGGAGTGTTGAATTTATGCTCTGGTCAATATGTATGGCTGACCATATTTAACACAACGGCTTGGAGTTGCGGTGGAAGTAATTTGTCAGAATCGAGGCAGAATTAAGTGCGGTTCATGGATCGCCGGAGCCCTCATATAGCAGGATGCATTGTGTTTTGGCAGCGAGGAAAGCCGCATCGATGTTTCTGACGGCCAATTCGACTCCCCGAATTCTCTATTGACGAAAAGAGCCTGAAGAGAATGTTGATCCCTCGATCCACACAGGTAAGCGAGAATGACATCTTGCACATAGATCTGGGAGGTCGCACCGCAGGACACAACCAAAGATGGATGGGAGATGCGGAAGACTTCCGCAGAATATGAGAGTGGCAATGGTGAACGTTTGAGGCAAGGCGCCACCGGAACATTCCGAGACCCTGCCGATCGGCCGAGATCAAGCTACCTTCACTTCCCTGCAAAATAATTGGAGCTGCATGAATAAGATGAAAACCCACTTGCGGGGGCTAAATCCATCTGGATCTCTTCCCTCCGCCCCAACTCGCCAATTCGGGATGGTTGAAAAAAATGAATAAGTACTGCCGACGCCGTGGATGATGATCAGCCAAGCATGCAGCCAAGCGCTAATAAGTAATCCTGGCGGGCTGCAAAGGCCGGCTTCGCCAAAAATTGGGACCTGATCTGCAAATGGATGCGGCGCGCCTACCCCTTAGATCATCTTGGTATGTAGATCCGATGCTCCCTAGTTCATCGGTTCAGAAACATTCCGAGGTCTTTTCACACCCGTTACTAATACTAGCACACGTAGAGCCAGGCCCACAGTCAGAAAGTCGCGCCAGGCACGCTTACCAGTGAGTCGCCTCGGTTCCATGCATCTTTCGAAATTTCATGGCAAAATGAAACCGTCTGTGGGAGCTACTGCGCATTTCCCGGCTATTGTCTCGATGACAACGAACTTTTCGGAAACCACGAGGGATGCAAGGGGATGCAGGACGCCTATAGCTACTTAAAAGCCTGCTACCACAAAACAATTCGTCGCCACAAATGATGCGTATCACACTCTTTTCTCTCTCTGTTTTAGGCGCCAGCGCATACGTCTGGCCATCCCCGAAGCTAGACGCTCTCGAATCTCTGCGGTTCAACCAGGATGGTCATAACTCAGGCGCGATTACAGTTTTCATCGAACCCTGCGGCCGGTATCTGTTCGACGGGCCCAACGTTCTCAACAGCAAAACCGGACGTTCTGATGTAGCCGACTGGGTTCGCACAGCGTACCATGATATGGCGACACACAACGTCGCAGACGGCACAGGAGGCCTGGACGCCTCCATCCGTTTTGCGGAAGAAAGTTTGCGCGCCGAGGTAGGTGCACCGCACTGATTTCTGGGCTAGTCTCTTATAAACAGACGCTATAACTTGTAACCTCGTACCTATTTCTGGGCTTGGTTCTGACGCCCCATCTGCACAGAATATCGGTGACGGGTTTAATAATACCTTTCAAGCACTTCGAACTATCGCTAACCGATATGTCAGCTGTAGGTCCACAGCATTTACGGTACTGCACAGTGTCTAATCATCGCAGTGGCCGACAGTCTCGCACTGGGCACAATCGTCGCGATTGAGAATTGGTAATTCTGTCTTCATTTTCATTACATCAGCTGGTTTTAATTGGTTTGACAGTGGAGGACCCGAAATTGCCTTCCGTGGGGGACGCGTGGATGCTACGGAGCCGAACGCCCCTGGTGTGCCCGAACCCCAGCAGGACTTGGATTCACATATAGCGGCCTTCGCTCGCCAGGGATTTACTCAAACTGAGATGATCAGTCTCGTTGCATGCGGGTACGTATTTTACTTATTCAGACCCACAATTCTGAACCTAACGTCCGCAGGCACACCTTTGGTGGTGTGCAACATGCAGCGTTCCCGGATACCGTGCCTGAGATAAACGATCCCAACAATACCCAGTCGGCAGCACACTTTGACTCAACATTCACTCACTTTGACAATAACGTGTGAGATCGTACGCGCGTTTATTACTTCGTGCTGACCGCCCCACAGGGCAATCGAATATATGTCGGACACAACTCAAAATCCTCTCGTCGTTGGCTTGAACGACACGACCAACTCCGATAAGCGCATATTTGGCAGCGACGGGAACGTCACTATGAAATCGTGAGCCGTCCCATTTAGCTTGCGGGTTCAACAATGATCTTTGCGCAGGTTCGCCGACTCACCGGAGCTCTTTGTATCGACTTGCGCGGATCTAATCGCACGGATGCTGGATACCGTGCCGCGAGAGGTTGAACTCACGGAAATTATCACGCCGCTGCGGGTTAAGCCGCAGGGCATCGTCCTCAGCCTGGCTGGCGACACCCTCAAACTGTCCGGCGAAGTGCGGGTACGTGCCGGGATCCCTCCACCATCTGTACGTGCTGAATGCTTGCGCGTATGTAGCTGTGGAACACGACAGCGGACCCCCAACGCACGGTGCGCCTGCTCTGGGACGACCATCTCGGTGGCACAGGCAACGCGACGCTCACTGCGTCCGGTGTGTCCTCCGCCGTCGCCGGTCGCTACAACGCGTCGTGGTACACGTTCAGCCCCGACCCGACGAACCCCCCGGACGGCCTGGTCCTGTTGCTCAACGCCTCTGCGGGCATCACGAGCATGCGCTTCGTCGTGGATGGCACGCTGGAGGACCAAGGCGGCGTGGGATTTGCCGTGCAGGATGGCGTCGTCTACTCGGAGACATCGTGTTCGATTTCCCAAGCCTCGCCGTCCCCGTGGCGGATGGACGTTGCGGTGCGTATTTATTCGTCTTCGTTTGAGTATATTCAAACTCGGAATCAACTGAATCCTGATGCGGCATAGGTCCGCGACGGATTCAACCCAACGCGCGCGTTCCTCGAACGGATGAGCACCGATAGCACCGGGCGTATAACCATTCTGGAAACCGATATCGCGCGCCCGGCGCAGCCCGTCGCTGTGAACGCCGACTATTCGATCTGGAGTATCAACGTGAACGGTACTGACGCAGTTGGTACCGTATTCTACTCCATCGGGTATGAGGTCGACGGAGTTAAATTCGCGGGGAGCAATACGCACTTCTCCGGGGGTCTTGCTTCATGCGCAGTGTAGGGCATGTGAACGTCGCGACGGTGTTGCATTTTTTTGTTTGTTGGATGGACTTGATTAGAGTAGAGACATGTTATAAGCAAGCCGTGCTCTGGAGATGTGGAACTATGAATTCGAAGAGGTATGAATTTAGTTCTGTAAGTTGGTTCGTTGTGCCGCACTAATGAGCATGGCCATGGCCATGGCAAGAACAAGTTGAAAAAGGTGGACACTTTCCGCAAAGTACCGCACACTCTGTTCATCCCGCGGCACCCGACGAATTGCGACGAGAATTTTGGTGTGCGGAATATACTACAGGATGACCACACAGGCGCTGGGAGATTGGCTGGCCGCCAGATTTCTGCGACATGTGTGCTAAATGCGGGAAAGTGGCAGCCAGATGCATTCAACGTTGCTGCTAGATTCCAAAATGAATGGCCTCACCGTGAGGCCAGCTCCAGCTGGCGGCGCGGGATGGCTTACACCTTCGGCTACACGTCGAGTACTTCTGGCTTTCGCATATATGCAATCAGATCACCAGTGGAATTTGAAAACCAGATTGCATTCCGGAATGTATATAATTATGCGAGCCCTCTAGTGTGTCTGTCGGGAACGTACTTTCTCGATTCATGTTTGTCTTGATCTCGGGTCGAGAATAGAAGTCAAGGGAGCAAGCTCGACGCACCTAGATAGGCCTACACCCCAGAAGATTCAGTGCGCTCTCAGAGTCTACTTCGACAGGTCAGAGAGGCAGTTGCTGGTCGTATGCGACGGCCGTTTGGGGAATCTTGCAGGCAGTGGGACTTAAGTATACTAACAAATGCCTTGAGGGTTTTGACGATGAAGGTGCGAGCAGCTTTGAACGAGGGCTTCGAGGTTTGACGATGGGGTGGAAAGGGATGAGACTTGAAGCTCGAAGCCTTGATGAAGAAAGAGTAGGCACTTGCTTGAGACTTTGAGGCTCGGAGAATTGTGGCGGCGTATTTTACTTCGGAATGAGGTTGCGAGTGGGAAGTCAGTGCAAGAGACGCATCTCGCCGGATCACAATCCGATTCAGGCAATTCCCTGATGCGCCGTTCCTTTTCGCCACCGCCATCCCACTGGCAGCTCATCCAGTCCCCGTCCAACTCGGCTATCTTCTTCTGGTGCGCGTCTCTTCTATGGTAATAACCCTTTAATTGACACTTCATTCCTTCTCGCAGCCCTCGACGCAGAAACGGATACTTAATGCGAAACCGAAATCAGAACTCGAAGCCAAGAAGTGTAGCACCTTCTCCTCTGCACCTCCTCGCCTTATCCCGCGCGCCATTTCCAAATCAGTGACTTTCTCCGCAACGCCATCCTACACGCACCGGCACATAGTCTAGAGAAGCTGCGCGACTTACATCCGCCGTAGGTGGGCGAGGCGCAGCCGGCTTTGAGCCGTCGAGATGGATGGCGGGAGACGTCGCCGACGGTATGCGCAGTCAGCCGGTGAAGCGGCAGGTGGAGAAGGAGCTGGCGTGTGCACCCTCCATCACAAAGTGCGAAACGGAAGCGCCCCACTGCCTCCCCTTGGATGTTTTTGTCGCCGTTGGGTACGAATCCCCCCTCTCGAGCCGCGCTGGCGTGCGGGCTGATACATTAGTTGGCAGGGCAGCCGACGGAGCAGATGCGATGCGGTGACTACAATTGCGTCGCGTCTGTATGGGTCCTCTTGCGATAGATCGCGATGGTGCGTTTCCCTCATTCCCCGGTCTTTTACTTTGGAATTCTTTCGGTGCGCTTTTCTGCGCACACGAATATTCTCCGTCGATTATCCGCTTACTCACCATGGTCTCTTCACAGGCTCAAGCATGAGTGCAATTACGATGAATTGTCCAAGCACGGGCACGAGCAGGGAGGGAGGCCAGAGTACGGGCGTGCAGGACGTGCGAGAGGAGACGGGGCGCGTTAGCATCCGAGTCGTGCTTTCGCACCAGTCTTCCCTGCGTCAGCGGGGTGCGCATGGGCATCGCGCCCTCCCGACGACCTTGGCCCGCACGCGCTGCCCGTGCTCTCCGCACGTATCCCCGTACAACAGTGCGCGTCCCCTTGCCCCTCCCGCGCCCGTGAGCCGCGGCGGGAGTGGAGCCCTCACTTTCCCCGCCAGCCAGCACCGACTTCGCCACCGACACCGATTTCCCCAACCGAAGCAGGACCTGGGCTCGGACTCGGGAGACCACAGACCCGTCGCCCTCGACACCGCGCCGCGCGCGCATGATCATGGGCATGGGCATCGCGCCCGCTCCGCGCGCATCTGTGCGTCTGGGTCCGCCTCGTCGTCATTCCGCACGCGACTGCACCTCGCTCACCTCACCATCGAGGCAGCAGATCCGTCGCACTCGAAACCGCGGGCATGTGCATCACCACCCGTCCACGCACGCGGCGCTGTTTGCGTTTCCTTCTTTGGCCGGAGCACCTGCGCCCGTGTCCTGGTGCGCTCATCGTCATCGTACATCGATTCCACCGTAGCTCGTATACCGGCAGCGCACCACGCACCACACTCCGACTCCGACAAGGCGAGGCAGGCTCAGGCAGCAGATCCATGCATCCCCGCTCCCGCGACGCGCCTCGACGGACATCGGCCTTGCACGCCCCCAACTCGTCTACTGGCAGCTCTGCCTTGAGATCGACCTCGTACACCACCCCGCTGGCCGGTGCTCGTCGTAGCGTACGGTCCGTTGCCACCCATCTCCCTCCCGTGCTCCCCTCCCTCCTCCCCTCCCCATTCCTTGCCATCTCCTACCCGGGAACGCTAGGAGGAAGTGCTAGCGAGGATGAGAGCGGATCTCACACACCTCCCTTCCTCTCCCTTCGCCGATGGCCGGCTGCTGGTCGACGAGCGACAGACAACCCGCGCGGTCGTCGGTGAATAGCGCGCTCCTCGAGCGTCGGCACGCTGAGGGTGAATGCCTCCCATGCAAACAGAAGGGAGGTAGGAGGGTGGGACGAAGGATAGACTCGTCCGGCGGAGGTGCGGCGTATTGGTGTACGAAGGGCGCGAGGGAATGAGAGCGCGAGTGGTTGACGGCAACGGCTGCCGGCGCGGGCGCGGGTGCGGTCGAGGTTGAGGAGCGGCGGGTGGGGAGCGGGAGAGAAGGCGGGAGGGCACGAGCATGACGTTGGGCACCGCGCGGGGGCACATATGCGCAAGAGGTACGTACGTATAGTGATAAATTGGCTTCGACAGTCCACCAGAATCATGGGATTGATTTTTTGGTTTATCTCCCAACACTATTGACGATATCTGCTCGCCCTGCCTTGTTTCCGCCCAGTATCCACCCCGACCCAGCCCCGACCTGTCACCTCGTGTACCTACTTACATCATAAGGCGGTGCCGAAATGATTTGGTTGATCGGCGATCTTCTTGCTTCGAACCACCATCGTCTCAGGCTGTTTCTTTGGTTTTGCTATGAGCTTGGTTCTGAAAATGGCTCGCGGTGTACTCCTAACTCGATGTTCGATGGTCACGGCGCGTATTCTTGTCGCGGAATATCGGGAAGGCTCGGGCAACATCTTTACGAGTACTTTACGTAGTAAAGTGATCGTTCTTTTCATAATCGAGACCAGGTTTTTGAGTTTGCGAAACTTTATCAGTGCGTTTTGACGATGTAAAGAAATAGTGGCTGTGTTCATTAGCTTTTTGAAGTCTTTTTAAGACCTCGAACTAATGAATTTAGTGGTGACGTAAACAAGGTGGACGGGGCTGGTTCGAATCTGCCGGTTCGATTAAATTTTTATTTTATTATCTATCCCTTCGACTTTTCCGCCTGGCATGGCTCGATAAGCGTGTATATTTTTCTTGTGTTATTCGATTCAGTATTCAAGTGCAAGGCGATTCAATAAGATTCTATAGCTGTATCAGGCGCGGATGATCGAAGCACCCACAATAATATTAATAAATAGTTCCATCTGAAAGTTAGCCTTACATACGTGTATGGCCGTCTAACGCTTGATATGATCCCACACCAGATACGGTGAACACATCGGCCTTGCGCTCAGTGACACCTGTCGTGCGCTTGATGCTGAGTGCACCGGCGGCATACACGAGAGCCTTGTAAACGTCAGTGCTCAGGTTTGGAACAGCTGCACGTGGTATATGCACTATGAAAGTTTAATGCTTGAGCATTGTGTTGCCTGTTACCTCGCATTTGAAGCCGGCCACTGCTCGATCAGGCGACAGTCATATTTCGTTTGACCCGGCTCCAACAAAATTAATTCTTAAAAGGGTATTAGCGCATGCACGTGGATGGTGCTACACACTGTGCATATTTCAGTCGGACTCCTTTGGGGGGGCGGGGGGGTGGGGGGGGAGGTGGGTGGGTCGCTGCACGGAAGGCGTAAGGATTGGCAGACGTTCAATTTAACAGCTAGCTCACTTTAGCGGAAACAACAATGGTCCACGATTGTGGGTTGGCCAATTGGTCCGAGTTTCCGCGAAATTTACATGAACACGAGTATTTTATTATGGGACACGGTCCTCCAACTGTTCCCTGAGAAATCGTCAGCAATCTAAAGGGGGCTCTCGAGTAAATACACCTACCCCACGAACGGAACACCCAGATCGAGGATCACCTCCTCCACAAGCTTTTTAAACCCCTTCAAATCTCCCGCGTCGGCGAGCGAGTAAAACGCTCGGTGGTTTTTCTTGCATCCGTTACATGGCACAGGAGCGAGCGAAGCGCGCTTCGACTTCAACTTGAGGTGGATCAATCGCTCTGGCAGTAACCCTGTTAGGGACCGGTCCATGAATAGGAGTTTCATACCAGTGCGCTGTCTCTCGGGCGCATAACAGCACGCCCAGAAGATGACGGTGTGGTCGTGCGGTCCATTGCAGCTGCATGTGCGGTACTCGCCGAAACACCTTTCGAATTTCGCAGTATGCCCGGCTTTGATCTCCAGCGCGTCGAATTGCGCTTGAGTGAGCGGGGTGCCGTTGAGGAACGCGTCGATGTCGGAAGTTGCGGTGCCGCGAAGAGGGAAGTACAGGAAGCCCGGTCCTTCCAGTTTGTACGAACTGAATGGGAGAGCCACTAGTTCTGTGTAACTGTAGCTGCAGGGTGGGTGGCGGGCAGTGGGCATCGGGAGAATGATGGTCGAAGTCAAGAGATAAACTGGACCCGACAGAGCTCCAGTGTTATTAGATAGGCGGAGTTTTCGGATGGAAAACGCGCCTGATGTGCGGGTTATGGCAGTCTGGAGGTGAATGTCGAAAATTCCGGTGAGCTGCATGTAGTTTTAAAGCCCAATCAAATGCTTACCTTAGCTAACAGATTAAAGTCTTAGTGGTGTATATGGTGAAAGGCGAATGTAACGATGTACTTGTAGGGAGAGCAGTGCGCATTCTGGTACTGCTAAATCAACAGTCTAAATCAACGTCACAAAGAGGTAGCGTTTAAATCGGCGGGTCAGCTGCAGCCTAAAATGAATAAACAATATGCATCGTGCTGGTTTTCGTTTAGAATTCCGTAATTTTATCAGTCTAATTGGCTGGTTCTTTTCCAGGCCAAGACCAAGACAAGCGGCGAACAGGTAAGTTCGTTAGGCTCGAGATAACATCACTCTTACCTTCGGCAGGACGTTTTAAGGTCGTTGTATATATAAGCTATCACTCAATAACGATCGTTACTTTTCATGGAGCGCGTGCAACATACGGGAAGGGAGCGTACATCTATTGTCAACTCGTGGGCAGCGACACGGTCATACAGTGTTCTCGCCTATAGAAAGCATGTGCATCCTTTTCGATGCAGAGCCCTCTTCTTCATCGCTTTGAGCGCCCGAAACGATGCGCCTTTTCGGCAGATGGTTCATTGCGTACTCAATAGTGAGTGCCGCTCCACGCCTGGCATGTTCCGCGTTGTGTGCCTCTCTCGCAAAATGAGCCTCCTAGTACCGCTTGTTAGATCATGTGTCGGAGATTTTATGCAACAGCAGGTAAACTGACCTTTGTGAAGCAGCCATCAAGAAATGTCAAAGTCCTCAGCACCAGCATGCAACACCATTCTGGTCCCACAATTTTACCAGGTTTTTTCCAGGCTACAAATGTGAAACCCATCTCAACCAAATCACCGGTTTTAAAGGTGCTGGGGTCCTTCTCCGTATATCTGCCAGACGTCAGTGATAATCGGCACGTGTTTCGACGACTCACTCGTCTTCCTTGTACGCCATATACATGACATCGTTGTCCACACAGTGAGCGACGTGATCAGACACATACTTTGCCAATACGCCATGGGGGTCGGTCTTATGGTGAAAGGTCGTTTGGGAATGCTCAGGTATATTGCATCCAACGGTGAAATATCGGCAGTTACTACTGATCACAGCTTCACCTTCGTCTACCATCTCGGGTTGCCAAGGCTCGACCGCGTTTTCGGCGAATGCTGAGTACATCGTATATGCCACGTCTTGCATATTTTCGAGCGCTTTCTTGAAATAAGGAGCATTCCATCCACTCAGGGTGGCGTGTTGCCTGGCGAACTTAAGGCGGTCGTTCTTCATTCTACGATGAACATATGGTTAACGCAGTATCTCTTGAGGGCAGGTAACGATTCACTCACTTCATGCCCTTTACGGGGGGGCATATCCTTCGCCTTCAACGCACCGATTATGGTGAACACCACTTCCTGGCGGTGTGTCCCCTTGGTTGGAAACATCGCTTTAGCACTTTTGTCCACCATTGACCTGAGTGATAGTCACTAACTCGCACTATTGTTGCATAGGTCAGTCGATGCGATGGCCAGCTCGAATAGTGCTTACTTCTAACGCGGATGCGGGCCAGGCCCTAGCCATCTTGATGAGAGGCGCGCCCGGCTTGCTGAGTTTGTCGTTCCATTCGATTATCGCTTGGGTTGTGCCGAGTTGGAATGTGCATCAAACGATTGTTCATAACACTGACGAACCTGCAGCGTCTGCCGGGTAGAAAGAGTCCATTTGCACAGTGTAGCGTTGTTTAAGCACTGGGTATATGGCTTAACTTTATATCGCCTAGATGTTTGACCGGATCATTGTGATTGATGTGCAACCAAGGGCCGGTGGCTTGTGTTGGACTCCCGTTGCTTTCTACGTTGGGGTATGCATCACGGCCATCTTAGACGAATCTGGTGTTGTGTCGAGTAACTATGGTGCAATAAACTCCTTTGTTTCGTAGTTCCGGGAATCAGGTCCAAAAGTTCCCTAATCACCTTCAATTGGTTATAGGCCCTTATTTCCAATTACACCCGATATTAACGCCCGGTCGGAAAACGAGCAGTTTCAATGCAACAAACCTGCTCCTGTCCCGCTGATTGCACAGTCTAACAATGTTCCTCCCATGTGGACACAATGTGTTTGGTAGACTATAGCCTAGATCATTGCATATTGGATGCGTCTGTCGGACGTATGTTTCGTGAACCCGAATCTCTCCCTCGCCGATGCATCTGTTCGTGATGGCGATACTGACTGTTTGCTTAACGGGCGATCACACTTTTTACGGGCCCCTTTCTGCCAGCATTATGCAAATTCGCAACATGTAAGGATACATCATTTACACTCCTCCCATTGTAAAGGGCGTGGTTTGAAATGCGCATAAGTTCCGTTTTCCGCTCCATTGAGTCGGATGCTGATCGGGAAATTGGAAATTGGGTGCATGCTGGCCGTCAACGTAGTTCATTGACCTCGTTCGAGCATGTCAATAGCCTCATACATTGTTCTCTACTTTGACCGGCCGTTAGGGCATTTTCCGTTAGAAAAAGGGTCCGGCAGTATATAGTCAACAAAGGTTGGTCGTTTCTGTGAAGGCTGATGATTGTTAGTTGTCAGGGATGAGGACACGTCTGATCGTTTTATTTATATCGGTTTCAGTACCCCGAACGCGTTTGTTATTGCCGTCAGGCTGTTGTTGCACTTGACTTTATCGACAATGTCCTATGTGACACCTTCGTGTCCAAACGGCTCTATTATTTAAGATAAGCCTACCGAGTTTCTTATTCAATTGGAATGCCGAGTGGGCCTATGCTGCTAACCGAAGCAGACGCGTGCAAAAGCCTCACTCTCCTTGCAGTGCAATAATCGTTATTCTGATCAGCGATCAATCGTTTCGGGATCATCCGATGTCTTGCGCACGTAGGACAAGCACAGCCACTACATTCAACTGGATTGTTGCTTATCTACTACATTGGCGTTTTGCCCCCCCTATTGTGTGGAGAGACGTTCGAAAGATGTCCTGCAGCCTTCGGTTCCTCCGCACAGCCAACATCTGCGCCCAATTCAGATGTGCGAAGATGAGCAAAGCCAAAACTCACTGGATGGATCGTGGTGGTCGAGACTTGAGAGCGAAGTTGTTAAGCGCCCGTCAAGTCGACTTATTTATAGGGACTGTTTTATGAATATTTTGGCCAGATAATACGAGCCTGCTACCTACTCGGCGCATCTCGTATAGTGCGCTTTGACCACCTGATTCGGTTGTATCAGCAATCACCGATAATGAACTGATCCCATATATAAAATTATCTACGCTGGAAAACTACGAATAGACTGCACTCGATAACACCGTGATTATTTGATTTGAACAAAGGCCAAATTTTGCATTTGTAATTCTGCTAACCAAACACCGAAAACAAGAGTATAAGTAAAGAAAAAAAAGTACGAGTTATGCCGTGCGAAGCATCGGCCTCCCCCCAAGTCTAAATGTGTTATATCTCGTCGACGCTTGAGAGGAACCCCGGACGTGACGCGCGAAGCTGATTCCGCCATTGCAAGGAGCCGTTGCTATTCCAAGTCTGTGTGTTTCCATTGGACGACTGTGCGCACGGTCTCGTCCGAATTCCCACTATTTCTTCGCATTCCTTTCTGAACGGTTGAGCACAGGTTCATCAGTCAATCGAGCCGCTGTATTTCTATGATATACAAGACCTTCGCCCGTCTCTCTCTTTGGATCCCGATAAATCCAGAACTTTCTGAAGCTGTTTGATCCCGAATTTCAGATTCGGAGCTAGAGCTTGCACCTCCCGGGGTAATTTATAAAGGGTCTGACGATGACGACAGCTTGGTGTGAAGTTCACTGCCAGATGTCGAACAAGAGAACAAAGCAGCCGATTACAGAGGGAGAATCTTCGATGCGGTACGTATACCGGTGATTGCGTGTAAAATGTTTTTAATGTCGGATCTTCTGCCAGGGATATATCGACGTAGGTGATCTCTCGCCTGCATATACCACCCCTCTGACGAGAGGATCCTAGGAAAAGCTCCGTCCGATGTCTAGCAGTATTCATCTTCGAGCTGACGCTCACTATGGACACTCTGTTCTATCTTGTGCTTTCCAGAGGTCAGGCACCGATCAAAGTCGCACTCGTCAATAGCGGACTTCGGATCTATAACAGTTGTAACAGCATCAAAGCATGGGTGGACGCTCAGATTACTCAACAGCTCTGTAAGCGCAATCTCGTGGGTCGCAGACGGTCTTATCTCCGCCACTGCCTTCCTGGGACTCGCAACCTTTATGACACAGCTTTTCCGCTGTATTTTCGCTAGCGCGCGCGCCCCGTTAATGCCTATCACCCCCGGAAGCTCTGTCGCATTCAACTATATACGGTGCGGCGAACTGACGCCACATCGACATCTGGCTCTCGGAACAATCTCGGAACCCGCGCCAGCGGTCTCAATTACGGCTGGTCGGAAGTGATCTGGGCAGAAGTTACCCCAGAATATCTTCCCATCTGCAGCCGCTGCGCAATAATCTGGCAGCTGTCGCGACATATATCAGCACGGATCGTGGCTTCGATGGTGACTCTTGCACCCAGAGCTCATGGGTGAGACTCGATTCCACAGACTTCAGACTGCCCCGAAGGCGTGCAAAAATGTTCACAGACGCAGGTAGGTTGGCCATACTTATCCCGGGAACTGCACAAAATTAGCGTCGTAGAATCATTCGTGACTTCAATCGCTTCTGATGCAGCACTTAGGCACGCGTGGCTAACACGAGGCCTGTGTGCCCTTCCACTTCTCTTTGCTTCCTTTTGACTACTGAATGTCTTCTACCAGTGAAGCCGTCCTCGTGCCCTGCACGGATATCCTCCGCCAGGAATGCCCGCGGTGTGCATCCACACTCTCCGCGGTCCACAACTAACGCATCGTGCATGCCAGCATCAAGCATGGGTGGACGGATGGGGAATATTTGGTGACTTGGACGTAGACGTTGTCATAAAGATTCAAGATCGCAGACATTATAATGGATAACAGTGTGAAACCTGAACAGTGGGCAATGACGGAGGAGGGATTCGACAAGTCTTGGATGCCGATAGAGGCGCTTCGGGAGCCCTAGACTGAGGGCTACATATCTGCCTTTATGCCGTTTATTTTGTATTTCTTCGATCCAATTTCGCGATTTTAGTGCTAAGTGCGACGGATCTTTTTAGTTCCAATTAAGCACGGTTTCATCAGTCAACCGGGCCAATGTATTCGCACTGCTTCTATCAAATACGACAGCAAGCTGTCAAGTTCATTGCCAAATGTGGAACAAGAGAACACACGGCAGAAGAACTCACTGATGCTCCAGCCTTCAATGCGATGATCGCGTGTGAAGTGCCTTTAATATCAGATTCTGGCATATATCAATAGGTGATCTTTCACCTGCTCCCACTTCTGCCCTCAATGAATTCCGACACCGAAACCCCCTCCGAGAATGACTTATCGTTCTGGAACAACCGAAATTTGGAATTCCGTGTGCTTATTCTCGGCCGTGCGAATGCCGGCAAAACAACAATACTTGAGAGACTAACCGGAGCCTCCATGGATGAGGCGGAGGTCTGGCGGGATGGAAAAATATTGCCTGGCCAGGTTCGTCGACCATTGAAACACTTCGATTATCATGGCTGATCAAGTTGATCCAGACAGTGAAGGGCCAGATAGATGTATGTTCTTAGACTGTTATTTTTATTTGGTCTCTAAAGGCCCAAAGCGCGGTTTGCACAACATTGATGATGAGATCCGCTTTCGCCCCAAGCCTGGATTTGTCTTTCATGACTCGCGTGGTGTCGAAGCAGGCTCAGCCACAGAACTCTCCACTGTCCAGCGGTTTGTAGAGGAGCGGTCATTGACAGTGAAGGATCTTCAAACTCAGCTGCATGTCATATGGTATCAATGTTGTTGTTTCTGCCATGTGACATGGATTTTTTGACACATTCTCCAGGATGTGCCTTCCCCTTGACGAATGTCGGGAGCTATTTGGGAGTGAAAGGGATATTTTCCGGCTGTTGAAGGGTACAGGTGAGTGGCAAAGAGAACCAGCATTGAGGCTTTCTTTGATTGACAACCCAAAGTTCCACTGGTCGTAATATTTACAAAGCAGGATGGGGCTGTCTCCAAGGAAACATCCCAGATCCTCATGGACTCCCCAGGGAACACTCGCAGCCGGTCCATTAGGAAAGAAGCACGCAGCAAAGCAGAACTCAAGGTTATTAACCGTGTGAAGGAACTTGAGGGAGAGCTGAGGGGCCTGGGCCTCACCGACAATACCACAGTGTTTCTGACGACCGGTGGTATATTCATAGCTATTGGTGTTGATGACGGTGTGCTGACCGTCTTCAGGGATGGAAATGCCTACAGTTGATGCGGAAAAATCATGTCAACAACTGATTGACTTGACAGAGGAGTGTTTAACTGGGCCAAGAATCAAGACATTGCTATCAGTGGTGTGGGGCCATAATTTGTTGAAGCGTGGATTCTGGTGTTTGTATTGGTAAGGAGTTGCTTTGCTAACTGGGCACCAATGACTGATTTTTGATAAAGGCCCTTGATATACAATACCTCAGATGGTATCATTGGGTGCATATTGAAATTCGTTCTGTTGATGCATTTTCCCTATTTTTAGGAGGTGCAAAACTAGGCTCAGGAGCGCCAAGCATGTGGAACTTGATACAAAATATTTGCAGTAACATGGTAAGTAACATGACCAACGAGGAGAACATGGATGGGCTGCTGAGCTTCCTGAACACTATTGTAGTCGGTAAGATAGCACAGTTCCCACCAAATGGCCAGACTGACTAGTCTTCCATCTGGCCTGTGTAGTTTGTGAGTCTGCCCCTTTGCCGTTGGCCTGCTCCCTCTGCTCACTGGTCCTCCATTTGCGCCTGCGTAGTATGTGAGTCTGCCCCTTTGCCATTGGCCTGCTCCCTCTGCTCACTGGTCCTCCTTTTGCGCCTGTGTAGGATGTGAGTCTGCCCCTTTGCCGTCGGCCTGCTCCCTCTGCTTACTGGTCCTTCTTTTGTGCCTGTGTAGTGTGTGAGTCTGCCCCTTTGCCGTCGGCCTGCTCCCTCTGCTCACTGGTCCTCCTTTTGCGCCTGTGTAGGATGTGAGTCTGCCCCTTTGCTGTCGGTCTGCTCCCTCTGCTCACTGGTCCTCCTTTTGTGCCTGCGTAGTATGTGAGTCTGCCCCTTTGCCGTCGGCCTGCTCCCTCTGCTCACTGGTCCTCCTTTTGCGCCTGTGTAGGGTGTGAGTCTGCCCCTTTGCCGTCGGTCTGCTCCCTCTGCTCACTGGTCCTCCTTTTGTGCCTGCGTAGTATGTGAGTCTGCCCCTTTGCCGTCGGCCTGCTCCCTCTGCTCACTGGTCCTCCTTTTGCGCCTGTGTAGGGTGTGAGTCTGCCCCTTTGCCGTCGGCCTGCTCCCTCTGCTCACTGGTCCTCCTTTTGCGCCTGTGTAGAATGTGAGTCTGCCCCTTTGCTGTCGGCCTGCTCCTTCTGCTCACTGGTCCTCCTTTTGCACCTGTGTAGCGTGTGAGGCTGCCCCTTTGCTGTCGGCCTGCTCCCTCTGCTTACTGGTCCTCCTTTTGTGCCTGCGTAGTATGTGAGTCTGCCCCTTTGCCGTTGGCCTGCTCCCTCTGCTCACTGGTCCTCCTTTTGCACCTGTGTAGGATGTGAGTCTGCCCCTTTGCTGTCAGTCTGCTCCCTCTGCTCACTGGTCCTCCTTTTGTCCTTGCATAGTATGTGAGTCAGCCCCTTTGCCATTGGCCTCCTCCCTCTGCTCACTGGTCCTCCTTTTGCACCTGTGTAGGATGTGAGTCTGCCCCTTTGCCGTCGGCCTGCTCCCTCTGCTCACTGGTCCTCCTTTTGCATCTGTGTAGCATGTGAGTCTGCCCCTTTGCCGTTGGCCTGCTCCCTCTGCTCACTGGTCCTCCTTTTGCGCCTGTGTAGTGTGTGAGTCTGCCCCTTTGCCGTCGGCCTCCTCCCTCTGCTCACTGGTCCTCCTTTTGCACCTGCGTAGGATGTGAGTCTGCCCCTTTGCCGTTGGCCTGCTCCCTCTGCTCACTGGTCCTCCTTTTGCGCCTGTGTAGGATGTGAGTCTGCCCCTTTGCCGTTGGCCTGCTCCCTCTGCTCACTGGTCCTCCTTTTGCGCCTGCATAGCGTGTGAGTCTGCCCCTTTGCCGTTGGCCTGCTCCCTCTGCTCATTGGTTCTCCTTTTGTATCTGAATAGGATGTGAGTCTGCCCCTTTGCTGTCGGCCTGCTCCCTCTGCTCACTGGTCCTCCTTTTGCACCTGTGTAGGATGTGAGTCTGCCCCTTTGCTGTCAGTCTGCTCCCTCTGCTCACTGGTCCTCCTTTTGTGCCTGCATAGTATGTGAGTCTGCCCCTTTGCCATTGGCCTCCTCCCTGTGCTCACTGGTCCTCCTTTTGCACCTGTGTAGGATGTGAGTCTGCCCCTTTGCCGTCGGCCTGCTCCCTCTGCTCACTGGTCCTCCTTTTGCGCCTTTGTAGCATGTGAGTCTGCCCCTTTGCCGTTGGCCTGCTCCCTCTGCTCACTGGTCCTCCTTTTGTGCCTGCGTAGTATGTGAGTCTGCCCCTTTGCTGTCGGCCTGCTCCCTCTGCTCACTGGTCCTCCTTTTGCGCCTGCATAGCGTGTGAGTCTGCCCCTTTGCTGTCAGCCTGCTCCCTCTGCTCACTGGTCCTCATTTGGTGCCTGTGTAGTCTGTGAGTCTGCCCCTTTGCTGTCGGTCTGCTCCCTCTGCTCACTGGTCCTCCTTTTGTGCCTGCGTAGTATGTGAGTCTGCCCCTTTGCCATCAGCCTGCTCCCTCTGCTCACTGGTCCTCCTTTTGCGCCTATGTAGCGTGTGAGTCTGCCCCTTTGCCGTTGGCCTGCTCCCTCTGCTCACTGGTCCTCCTTTTGCACCCGCGTAGTATGTGAGTCTGCCCCTTTGCCATTGGCCTGCTCCCTCTGCTCACTGGTCCTCCTTTTGCGCCTGCGTAGTATGTGAGTCTGCCCCTTTGCTGTCGGCCTGCTCCCTCTGCTCACTAATCCTCCTTTTGCGCCTTTGTAGCGTGTGAGTCTGCCCCTTTGCTGTTGGCCTGCTCCCTCTGCTCACTGGTCCTCTTTTTGTGCCTGTGTAGTATGTGAGTCTGCCCCTTTGCTGTCGGCCTGCTCCCTCTGCTCACTGGTCCTCCTTTTGCGCCTTTGTAGCATGTGAGTCCGCCCCTTTGCCGTTGGCCTGCTCCCTCTGCTCACTGGTCCTCCTTTTGTGCCTGCGTAGTATGTGAGTCTGCCCCTTTGCCGTTGGCCTGCTCCCTCTGCTCACTGGTCCTCCTTTTGCACCTGTGTAGGATGTGAGTCTGCCCCTTTGCTGTCAGTCTGCTCCCTCTGCTCACTGGTCCTCCTTTTGTGCCTGCATAGTATGTGAGTCTGCCCCTTTGCCATTGGCCTCCTCCCTGTGCTCACTGGTCCTCCTTTTGCACCTGTGTAGGATGTGAGTCTGCCCCTTTGCCGTCGGCCTGCTCCCTCTGCTCACTGGTCCTCCTTTTGCGCCTGTGTAGGATGTGAGTCTGCCCCTTTGCCGTTGGCCTGCTCCCTCTGCTCACTGGTCCTCCTTTTGCGCCTGTGTAGTGTGTGAGTCTGCCCCTTTGCTGTCAGCCTGCTCCCTCTGCTCACTGGTCCTCCTTTTGCGCCTGTGTAGGATGTGAGTCTGCCCCTTTGCCGTTGGCCTGCTCCCTCTGCTCATTGGTCCTCCTTTTGCGCCTGTGTAGGATGTGAGTGTGCCCCTTTGCCATCGGCCTGCTCCCTCTGCTCACTGGTCCTCCTTTTGCGCCTGCATAGGATGTGAGTCTGCCCCTTTGCCATCGGCCTGCTCCCTCTGCTCACTGGTCCTCCTTTTGCGCCTGCATAGGATGTGAGTCTGCCCCTTTGCCATCGGCCTGCTCCCTCTGCTCACTGGTCCTCCTTTTGCACCTGTGTAGTGTGTGAGTCTGCCCCTTTGCCGTCGGCCTGCTCCCTCTGCTCACTGGTCCTCCTTTTGCACCTGTGTAGCGTGTGAGTCTGCCTCTTTGCTGTCAGCCTGCTCCCTCTGCTCACTGGTCCTCCTTTTGCGCCTGCGTAGTATGTGAGTCTGCCCCTTTGCTGTCGGCCTGCTCCCTCTGCTCACTGGTCCTCCTTTTGCGCCTTTGTAGCATGTGAGTCTGCCCCTTTGCCGTTGGCCTGCTCCCTCTGCTCACTGGTCCTCCTTTTGTGCCTGCGTAGTATGTGAGTTCTGCCCCTTTGCTGTCGGCCTGCTCCCTCTGCTCACTGGTCCTCCTTTTGCGCCTGCATAGGGTGTGAGTCTGCCCCTTTGCTGTCAGCCTGCTCCCTCTGCTCACTGGTCCTCATTTGGTGCCTGTGTAGTATGTGAGTCTGCCCCTTTGCTGTCGGTCTGCTCCCTCTGCTCACTGGTCCTCCTTTTGTGCCTGCGTAGTATGTGAGTCTGCCCCTTTGCCATCGGCCTGCTCCCTCTGCTCACTGGTCCTCCTTTTGCGCCTATGTAGCGTGTGAGTCTGCTCCTTTGCCATTGGCCTGCTCCCTCTGCTCACTGGTCCTCCTTTTGCGCCTGTGTAGGATGTGAGTCTGCCCCTTTGCCATCGGCCTGCTCCCTCTGCTCACTGGTCCTCCTTTTGCGCCTGTGTAGCGTGTGAGTCTGCCCCTTTGCTGTCGGCCTGCTCCCTCTGCTCACTGGTCCTCCTTTTGCATCTGTGTAGGATGTGAGTCTGCCCTTTGCCGTCGGCCTTCTCCCTCTGCTCACTGGTCCTTCTTTTGCGCCTGTGTAGCGTGTGAGTCTGCCCCTTTGCCGTCAGCCTGCTCCCTCTGCTCACTGGTCCTCCTTTTGCACCTGTGTAGGATGTGAGTCTGCCCCTTTGCTGTTGGCCTGCTCCCTCTGCTCACTGGTCCTCCTTTTGCGTCTGTGTAGCGTGTGAGTCTGCCCCTTTGCCGTTGGCCTGCTCCCTCTGCTCACTGGTCCTCCTTTTGCGCCTGCATAGCGTGTGAGTCTGCCCCTTTGCCGTTGGCCTGCTCCCTCTGCTCATTGGTTCTCCTTTTGTATCTGAATAGGATGTGAGTCTGCCCCTTTGCTGTCGGCCTGCTCCCTCTGCTCACTGGTCCTCTTTTGTGCCTGTATAGTTTGTGAGTCTGCCCCTTTGCCATTGGCCTGCTCCCACTGCTCACTGGTCCTCCTTTGCACCTGTGTAGGATGTGAGTCTGCCCCTTTGCCATCAGCATGCTACTGCTGCTCACTGGTTCTCCTTTGCACCCACATAGTTTGTGAATCTGCCACTTTGCTGTCAGCCTGATCCCTCTGCTCACTGGTCTTCCTTCCGACCTGCATAGGATGTGAGTCTGCTCCTTTATACATTTAATGCATTCTCTTCATATTCTGTGTCCACCCGCAAAAGACCATCGTGCAACGTGTTGAATCTGTGGTTTCTTCACTATTTTATATGCCTGCCCCAGTATTTACTATTTCTCTGCTCTGATTGCTCCCTTTGTTCTGACTGCTTGCCTACAGAAACTCACTGATGTTCCTGTCATGGCTGTTGCAGTTTGTATGCTCCACCTTTTTACCCTGGGTTGTTCCCTCCATTTTTACTATTTGTTCTTCACAGTGATGATGGTTGTGTTCCATGCAGTCCAGCCTGCTGTCCTCACCCTTGCATCATCCACTCCCAAAGATTGGATACAGACTGTGGCCTCTTTCATTGAGGATAACAAAGTGCCTCTGCAAGAGAAGGCCAATACCATTACTACTCAGGTAGCAGCTGTTGTTGGGGCGATGAAGCATAGGAATATCATCCCACAGCTGAACCCCCGACATCTCCCATGGGAGTTTTCAGACGAGGAGGCAACAATCTTTGTTACTGAGCTGTCTCAAATTATTGTGGCCAATCTCATGTAATCCCTTCTACTTCTTACAATGAAACTTTATGTGGACAATTTCGTTGAATTGTGTCCAAAATTAAATTGATTGGCCCACAATGTGTCAGAACATCTGAAATCCAGATCTAAATGTTGTCTGTTCAGTACCCAGACCACCAATGAACAACAGGAATCTAACTGAAAATAAACTGATCACCCTTGTGGGATGCCCATGTGCGAACTCTACAGCAGATTGCAAAATATTTTCCCCACCGACAGCAAAGCACGTTCCAGATGCCAACCACCCAGCTACATGGAAAGCTTGCCTAATCTGAGTTTTGCTGAGACTCAAGTTTCCATCAATTTTGTAACTTTTTGCCCATGTAAAGGTAGAGTAGTACTCAATTCCCATATTTTCTCTCCTGGTACTTGGTGATGTTGCATTGCTGGTTGATCTCACATTTTCAATAACGGAATCTTGTTGCAGACAAGATCATCAAACAGAAGAGATTCCAGACCCTGATGGCCAAGAAAAAAGAAAAAGAGGCCACCTGAACACCAGAAAAAACAATACTGCAAATCATCTATCATTTCCCAATCTCAAGTTGAATGGGAGTCCTGCATTGCAGGTTCAACCACTTACACCATGGATGCAGGCATGATCCCACTGCCATTGAGCCATGTCAAGCAATTTGGTCCTTTCATTAGTGTGCCTGAATTGCCGTGAAGTTCCACAAAGATAGTGTCACACTGTGGTGAAACAGTGCACTTCTTATATGACTAGGAACACCTAATCGATAGGTATTGCAAACAAACACCCATAACAACCAACCACAACCAATCTACCTCCAAAGATCCAAGTGCTCCTCTTTGTGAATTCGGGTCTGGGCCGTAGTATGCGACCAACAAACACAAGTTTGATTATAGGCTTCTAACAAATCTCCTTGTTGTAGATCACATAGTTCTGTTGGACGTTGTTCAAGCTCTTGGTGTAAAAGGCGACGGGGCACCACTTTCTGTCCGTGCCCTGTTGCAACAGAACAGCTCCAGTCACCCAGTCGGAACTGTCCGCCTCCAGCCAGTACAACCAAGGTTCATCTGGCAGGACCAGGAGGGGCTCCATGGTCACTGCGTCCCTGAGTGCTTGGAATGCAGCGGCTGAGGCAGCAATCCAGGTCCAGGCCACACCATTCTCCAGATGGAGGAAGGGGTGGTGTTCTTGGAGCCAACAGAGCACCTCCCAGACGATTTCATGACGATGGGTGAGGTCAGAATGCATGATGAGGATGTCATTGAGATAGACCATGATGTCTCTGGACAGGATGAGGTCTAGAAGGTGTCATTCATCATTATCTGGAAGGTGGCTGGGGAGTTGGTAAGGCTGACGTACATCACCAGTGGCTAAAAGAGCTCCCAGTTGGTATGGAACCCGGCCTTCCATTTGTCACCTTCCTGGATCCAGACGTTGTTGAACCCCCATCAGACATTGAGCTTTGTGAAGAACCAAGCTCCCTTCAAACGGTTAATGAGGTCGTTGATCACAGGAAGCAGGTACCGGTTTTTCACAGTCATTGCATTAAGCACCTGGTAGTCCTGAATGAACCAGAGCTCTCCATCCTTCTTGACAAAGAAGACCGGGGATGCCATTGGTGATTTGGACAGACAGATGTGGCCGGTGCTTAATCCCTCCAAGATGAAAGTGTTGAGCTCCTTCTGTTCAAGTGGAGAGATCGGGTACATCTTGCAGTTGGTCAGCTTTGTGTCTGGAACAAGCTCGATGGTGTGATCCCGTGTCTGCCTTTCCAGCAGAGAGTTGAAGGACCCCCTGTCAAAAACAGAAATTCACAGCCCAGGACAGAACATCGGTTCCGACTGGAGTGGAATTTCGCATGTAGGCCTTGCGAGACGTTGCGAGATGGTGCTTCCAGCGCAAATCTCTTCAGCCAGGGTGAAAACAGTATAGAGGATGTGGTTGCCTTCTTTGACCTTCTCATCATCATTGTCATTGTCATCCAGGTCTGGGGAGAGATCTGGCAAGTCACCATTGTCAGCTTCCGGTTTGTACCCATCGTCTCCGTGTCACTCTTCCAAGTTGACCGTGCAGATGGACAGGACAGGGCCCTCATACAGCTGCCAGAGGATTGCGGCTGAGAGCTTCTTGCTTCTTCAGATGGCTCGCAGCTCGTCGCAGCACGTACAGCAGCTGGTTGGGCAGCATGTCATTTGAACTTCCTTGGTCTCCCAGTTGATCTCTGGGTTGTGTTTCTGGAGCCAGGAGTAGCCGAGGATGGCATACTACTTGCCGAGCTGTGTCATGGCAAGCTGGATGTGCTCGGAATGTCCCTTGTAGTCGACCACCATATTGACTATGCTGGAGATGCCACTTGCTTGGTTTGCGGTGCTGTCCACATTGAGAACTGCAATAGATTGTGAGAGCCACCAGACCAGAAGGTTGTGGGAGATGACATACTTGGAGTCAATGAAGTCTTTGGTTGCTCCACAGTTGACCAGAGCCTTCATCAACATCTGCACGGCGGTCTCAACAGACTGCAAGTCTAACAGGATGTGCAGGGAGTTCCAGCCCTCAACAGAATCAATGACATACTGCCGGGGGAGTCGCCGTTCCCACTTCGGGTAATGAACACACTGCAGCAGGCCTGTCCTCGTCCCAGCTCAGAAACAGGGGTGTCCATTGCTGTCCTCGTTCCCAGCTCAGAGACAGCATGGGTTTCTATCTCCAGGCTGGAAATAGGAGTCTCCATCACTCAGACAGAAACTGGGATCAGGGGTGCACCTCTCACTACTACCTCTGAATCAGATATATTTACACTATCTTCATACAGGCAGGCATAGTGATTAGGGGATATGACTGAGGGTGCACCACTCATTCGGCCAGGGATGGAAAACCCGCTGACAGACCTGGTATTGGGGCACCCGGGCATTTATTCAAATCTGTCTAAGTTGCAACATGCTATAATGTACTTCATTACATTACGACGTCATCTCATGAGGGCTATTGCTGGCCTGAGCAGTTAGCTAAAAGGGATATAATGTGTCTCGAACCATTAGAAAGGCACCAGACAACAATCCTGGTAAAGGGTTGAAGTGGGAAGTTGCTAAGGGAGCAATCGCGGAAAGTGCCTTACCATCCTGGAAACGGAGTGGGGCTACTGCACATCCCTGACCAGGGGCGTATTACGAGGGAACATCCTTCTGAACCAGCAGGATCATTGTTGGGCATCATCTGACATCTTCAGAGCTACTAAAAGGAGGCTGGACTTGGTCGATCAACCAATTAACTAAGAAACCATACTCGGGTACTGGGAAGCAGCGGCTATCACGATTTTCAGACAAATCACTTGAGCGGTTCAAAGCGGGACCAATTAAGCGGAGGGTTACCAAGGAGGGTAACAGAGTGCTGACGAGGAGGTCGGCTAAAAGTTGTCATATCAGCAATATCCCATCACGATCGTTCTAAGCGATGTAGATCTTGACTCATCATTAAGCTTGGCTCATTGATGTTCCTTACAAATCTCTCTCAATTTTACTAATCACTTGATATCCGACAGGAGTTCATCGGCTAGCTGCCATACCACTAGTCATATACCTTGAACCCTATTGCATGTTTGTATCTGTCTCGTTTATATTTAGAATCCTGTAACGTATTTAAGTGGATGGTTATGGGAGGAACACCAGTGAATCTCACCCCACCTGTTGGACGTGAAGTTACTAGACTTCACGCTTAACCGGTAGAGTAGGCATTCATTCGGAGACACCCAGAAGCTATACCAAGTTTTGTTTGTTTTCCCTGTTTGAATATTATCTGTGTTGGATTTGGATCTTTATAAACAACGCGTGGACATATTGGATTAACGGAACAGATGCGTGGAATATAAGGAAATGGATCGGACTTGACAATTGGTTGTAATCTTGCAAGGATTAGCAATCGCGGACACTATTTGGAATCGGGATTCATAAAGAATCACTTGCATTACGCATCGGAGTACTATCTCCAAACCTAGACCCACATCATACAAAACCGTTGAACATAAAATCTCGTCTGTCTATCTGCGATTGTGCCTAGAACGGATTTGAGCAAGTTTTATCTATACGACTTGTAGACCTGTAAAGTCTTGCTTCTCAAAGAGAACTAAAGTTCAAATTGCCACAATCTATACTGGATTGGAACCCCAAACTTGCATTGCACGAGGACTATAGTGTTTGAGTTGTTGTAGTTGCATTATCAAACTGCGTATTCATTTACAAGGTTTGGTTTGTGGTTATTTCACCACCAGCCCCATAGTCAGTGTTTCACCGACTACTGCACAATTTCGTGCTCACAGGCAAACCTAACCATGTCAGCCAAACTCCGGTGTGGTTGAATCCGACTACATCCCCTAATTTAACCTTACGGTTAAATCCAACCATACCAGCCAAAATTGGGTCGGCAGAGTTGGATCCAACCACTCCACTGAAACTTTGGGGTAGTGGTTGAATCCAACCAAGCCCGCCAAAATTGGGTGGGCATGGTTGAATTTGACCACCCCACCAAATTTTGTTAGCATGGTTGAATCCAACCACATTGCCGAAATTTCGGGCTCGCAGTTATATTCAACTGTGTCGGCCAGAGTGGGTGTGGTTGAATCCGACCACATCGCTTCATTTTGAATTAGCAGCTGAATCCAACCACCCCAGACAAAATTGGATAGGTGCGGTTGAATTTGACTGAAATGAAAGCGTAACCGGTCTCCTCCAGCTGTGGGCTCCACTTTTTGTTCCATAAGCCAACTTGACACCAACTGTCAATGACTGATGATCCCATGCCAGAAATTCAGATGAGACCAAGCATAGCAGACAGAGACACATATACTGCGCTGCTGAGGCTGCCAACTTATTTTGGACATGAATTGTGTAATCTGTTGTAGCAGCAGCGGCGTCTCATATCTCATATAGACTCCTAGCCTACAAACTTGTATGGTGCTTTAGTCTATTGGTATTGTTGGCCAGTTAGCAATGTGTGCAATCAAAGGTGTAGGTTTTCAGTTCGAATCTCAGGTTAGCCTCTTTTTATCTCACCCACTGGATACATTTTAATAGATTCACAATCGGCCTTCTTTTTGAAACCAGAGCCTTCTGAGACTCTATGCATAGATATAGTAATATGTTTTGTGATTGCTTCATCTATATAGGACTCTTCTGAGCGAAAAAAAATCTTTCTTGCCATCACATAAAATTTCCGGTTTTGAAGTAATATCCTAACAACATACAGGCCTGAGATGGGATACATTCTGGTGACCTGGTATCAGATTGATACCAGGACTGTACGAAACACGCAATAGGTGTTCAGTAAGTGTGCTTAGGGCATATTTAGACACTGCCAGGACTCCCAGTGAAGTCAAATTCAAGTGGGTTGATGGCACGAGGTTTTGTGACCATCATCTGGCAAACCATAGCAGTATATGGCACCATTTTTTATTACAATACATAAGTCAGTATTCTGAAGAGACTAGACCCATTTTTATTAAGCACCATTGCTTCAATCTCTTGCCAGAATTCTGTTGCACATTTAGTAGGCTTTGCATCATTTTCTTCACACTTGCAGATATATTTGCAAGAGTGCAGCTAACATCAAAAGTGACGATTGAATTGATGTGGTGTGCCTCAATTATTCCTCAAAGAAAATCATCCAAGTATCCTAAGTGACTGGTTTGTTTGGTAGGAGAATCTGATATTATGCCGAAAGCTGGTGGTATATTGTCTCAATCTGACAGTGGGTACATTAGTAGTGTTATATGAAATTACTTGACTCATATCTCATAACCTATATCCTATTCAATAAGTAGAACTGCGAAAACAGCACTTATTTCCTTAATGGGACGATATCGGTTGCTTGTCCTTGCTGACATTATGATGGCCACCAAATCAACAGCAGGGCCACGGCATCCCGCTGTTCACCCTCAGGCCTTTGGTACTCAGGGAGGGCCCGTATATACTACCTGCTCTTCCACTTGCATGTCTCACACCTACTGAGAGGGGGAACCTTGTTGAGGATGAAAACAGAAGTTCAGGAGTTGGGACGGAGGCTTCTTCAAGTGGGAATAATCTGGTGATCTGGAAAAGACACCAAACCCAGTTCTCAAGCTAGGTTTTATTTAAATGTATACTTGTGCCTCAACATCAGCACCAACTACTTTTTGACGGGATACTATATACAATCAAATGCAAATCAAACCAGTGGGTGCAATCGGACACTGCGAAAGTGCATTTGAGGTGATTCAGAGACAGAGAGCAGACCCGGACATATGGTAAGAATGCTGTCGCCAGAGAACAAGCTCTCCATTGTGACACCTTGAAAGGTCTACCTTGGGAGCGGCCCTGTGTCGACTGCAGCTGTGTGGGCACTGATTCACACTTGCTTGATCAATGAGGGTGGAAGGTGGACAGAAGGATGAAACATACCACCACTCCATGCAATGGACTAAAGAGCATGGCAGAGCCAATTTCTAGTACGTAACTTGATCCCAGCCATAGTGCCAACTTCTGCTGCCAAGCCCGAATCATAGATGTTTTGTCAGCACGGTTGTTTTGTGTGCTGGTGCAGAAAGTAAAGCTGAGGCCGAAGAGGGAGACTCGGAGGCAGAGACATTCAAAAGCAGAAGAGAAAAGGCACGGGCATTGAGGTTTGACCACATATGTAGCTGGTTGGATTCACCTGCAGTGCAGAAGCACCCTAGTCAGATTTGATAGTCGCGAAAGAATGGAGGCCGGTGGTCATATACGACCACAGTAAGAAGTACCATGGTTGGAACCAACAACATGAAATAACACTGCGGGCAAGCGCCATGACCGTGGGTTCATGGTGCACGTCCGACACTTGCCATGGCATTTGCCATGGCAGAGGTCCTGGGCGCCTGTGAGACAAAGGGAAAAACAAAGGCATGAGAAAATATAGGAGTTTCAGCCTCAGGGCCGGCAACCGATTCCGTCTTGCGTGCAACCACCGTACTTAGAATAGACTTGCAGCATTTCGTTAGAATTTGGTCAATATAGGTTGCTCAACATGGAACAAATACTCAGCACAGGTGAGGTTCATTTGTGTAAAAAAAAATCACTTGTGCGCGAAAGAGAATGAGCGCGGGGTGAAAGAGTCCTATTGGAAGCTCAGCGCTCAACATTCAACCCCTGCAGAGCAGTTGTTTTCAAAAAGTGCCCCTAGAATGCTCTTAGCACTCACAGACTGTGTAAGTAGGCTTACTGTTCTATGTATTTCATCTTCTAAACCTTTGTTTTGTACACGCCGAGAGTCACCAAGGCCGTTTCTGGAATGTCTCCCACTTTGGCGGGACGACTGAGCCTTAGAGAAACGCGCGACATGGGCGGGTATAAATGTTTCTGTGTCATGCTGGAGCTTGAGTGCGGGACACATAGGCTATGAGGTGCTATAGGGCGGGGAGGGAGAGGCTGAGACTGGCCATCGACAACTCACTTGATATATTGTGCGGGCTCCTGATGGAATCTCCAGAAAATTGTTTCTCAAAAGCTCAAAACACATGGATCTGTGCACTTTGCGTCTACCGTTATAAGTAGAAATTTACGCAACATTGAATTTTTTTAAACGAAGGTTATTGCCCAGCCCTTCCCTTTTGCAGCTACCGCCTGTGTCTCGCATACTCATAGTCCTTTGATATTCTCATTTCTTGTCCCAAAGGAACCTCGTGAACTCCAATGTGGATTTAGCTCAACAAACGCCGGCCACTTGATTGCAACATGATTGATCCGGAACAAATGCGGCAGTGTGACAATAGAACAAAGAAGAATGACCTTGGACATCGCAAATGCCATGGCAAGTGTCGAACCTATTCCCACCGAAGGCCATGAACCCACGCCCATGGCTCGTGCCCCCAGTGTAACAGCCCAGCTGTGCAGTTGGATCTGACGATAGTCCCGTTGTCAGATGTACCTGCGGCGGCGCAAGAGCAGCATGTGGTTGGATTTGACGAGGCTGACTGTGGTTGGATCCAACTACGAAATATCAAAGTGCTTTCATGGTCGGATTTGCCAGCAGTTGGATACAACAACAACAGCTTGAGGCGGGATGGTCAGATTCAACGACATGAAGACTAAAAGCGGTCAGGGAAGACACTGCCACCGTCCAGCCGGCTGGACAAATATTTGCTGCATCGCTGAACCTGTTTGTACAGCGGGACATGTGCGACTTAGGCCACAGTTATTGAGAAGCTTGACCACAGAGGCAAACATCAATGCACAGCCATTCCCAGTTAGGGAGCAACATCCCAACTTGCATCAAGACAGTTTTTGAGAAGCATCACAACAGATACAAACATCAAGCACAGCATCCTAATTGAGGGTCAACATCCCAAATTCTTGTAAGGAGCCAAACCTAAAGGTTGGGCAATTAATATTTAAAACATCACAACTCTAGGTGTTCCCTCAAGCTCTTTTTTCCCCCGTCTACCAGAAGCATTTCGGATTTATAGCTGTTTTGGTTACACCACGCGACATCAGTTGTCTGTAAGGCTGCTGCTTCAACCTTACTACATTCCTCTGCACCGTCCAACCTCTCCCATTGTGGATTGGTTCAGCCTTTGCTGTCTGCATCACATCACCACTGTTCTGTGCTATTGCACTGCACTACCGCTGTTCATGCCATCCTCATTGTGTATTGCTCCTGCCAATCCCCTTCAGCCTTGGCTTAGCACACCAATGCCTCAGTCCTCATTGCTCCTTGTAATCCTGCATTGTATCTTCACCGCTACCACTGACTGAACATCATTGGCCTCAATCTTATTGCCTTTTGACTGATCCTCATTTGGCCTTCAGATTTCCTTATCATTGACTTGCCCACATCCCTCCTCAATGATCACCTATACCACTCTTCGACATCCTACCTTTTACATTGCCGTTGTTGAGTCTTTATCTTACATTCTATTTATATCTTATGTTACATTCTATTCCTGTTACGTATCTGTCTGCACATTGATTGTGATTATGTACTTTACTGATAGCATCTTCTCTTCTTGGTCTTGACCACCATGTACCTTTCCTAGTGGCTGCTCTTGAATGACCACACTATTGTTCTGTCATTCTTGGCTCCTCTTAGTTCTGTCTGGCCGACCCCTCTAGTGTTGACTGCCTCCACAATACAGCAGCCTTCCATTGTCACACAGCCAACCCATCGGCAAACTAAAATTGGCATCACACTCCCACACACCCACATGGGGTATGGGAAGGCAGGCCGACTGCCTCAGGGATGCTGGAGGCGCTGGGCAGAGATCGGGGCTCGCCCAACATGGCTGAGGCAACCTCGGCCAACCCTCGGCCAATTGCCCCTCGACCAACCCGGTCATGCCACCTCGGCCAACCTCAGCCAACCTCAGTCGACATCAACCCAGTTGGCCGAGGGGCCATCAAAATGTAGTGCTTGGATTTTTCCAGAAGTGTTTTCTGGCAGCGTGCTGCAAGGTTCTTGCTTTACAATGTGTGCGTGTGCGACGTGCACCTTGATGTCCGCCCACATCTCCAATGTCCCCTCATGTATTCGGGGTGATTTTATTTTCGACTCACGAGGTATTCATACGAGTCGCTCACAGAGCCCACTCTCACTACCAGATGTGATGGTGTACTTGGGGTCCCAAAGGTATGGATACAAGACCATGTTCCTTCCGTTAATGCTAATCGTATATTCGTAAATGCAATGTCGCGGTTGGATGGATAGGACAAGATCGTTGAAAGCAAGGAGCGTTGGTGAATGATGGAGAGGAAAGAAGATAACTCACAGCAACGTAGCTAAGCCTCAGTTTTGCGTCGACGCAACATATCTCGGAAGCGGAGCAGCCGGCTCAGGAAGCGCTGGCACCAGAGACGCGAATTGAGGCGCTCCTGCATCTGGAAGCGTGTCGAGTTGGTTTTTGTTTCGGACGGGTCGGCGGATTGCGGGCGCGAGAGACGCGGAGTGGAGTGTTGGTCGCAGGAATACACCGAGGGCGAGGCGCGTCCCGAGCCAGGGAGTATACCGACGTCGAACCAGGCCATTCTGCCGGGGATGAGGCCCAGCCCCTGGTCAACCGCTACGTGCAGGGATTCTAGCCCCAAATCCATCTTGTGCTCGTGCTCCGCCTGCCGCCCCTCGATGTGCGCGCCGTGAGCGTCCGGTGTGCACAGCTCCTCCACGGACTGCATCGCCGACTCGATGTGCGTCTCGGACGACAGCTCCGGCGTCGACGCCGACGCAGCGGCGGAGATGGGCGACCTTCTGCGTGGTCGACGCCCACCCGGCGGATGAGTTGAGGTTGATCCCAGATCCCGGGCAGCTGTATTTTCAGGACTCGGGCAGAGGCAGGAGGCTGAGTGTCGCTCGGTAGACGACTTGTACGCGAGCAGGGGCGGCGCGGGCGAGACCTCTGCGATGGGTGAGGAGTCGAGCCGATAGAGGTGGATCGGACGGTCGAGAAGAGGACCTCGTCCTCTGTAACCTCGCCGGCGTCTTCACTACTGGTGCTGCCATTTCCAGCCCCGGCAGATCGTCGGCCTCCGTCGATGGGTGTTCCATGTTCAACAACGCGCCGAAGCGCAAGATCCAGAGCCAGACCATTTGACGGCATGCTCGTTCATGACATGCGCGGCGATGTGCTCAGACGTGGCGCTGACGCTGCGCGTCCCAAGCTAGGTACTGGGCCAGTGGAAAAGGCCACGGAACGGCGCGAGGGAGGGCTCGAGGGCAGATAGGATGGAAAAGTAGTCCGGCGCCGGGCCGGGAGCAGAGATTGATCCGCTGCATTCAGTATTCCTCATGCAGTTCTGCTTGACTTGCATGTACGGACGGCAGCACCTAGAGTGTGCCATATCCAGAAAACTCTTCGTTCTCAGCCAATCGAATCGATACTGAGATTTCGTCGAATGACAATCGCAAACAAGGCGCAGCTGTCGCGCACACGTTGTGGCCTTCGCCTACTCTACTCACCAGGTCGATTCGGCGATAGCCCATGCTAGCACGGCGCACGTGATGCAGGAGAGCCCGAATCCGAAGATGGCATGCGGGGTAGAGCTGTCGCTCGGGTGAGTTATTCTACGTTTTTCATTACTTAGCCCGTGGCTCTGGTTATGCGAGCTTTGGTTTTTTATCCTCCTACGCTGTGGCGCGCACCAAGGCATATGCACCTCTCACCACATTCTCCTTATACCGTCGTAGGCCCTTAACTGACACACTATTCTCTATTCCTTCTCGTAGCCCCCCACACGGAAAGGGAAGAACAAGACTCGATGCTTGACGCGAAACTTGAACTCGGGGACAAAAAGTTCAGCACCTGAGCGCGAGGCGTACGCCGTATGCATCGGGGTACGTCTTCTCGTTTCCTTACCGTCACTCTTGCTTCCCTCTTCCCTCTCTCATTTTGCATTTCATCCTTCTAATGCACATATGTGTTAGTATTATTCGTCCTTCTCCGCACCTCCTCACCTTACCGGAAACACTCCGCGTGCCCCTTCCAAACATCAATGACTTTCTCCGCTCCAGAAACGCCATCCTGCATCGCGTGCTTGCACACACAGCCGGCCTCGAGCAGCCCACGAGATGTCGCCGACGTTCGACGTAGCGTGTACCTTACCTCCCCATCACAGAGCGCCAAGGGAAACCACGAGGCGGTGAGGAGGGAGCGAAGCAGATAACGACAGGGAGGGAGGAAGCCGTAGATGCTTCTGGGTCGCAGCCTAGCTTCGAGACCTCGACATCCGCCGGGGAGGGGAGGAGAGACATTGCCGCCGTTGACACAGCCCGCGAAGCGGGGGGTGGGGTGTCCACCTTCCCTCCTGTTGCAAAGCGCGAAAGCGCTGTGCAGATGAGGATGGGGAGCGAGGAAGCTGATCGTGCATACTCATGTCGCCGTTGGGTAAGCATCCCATTCTCGAATCGTGCGTGTCTGCTAATACGTTTGCAGAGTGGCCGCTGGAGCAGATGTGCGATGCGGCGACTGCTACGAGTCCCGCTCCCTCCGTAGACCACGATGGTACGTTTCTTTCCTCCCGCTCTTTTCTTCTCAAATTCTTCGCGTACAATTTTCCACGCGCTCGACTTTCCTGCTCGTCTGGGGTACTTCGTGCTCGTCCCAAATCTCGTCTTTTCTTATCTCTATCCCTATCTCTATCTCCTCCCTCCTCAAGCTACTCCCTTACTCATCGCCGCCTCTTCACAGGCTCAAGCACGATCACAGTGGTGCGATTACGATGAGGTGTCCAAGCACGGGCCGGAGCAGGGAGGGAGGGAGTACAAGTGTAGTGGGAAGGCGGGAGCACAGGGGTGCAGGACGTGCGAGAGGAGACGGGGCGCGTTGGCATCGTGTCCTCCTTTCGCACCGCTCTTCCCCGCGTAGCCCGCGCCATCCGCGCGCGCCTCCGTGCTCGTGCGCCGCCCACACTTTCCGTGCTGTCCGCCCGCGCCTCCCGTGCCCGTACCCTTACCTCGCCTGCGCCTCCACGGAGGGAGTGGAGCCCGCGCGCATTGATACCACCAGCGCCGACGTCCCTACCCCAAAGCAGGACCCGGAATGGAACTTGGAGATGCCGCAGACCCCGTCGCACTCGACACCGCGCCGCGCGCATGAGCATGGCCATGGGTATCGCGCCCCCCACTGGCTGCTACATACGCGGCGCCGTCGGTCCTCCGCACTTGCCCACCGCGCTTGCGCGCGCGAATCTACCCCGGCTTCGCCCACCGCCCCATGCATATTTCGATCTCGCCCGCCCGACGGGCCGCTCCTGCGCACGCCGTTTGTCTTGCGCACCGTGCGCACCGCACATGTGTGCACGCGCCCAGGTCCGCTGCATCAACTCTCCCGCCCTCACCTCGAGGTCGACCTCGTCTACCGCAGCTCCGCCCAAGTGGCCGTTCCACACGTGCCGTTTCTCGGTGCAGATCCACCCGCCGAGCTCGTGCGTGTGTCTAGGTTCATCCGATCGCACACCAAGTGTATCGCGCTCGCCTCAAGATTGGCCTCGTCCACTGCACCACGCGCATCGCACCCGCCCGCCTGGCCGCTCCTCGTGCACCGTTTGTCTTGCGCACTGTGCCCGCCTTGCTGGCGTCCACGTTCCTCGCGTCCACCACGGTCTCGCCCACCTCCCATCTCTGTACACCTTCGCCGTACACTGCTACTTCTGCTCATTGAGTCCTCCGCGCCCTCCATCCCACTTTGCTCGCTCGACGTTCCCGCGCCCTTCTTCTGGGTATCGCGCTCCCCACTGGCTGCTACATACATACGCGGTGCCGTTGGTCCTCCGCACTTGCCCACCACGCTTGCGCGCGCGAATCTACCCCGGCTTCGCCGACTGCCACATGCACACCTCGACCTCGCCCGCCCGACGGGCCGCTCCTGCACACGCCGTTTGTCTTGCGCACCGTGCCCACCCCACATGTGTGTGCGCGCCCAGGTCCGCTGCATCAGATCTCCCGCCCTCGCCTCGACATCGGCCTCGTCTACCGCAGCTCCGCCCAAGTGGCCGTTCCACACGCGCCGTTTCTCGGTGCAGCCGCCGCGCTCGCGCGCGTATCTAGGTTCATCCGATCGCACACCGAGCGTACCGTACCGCCCTCGCCTTGAGATTGGCCTCGTCCACCGCACCACGCGCATCGCGTCCGCCCGCCTGGCCGGTCGGCCTGCGCCGTTTCTCTTGCGCGCTGTGCCCGCCTTGCTGGCGTCCACGTTCCTCGCGTCCACCACGGTCTCGCCCACCTCCCATCTCTGTACACCTTCGCCGTACACTGCTACTTCTGCTCATTGAGTCCTCCGCACCCCTCCATCCCACTTTGCTCGCTCGACATTCCCGCGCCCTTCTTCTCGCCCGCCTCGCTGGCGTCAACTCGCACTGCAATACCCATCTGAGCACGCTGGCAGGGAGTGCTAGCAAGGATGAGAGCGGATCCCACCCGCCTCTCTTCCTCTCCCTTCGCCGATGGCCGACCACCGATCGACGAGCGACAGACAAACCCTCACGGTCGTGATCGAATAGAGCGCGTTCCTCGAGCATCGGCGCACTGAGGGTGAACACCTCGCACGCAGATAGGGGAGGTGGGAGGGTGGGACGATGGATCGAGTCGTCCGGCGGAGGTGAAGCCTTGGCGTACGGGGAGGGGAAGGGTGCGAGGAAATGGACGCTGGAGTGGGCAACGGCAACGGCTGCAGGCGTGATCGAGGTCGAGGAGCGGCGGGAGAGGAGGGAGAGAAGGGGAGAGATGGCAGGAAGGCATAAGCGTAAGGACGAGGAGCACGGAGGACAACGGCGGATACCGCACGGGGGCGCATATGCGCATATGCGCAAGAGGTACATATATTCGTCCATCTGGTTTCATCCGACCTCGGCTTACGCCCAGCAGTGCGGGTCTGCGCGGACGACACAGCAGGTTCGCTCTCGTATGCAGGACTTCGATGCCTGTACCCGCTTCCCCGCAAACTCAAGCCTGGGAAAGACGCGAACGTGTCAGGGAGGGAGGGAGACGATCTAGTCACAGATCCAGACCCAGCAACACCCATGAATATTACGAGGGGCGACTCTGTGTTTTGTCGCCTTCCCCTTGATATGCATTTATTTGTTGTCTCTTGCATTTGTTTCTGAGTTCTGCTTCCGCTGGGATGAGCTTCCAGAGTGACGACCTACTGATGACAACGAAGTTTCAGGTATTTTTTGCCACCACCAGGCAAGACTCGACTCGCCCGCTTGGTCTGTGCAATAATCTCGCATGAGCCTTCTCCTCCATTCTTACGTATTTCTCACCGCTGCCAACCTCTTGATTTTTGTCCTATTTCACCCCAATCGGCTGTCTCCGCAGATTTCTTGGTTTATCTCCAAACACTATTGACGATATCTGTCCTTGTTTCCGCCCGTATTCACCCTTCTGTTTTTTCGACCCATTCATCATGGGCGCTGCCGAATTCAAGCCGAATTGATTTGATGCGGCGATCTTGCATGTTTTGCTCTGCGCCCGCTCTCTGAACTTTTGGCTCACGGTGTACTCCCAGTTCGATGTTATCCGGCTATTGCGGATGCCCTCTCGGTTGTAGGATACCGGCAGAGCACGCAAGATTTTGTCGCACAGTCGCAGACACATTCGATGAATCTGTTCTGCCGGTGATGCATGAAAAGAAAACCGCGCATCACGCGCAAAAACCTAGCCAATAATTGAAAAAGCTCCTCCGTCAAGTTCGTGTATTTCCCATCTCTTGACTTGATCTCTGGCTGTTCTTAGCATGTAGTGCATGGTCTCGCCCGAACGTCGTGAGATTGGATCTAAACCCTGATACTGCCACTCAGAAAAAGAGGCCTCTATTTCTCACTATTTCCTCGTCTTCCTTAATCTCGGCTCCAGATCTTTACGGGGATAGTTGGGGCAGAGAAATCAAAAAATCAGAGGCAGCCATCACCCCGTAAAGATCTGGTGCAGTTTGATCGAGAACCTTGCGATTGCTCTTATTGGTCACATATGTCACAGTCGGTGCTCATTTACATTTGCGAGTGTCTGGTAGTGGAATAAATATATTGTGAGCATACAGGAAGTCAATCATACTTCGGAATACATGTTTGCTGCTCAGGAACAACCTCAGGTAAGAAAGAAGCGGGCTACTCTGATTTTTGAGAGGAAACATGAGGCTTCACCCCATATCACCAAAATGACTCAGAAAATTCCAGCGAAAGTCTCCATGGCCCCGCAGTGTCGATAGTAATGTATTCACAACATTTCAGGTCGATAGCAGAGGCGCAGGACCATAAAAATGCAAAGGAGGAGCAGTGCGTGACACAATCGCATATATGCCGGGTAAACTGCACCAGACGTTATAGGGCAGTGATCCCCCATCGAATTTTCATCAAAAACTGCCTCGACGACATTTGAACATCTCCATCAAGACATAGATCCGTTTCTGTACCCGCGAGTGCAGTGAGCGGAACTGCCCTATAAAAGTCTGGAAACGAGACTACGCCTTCCTTTGAACAACATCTTTTTTTGGGGGGTTTTACGGCCTGGCTTGAGAAATCAATGCATGCAACATTGATCGAATATTGATCCGGCCCGGGGAAGTTCCTTTCGCTGCGCATCCAGAGCTCATCCAGCATTCGTCCAACTTCCCATTCGGTTGCTGTTAGACTTGGTGCTTACAGACCACCGCGCCTAAGAGTGCGTGCCATGTCCAGAAAACTCTCCCCAATCGTACAGAGATTTGGCGGATTCAAGGCGTCAAATCACGATCGCAAACGAGGGCGCACCTCCGCTGGCCATTCACGTTGCGGCTCTTGTGTACTCTGCACGCTGGATCGATTCGGTCTGCTTGACAACTGGGATGGGGATGACGCGCGGGGAGAGCTGTCGCGGAGGTGTGTTATTTCGCGTTCTGTTATCACCTTGCTCGTAGCTCTGGCTGCGCGGGCCGAGCATCCCACCGGAGCCTGCGCACCGTGCTGCCGTGTGTACATAGTTCCCACAGGTGCCGCGCGTGCTACGCCCAACTCCGAGTCTCTGGCTAGATTGCTCTCCGTGTCTTCTCATCGCAATCTTCCCTATCGATTTATACTGACCATTTCTTGATTTCCAGCAGTCTGCGGCGCGAAAGGGAAACGTGGTGTCCTCACCGCCGACACCCGCTTCACGTATATCGGTACTACAACGACACCATGACGCGAGCCGGCGCGTATTGGGTACATCCTCCCTCGTCTCCTTTTGGTGTTCCTCTCGTTAGTCTTCTCCCTCCCCCTCGTCGCGTCGTGTTTCATTCTGCTAATAGACATATTTCTAGTGTGCTTCCGCCGCCTCCATCTCACCACCATCCCCGCGTCTGCCACCAGCCGCAGCGACCCACCACCCACGACCTCCTCGAAACACTCGCTTACTCCCCACGAATGGCACCGGGTGGGATGGCACGATTGCAATCGATGAGCTGTCCAAGCACGAGCGCGGCCCGTTGGCATTGCGACTCTTTCGCGCGCTCCCAACGACCTCACGCCTCCCTTTCGCGAGCCCTCCCGACGACCTTGTCCCGCCCGCGCTGCTTACGCTGTCCGCGCGAGCGCCCGTGCCTGTGCCCTCACCGCGCCCGCGCCCGTCACCTGCAGATGGAGTAGAGCCTGCGCGCAGCATTGATACCGCCAGCACCGACTTGCCCACCCACACCAACACCGACGTCGCGAGCCGCGAGTGCGGCACCGTCACCTCTTGAAGCAGGACTGGGACATGCGGGCTCAGATCCGAAGAGGCGCCGGGCCCAGTCCCGCTCGACATCGTGCGGCGCGTGTGCATCACGCCCGCCCTGCTGCTCCGCACACGGTGTTCTTGCTCTTCACTTTGCCTTCCCCACTTGCGCGCGCATCCACGTTCATCAGTTCGCGCATCGAGTCTGCGTCGCTCACCGCCAGCAGCGCACCACGCACATACTCGGACTCAAGACAAGCAAGACAATTCAAGGCAGCGGACCCGGCTCGCACGACACCGCGGACGTGTGCATCACCCGTCCATACGCGCGCGCCGTTGCTTCGTCCATCGGGAAGCGCGCTTGCGCCCGGACCCGGACCCGCCGCAAGATCGAGGGAGAGGGAGGGAGCAGCAGGCCCCGCGCACTCGACGCCGCACCTCCCGTCCGCGCATGCGCCGTTCTTTGCGTCCCCTTCCCTAGCCAGAGCGCCTGCGCCCGTGTCCTGGTCCGCTCATCCTCGTCGCACATCAAGTCTCCTCCAGCTCGCGCGCCACCCGGAAGCGCGCCACGCCACACTCTCACTCCGCCTTGCACACCCCCGACTCGTCTGCCGGCTCCGCATCGGCCCCGACATCAGCCTCGTACACCGGTGCTCGCCGTACCGTACTTGCCGCTCACCTGCCTCAGATGCTCCCCTCCTCCTCTTCCCTCCGTTGCACATTCTCCCCTGCGCTGAGCAAGCCAAGAGTGGAAAGCGGATTCCACACGCCTCCCCCTCCTCTCCCTTCGCCGATGGCCGCGCGACAAACACAATGTTTGGAGGAGGAGCAGAGCGGGCGGGTATATGGTTGCCGTCGAATAGGGCGCGTACCGCAGGCGCTCGCGGACGCGGGTGGAGGCGGGGAAGGGCGCGAGCGAATGAAAGCTCGAGCAGCGTAGATCCGTAGACGGAAGGGAAGGGAAGGGAATGGGGGATATTTGAGTAAGGACGAGCAGGAGCAAGCGGAGGTGTGAAGCAGCCGGAGGTGGGGAGAGAAAGGACACGGACGATCAAGCGCGGCCGGAGCGGAGAGAGGCCAACGGCGGGTACCGCGTGGGGACGCACATGTGCGCATGCACGGGAGGCTAGGTAACTATGGACCTTCGTCTGGCTTCATCTTATCCCGGCTTACACTCCAGCAGTGCGGGTGATCTTGGCTGCGCCTGTCTCTGACATAGCAAGCTCATTATCGCGAGGGAGCTGTCATGCGAGTGGCCAAGACTCTTTACAGGCTGCGCTGCAAGACCAAGGGAAAGACGCAAGCGCGAGAAGGACAGATGAAATCGGGAAAGCGTGAAAGACTGCGATGTGGGGTGAGCCGTTCTTTGTATCGCGTTGTCGCTTCTCTTCGTGTCTTTATATACACTTCTTTTTGCTTCCGCTGCTTCGTCTGAAAGTGATGACCCACCGACGACAATGTACTGCTACAGCATTTATGGGGTAGTGGTAACCTGGGTCGTTACGTGGTGGGCCGCCGGGGGGCTTCGATTCCCCTATTTAATGCATGGCCAGGATTTTCAGCCCTTTTTGTCACCGCCAGAAAAAGCGCTTGACTACTGAATGAGGCTCCTTTCTCGTTTCTCACCGAGACCAACGTCTTGATTTTCGTTCTATTTCACCCCATCGGCTGTCTCCGCAGTTCATGTTCCGACTTAGGCAGGCGCTCGGCGGAAAATCGAAGCTAAGAGAATATATGGCTGATAAATGGTCTTCGACAGTCCATCGGTAGGTAGGTAGGTAGGTAGGAAAATCGAAGCTAAGAGAATATATGGCTGATTAATGGTCTTCGACAGTCCATCGGAATGCTGATAAATTCCTAAACACTAGATTTTGTTTCCGCCTGTATCCACCCTTGTATGTTTTTTCTTGGATTATTCGACCCATCATAGGGCGCTGCCGAACTGAAGTGGCTGATGCGACGATCTTCTTTGCTACCACCATTTCCCTTTTTTCCGGTTTTACGCTGCGCTTGAGGGATTCTTCACTGGGCTGAAACGTCGGCTCGCGGCGTGCTCCCAACTCAACGGTCGACCACTCCTGCGGATGCCCTTCACTACTGCGAGATTTCGTCGACGCGTTCCAATCAATCAATTCTGCGGGAGGTGCATGAAAAGAAAACCGCGCTTGAGGTGCAAAAACTTGGCCAATAACTGAACAGGCTCCCCCGCAGTTCAAGTTTGTGTGTTTCCCCTTGTCTTTTGATTATCTCTGGAGTCTGCTTGTTCTTGGATTGTAGCGCGCGACCTCACCCCCAAAAATATCATGAGATTGGATCGAAACCTGACAGTGATACTGCCACTCAAGGAACGAGGTCAACCTCTTTTGCCCACTATTTCTTCACCTTCCTACGAACGGCGTCCGTCTAAACTCAATTCCGTCCTCCATCAATCTATTGCCAGCATAACAGCACGATCTTCGGGGGGAATTTACAGTTCTAGCGCTCAGATTACTCAACAGCTCTGTAAGCGCAATCTCGTGGGTCGCAGACGGTCTTATCTCCGCCACTGCCTTCCTGGGACTCGCAACAGTTATGACACAGCTTTTCCGCTGTATTGTCGCTAGCGCGCGCGCCCCGTTAATGCCTATCACCCCCGGAAGCTCTGTCGCATTCAACTATGTACGGTGCGGCGAACTGACGCCACATCGACATCTGGCTCTCGGAACCCGCGCCAGCGGTCTCAATTACGGCTGGTCGGAAGTGATCTGGGCAGAAGTTCCCCCAGAATATCTTCCCATCTGCAGCCGCTGCGCAATAATCTGGCAGCTGTCGCGATCAGCACGGATCGTGGCTTCGATGGTGACTCTTGCACCCAGAGCTCATGGGTGAGACTCGATTCCACAGACTTCAGACTGCCCCGAAGGCATGCAAAAATGTTCACACATCAGCAATACCTGGGTCAGCTACGTACCTCTACGTAGACCTACGTATTCCCATAGGTCCTGTATTCCCTGTATGAAGGTCCCCCCTTGCGTAGACGTATGTATTTGATGGCCGCTGTACGTATTCACACGTATTTCGGCCCGGTCTACGTAGTGCCCTGTATTTCACCGTATTTGAGCCGTATTTGCTGTATTTGCCTGTATTCGCTGTATTTGCCTGTAGACCTCACAGTTGCTTGCAAAATGCTCCCA
Source organism: Mycena albidolilacea (assembly GCA_029282495.1). Lineage (NCBI taxonomy): Eukaryota > Fungi > Basidiomycota > Agaricomycetes > Agaricales > Mycenaceae > Mycena > Mycena albidolilacea. The sequence goes on along the minus strand of JARIHO010000056.1, from coordinate 127,286 downwards.
GTATCCCGAAATAAACCAAAAAAATTGACACAGCATCATAGAACGTGAAAACCATGATATTGAAGCTATTGCTACAACAGGTGCTCTGACTACCTAACAAAACGGGAAGGTGATCTGAAAGAATGTGTGCACCGGGTTTGAAATCACGAAGCAAGCCAAGTCTACGCATAACATGAAGCCGTCAGCCTAGGAACAGAGACAAGGGGCATTACACATACCTTCACGGTCTGCAGCCATGTCTCGCCCTTTTTGATCGGCGGGGGCACACGGCCTTCAAGCTGTTTGCTGAACTAGTAAAAAGTGAGGTTAGCATTGCGTAGAAACAGAGGGAGTGACAAGGAGATGAGACGAGGCATACCTGAGTGTGTTCATGCGCTCAGTTATGGCTGCTTGTCAGTCCAATCTTGGATCATGTACACAGGCCGGATGTGGTACTGGACAAGGAAGCCTTCCATTACTGTAGTGCAGCGATCAGCATTAGATATAGACACTAAAGGAAGAGGAATAGGTGAGCGTACTGGGGATAGGCTGAAGTAGATGCGCATCTTCTTGGCGTGGAGATGATGTCACGACTAAAGAATAAAAACGAGTCAGATACAGTTATAGAAAGTAAGGTGGGACTCACCAATGAGGCACAGTGGGATGTGCATTGGCTGCGAGCAGGTGCCGGTAGACGGTGCAGCTATTGGTGCCATCAAAGACCTTGTTGAGCTGGCGGTATTGCTCTTTGCTTGGAATACCAATATCCTAGACATTCATGAACAACGACTCAGGAACAAAGTAGATGAAGACAAACCAGGATGGTGAATGAGAGTCGCTCGACTGGGTTGTCCAGTGCCTGCAGCATGAGCATCGTGACGCCAAGCATGAGCCCCACGCCGTCGAAGCGCCACATGGCAAAGGCGCACAGGCACCGGAGGACAGCACTGCTCCGCGGGACACCAGTATTCGTCGAGTACATGTGGTGTGCCCAGATGCGCTGCTGGGCGGGGGTGAGTAGCGCGCCGGTGGCGGGGGATTGTTCGTCCCAGTGCCCTTGGAATGCAGCGAGGAGGCATGGAGGGGAGCTGACGTGGGGAGAGAGGCGGCTTTGACGTCACCGAAGCGGATAGCGACCGAGTCGCCGGTCGGGAAGTGCCGGTGCTTGCCAGTGCTATGGGCTCAAGGGAGTGGAGGGTGAGACATGGTGATGCTAAAAGATGGAGGCCTGGAAGGAGAGCGGTGGTGTGGAAGGAAGAGGGATGGTGTTGGTCGAGGTGAAAGAGAGGTGAGCCAAATATTTGGCCATGGTTCGTCTTTATGCACGTGCGTGGAACAGCAAGGATCCTGACCAAGCATCTGGATTCCGTGTACCGCCACAAAGTGACTTATGGCCAGCTCTCCACATACGACCACCACAGCTGGGCAGCTGGGGCCCACGACGGACGGGATCTACTGCACGACGTACGGGCCGGACTTTTACCGCTCGTTTGGGAATTTTCCGGGGGACAAGGGTTACGGTGCCGCTGAATTTTGGGAACGATCCGGTGGAGGTGTCGAGGGTGCAGGCAATGTGGGCAGTGAGGTGGGTGGAAGGGTGGGAGGAGCAGGTGTGGGCATTTGAGGGTGGGTGCCAGTCCTTCCTTCCGTCCTCACACTACGCTTGATTGATCTGACATAGCATGGCAGGCTCTCAAACTACCGCATCCTGCAAGAGCTCACGACCTCGTGGTGCCCCGAGCGCGAAGAACACGGCTACCTGCTCACCCCGCTCTTCAAGTGCAGCACCAACCCGCGCATCGTGACCACGCACTGCTGGACTGCCGTCGACGTCGTCGAGCGCATGAATAAGCCGACCGGTGCGTTGCGTGCGTCCTGATTTGGAGGACATGCTGTGTGACTTGGATGCAATGCAGAATGCTTCTACAACAAGGATGGCAACTGGTACTACGCGGGCGTGTACAAGGTGTTCCGGCTCGAGGACCTCACGACGAAGGAGTGGGAGGCGCTTTCTGCCAAGGTCCCCTTCCTCCCTCCTCCTTCGTCCCTTCTTGCTCTCCTCCCCCTGCTCCCTCTCTTTGAAGCTCATACTCTGCATCCCACCTGGCTTGCGCTGCCGCCGCTACCACCGCCGAGGTCTTATCCCGGGATAGATTGGGAGCGGATGCGTCGAGGGTATTCGTCCACGCACCTGTAGCATAGCGCCTTTTCCGGTACGTCTTTTTACCTCTGCTCACTCATGCAGACGCTCAACGCTTTCGTTGTTTGCAGACTCTGTACACCCTCCCCACTTCACATGCTTTCATCTCACATGCTGCCTATCCCAGCCTCCGCTTCCGTTTACCCCGTGCAGACAACACAAGCCTTCATCAAAGACACCCTCACGGGTCGCAAAAACACCTCCCCGCAGAACATCTATGAGACAGCGCAGCTGTATGCCGCGCACGTGCTGCACGTTGCGTGCGTCGGGCTGCGGTGTGTCGGGTTCAACCAGGGGGTGTACCGCGGGGTGCTGGAGCAGGCGGCGGCGGCGCGGGTTGCGCATAGCAGCGGCAAGGGGGGGCTGGGCATGGGGGTAGTGCGTGGAATGCGACGGTGAACGGGAATGGCACCGCGGGCGAAGGTGTGGGCGGGGTGGCTGGTGGGATCGCGGGGATGACTATCGGCGGTGGTGGGGGAGCGCAGGCTGGGGGTGGGAACGGCAAGGGGGAGAAGTGAGTGAACAGCAGGGCTGCGCTGCATTGGACTAAAACGGCCCCGCAGCCCCACGCGCTGCACCACCCCAACCACCTCCACGCCCAAGTGCCCCCATCTCCCCTAATCACACCAACTCGGGCTCAGGTGCCGGCTCAGACGCTGCCGACCCAGGCGCGAGCAACTACAGCGGGGGGTAGTGTCGCCGTTGCTGTTGTCCCCTCGCCGCCACCGGCACCGCTACGCACGTGCACGCAGGTGGGATGTGTGGGTTCGGCCAGCAGCCTCAGGGGCAAAGTGGGATGGGAATGGGGTGGGGTACACGGCCACCTCCAGGTCCACGAGCGCCGCGCGCCCCTTGTACACCCACCGCCCTTCCTCCCCCGTGCCCGTGCTCGCGTGCCGCCGCTTCATGCGCGATACGGGGTGGTGGTATGTGGACTTGCGCAGCAAGGGTGCGGGCGACGGGAGGGGCAGGACGCTGCGTGACGCGTTGGTGTTGGCGCCGGCGCTGGGAGATGTGCCCTCCCCGCCCTCGCCGGTGTTGCGCGAAAGCAGCAGCTCCACCTCGCTCTTGCTCCACGAGCGCGCCATCAGCGGCCTCACGGGCCACTCCGGCGTCTCAAATCTGCATGAGATGATTTGTATCCTACCGTATAGCCCCCTGCGCCTGCCCTTCGTTTATCGTTTAGCATCCCGTTCTCCTTTATCGTGCCACCGTCTTTCTTGGGTCCCGAGTTTATATTGCATTACTGTCTGTACGGCTAGTTAGTTATCTTCAAACTATTATATTGAATCAAATTTTTTGGCACCAGTGTGCAGAACTGATTGAGGATGTATTTTGTCTGCCTGGGCAACACCTGCCCAGCCGTCAAATCAGCAAGGTCAGACAGACTACATAGAACTACACAGAACTACAGAGTTGGCCCCCAAATACAGCGAGGTACATATAAAAGCCCAAATACGGGCAACTACGGAGATGAAGCTGAAATACGGGCAACTACATAGATTGACCTCAAATACGGTCCACTACGTAAGCACCCTGGAAATACACAGCTCTACGTAACTCTACGTAAGAAGCCTTCCAAATACAGCGAATACAGGCGAATACGGTAAATACGGCAAAAACCAGGATTTGCTGATGCAGACGCCGGTAGGTTGGCCATATTTATTCCGGGAACTGCACAAAATTAGTGTCGTAGAATCATTTGTGACTTCAATCACTTCTGATGCAGGACTCAGGCACGCGTGGCTAACATGAGGCCTGTGTGCCCTTCCGCTTTGCTTCTGACCACTGAATGTCTTCTACCGGTGAAGCCGTCCTCGTGCTCAGCACAGATATCCTCCGCCAGGAATGCCCGCAGTGCACATCCATGCTCTCCTCCGCGTTCCACGACTAACGCGTCGTGCATGCCAGCATCAAGCATGGGTGGATGGATGAGAAATATTTGGCCACTTGGACATAGACGTTGTCATTAAGAAGATCGCAGACATCAGAGAGTATGCGGTGGAGCCACCAGTAGCCAGCTGGTGGCTCCCGAGGCATGCAGTGCCACTGGCAGGTGCAATGCCATGCAATCCCCCAAAAAATGAGCCACCAGCCATTTTTAGCTCAGCCACCAGATGATGTCTCCCCGCGTAAAGTTGACGGAGCCACTCGGTACCGTATGCCTCGGGAGCCACTGGGTGGCTACCGGTGGCTCAACCGCATACTCTCCATTATAATGGATAGCAGTGTGAAACCTGAACAGTGGGCAATGACGGAGGAGGAATCCGACGAGTCTTGGATGTGGATAGAAGTGCTTCGGGAGCCCTGGACTGAGAACTGCATATCTGCCTTCATGCCATATTTGGTATTTCTTCGAGCGGCCTTAGTGCTAAGCGCGACGGATCTTGGAGTTCCAATTGAGCACGGCCTCACCAGTCAATCAGGCCACTGTATTCGCACTGCTTCTATCAAATACGACAGCAACCTGTGAAGTTCATTGCCAAATGTGGAACAAGAGAACACATGGTGGAAGAACTCATCGATGCTCCAGCCTTCAATGCGGTGATTCCGTGTGAAGTGCCTTTAATATCAGATCTTCTGGCATATATCAATAGGGGATCTTTCACCTGCTCCCACCTTTACCCTCAATGAATTCCGACATCGAAACCCTCTGCGAGGATAACTTATTGTTCTGGAACGACCGAAATTTGAAATTCCGTGTGCTTATCCTTGGCCGTGCGAATGCTGGCAAAACAACACTAATTGAGAGACTAACCGGAGCCTCCATGGACAAGGCGGAGGTCTGGCGGGATGGAAAAATATTGCCTGGCCAGGTACGTTGACCGTTGAAACACCTCAATTATCATGTCTGATTGAGTTGATCCAGACAGTGAAAGGCCAGATAGATGTATGTTCTTAGACTGTTGTTTTTATTTGGTCTCTAAAGGCCCAAAGCGTGGTTTGCACAACATCAATGATGAGATCCGCTTTCGCCCCAAGCCTGGATTTGTCTTTCATGACTCGCATGGAATCGAAGCAGGCTCAGCCACAGAACTCTCCACTGTCCAGTTGTTTGTGGAGAGGCGATCATCGGCAGTGAAGAATCTTCGAACTCAGCTGCATGTCATATGGTATCATTGTTGTTGTTTCTGCCATGCAACATGGGTGTTTAGACACATTCTTCAGGATGTGCCTTCCTCTTGACGAATGTCGGGAGCTGTTTGAGAGTGAAAGGGACATTTTCCGGCTGTTGAAGGGCACAGGTGAGTGGCAAAGAGAAGCAGCATTGAGGCTTTCTTTGATTGACAAGCCGTAGTTCCACTGGTCGTAATATTTATAAAGCGGGATGGGGCTGTCTCCAAGGAAGCATCCCAGATCCTTGTGGACTCACCAGAAAACACTCGCAGCCGATCCATTAGGAAAGAAGCACACAGCAAGGCAGAACTCAAGGTTATTAACCGTGTGAAGGAACTTGAGGGAGAGCTAAGGGGCCTGGGCCTCGTTGACAATACCACAGTGTTTCTGACGACCGGTGGTATACTCATTGCTATTGTTGGTGGCTGCGAGCTGACTGTCTACAGGGATGGAAATGCGGACAGTTGATGCCGAAAAATCCTGTCAACAACTGATTGACTTGACAGAGGAATGTTTAACTGGGCCAAGAATCAAGACATTGCTATCAGTGGTGTGGGGTCGTAATCTGTTGAAGCATGGATTTTGGTGTTTGTATTGGTAAGGAGTTGCTTCACTAACCGGGCACCAATGACTGATTTTTGATAAAGGGCCTTGATATATAATACTGTAAATGGTATCATTGGGCGCATGTGGAAATTGGTTCTGTTGATGCATCTCCTATTTTCAGGAGGTGTAAAACTGGGCTCCGGAGCACCAAGCATGTGGAACTTGATACAATGTCTTTGCAGTAACATGGTGAGTAACATGACCAACAAGGAGAACACACACAGGCTGCTGAACTTCCTGAACACTATTGTAGTCGGTAAGATAGCACAGTTCTCACCAAATGGCCAGACTGAGTAGGTTTCCTTCTTGTGTGTGTAGTTGGTGAGTCTTCCCCTTTCCCGTCTGCCTGCTCCCTCTGATCACTGGTCCTTCTTTTGCACCTACATAGTATGTGAGTCTGCCCCTTTGCTGTCAGCCTGCTCCCTCTGCTCACTGGTCCTCGTCTGTGTCCACATAGAGTGTGAGTCTTCCCCTTTTCCGTCAGCCTGCTCCCTCTGCTCAATGGTCCTCCTTTTGCACCTGTATAGTATGTGAGTCTGCCCCTTTGCCATTGGCCCACTCCCTCGGCTCACTGGTCCTCCCTTGTATCTACATAGAATGTGAGTCTGCCTTGTTGCTGTCAGCCTGCTCCCCCTGCTCACTGGTCCTCCTTTGTGCCTGCATAGGGTGTGAGTCTGCCCCTTTGCTGTGGGCCTGCTCCCTTGGCTCACTGGTACTCCTTTTGCGCCTGCATAGGGTGTGAGTCTGCCCCTTTGCTGTCAGCCTGCTCCCTCTGCCACTAGTCCTCCTTTGCACCTGCATAGAATGTGAGTCTGCCCTGTTTCTGTTGGCCTGCTCCCTCTGCTCACTGGTCCTCCTTTGCACCTACATAGGATGTGAGTCTGCCCTTTTGCTGTTGGCCTGCTCCCTCTGCTCACTTGTCCTCCTTTGCACCGGCATAGAATGTGAGTCTGCCCCGTTGCTGTTGGCCTGCTCCCTCTGCTCACTGGTCCTCCTTTGCACCTGTGTAGTTTGTGAGTCTGCCCCTTTTTCCATCAGCCTGCTCCCTCTTCTCACTGGCCCTCTGTTTGCACCTGCGTAGGATGTGAGTCTGCCCCTTTGCCAGTGGCCTGCTCCCTCTGCTCACTGGTACTCCTTTTACACCTGCACAGGGTGTGAGTCTGCCCCTTTGCCATCTGCCTTCTCCCTCTGCTCACTGGCCCTCCTTTGCACCTGTGTAGCTTGTGAGTCTGCCCCTTTGCCATCTGCCTTCTCCCTCTGCTCACTGGCCCTCCTTTGCACCTGTGTAGCTTGTGAGTCTGCCCCTTTGCTATCGGCCTGCTCCCTCTGCTCACTGGTCCTCCTTTGCACCTGTGTAGTTTGTGAGTCTGCCCCTTTGCTGTCAGCCTACTCCCTCTGCTCACTGGTCCTCCTTTGCGCCTGCATAGCGTGTGAGTCTGACCCTTTGCTGTTGGCTGCTCCCTCTGCTCACTGGTCCTCCTTTGCACCTGCATAGCAAGTGAGTCTGCCCCTTTGCTGTTGGCCTGCTCCCTTTGCTCACTGGTCTTCCTTTGTGCCTGCTTAGCGTGTGAGTCTGACCCTTTGCTGTCAGCTGCTCCCTCTGCTCACTGGTCCTCCTTTGCACCTGTGTAGTTTGTGAGTCTGCCCCTTTTTCTGTCACCCTGCTCCCTCTGCTCACTGGCCCTCCATTTGTACCTGCATAGGATGTATGTAAGTCTGCCCCTTTGCCATCAGCCTGCTCCTTTTGCTCACTGTTACTCCTTTTGTGCCTGCATAGGGTGTGAGTCTGCCCCTTTGCTGTTGGCCTGTGCCCTCTGCTCACTGTTACTCCTTTTGCACCTGCATAGGGTGTGAGTCCGCCCCTTTGCTGTTGGCCTGCTCCCTCTGCTCACCGGTCCTCCTTTGCACCTGTGTAGCATGTAAGTCTGCCCCTTTGCTGTGGGCATGCTCCCTTTGCTCACTGGTACTCCTTTTGCGCCTGCGTAGTATGTGAGTCTGCTCCTTTGCTGTGGGCCTGCTCCCTCTGCTCACTGGTACTCCTTTTGCGCCTGCATAGGGTGTGAGTCTGCCCCTTTGCTGTGGGTCTGCTTCCTCTACTCAGTGGTACTCTTTTTGCACTTGCATAGCCTGTAAGTCTGCCCCTTTGCCATTGGCCTGCTCCCTCTGCTCACTAGTCCTCTTTTTGTGCCTGCATAGAATGTGTGTCTGCCCCTTTGCTGTTGGCCTGCTCCCTCTGCTCACTGGTCCTCTTTTTGTGCCTGTATAGGATGTGAGTCTGCCCTTTTGCTGTCGGCCTGCTCCCTCTGCTCACTTGTCCTCCATTGCACCTGCATAGAATGTGAGTCTGCCCCGTTGCTGTTGGCCTGCTCTCTCCGCTCACTGGTCTTCCTTTGCACTTGCATAGGATGTGAGTCTGCCCCTTTGCTGTCAGCCTGCTCCCTCTGCTCACTGGTCCTCCTTTGTGCCTGCATAGGGTGTGAGTCTGCCCTTTTGCTGTGCACCTGCTCCCTCTGCTCACTGGTTCTCCTTTGCACCTGTGTAGTTTGTGAGTCTGCCCCTTTGCTGCCAGCTGCTCCCTCTGCTCACTGGTCCTCCTTTGCACCTGCGTAGTTTGTGAGTCTGCCCCTTTTCTGTCAGCCTGCTCCCTCTTCTCACTGGCCCTCCATTTGCACCTGCATAGAATGTGAGTCTGCCCCTTTGCCATTGGCCCGCTCCCTCTGCTCACTGGTATTCCTTTTGCACCTGTATAGGGTGTGAGCCTGCCTGTTTGCTGTCAGCCTGCTCCCTCTGCTCACTGGTCCTTCTTTGTGCCTGCATAGGGCGTGAGTCTGCCCCTTTGCTGTCAGCCTGCTCCCTCTGCTCACTGGTTCTCCTTTTGCATCTGCATAGAATGTGAGTCTGCCCTTTTGCCGTTGGCCTGCTCCCTCTGCTCACTGGTCCTCTCTTTGTGCCTGCATAGAATGTGAGTGTGCCCCTTTGCTGTCTGCCTGCTCCCTCTGCTCACTGGTCCTGCTTTGCACCTGCATAGTTTGTGAGTCTGCCCCTTTGCTGTGGGCCTGCTCCCTCTGCTCACTGGTCCCCATTTGTGCCTGCATAGGCTGTGAGTCTGCCCCTTTGCTGTTGGCCTGCTCCCTCTGCTCACTGGTCCACCTTTGTGCCTGCATAGCGTGTGAGTCTACCCCTTTGTTGTTGGCCTGCTCCCTGTGCTCATAGGTCCTTCTTTTGCACCTGCATAGCTTGTGAGTCTGCCCCTTTGCCATCAGCCTGTTCCCTCTGCTTATTGGTCCTCCTTTGTGCCTGCATAGGATGTGAGTCCGCCCCTTTGCCATCACCCTGCTCGCTCTGCTCATAGGTCCTCCTTTGTGCCTGCATAGGATGTGAGTCTGCCCCTTTGTACATTTAATACATTCTCTTCATATTCCCTGTTCACACAAAAAAGTTCATCATACAACATGTTGAATCTGTGGTTTCTTCACTATTTCATATGTCTGCCCCAGTATTTACTGTTTCTCTGCTCTGATTGCTCCCTTTGTCCTGACTGCTTGCCCACAGAAACCTACCGATGTCCCTGTCCTGGCCATTGCAGTTTGTATGCTTCACCTCTTTATCCTGGGTTGTTTCCTCCATCTTTACTATTTGCTCTTCACAGTGATGATTGTTGTGTTCCATGCAGTCCAGCCTGGTGTCCTCACTCTTCCGTCACCCACTGCAAAAGATTGGATACAGACTGTGGTCTCTTTCATTGAGGATAACCAAGTGCCTTTGCAGGAGAAGGCCAATACAATTACTCCTCAGGTAGCAGCGCTTGTTGAGGAGATGAAGCATAGGAATATCATCCCACGGCTCAACCTCTTACATCTCCCATGGGATTTTCCAGAAAAGGAGGCAGCAATCTTTGCTACTAAGCTGTCTCAATCTGTTATGGCTAATCTTATGTAATCCCTTGTATTTCTTATGATGAATCCTTTATGTGGACAATTTCGTCGAATTGTGTCCAACATTAAATTGATCAGCCTGTAAAGTCCCAGAATATCTGAAATCCGGATCTAAATATTGTCCTTTCAGTACCCAGACCACTAATGAACAACAGGAATCTACCCGAAAATAAACTGATCACCCTTGTGGCATGCCCATGTGCACACTCCACAGCAGATTGCTAAATATTTTCTTCATTGACGGTAAAGTATGTTTCAGGTGCCGATCATCCAGCTACATGGAAAGCTTGTCTAATCTGAGTTTGCTGAGACTCAAGTTTCCATCAATTTTATAACTTTTTGCACATGTAAAGTTAGAGTAGTACTCAATTCCCATATTTATCCCGTATTTTCTTTCCCGGTACTTGGTGCCATTACATGGCTGGTTAATCTCACATTTTCAATAATGAAATCTTGCTACAGGTCAATATAAGACTGAGATCATCACATTAAACAACAGAGATTCCAGACCCCAATGGCCAAGAAAAAAAGAAAAAGAGACCAGCTGAAAAACAGGTAAAACAATACTGCAAATCATGGATCATTGCCAGGGGAGCACCTACTTCGCTGCCTCAGCTCTGTCCTCGGCTCCTTCCTCGGATCTGCCCTCTGTTCTTCTGGCCTCCATCTGTTCTGTCCTTGCAACTTCTGTCCTTCTGGCTTCTGTTGCTGCCATCACCTCTGCCACTTCCATCCCTCTGGCACTCATACACACTCCGTCTCCAGCACATCTGGAACTTTCGTCCCTTCTGGCACTGGTGACTCCTGCCTGCTCATGCTGGCATGTGTTATGGGACCAGGCCTGGGATCATTGTAGATATCTACGGACACATGCTACTGACTAGTACCTACTAGTATATAAGGTTTTGCTTAGCGTGGGAATCCCCATCCTTTCTTCTTCCCCACTAGGTGCATAGTATTTCCACTCCTGTATTTAGTACTTTATTTATCCTTTGGATTCCCCTGCCAATTTCCATGCCCTCCACCGAGTTTAAGGTTGCCCTTACAGAAGAAGAAAGGATCTAAGGGATCAACTGGTCAAGATTGGGAAGTTTGGTGCAGGTATGGATTTGGACCACTGCTCCAGTGCTCCATCCTCCCCCACTTCCAATCTCGACCCTCCTCCATTCCGATGGACCCGTCGCCTGCCCCCATGGCTGCACAACCTGAGATCCCAGGTGTTCATACCCTGCATCCAGCTTCTGACCGCATGGACTGGCTGACCACCATCAAAGGCTCCCTTGTGAGCATGCAAGAGCTACTTCCACACCGGCTACGCTGATAAGCAGGGTATTTGTCCATCTATGAAATCTATACAATTTCGCATTTTCATGATCAAATATATTCCTGGTTATGCTCCAGAAGCTTCAGTACTGAGGTTCCCAAGTAGCTGGCAGGGCTGGGACCACTGAGTAACAGATGGGAACAGTGAGGAACACTGCATGGGATTGCATAAGGATGGTGTGCTCGACACTGGCAGCTAATAGAAGGACTCAGACATCCAAGGAACCAACGCAAACACAGCTGTTGGATGGATAAACAGGCTATTTTACTCATTTCTACTTATTCTCGGTCTTTGTCATGTGTTTCAGGGCTTTGTATTTAGTACCAGAGTGTCCTGTTCGGTCCTCGTAGAATCACCCAACAGCTAGTAGGCAGCAACGCTCGCGAAACGGGTAGAAACCGGGGAGTTCGAACAAGGTGTCTCTTAGAATTCATCTTGGCTCGGGATCTTTATTCTGTGTGTTCAGAATCTTCGGAAACAACTTGCTGTTGTTGGAAGAGTCTGAAAGTGACTGGAAATGTTGGGATTGTGCTGAGCCTGCACTTGGATATTGGGATTGTTTGGATTTTGAAGCTTGGGAATGGAACCCACTACTGTTAAAGAGCTTGGGAACGGTGAGAGACCTGGTACTGGAGCACCCAGGCATTTATTCAAATCTGCTCGAGTTGCAACATACTATAATGTATCACACTTCATTAAAACATCATTCTCACAAGGGCTAATGCTGGCCTGGGCAGTTAGCTAAGAGGGATATAATGTGTCTTGGACTATTAGAAAGGCACTGGACAACGATCCTGGTAAAGGGTTGACGTGAGAAGTTGCTAATGGAGCAACCGCGGAAAGTGCCTTACCATCCTGGGACGGATTGGGGCTGCTGCACATCCTTGACTAAGGGTGTATCACGAGGCATTATCCTTCTGAACAAGATGGCTTACTGTTAGACATCATCTGACGTCTTCAGAACTGCCAAGAGAAGGCTGGACTTGGTTGATCCATCAATTGACTAAGAAACCATACTCGGGTACTGGGAAGCGATGACTATCACAGTTTTCAGACAAATCACTTAAGCGGGTCAAAGCGGGACCAATTGAAGCGAATGGTTACCAAGGAGGGTAACGGTGGGCTGACAAGGAAGTCGGCTAAAAGTTGACATATCAACAATATCATAACAATTGTTCTAAGTGATGTAGATCTTGACTCATCGTTAAGCTCGGCTTGTCAATGTTCCTTATAAATCTGTTCTGTTTTTACTAATCACTTGATATCTGACAGGAGTTCATCGGCTAGCTGCCATACCACTAGTCATATACCCTGAATCCCACTGCACCTTTGTATCTGTCTCGTTTATATTTAGAATCCTGTAAAGTATTTAAGTGGATAGTTATGGGAGGAACACCAGTGAATCTCACCCCACCTGTCGGACACAAAGTTACTAGACTTCACGCTTCACCGGTTGAGTAGGCATTCATTCGGAGACACCCAGAAGCTATACCAAGTTTTGTTTGTTTTCCCTGATTGAATATTATCTGTGTTGGATTTGGATCTTTATAAACAGTGCATGGACATATTGGATAAACGGAACATATGCGTGGAATATAAGGAAACAGATCGGACTTGACAATTGGCTGTAATCTTGCAAGGATTAGCAACCGCAGATACTATTAGAATCGGGATTTCATAAGAATCACTTGTGTTTCGCATCAGAGTACTATCTCCACACCTAGACTCACATCATACAAAACCATTGAACATAAAATCTCATCTGACTATCCATGATTGTGCCTAGGACAGTTTCGAGCAATTTATCTATACAACTTGTAGACCTATAAAAAAGAGAACTAAAGTTCAAATTGCCACAATCTATACTGGATTGGAACCCAGAACTTGCATGAGGATTATAGTGTTTGAGTTGTTGTAGTTGCATTATCGAACCGCATATTCATTTACAAGGTGTGGTTTGTGGTTATTTCACCGCTAGCCCCATAGTCACCATTTCAACGGAACCCACCATTGTCTGAAGAGCTTGGGAATGGAGCCCACTACTGTGTTTACACTTGGGATTGGAACCCACTACTGTCTGTTACTGTCTACGCTTGGAATCGGCATCCACCTCGCTTTGGGAAACCCTTGCGACTCATTCTTGTTCTTGTTTGTTCTCGTAGCTGGCTCGCATAGTGCCGTATGGATGTATTATTGTCCTTTTTGATTTTCCCGAGCAGGCTCTACCTGCCCAGCTTTGTCTAAGCCCAAGCCCTGCCCAAGCCCAATCTCTGCCCAAAAGCCAAAAGATCCTCTCAACCGAGCTGAAAGATTCCTTCAGCCTGTCAAGATCGCCTGGGGCCGTGTTTTGAATTCTATCCACTACTGAGGCCTGTCCCCTTCTCTGCTTTCATCCCATTCATTGCCCCCATATCTTCCCATTTCCCCATTGAGGCACTGGTATTGCGCATTCCACATTCCGAGACATCCTTCAATCTCACTGATAATTTTGGAAACAGGTTGGCACGAAGTACAAACAGTATGTATGTACATACACACACTTCTTCATTGAACAGCTGAATAATTCCTGGGACCAGACCCACTCAATTAATTGGGGGAGCTTGTGACCCCGATCTATCAAGGTGGTCCGATTTGCGTGTCACGTGGAAAAACAGCGTCTTTGGCTTTGTTTACTAAGTCATGAGTTGATTTGCACGACGGCGCTGCCATGCAGTGCCGGTTCATTTCGGCCGAAATCGATTTCTCACGAGATGATTCACCCGATGTGCTGCCATGCAGCACCGGGTGGTGTTGGCCGAGATCTATTCAGAGACTGATATCAATATCACTGAACAATCAACCCCGATAGCTCAGAATAAACTGATCAATGAAATCCTCAAGGCAAGCATATGGGACTCACATTCCTCCTTGCTTTCCCCTACCATCCTCACTGTAAAGCTTCAGGTACTTCCCCTCTCTTCAGTTGTATGTTATATTTTATTCCTCCAACTCACCCTGTTTTAAAAGCTTTCATGCACTTGATGAATGGCCCCTATCTGCTCTTTCTGATCTTATCTCAAACACTGTGTGTGCTTTCTTTAGTCTTGACCTCACTTTTCTCACTTTTTGTAGCTCTGTTAGAATGCATGTCTCCCTTGCCTTTCTGATTTACATTCACAAATTGATTTTAAAATAGGGATCAAACTCCGCCTAATACTCCTCAAAGAGCTCAGATTGCAGCTCAAAGGAATGAGCGGGATAATTGTGTTCTAGACAGCCCCCAGCACCATTGTGTGCCTCAGAATCGGCCTCACATTGCTCCTCCTTTTCCACTCCCCTCCATGAGCATGCTGGCCATACAATTGGAATTGATGTCTTTCCTTCTTTGTTTCCAACAGGAAAGGCAGATTACAATGCTCTGTGAGACATTGAAATGTCTATGACTGAATGGGCAGTTCATCTGATATGGTTCACAAAGATGGCAGATTTGCATGGCATCCTCGCTTTCGCTATTGGGCTCTCAACACAATTCTACGACATGATGCTAAAAAGGCATCAAAGTGGTATACAACTACCCATCACTTCTCCATCTGTTCTCATTGATTTCCAGGCTTAGTGAATGGCTGTCAGGGAATCATTAAGAAGATATGTTACCTTCCTGGATCTGATGTGCCTGTCAATCTTCCATCGGTTGTGTTTGTTCAGTGTGATGGATACTCTGGTATTTATACTATGGCTTGATGGTTTGGGCTATTACTCAAGTTTACTAGGTCCTCCAACACCAGGATGGGATGGAATTGATTCTTCCTGGATTCCAATTGTTCCTGTGACCGCCAGGTGGGATGACAGAACTGGAAAGTCACTGTCAAGGACACAGTTACCTCTTACCCTTGCATGGGCTATTACAATTCACAAGAGTCAAGGAATTACTCTTGAAAAAGCAACAATTGACATTGGCAACAAGGATTTCTCTTCTGGCCTGTCTTTTGTTGCTATTTCTAGAGTGAAAACACTTTGTGGCATAGCTTTCCGGGAATCATTTGGGTGGGCCCGGTTGCAAAACCCAGTTACTGAATCAATGAGGATGCTAGAGCAGGACACTGCCCACCGGGCTGGACTTGGTTTTATGGTAGATACTTATGGTATGGACCTTAGCAAGTATGTATTCAATGATAATTGAAAGTAGTAAATCTTCATAATTCACAAATCATAACTGGAACTCTATACTAGCGAGCTCCCCTTACATGTCTGGGCACCGGAATACAAAACATATTTAATTATACTGCCTCTGCTTCAGCGCCGATGCACAATTCAGGTGTGCCCAAACTGTTGTGTTATTTATTAGTGGTCTCAAACCATCACTCACGGCGCGACTTCCAACAGCCCAGTGCTATCATCACCTCTCAATGGCTGAAGTCCTGTGACATGCTCTGTTGCACTTCAGGTGGCTGAGACCATCTGAAGTGTCACCATCCAGCCTCAATGCACAACATTGGTATGCAGCTGACTTTAGGAATGGAATGCATATACTGAGAAATCAACAACAGATGCCTAGTACATTTCAAGCTTTCCTACTCAATGTTAGCAGTTCCCTACTCAATGTTAGCAGTTCGATGAAACAACCCGCAGATGCATCCCCGACGTATTGGATAGATCATTCATACTATTTCATCGGCATTTGCGAGCCAACAGATGGTTCAAGGACATGTTTCTGGTGTGTCTTCAGCATTTTATGCATTGAGTTCGATGCTAATGTATTTATCAATTTTTGAGGACTACAGCTCACAATTCACTCGCGCCCAGCCCTTGCACCAACATTTCTATTGAAGTTGTAGGATTTGCCGATGGGACGTATCGAGTTGTGGGTTCTACTTTGATTGGATTGTGTTGTGGCACACATGTAGGCTCACTAAATAGATGTTGTGTTAATGATTGAATTTATATTTGAATTGCTTTTCAAGCCAAGGTTGATTTTTTTTCAACATGTCTGCTTTTCTGCCGGAGTGAAGCGAAGGCATGTCTTGTGTACTGTACCATTTCATTCAATTCGCGTGTCACGCATCACAGGCTCTCAATCCGCGAAAATTTTCGCATATGTCATGGGTCACTGAGCCCAACCGCAAACTTGACAAAAAAGTCACAAAATCACCAAAAAAACCTGAAAAATGCAATTTTTTCTCCAGCTGTCTCTCGGTATTCAACTTGCGGGGGTATGCTCACATAACTGCCCTATTTGATGCAATTGAGAGCAAATTGACCTTCTACCGCTCTCTCAAGCTCCCTCAAACCTCGCAAAAAGGTTGTTATATCCATGTCAGACGAAACTCGGATAACCAGCCAGATGTAAGCGAGCTTGGCCAGATGACCAGACAACGGATTAATAGGGCTAGACAGATTGGTCCGAATGCAAAGTGATACCACGAAGGTGAGCGGGTACACCGGCTAACTTGGCATCAAAGTAGGAAGAAGATAGAAGTCGGACGACAGAGCAATGCGAAGGCAAAGCACATTAATTATCAACTGAAGATACATGCAGAGTAATAACCGTATTTATACTAAATATGGAGATAGTCCAAATGTAGTGAGAAGTAATATAAAGACAATAACAATTGTTGAGAACAATAAGAAAGAAGCATGGGTGAATAAGTCATATGAACAGAATTGGGGAAACACTCAGTAATCCTTCATTGCGTAAAAACCCCAAGGGCATGCATGCATCAACAGACAAGGCTGGACACATCAGCAGGTAGATCGGACACATGCCCGAGACACGGATGACACGTCCGGATGGTTGGAAGTACTGAACCAAAGGTCCGGTTCGGTTAGATGCACCGGATCCGAGGATCCGGTTTGCATGGATAAAGTGTCTGGTATAACTGGACACTCCCAGATGTGCATGGGCGTAACAAAGGTGCTGAATTGATGTTTCACCATTTTTTATCCGGCTTGTTTTGGCGGCCCGTATCTAGATGCTGGGTGCACAACCACATTTATTGGAGTGAGAGCTGAATTGGCTAGTAAATTTAGGTGTTCCCGACAAAAAACACGAATTTTCTTTTGGTCTCATGGCCACCCAGGCCGATTCACCAAAACCGAAATCCATTGTCAATTGTCACGTGTCACTGGCCGCGCGAATTGAATAAAATAGTACAGTATCTGTATTTTGGGGCATTTAATTCACATCTAATCTTTCCATGGATGACACTGGATGACCCATTTCAGAACAAACACAACAGGCTACGACGTGGACCAGACGCAAATTGTCTCAACATGTGCCTCCCTCGAAAATACCAGGACGAGACACGGCCGAGGAACATTGCCCCTTGACCCTCAGGGGCCAGAGCTTGCAATCCATGCATGTGCGCCCGCCACCTTGACAATTGAGGGGAAGTCAATAGCGGGCTCACAGGTCATGGCGCCAGCAGTGAGGACGGTTGTGACGCCGCCGCCGCAATAATTCGTCTGCATTCCCATCTGAATCCCCAGCAATCTGCACGTGCAGCTGTGCCAGCATCTGACTCTGCCTGCCTGCCCGCCCCCATGTGCACAGCCGCCAGTTGACATCATCGAGTGAGAAGGTGGGGGTGGCACCCACACTTGGTGTGGGTGTCTGTGTGTAGATGGGCAGGGGTCACTGTGTTCAGACCCCCCCTGCACAGAGGCTCAGCTCAGGTACCTACACAGAGCTTCACAGATTGGGCTGTGTAGGTCGCTGGACAGGCTCTGTTTAGCTCTGTATAGGTCAGGGCAGGTTAGTGTATGTCAGCGTAGGTCAGTGTAGTCACCTCCACAGGATCAAAATATGGTATTTACTCTCGGAGGAACCGTCGCCGATGTGTCTTTGGGTTATTGTAGATGGCGGCGTCGAAAGAAATGCAGTGTGAACTTGCTATTGGCTTGTTCCATGGACTTCAGCTGACAGGGCTGATCAAGGGCTGGAGATAGGTCAGAAAGAAAATATAAGAAAGAAAACCGACTGTCCAGCAGAATACTTTGCGAACTGAGCTTTTGCCGTGATCTTGAGCGGTTGATACTGGAAATAGACGGGATTGCCAATCCGTGAGGCTGTGACTGGCTGTGGATCAATCCATCATGATCAACAAATCATCGTAATGATCTCTGGACATGTTTGAACACTGAATGAACACCACAAGAAGTGTTTGAACTCAATCCCAATAACAGTAGAGCTGGCAAGAAAAACTCAGGTCTGTGGAACTCTGTGGATGTACCTACCCTCACCTACACTGAAATATACAGACTCTGCATAGTTGTCCCAACTTCGGCTACCACGAACTACCCAGACACTGTGCGTAGTTGTCTAAAGGTGATCTGTGTGGCTGACTAAACTTGTCTACCCATATCTAAACTGAGCTACCCAAACTCTGTTTAGCTCACCCTTGAATGTAGTGGGTGTTGGGCACTTGATACCTTGACATTCTGAGACAGTATGTGCTTCCAGCATTGAGCTGAGGTAGACATGCAATGCGCATCTTGCAAAGGGGGAGAGGACAGGCCACGACATGCACTGTAGAGCTTCCGGTGGATGGATGATGCACGGGCACAGCGGGTAGCCATGGCTTAAGATGTGATATGAGCATGACCAGGGGCGAGCTCAAGGTGCAGTGCAGCCAGTCGGCGTCTGAGTGCAGATATTAGTGCCGACCTGACAAGGTTTAGCTCTAAACTAATAAGCCACAGATTCACACTCCTAGTTCATACCATCACCTCAATCTCGGTACCAATGGCATGGTTATGGTGTTTGTAGCATCAAATTACCATGTACTTAAGGGAGATTCCGAATGAGGAAACAAATCACGTGCCTTCCATTTACATAAGTTTTGATTTCAATGTTAGGGATGGTTTGGCCTCATTCTTGCTCAGTTTTGAACATTTCTCTTAGCTATAAGTTGTAGTTTGAGCATAATAACAAGTTATACAGCATATCAGTAACTCGAATTTATTAGGGGTGTTCAATTCTTAGGTCGACCTGGTCAGGTCGGATTTTAATTCGAAAAATCAGAAAATCATTTGATGGCCAGCCGCCTTGGCTGCGCGTACCCCAATCAGGCCAATCTCCCTGATGCTGTGAACGTCGAAAGTCCGTTGTAATTGTGTTCTAAACTCAATATACAAAATGTTACGTAGTTATGCAGGCTGTAAGATTATATCAAACGAAGTGGGGAGGAGATATGTTTTGCGAAATATTAGGTACTTATGTAGGCTGTAAAATTATAAGGAATCGGAAGCGGGGACATGTACAGTAGAATTAGCATGAATGGTAAAGGGATTAGGAATAAATATACTTTGTGTCCTCGTCATGTCAAGTCGTGTGTATGTATGTTCCAGTGAACCTGATAAGATGTCATGAGAAGTGAGACACAAGCACATCACATGCTTGAATTTTACCTGAGGCTGAAAGGGCAGTAAATGTGCAAAGTAATGCATGTACACAACTTGAAGGAGGTGACACTGGGGGCAAAGACCAATGCATATGAAACCATATGCGTCAAACGCATGAAACCATATGCGTCAAATGCATATGGTTCACATATGTGCGGATTGTGGAACAAAGGTGTCAATCACCTTTGTTGCACCTTTGTTTTCACCTTTGTGTCACCCCCCGAAAACAAAGGGGCAACAAAGGTGATTGACATCTTTGTTCCACAATCCGCACATATGCGAACCATATGTGTTTGACGCATATGGTTTCCATATGCGTCGGTCTTTGCCCCCAGTGTGAGCGAGCACAAGAAATGTATGCAAGGTGACACGTGAGCGGCTTGATCAGCGATCAACAAATTTTCGAATTAAAATCCGACCTGACCAGTTCGACCTAAGAATTGAACACCCCTTGGAGAAACTTCCTGTGGGCAATTTCGATTTCAAGGTGTAGGGACAGTTTAGCCTCGTTCTCATTCAGCTTTGAACATTTCGCTTTACTACAACTCATAGTTTGAGCGTAAAAATAATTACCACATCATATCGGCGACTTGAATTTATTTGAAAAGAAGAGCAGAGTTGAGGTAGGAAATTTCCTCCTTTGGCAAAAGATGGGGTGACTCACTAATGGTGGGGCTGCCCACCATAGGAGTGGGGCAGCCCCCCAGTAGGAATAAGTGAGGTGGGGCTCCCCACCAGTATGGGGGGCAGCCCACCGCTATATACACAGTAGGTGGGGTGGCCCACCATAAGAAATGGGACAATGGGGCGGCCCACAGGAAAAGTGGGGTAGCCCACAACAATAGGTGGGGTGCCCCACCATAAGAAAAAAGAAAGTGGGGGAGCCCACAGGAAAAGTGGAGTAGCCACAATTTAAAACTGTATTGTAATCTGAGTAAGTGTTTTGCAATGTTCAAGTGGGTGTAGGTTTCCTCCACCAGTATGGAAACACCGTACGCGGACATCCTTTACACCAACATTGTGCCCTCGGATGAAGTGATTGGAGGCATCCAACGGCTCGTAGCTGCGCCATTACGGATGATCCAGGGGCCCACCAACCAAATCGATGGTTTGCAAACCAGCTTGGATCAGCTCACTCGTCAATGGGACGAGCTCATTCGCCAACGGGATGGGTTAACTGAGTTTTTCGAATCGCATTTGGCGCTGGCATCGAAGCCACGGCAGCTGCCCCCCCCCCCCCCCCCCCCCCGACTTGAGGAGATCTTCACAGCTTCGCTTCCCTCGAACTGATACCCGACAATGAACCGGAGGAAGCGCCGTTGGTTCTCTGCCATGTTTGCAGTGACTGGCGGAGGCTGACTCTTTCAATGCGTCGGTTCTGGACCTCGTTGCATATCGCGGCACCGGCGGTCAGCCCCAGAACGAGGATTGGAGGAGCTCGGTGAAAGTGACGCCAGTGATGCCAAGTGACGCCCCCCTGCTGCCCCCACTGACGCCCCCACTGGTTTTGAGGGGCGTCAATTTTGTCACGTCACGCATTGAGTGCCGCCCCATTGACTCCCCACAAATTTCAGTCAAATATTCATTTTGCCACAGGGATCTCAATGGATATGGGTACATTACCCGCACTTTTCCACAGAATCAACATACTATGATCTCACAGCGTAGACTTAGAATCCGGAGTCGCCTCAGCCATCCTCATGCACTGTAACTGCTGGTTCCGCAAATATCTCTTCGACTCGCCCGGCTGCCATTATTTCCACTGCTTATGATCGGGCCACGGATGACGAGCCTGAAAGGGACGAATTGGACGCTTATTTTTACGCACCCCGTCCATATTTTGACACTGACCTTGTCAATGGTGGTACACCCGTAGGGCAGAATCCCCGTGCCTGTATCGGCTACTAGTAGCGCGCGATATCATGTCCATTCTCAGTATTTATGTCCCCAATGGTTCGGTTATCCTGGCTCTGATGACTATCCCAGGTTCTGCAGTTGCCGTTGAATGGGTTTTCTCGCGTAGAAGAGACACACTCTCTCTACGGCACTCGCGTTTGAAGCTGGAAACCATGTGGACACTGATGTTGCTCAAACATCATCTCCGTCCGAAGCGAAAAGTGCACGAGGATGCTCTCCAGGCCACTGAAGGATTGTAAACACCGTATCTCAGACAGTAGCACATCGATAACAAATTTTATTCGAATTACGGCTGTAATATCTGTAAAATCCCGTAAAATCCTCCGTACCGTACCGTAAGACATTCAGGAGACAATTTTACGGATATGGTTACAGATGGATAGCGCAGCGTAATGGTCGTAACTCGTATGGCCTTAACCGTGTATGGTACGGTGGGGATCCCTACAGCCAGCAGTGAGCAACCACTGAACTGGAATTTTCTACTTGAAAAAGCAAGACTAGAAAAGCAACAAGGATGCATAAGTATTTGACCCAGGGAATATCAAAGACCTTGAGCAAGCAACATAGCCTGGCTTTTAGTCATAAACCATCCATTGTGAGGGACACCCTTAGGGATGCCGACTTGGACGCCAGCATATCACACTGACGCCCTGTCACACATGAACTGACGCCCCCCACTGCCGCCCCCATATTTGGACTGCCGCCCCCCACCCCCAAAAGTAATGCCCCCGGTGACGCCTTCTTGCCGCCCTGTGCCGCCCCCACTGCCGCCCTTTGACGCCCCCTTGCCGCCCCTTGACACCCCAATTTGCTGCCATCTGACGCCCCCACCAAATATATTCTGGCACAATTAACTTCATCTCGGGGATTTTTATTGCTCCAATAAACGGTGAGTATTGTAAGAAGTGCAGCAGAGTGCATGGTAAGTTCCTACGGGCAAACACATGCCAAATAATTTATGACATTGCCGCCCCATTGACGCCCCCCACGGCAAGGGGCGTCAAAGGGCGGCAGTGGCGTCACTTTCACTTTGCCCGGATTGGAGGGATCAACACCGGGGTTAAATCCTGGCTAACTCAGTCGGGTACCCGCCCTCTCTCGATCTCTTACGTCTGGTCGTCCAAGGGGTTGGATTCGGGGGAGGAATCAGATGCGATCCTTGAAACCCTCATCGAGTGTTCCAGCCGCTGGCAGCACATGCACTTTCTTCCAACTCATAAGTTCTTTACTCCCCTGATGGCACTTTCCCCGAGCGACGTGCCAGTTCTAGAGACCGTTGTAATCGACTCCAAGTCCTCTACTCCGTCCACAGTGACCCTTCCTTCGGTGTGCTAATGTATCGGGGATATCGCTCAAAATCCCCCTTCGCTTTTTCAGCGTTCAAACTCTTGTGCCACACAACCAAATTCGTGAGTTTTAGTGCTACACATGGCATTTTTTGTTGACCAGAGTCCTCCTGATGTTGGGACTATCCCCCCGACTGGAGACATGCGGTTTCCAAATAAATGACGGCCCTTCTCCTACGACACCACAGGTCATCCATATGCAATGTCTGCGTGAATTGTGCATTCACGATTACGCGCGGGACCACACAACCCGCCTCTTTCATTATATCGAGTTTCCTAACTTGGAGGAGTTCGATTATAGCTCTGGGCACGCTCCCTTTCCAATACTAGCCTGTCTTACCGCTTCCGCCAAGCTTACGAGCCTTGGTCTAGAAACACCGATGTCGACCGAAACCATCACTGAGTACCTTCGCATGTTTCCCAAGCCGAAGACCCTGGCCCTTCACCAGCCCCGCGGCCAGAGCCGCGTAGAAACCTGTCAACTGTTCTCCCTTCTCACTCCTACGACCCCGAACCCCTCCGCGACCACCTGTCCCCCATCCCCAGCAGCTATCCTGTTTTGGCATTGACGTAGGCTCCGACACAGAACTTCTTGCCTTGGTCTTGGCCCGGCGCATGAGCGGACCGTCGTTGTCGTGGGAGACTTCATTTGCCTCTCCATAACTTACTACTACTTCCCTGGTTACGGAGGGAAAACCTGGTCCAAGGGTCCGATCCGGAATGTCGACAACGAGGTGTCAGGTATCAGCAAAGACCGGTCAACGAGCTGTTGTACCCTCGGTTGAAAAAAAAAGTGACCTGACGATCGCATCTCTGATGGTTAAAGAGCACCATATACATGTGCATCGTTCCACCAAACCAGCCAAATTTACTAGTCGTGGTGGCGACTCGGTTCTTCGGTCTCGCACTTTCAGTCATGTTGTTGGCCACACCTTTGATTTTCGCAGTTTCTCACTAATGGTGGACAGAGAAACACATACAGCGCAGTGAGCGACAAAAACAATTTTCTGGAACTCTCGTTGAATGTTCGAAGGTGACCTATCGTTCTCCAGTGCTCGCCAGAAGCGCAGGAGGTTGCACATGAGTTTGAATTTATCTCTGTTCGATTTCCGCTGAGGCAGTGTCGAGCTGGCGTCGAGCATCCATCGTCGAGCGGAACAGTAAAGTTCAGTTCTTTGAGTTACAGCTGAGCTCCTTTGTATCAACGTGGCATTAGCTCGGCCGCCGGGGACATCGTCAGTTCTGAAAACGATGTAAGTGTTCGGGACTACTCAGAGTATCAACAGCCTGAGCCTGAGGCATTGGTTTTATTTGTTTGAATAGCTTTTCGGTTTGTAAAGCGAGGTACGAGCTAGAAATGATAATCATAAAGTGTTTGTCTCTTCTCTTCTCTCTCTTTATAAAATTACCTGTGTGTGAAGCCTTTAAACTCCGCTCTGGGAACCTTTGCCCCGAACTTTCGGATCCTACTCATGCTTGACAGATTGCGCTGTTTCATCGGTCCGCGGTCCTCACACCGCTGGTTCCTCAATTAAACAGGCATTTTAATTAGCTACGCTTCCTTGAGTACTTTAATACACATAAATTGGCCGGAAACTCAATTTTGTATGCTAAATTTGGGACTTGACACAATCTAATTCTATATGTTTTACTAAATTTAGAGAAGCGTAGCTAACTAAAATGCCCACTAAACTCATTGGCAGCCAATCAAATTGCAGGGGATTGAATATAAGGCCTTTTTTAGTTAGCTACACTTTTCTAAGTATAGTAACCCATATAATATTTGATTTTGTCAAGTCACAAATTTGGCATATAAGATTGAGTTTTAGGCCACTTTATGTATATTAAAATACTTGAGAAAACGTAGTTAATTAAAATGCCTGTTTAATTGAGGAACCGGCGGTGTGCCTTTCTTTGCCGCTCTGAAGCCTTTATCCCCATAAGGTTATATTACGAGCTTCTAGCTCCATCACCTTCGGCACACTGCGGCCAACACCAACTATCAATCAGCAGTTCGGCTCCGGCACATCGCCTTACCCGACCCCGGCACGGTGCCCTTGCGGAAATTCATTAATTTTTGGGGTAAGTAGGTAGGTAGGCAGCAAGGCCGACGTTTTATTTTTATTTTTATTGAACAATGAGTCACAGATAACCAATAGTAGCAGAAAAAGTACCCACTCAAAAGTGGGAGACGGCGCGAAGCGCTGTCGACCGCTTGTCTAGAGAGACTAAATAGCTTTTCAATGATCGTACTGCAGTAAGGATATCCATTTGAGTAATCTCAGGCAAGAGGTCCGACCTTTAGCACTCACGATACACTGTGGCAGACGATATGATGCCGCTGACGAACATGTACTTAATGCATTCGCACTGGCGAATTCTACCATCTTTTTTTTTCTTGGTTTTACGGCCTGTGCTTCAGAACGAGGTTGCGAGTGGGAAGTCAATGCAAGAGAACCGGCCTGCGAGAAATCAATTCATTCAACACTGATCCAATATTGATACGGGAAGTTCCTTTCGCCGCGCATCAAGCGGTGTGCGGCGGTAAATTCCGAGATATCGACCTCTTTTCAAAGTCCGCTCGGACCGTGGAGTTTGGCTAGCGCCTGTGATTGACAGGTTTTGTGTGCGGACCCCCGGTCCGCGGAGGTGGTCTCAAGGTGGTCTCTCGACTCTTCGACTTCCCATTTGGTTGCTGCTAGGCTTGGTACTTACAGATCACCGCGCGTAGCCATGTCCAGAAAACTCTCCCGAATCGTACAGGGATTTAAGGCCTCGGATTACGATCGCAAACGACGGCGCACCTCTGCTGGCCATTCACGCGCGCGTTGCGGCTCTTGTGTACTCTGCGCGCCGGATCGATTCGGTCTGCTCGACAACTGGGATGGGGATGAGGCGCGGGGAGAGCTGTCACGGAGGTGTGCGTTTTGTTATCACCTTACTCGTAGCTCTAGCTACGCGGGCTGAGCATCACACCGGAGCCTGCGCACCGTGCTGCCGTTTGTAGTTCGCGCAGGTGCCGCGCGTGCTACGCCCAACTCTGAATCTCTGGCTCGGCCCGTCACTCGGATCGCTCTCCATGTCCTCTCATCGCAATCTCCCCTGTCGATTTTACTGACCGTTTCTTGATTTGACAGCAGTCTGCGGCGCGAAAGGGAAACGTGGTGTCCTCACCGCCGACACCCGTTTCGCGGTTGAGCTTTGCCCATAGATGGTAAACAGCACGACGCGAGAAGGGTATTTTCGCGGTGTCGCGATACTCGGGGAGCGATAAAACCCATAACCAAATCTAACAAAAATTTGTGAGCGGAGTTTAACACGAATTTGCTTGAGTTTACTTGAGGCGCAGTAAGACGGGGATTAACTACAACATACTCCTTGACCTTCGCCGGGACCTCTTTTCGGTGGTATGGTACGTGATCCAGCTCATGCTGCAAGTTGACGAACGCGAAGTTTGATGTGGTGTCAACGGTGATGAAGAGCCAGCCTTTGCAGTCGAAGGTGATCATCTGCCGCCTGTCGCGTTGTTTCTTCTCGCCATCCTCAGCCTTAATTGGATTGAGCTGACGAGTCCCGTTTTGTGCGCAGTGGTACATGTAACGGGTGCAGTCGGACTCCTTCTGGTCGTATTTGCTGTGATAGCTGTATTATCAAGGTAAGTGAATTTTTCACGGTGGATTGAGCCCGCTCCTTACTTGAATTTGTAGTCAATGCACTCAGATATCTCAGCCACAATGGCCTGCGCCAACCCCTTTCCTTGCTTTCCGAGCACCGTTGCATCCACGAAGGCGGAAAATGATCGGACAGACTCATCCATTGCAATGACTGCTATGAAGTCCTCAAAGTCAACGCAGGAGAGGCCCGCATAGTCGTCGTCTGCCGCCGAGGCTGGCTCCCGGGGCTCTTGTCCTTTGGCCGCCTGTTCTCGCTTGCGGTCGCGGTTGCGACATGAGAGGCATGTTTTCATGAAGCCCGTGCCCTTCCTAGCAAAATATTCTGCTGTGAGCGGCTTCATACACTTGCAGGCGCTGCATTTCTGCTTAGGAACGTCGGGAGCGGGGGGCGCATCGGAGGTGGACATGGAGTTGAGATCAAAATAGGATAATCCACATTTACATTGTTCTCTATGCCACCGTTCGCTCTCTATGCCACCGTTCGCTTAAGCATTCACGTGTGCGCGTTTGCACGTGCATCCGCGGGCCTGCTGGTCGTAAAGCGCTCCCTCACCCGCTTCACGTATATCGGTACTACAACGACACCATGACGCGACGCGGCGCGTATTGGATACGTCCTCCTCGTCTCCTTTTGGTCTTCCTCTCGTTAATCTTCTCCCTCCCCCTCGTCGCGTTGTGTATCATTCTGCTAATAGACATATTTTCAGTGTACCTCCGCTGCGTCCATCTCACCACCATCCCCGCGTCTGCCACCACCCACAACCTCCATCTCCTCTCTCCTCGAAGCACTCGCTTACTCGCCGCGGCCTCCTCACAGGCTCAAGCACGAGTGGCACCGGGTGGGATGGTACGATTACGATCGAGGAGCTGTCCAAGCACGAGCGCGGGCACGGGCGTGCCGGATGACTTCGCATGTATGAGAGACGGAGCGCGTTGGCATTGCGAATCTTTTTCGCGCGCTCCCAACGACCTCAGGCCTCCCTTTCGCGAGCCCTCCCGACGACCTTGTCCCGCCCGCGCTGCTTACGCTGTCCGCGCGAGCGCCCGTGCCCGTGCCCTCACCGCGCCCGCACCCGTCACTTGCAGATGGAGCAGAGCCCGCGCGCAGTATCCGCCAGCACCGACTTGCCCACTCACACCAGCACCGACGTCGCGATCCGCGAGTGCACCGTCACCTCTTGAAGTAGGACCGGGACCTGCGAACTCAGATCCGAAGAGGCGGCGGGCCCAGTCCCGCTCGACTCCGCGCCGCGCGTGCGCATCGGCATGAGCGTCGCGCGCGCCCTGCTGCTCCGCACACGGTGTTCTTTCTCCTCACGTTGTCCCCCGCGCCTCCGCGCGCATCCAGGCTCATCAGCTCGCGCACTGAGTCTGCGTCGCCCACCGCCCAGCAGCGCACCACGCACATACTCGGACCCAAGACAATTCGAGGCAGCGGACCCGGCTCGCACGACACCGCGGGCATGTGCATCACCCGTCCATACGCACGCGCCGTTTGCTTCGGCATCGGGAAACGCGCTTGCGCCCGCACCCGGACCCGCCACAAGATCGAGGGAGAGGGAGGAAGCAGCAGGCCCCGTGCACTCGACGCCGCGGGCATGTGTATCACCTCCCGTCCGCGCATGCGCCGCCCCTTCTCTAGCCAGAGCGCCTGCGCCCGTGACCTGGTCCGCTCATCCTCATCGCACATCGAGTCCCCTGCAGCTCGCGCGCCACCCGGAAGCGCGCCACGCACCACACTCTGACTCCGCCTTGCGCACCCCCGACTCGCCTACCGGCTCCGCATCGGCCCCGACATCAGCCTCGTACACCGGTGCTCGCCGTACCGTACTTGCCGCTCACCTGCCTCAGATACTCCCCTCCCTCTTCCTCCCTCCGTTGCATATCCTCCCCTGCGCTGAGCAAGCCAAGAGTGGAAAGCGAATCCTACACGCCTCCCCCCTCCTCTCCCTTCGCCGATGGCGCGACAAACACAATGCTCAAGGATGGGCAGAGCGGGCGGGTATGCGGGTGCCGTCGAATGGGGCGCGTACCGCCGGTGTTCGTGGAGGCGGGTGAAGGCGGGGAAGGGCGCGAGCGAATGAAAGCTCGAGCAGCGCAGATACGTAGTCGGAAGGGAAGAGAAGGGAACGGGAGATATTTGAATAAGAACGAGCAGGAGCACGCGGAGGTGTGAGGCAGCCGGAGGTGGGGAGAGGAAGGACACGAACGATCAAGCGCGGCACGGAGCGGAGAGAGGACAACGGCGGGTACCGCGTGAGGACGCACATGTGCGCATGCACGGGAGGTAGGTAAATATGGGCCTTCGTCTGGCTTCATCTGATCCCGGCTTACGCTCCAGCAGTGCGGTTGATCTTGGCTGCGCCTCAGGCTGTCTTTTACACAGCAAGCTCATTGTCGCGGAGGCTGTCATGCGAGCAGCCAAGACTCTTTACAGGCTGCGCTGCAAGACCAAGGGAAAGACGCAAGCGCGAGAAGGACAGAGGAATCGGGAAAGTGGGAAAGACTGCGATGTGGGGTGAGCCGTTCTTTGTATCGCGTTGTCGCTCCTTTTCGTCCCTTTATATGCACTTCTTTTTGCTTCCGCTGCTTCGTCTGGGATGTGCTTCTGGAGTGATGACCCACCGACGATAATGTACTGCTACAGCATTCATGGGTAACCTGGGTCGTTGCCATTCCTAGGCTTGTTTACGTTGTGGACCCGCCGGGGGGCTTCGATTCCCCTTAATACATGAGGATTTTCAGCCCTTTTGCCACCGCCAGAAAAAGGGCGTTCGACTACCTTGTTGTCAATGCCGTTAAAGCAATGATTAATCGTCCCGCCTGAATGAGGCTCCTTTCTCGTTTCTCACCGAGACCAAGATCTTAATTTTCGTCCTATTTCACCCCATCGGCTGTCTCCGCAGCTCATGTTCCGACTTGGGCAGGCGCTCGGTGGAAAATCGAAGCTAAGAGAATATATGACTGATAAATGGTCTTCGACAGTCCATCTGAATACTTACTGATAAATTTGGTTCATCCCCAAACACTAGATTTTGTTTCCGCTCGTATCCACCCTTGTATATTATTTCTTGGATTATTCGACCGTAGGGCGCTGCCGAACTGATGTGGTTGATGCGACGATCTTCGTTGCTACCACCAATCCCTTTTTTTCGGTTTAACGCTGCGCTTGAGGGTTCTTCACTGGGCTGAAACGTCGGGCTCGTGGCGTGCTCCCAACTCGACGGTCGACCACTACTGCGGATGCCCTTCACTACTGCGAGATTTCGTCGACGCGTTCCAATGAATTAATTCTGCGAGGGGTGCATGAAAAGAAAACCGCGCTTGACGTGCAAAAACTTGGTCAAAAACTGAACAGGCTCCCCCGTAGTTCAAGTTTGTGTGTTTCCCCTTGTCTTTTGAGTATCTCTGGAGTCTGATTGTTCTTAGAATGTGGCGCGCGACCTCGCCCCCAAATGTCATGAGATTGGATCCAAACCTGATTGCCACTCGAGGAACGAGGTCAACCTCTGTTGCCCACTATTTCTTCACCTTCCTACGAACGGCGTTCGTCTAAACTCAATTCCGTCCTCCATCAATCTATTGCCAGCATAACAGCACGATCTTCGGGGGAATTTACAGTTCTAGCGCTCAGATTACTCAACAGCTCTGTAAGCGCAATCTCGTGGGTCGCAGACGGTCTTATCTCCGCCACTGCCTTCCTGGGACTCGCAACCGTTATGACACAGCTTTTCCGCTGTATTTTCGCTAGCGCGCGCGCCCCGTTAATGCCTATCACCCCCGGAAACTCTGTCGCATTCAACTATGTACGGTGCGGCGAACTGACGCCACATCGACATCTGGCTCTCGGAACCCGCGCCAGCGGTCTCAATTACGGCTGGTCGGAAGTGGTCTGGGCAGAAGTTCCCCCAGAATATCTTCCCATCTGCAGCCGCTGCGCAATAATCTGGCAGCTGTCGCGATATATATCAGCACGGATCGTGGCTTCGATGGTGACTCTTGCACCCAGAGCTCATGGGTGAGACTCGATTCCACAGACTTCGGACTGCCCCGAAGGCGTGCAAAAATGTTCACAGACGCAGGTAGGTTGGTCATACTTATCTGAGGGCTACATATCTGCCTTTATGCCGTTTATTTTGTATTTCTTCGATCCAATTTCGCGATCTTACTGCTAAGTGCAACAGATCTTTTTAGTTCCAATTGAGCACGGCTTCATCAGTCAATCGGGCCATTGTATTCGCACTGCTTCTATCAAATGCGACAGCAAGCTGTTAAGTTCATTGCCAAATGTGGAACAAGAGAACACACGGCAGAAGAACTCACTGATGCTCCAACCTTCAATGCGATTAACGCGTGTGAAGTGCCTTTAATATCGGATCTTCTGGCATATATCAATAGGTGCTCTTTCACCTGCTCCCACTTCTGCCCTCAATGAATTCCGACGCCGAAACCCCCTCCGAGGATGACTTATCGTTCTGGAACAACCGAAATTTGAAATTCCGTGTGCTTATCCTCGGCCGTGCGAATGCCGGCAAAACAACAATACTTGAGAGACTAACTGGAGCCTCCATGGACGAGGCGGAGGTCTGGCGGGATGGAAGAATATTGCCTGGCCAGGTTCATCGACCATTGAAACACTTCAATTATCATGTCTGATCGAGTTGATCCAGACAGTGAAGGGCCAGATAGATGTATGTTCTTAGACTGTTGTTTTTATTTGGTCTCTAAAGGCCCAAAGCGTGGTTTGCACAACATTGATGATGAGATCCGCTTTCGCCCCAAGCCTGGATTTGTCTTTCACGACTCGCGTGGTGTCGAAGCAGGCTCAGCGACAGAACTCTCCACTGTCCAGCAGTTCGTAGAGGAGCGGTCATCAACAGCGAAGGATCTTCGAATTCAGCTGCATGTCATATGGTATCAATGTTGTTGTTTCTGCCATGTGACATGGATTTTTTGACACATTCTTCAGGATGTGCCTTCCTCTTGACGAATGTCGGGAGCTGTTTGAGAGTGAAAGGGACATTTTCCGGCTGTTGAAGGGTACAGGTGAGTGGCAAAGAGAACCAGCATTGACGCTTTCTTTGATTGACAAGCCAAAGTTCCACTAGTTGTAATATTTACAAAGCAGGACGGGGCTGTCTCCAAGGAAACATCCCAGATCCTCATGGACTCCCCAGGAAACACTCACAGCCGGTCCATTAGGAAAGAAGCACGCAGCAAAGCAGAACTCGAGGTTATTAACCGCGTGAAGGAACTTGAGGGAGAGCTGAGGGGCCTGGGCCTCACTGACAATGCCACAGTGTTTCTGACGACTGGTGGTATATTCATTGATATTGGTGTTGATGGTGCTGTGCTGACTATCTTCAGGGATGGAAATGCCTACAGTTGATGCGGAAAGTTTATGTCAACAACTGATTGACTTAACAGAGGAGTGTTTAACTGGGCCAAGAATCAAGACATTGCTATCAGTGGTGTGGGGCCATAATCTGTTGAAGCGTGGATTCTGGTGTTTGTATTGGTAAGGATTTGCTTCACTAACTGGGCACCAATGACTGATTTTTAATAAAGGGCCTTGAGATCCAATACTTCAAATGGTATCATTGGGTGCATATTGAAATTTGTTCTGTTGATGGATTTTCCCTATTTTCAGGAGGCGCAAAACTAGGCTCAGGAGCACCAAGCATGTGGAACTTGATACAACGTATTTGCAGTAACATGGTGAGTAACATGACCAACGAGGAGAACACATGGGCCACTGAACTTCCTGAACACTATTGTAGTCGGTTAGATAGCTCAGTTCCCACCAAATGGCCAGACTGACTAGTCTTCCTTCTTGTGTGTGTAGCTTGTGAGCCTGCCCCTTTGCTGTTGGCCTGCTCCCTCTGCTCACTGGTCCACCTTTTGTGCCTGTGTAGTTTGTGAGCCTGCTCCTTTGCCGTCGGCCTGCTCCCTCTGCTCACTGGTCCTCCTTTTGCGCCTGCATAGTATGTGAGTCTGCCCCTTTGCCGTCGGCCTGCTCCCTCTGCTCACTGGTCCTCCTTTTGTGCCTGCATAGGGTGTGAGTCTGCCCCTTTGCCGTCGGCCTGCTCCCTCTGCTCACTGGTCCTCCTTTTGCGCCTGCGTAGTATGTGAGTCTGCCCCTTTGCTGTCGGCCTGCTCCCTCTGCTCACTGGTCCTCCTTTTGCGCCTGCGTAGAATGTGAGTCTGCCCCTTTGCTGTCGGCCTGCTCCCTCTGCTCACTGGTCCTCCTTTTCCACCTGCGTAGCGTGTGAGTCTGCCCCTTTGCCGTCGGCCTGCTCCCTCTGCTCACTAGGCCTCCTTTTCCGCCTGCGTAGCGTGTGAGTCTGCCCCTTTGCCATCGGCCTGCTCCCTCTGCTCACTGGTCCTCCTTTTGCGCCTGCGTAGCATGTGAGTCTGCCCCTTTGCCATCGGCCTGCTCCCTCTGCTCACTGGTCCTCCTTTTGTGCCTGCGTAGGAAGTGAGTCTGCCCCTTTGCCATCAGCCTGCTCCCTCTGCTCACTGGTCCTCCTTTTGTGCCTGCGTAGTATGTAAGCCTGCCCCTTTGCTGTTGGCCTGCTCCCTCTGCTCACTGGTCCTCCTTTTGCACCTGCATAGGATGTGAGTCTGCCCCTTTGCCGTCGGCCTGCTCCCTCTGCTCACTGGTCCTCCTTTTGCGCCTGCGTAGCGTGTGAGCCTGCCCCTTTGCTGTCAGCCTGCTCCCTCTGCTCACTGGTCCTCCTTTTGCACCTGCACAGGAAGTGAGTCTGCCCCTTTGCTGTCAGCCTGCTCCCTCTGCTCACTGGTCCTCCTTTTGTGCCTGCGTAGCGTGTGAGTCTGCCCCTTTGCCGTCGGCCTGCTCCCTCTGCTCACTGGTCCTCCTTTTGTGCCTGCAGCGTGTGAGTCTGCCCTTTTGCTGTCAGCCTGCTCCCTCTGCTCACTGGTCCTCCTTTTGCGCCTGCATAGTATGTGAGTCTGCCCCTTTGCCGTCCGCCTGCTCCCTCTGCTCACTGGTCCTCCTTTTGCGCCTGCATAGAATGTGAGTCTGCCCCTTTGCCGTCCGCCTGCTCCCTCTGCTCACTGGTCCTCCTTTTGTGCCTGTGTAGGGTGTGAGTCTGCCCCTTTGCCGTCGGCCTGCTCCCTCTGCTCACTGGTCCTCCTTTTGTGCCTGTGTAGTGGGTGAGTCTGCCCCTTTGCCGTCGGCCTGCTCCCTCTGCTCACTGGTCCTCCTTTTGCGCCTGCGTAGTGGGTGAGTCTGCCCATTTGCCGTCGGCCTGCTCCCTCTGCTCACTGGTCCTCCTTTTGCGCCTGCGTAGGAAGTGAGTCTTCCCCTTTGCCGTCGGCCTGCTCCCTCTGCTCACTGGTCCTCCTTTTGCGCCTGCGTAGTATGTGAGTCTGCCCCTTTGCCATCGGCCTGCTCCCTCTGCTCACTGGTCCTCCTTTTGCGCCTGCATAGTATGTGAGTCTGCCCCTTTGCCGTCGGCCTGCTCCCTCTGCTCACTGGTCCTCCTTTTGCGCCTGCATAGTATGTGAGTCTGCCCCTTTGCCGTCGGCCTGCTCCCTCTGCTCACTGGTCCTCCTTTTGTGCCTGCATAGGGTGTGAGTCTGCCCCTTTGCCGTCGGCCTGCTCCCTCTGCTCACTGGTCCTCCTTTTGCGCCTGCGTAGTGGGTGAGTCTGCCCATTTGCCGTCGGCCTGCTCCCTCTGCTCACTGGTCCTCCTTTTGCGCCTGCGTAGGAAGTGAGTCTTCCCCTTTGCCGTCGGCCTGCTCCCTCTGCTCACTGGTCCTCCTTTTGCGCCTGCGTAGTATGTGAGTCTGCCCCTTTGCCATCGGCCTGCTCCCTCTGCTCACTGGTCCTCCTTTTGCGCCTGCATAGTATGTGAGTCTGCCCCTTTGCCGTCGGCCTGCTCCCTCTGCTCACTGGTCCTCCTTTTGCGCCTGCATAGTATGTGAGTCTGCCCCTTTGCCGTCGGCCTGCTCCCTCTGCTCACTGGTCCTCCTTTTGTGCCTGCATAGGGTGTGAGTCTGCCCCTTTGCCGTCGGCCTGCTCCCTCTGCTCACTGGTCCTCCTTTTGCGCCTGCGTAGTATGTGAGTCTGCCCCTTTGCCTTCGGCCTGCTCCCTCTGCTCACTGGTCCTCCTTTTGCACCTGCGTAGTATGTGAGTCTGCCCCTTTGCCGTCGGCCTGCTCCCTCTGCTCACTGGTCCTCCTTTTGTGCCTGCATAGGGTGTGAGTCTGCCCCTTTGCCGTCGGCCTGCTCCCTCTGCTCACTGGTCCTCCTTTTGCGCCTGCGTAGTATGTGAGTCTGCCCCTTTGCCTTCGGCCTGCTCCCTCTGCTCACTGGTCCTCCTTTTGCACCTGCGTAGTATGTGAGTCTGCCCCTTTGCCGTCAGCCTGCTCCCTCTGCTCACTGGTCCTCCTTTTCCACCTGCATAGGATGTGAGTCTGCCCCTTTGCCGTCAGCCTGCTTCCTCTGCTCACTGGTCCTCCTTTTGCGCCTGCGCAGGATGTGAGTCTGCCCCTTTGCTGTCAGCCTGTTTCCTCGGCTCACTGGTCCTCCTTCCCACCTGCATAGGATGTGAGTCTGCCCCTCTGTACATTCAATTCATTCTCTTCATATTCTCTGTCCACCCACAAAAGACCATCATGCAACGTGTTGAATCTGTGGTTTCTTCACTATTTCATATGCCTGCCCCAGTACTTACTGTTTCTTTGCTCTGATTGCTCCCTATGTTCTGACTGCTTGCCTACAGAAACTCACTGATGTTCCTGTCATGGCTGTTGCAGTTTGTATGCCCCACCTTTTTACCCCGGTTGTTCCTTCCATCTTTACTATTTGTTCTTCACAGTGATGATGGTTGTGTTCCATGCAGTCCAGCCCGCTGTCCTCACCCTTGCATCATCCACTCCCAAAGATTCAATACAGACTGTGGCCTCTTTCATTGAGGATAACAAAGTGCCTCTGCAAGAGAAGGCCAATACCATTACTGTTCAGGTAGCAGCTGTTGTTGCGGCAATGAAGCATAGGAATATCATCCCACAGCTGAACCCCCAACATCTCCCATGGGAGTTTTCAGATGAGGAGGCCACAATCCTTGCTACTGAGCTGTCTCAATTTATTGTGGCCAATCTCATGTAATCCCTTGTACTTCTTACAATGAAACTTTATGTGGACAATTTCGTTGAATTGTGTCCAAAATTAAATTGATTGGCCCGCCATGTGTCAGAACATCTGAAATCCAGATCTAAATGTTGTCCGTTCAGTACCCAGACCACTAATGAACAACAGGAATCTAACTGAAAACAAACTGATCACCCTTGTGGGATCCCCATGTGCACACCACAGCAGATTGCAAAATATTTTCCTCATTGATAGTAAAGTATGTTTCAGATGGCAATCACCCAGCTACATGGAAAGCTTGCCTAATCTGAGTTTGCTGAGACTTGAGTTTCCATCAACTTTGTAACTTTTTGCCCATGTAAAGGTAGAGTAATACTCAATTCCCATATTTTCTCTCCTGGTACTTGGTGATGTTACATTGCTGGTTGATCTCACATTTCAATAACGGAATCTTGTTGCAGACGAGATCATCAAACAGAAGAGATTCCAGACCCTGATGGCCAAGAAAAAAGAAAAAGAGGCCACCTGAACACCAGAAAAAACAATACTGCAAATCATCCATCATTTCCCAATCCCAAGTTGAATGGGAGTCCTGCATTGCAGGCTCAACCACTTACACCATGGATGCAGGCATGATCCCACTGCCATTGAGTCATGTCAAGCAATTTGGTCCTTTCATTAGTGTGCCTGAATTGCCGTGAAGTTCCACAAAGATAGTGTCACACTGCGGTGAAACGGTGCACTTCTTATATGACTAAGAATACCTAATCAATAGGTATTGCAAACAAACACCCAAAACAACCAACCACAACCAATCTACCTCCAAAGATCCAAGTGCTTCTCTTTGTGAATTCGGGTCTGGGCCATAGTATGTGACCAACAAACATAAGTTTGATTATAGGCTTCTAACAAATCTCCTCGTTGTGGATCACGTAGTTCTGTTGGACGTTGTTCAAGCTCTTGGTGTAAAAGGCAACGGGGCACCACTTTCTGTCCGTGCCCTGTTGTAACAGAACAGCTCCAGTCGCCCAGTCGGAACTGTCCGCCTCCAGCCAGTACGACCAGGGTTCGTCTGTAAGGACCAGGACAGGCTCCATGGTCACTGCGTCCCTGAGTGCTTGGAACACAGCGGCTGAGGCAGCAGTCCAGGTCCAGGCCACGCCATTCTCCAGATGGAGGAAGGGGTGGTGTTCTCGGAGCCAACAGAGCACCTCCTGGACGATTTCATGATGATGGGTGAGGTCAGAATGCATGATGAGGATGTCATTGAGATAGACCATGATGTCTCCAGACAGGATGAGGTCTGGAAGGTGTCATTCATCATTATCTGGAAGGTGGCTGGGGAGTTGGTAAGGCTGAAGTACATCACCAGTGGCTCAAAGAGCTCCCAGTTGGTACGGAACCCGGCCTTCTATTTGTCACCTTCCCGGATCCAGACGTTGTTGAACTCCCATCAGACATTGAGCTTTGTGAAGAACTGAGCTCCCTTCAAACAGTTGATGAGGTCGTTGATCAAAGGAAGCAGGTACCAGTTTTTCACAGTCATTGCATTAAGCACCTGGTAGTCCTGAATGAACCAGAGCTCTCCGTCCTTCTTGACAAAGAAGACCGGGGATGCCATTGGTGACTTGGATGGACAGATGTGGCTGGTGCTTAATCCCTCCAAGATGAAGGTGTTGAGCTCCTTCTGTTTGAGTGGAGAGATTGGGTACATCTTGCAGTTGGTCAGCTTTGTGTCTGGAACAAGCTCGATGGTGTGATCCTCTGTCTGCCTTTCCAGCAGAGAGTGAAAGGACCCCCTGTCAAAAACAGAAATCCACGGCCCAGGACAGAACATTGGTTCCGACTGGAGCGGGATTCGCATGTAGGCCTTGCAAGACGTTGCGAGATGGTGCTTCCAGCGCAAATCTCTTCAGCTGGGGTGAACATGGTGTAGAGGATGTGGTCGCCTTCTTTGACCTTGTCATCATCGTTGTCATTGTCATCCAGGTCTGGGGAGAGATCTGGCAAGTCACCATTGTCAGCTTCCAGTTTGTACCCATCGTCTCCATGTCACTCTTCCGAGTCAACCGTGCAGATGGACAGGACAGGGCCCTTGTACAGCTGCCAGAGAATTGCGGCTGAGTAGCTTCTTGCTTCTTCAGATGGCTCGCAGCTCGTCGCAGCAGGTACAGCAGCTGGTTGGACAGCATGGCATTCAAACTTCCTTGGTCTCCCAGTTGATCTCTGGGTTGTGTTTCTGGAGCCAGGAGTAGCTGAGGATGGCATACTGCTTGCCGAGCTGTGTCATGGCAAGCTGGATGTGCTCGGAATGTCCCTTGTAGTCGACCACCATATTGACTATGCTGGAGATGCCACTTGCTTGGTTTGCGGTGTTTTCCACGTTGAGAACTGGAATAGGTTGTGAGAGCTGCCAGACCAGTTGTGGGAGATGACATACTTGGAGTCAATGAAGTCTTTGGTTGCTCCACAGTCGACCAGAGCCTTCACCAACATCCGCACGGTGGTCTCAACAGACTGCAAGTCTAACAGGATGTGCAGGGAGTTCCAGCCCTCAACAGAATCAATGACATACTGCCGGGGGAGTCGCCATTCCCACTTTGGGTAATGAACACACTGCAGCAGGCCTGTCCTCGTTCCCAGCTCAGAGACAGGGGTGTCCATTGCTGTCCTCATTCCCGGCTCAGGGACAGCATGGGTTTCTATCTCCAGGCTGGAAACAGGAGTCTCCATCACTCAGACAGAAACTGGGATGGGGGGTGCACCTCTCGCTACTACCTCTGAATCAGATATATTTACACTATCTTCATACAGGCAGGCATAGTGATTAGGGGATATGACCAAGGGTGCACCACCCATTCAGCCAGGGATGGAAAACCTGCCAGGTCCATCTCTCCATCAATTGACTCTGTCGGAAGCGAGGCAGTGGTGGAAAGATGGGTGAACAGCTCGTTGAGGAGGTTGTCAGCAAGTTGGCAGACGACCTCGTTGAGAACATCTGCATGCCAGACATCGGACCTGACAGGGCACTCTCGGGTGATGTGTCCAGAGGCCCTGCAATAGAAGTAGGTGCAGGGGAACATGCACATTTGAGTCCGATCGACATCCATCAGAACAACTGCCAGAAGGACGGGCACCAGGGCATGTGTGAACGGAGCCAGAGCATGCATGAGTGCTGGAATGGGGAATATGGCTGTCATCCGTGGCCGAGGCAATGCGGCCAGGGGGCGGGTCGGAGCAGCTCCTGTCCAGATACGAGTAAATACCTCATACTGCCAGAAAGCGTGTACACACCATCCAGCATAGTTGGTGAGGTCCGGGGCAGTTCTGGTGACAGACTGGTACTGGGGCACCCGAGTATTTATTCAAAATTGTTCAGATTGCAACTTACTATAATATGGTACAAGCGCTCGCCGGCGCTTCGTGCCGGCTCCCGCTTTATAAATAAGCAATGCCTGTCAGATGACCGCGGAAGTTTACAAATGGAGATACGGCTTCGGACAGACAGAGAGGCTTAATTTTATAAGGAGAGTGATGTATGCTACATTAAGATGTCATCTCACAAGGGCTAATGCTGGCCTGTGCGGTTAGCTAAAAGGGATATAATGTGTCTCAGACCATTAGTAAGGCACTGGACAACAATCCTGGTAAAGGGTTGATGTGAGAAGTTGCTAATGGAGCGACCACGGAAAGTGCCCAACCATCCTGGAAACAGATTGGGGTTACTGCACATCCCTGATTAAGGGTGTATTACGAGGGATCATCTGTTTGAACAAGAGTGCTTACTGCTGGGCATCATCCGGTACCTCTGGAACCACCAAGTGAAGATAGTGCTCGGTCAACCTAACGATTGACTATGAAACCATGCTCAGGTAACAAGAAGCAATGGCTATCACAGCTTTCTGACAAACCAATCAATGGTTCAAGGCAGGACCGGATGAGTTGGATGGATAGTTACCGAGGCAGGTAACAGCAGGCTGACAAGGAAGTCGACTAAATTGACACATCACCTATACCCCATCACAATCATTCTAAGCAATGCAGATCTTTACTCATCACAATGTTCAGCTTGTTGATGATTCTTATAAATCCACATTGTTTTTACTAATCTCTGATATCTAACAGGAGTTCTTCGGCTAGCTGCCATACCAATAGTCATATACCCTGAACCCTGCTGCGTGTTTGTATCTGTCTTGTTTATATTTAGATTCCTGTAAAGTAGTTAAGTGGATAGTTATGGGTAGGAAGCTAGTAAATTATATCTCACCTGTTGGATGTGAAGCTACTAGACTTTTGTGCTTATTCAGAGATACCCGGAAGCTATGCCAAGTTTCGTTTGTATTCCCTTGAAATATTATCTGTGTTGGATTTGGATCTTTATAAACTACATGTGAACATATTGGATAAAGGGAACAGATGTGTGGAATATGAGGAAACAGATCAGACTTGACAATTGGTGTATAATCTCGCAAAGATTAGCAACCGCAGATACTATTAAGAATCAGGATTTCATAAGAATCACTTGTGTTTCACATCAGAGTACAACCTCCAAACCCAGACCCACATTATACAAAAATGTTGAACATGAAATCTCGTCTTACTATCTGTGATTGCGCCTAGAACAGTCTTGAGCAATTTGTCTATACGTCTTGAGACCCATAAGTCTTGCTTTCAAAAAAAGAGAACTAAGGTTCAAATTGCCACAATCTATACTGGATTGGAACCCCGGACTTGCACAAGGATTATAGGGTTTGGAGTTGATCTATTGCATATTAAACCACATATTAATTTACAAGGTTTGGTTTGTGAATATTTCATCGCTAGCCCTGTCGTCACTGTTGCGCTGGATGTCATAATTGCAACATTGACCTGCAGATCGAGGCCCAAGTGATACTTGGTGACTTGGACAAGCACATCTGTGTATCTGGCCATTGCAGCTAGCTCCTTGAAATTGTCCATGTACCGGTAGATGTCACAGGAGCCCTGGAAGTACGAGTGGGACTCAAGCTTGGCGAGGGCTTGGTCCTGCTCATTTTCCTCCACAAACCGGAGGCGGAACTCAGCCTCAAATCCTGCCCAGGTCAGGAATGGGAAGGGTACGGCTGACAAGGATCACTCAGCCCACCGAGCGGCCGCATCCTTCACCATGAAAGACATGGTGAACCTAACAAGCTTTTCCTCTGAGATGTGCCCGTCTGTCATGAAGGCCTTTGGACCAGTCAGAGGTAAGTAGGACGGAGTGGAGGAACATCTGTCCTTGTGTCTGGTTACCATCAAAAACGACCAGAGGGTTTGGTTGAAGGACTGTTTTTGAGGCTGGGTGGAGGGCCGAGAAGTCTGGACCCAACACCGGAGCTGGAGTGGCAGGGGCGGGGGCAGATGGCAGATTTGGTTGTTGGGAAATAGCTGCTCAAGCATGTGCTGAATGCTCATGAGGGAGCCTTCAATGACAGCTAGCCAGTTCATGGCGTTGGACACTGGATTCAGAGTGTGAACACTCGGGATCTCAGGTTGCGCAGCACCAGGAGTGAGCAGCTGGTCCATCAGAACAGAGGAAGGGTCGAGATTAGAAGTGGGGGAGGATGGAGCGCTGGAGTAGCAGTCCGTGCCTGCACCAAACTTCCCAATCTTGACCGGTTGATCCCTTAAATCCTTTCTTCTGCTGTAAGAGCAGCCTCAAGCTTAGCGCGAGGTGCGGAAACTAGCAACGGAATCCAAAGTATAAACATAGGTACTAAATACAGGAGTGGGAATACTACGCACCTAGCAGGGGAATTCACAGAGAAGAAAGGATGGGGACTCCCATGCTAGGTAAACCCTTATATACTAGCAGGTACTACCCAGTAGCACATGTCCGTAGGTATCTACAATGATCCCAGGCCTGGTTGCATAACACATGCCAGCATGAGTGGAAGGAAGTTCCAGACAGACAGACAAAGTCCCGGATGGAAAGTCGGATGGAAGTTCTGGATGGAAAGTCGGACAGAAGGTCGGACGGATGGACAGATGGTGGAATGGACAGAGGGATGGACAGAGGGACGGATGGAAGGCTGGACAGATGGACAGATGAAGCAGCCGGAGCAGGGGTTCCCCTGACACTGTGTTGATCTCCATAGTGTTGGAGGACTAGGGAGCCCATCTGTACAGGTTACCTAGTCCTTGACATTGTCTCATATCTAGTGGTTGAAACCCCAATTGGTTTGCAACCATTCCTGCAACTCTTGGACATCTCTGTGTCATCCCCTCTGGTGTCAGGTGGCTAGGGTCTGTTGGTATGGGTTCCCTAGCCCTTAACATCTTCTGGTGTCCAGTGGCTGAGACCCCAATAGGTCTGCAGCTTGGAACCTGAGACCGGGTAAAACACTCTGATGTCTTCGCCAAGGACACCATCAACGCCTACTACAGCTGCTACCCCAATGCTCCCTGCTGGATTGCCTCGGCTGCCTTCGACTCGCTCTCCTTCCGGAGGTGTGACAGGACCATTCGCTTCACATGTCGGGACACCGTATTCCAAGGGGGGGGGGGGGGGGGGGGTGATGTCAGGTGAACCCCCACTCCGGCCACTCCTCCAGCCGCTTCTGCTTTTCCAGCCGCTTCCGCTTTGGACGCTTTTCCATCGGATACTCCGGATGCTTTTCTGTCCACTGCTCCAGATGCTCCTGCACCCATCCATCCGTCTGTCCAACCATCCGGCATCCGGGACATCTGTCTGCTCTCGCTGGCACATGCTATGCAATCAGGCACAGAATCACTGTAGATACCTCCGGACACATGCTACTGGGTAGTTACTAATTAGTATATAAGCTTCACCTAGCATGGGAATCCTCATCCTTTCTTCTCTTTGGATTCCCCCGCTAGGTGCGTAGTCTTTCCACTCCTGTATTCTAGTGCCTATATTTATTCTTCGCATTCCCCTGCTAGTTTCTGTGCCCTGTGCCAAGCTTAAGGTTGCCCTTACATTGTGGAAAACTGTAGTTACTTTCCTGTACTTTACACTATTCTAGTCTAAACTCCAGACTTATTCATTTGGTCTCTTTGTGCTTCAGTCACTCTCATCACCTCAGAACCCGGAATCTGCTCTGTGCTGACACCTGTGTGTTCAGGTCTGGAAAATGGCTGACCTGCGACCCGTGTCCACCTGACCTGACCTGCCTTCCCGATGAACAACAGGAATCTACCTGAAAATAAACTGATCACCCTTGTGGCATGCCCATGTGCACATTCCACAGCAGATTGCTAAATCTTTTCCTCATTGACAGTAAAGTATGTTTCAGATGCCGATCACCCAGCTACGTGGAAAGCTTGCCTAATCTGAGTTTGCTGGGGCTCAAATTTCCATCGATTTTGTAACTTTTTGCCCACGTATAGTTAGAGTAGTACTCAATTCCCATATTTTCTTTCCCAGTACTTGGTGACGTTACCTGGCTGGTTGATCTCACATTTTCAATAACAGAATCTTGTGGCAGACTGACATAAGACCAAGATCATGAAACAAAAGAGATTCCAAACCCTGATGGCCAAGAAAAAAGAAAAAGAGACCAGCTGAGCAACAGATAAAACAGTACTGTAGATCATGCATCATTGCCCAATCCCAAGTTGAATGGGAATCCTGCATTGCAGGCTTAACCGCTTACACCATGGATACAGGTATGATCCCACTGCCAATTTGGTCCTTTAATTAGCATGCTTAAATTGCCGCGATGTTCCACAAAGATAGTGCCAAACTGCAGTTCAGTGAAGATACTGGAGTGACACTCTAGTTGAGCCTCATCAGTGGTCCTGGTGGGAGAGCCAGAGTGAAAAATTGACACAGAAGCACATCCCATGGCTCCATTCCTATTGTTCACTGCATTCAAGCTGATCATAGACTGGCGATGCAAGTGGTGTTTGCGGATTCATCGGTATGTGTGTGTGTGGTATCATGAGTGAAGAGTGGCTAATTCTCATTGTTCATGAGCAGGACTTGTCGTGTGATGCTCTAAAACGTGGCTGCATGCTATTTCCACCTTCACTACATTTTGAGGCTGCCTCGGCCA
The DNA here is from genome assembly GCA_029282495.1 of Mycena albidolilacea. Lineage (NCBI taxonomy): Eukaryota > Fungi > Basidiomycota > Agaricomycetes > Agaricales > Mycenaceae > Mycena > Mycena albidolilacea. The sequence goes on along the minus strand of JARIHO010000056.1, from coordinate 83,655 downwards.
ACCCCTTGGCCGAGGCCCTCGGCCAACCTCGGCCAACCTCTGGGCTCGGCCTAGTCAGTAAAGGTTGGTCAACCTCAATTTTAACTTAACGCCGCTCCTCACTAAGTTCTAACCGTTACTAACGCATAGGTTCGGAGCAAGCCTGTCTCCGTGCCGGCAAGCCGGTGATTCTCGGAGAGAGGCTTGGTACAAACTGCCAAAAAAGGGTGATGTGTTCAAACTGGGTTTTCTCCACCATTTCAACTCAGATCCTCATAGTCTTGCCTGTGAAAATGTTTATTAGATGTCCTAGAAGATACCTGGCAGCTCAAATTGAGCCAATGACCCCTCACTATTGGAATGAATCCGATTTTTGCACGGGAGGATGCACTTCCAATTTCATCAGGCAAAACAAGTTCATTTGGAATTCTGTTGATTTTATGGGCTCGATGGACTCAGCGAAAAAATTACAGTAGGTCTCCCACCAAGTTTTATATCCAAAACTCCTTTCTTCACGCAGGAAATACATTTATGTCCATTAATGATGTGGGTGACACTGCGTGACAGGTGTGACATTCACCTTGTCTTGCCTCGAGCTGGAGAGCTAAGCCGGAATAAAATGGCCGGTGAGTGATTTTGGAACAGGAGTAGACTCTATTGGCCCCAGATAATATTTTTAGGTGAAATGAAGATCTTGAGTATGAATGTAATATCAGTGTAAATATCCCCTCCCTCATGTTCCTGGCCTACAGCATAATAATACCCCCCTATCTGCCTTGGGTGAGCATAGTTTCCAGGTCAATAAAACGAAATGAAGCGAACTGTCTACTCAGATTTTTTTAATTTTCCCCGAGGTGGGTTTGGTAGAAGCAATTCAACTCATCAATCTTTGACATCACGCCTTGATAGCGGCGGATCCTCCGGGACTCTGAGCACACATATAAACATTCTGAGTAGGCCAGATCATTTTCGTACTTCCAATGTGGAAACCAGCAACTTGGATCAAAGGGAACGGGGCACTTCCTGAAGCAGGAGACCGGTTTGAACACATTGCCCTTTTTCGTCATCTTGGCACAAGCCCCTTCTGAATTCCCCTGCGAAGCACGTGGATATCATGTGATCAGAAGGCGGCTTGTTCCGAACCTAACTAACGCAAGAGGGGCGAGCTACTGATCTGTCACATAGATCACAACACGTGGACTTCTCCAAATTGGGACATAACGCCGAAAGCGACCCCTGCTGTTTGCAACGTAGCATAATCCAATCCACCTCTGCAAGGGTTCATGAGTATTATTCTATTAATATTTAAATCACAACTCTAGGTGTTCCCTCAAGCTCTTTTTTTCCCCCATCCACCAGAGGCATTTCGGATTTATGGCTGTTTTGGTTACGCCACGCGACATCAGTTGTCACACAGCCAACCCATCGGCAAACTAAAATTGGCATCACACTCCCACACTCCCACACACCCACATGGGCTGTGGGAAGGCCGGCCGACTGCGTCAGGGATGCTGGAGGCGCTGGGCAGAGATCGGGGCTTGCCCAACATGGCCGAGGCAACTTCAGCCAACCCTCGGCCAACCTCAACCGACCTCGGCCAATTGCCCCTCGACCAACCCGGTCAAGCCACCTCGGCCAACCTCAGCCGACATCGACCCAGTCGGCCGAGGGGCCATCAAAATGTAGTGCTTGGATTTTTCCAGAAGTGTTTTCTGGCAGCGTGCTGCAAGGTTCTTGCTTTACAATGTGCGTGTGTGCGACATGCACCTTAATGCCCGCCCACATCTCCAACGTCCCCTTACGTATTCGGGGTGATTTTATTTTCGACTCACGAGGAGGAGGAGGAGGAGGAGGATATATTATACTGACGCGGTCCCCCAATTGGAACTGCCAGTTTACTATATATGACATCGTAACTTATGCAGGCTAAAAGTTACCCATCAATACATAGAACACACGTACTACCGAGCGGGGGGCGGAAAGTTTAGGTACCCAATGATATTCCCGGCCTGGCTCGGACCAGAGCAGGCAGGTTGCCGGATAAAACCTCGTGGGAGGCTCATCCAATTCCTTGGATTGAACCATAACTCCCCGGCAGCCAGAATCCATTGATGCACTTTCAACTCAACAGTCCCGCTGGGCACGCATTATTCATACGAGTCGCTCACAGAGCCCACTCTCACTACCAGATTCGATGGTATACTTGGGTTCACAAAGGTATGAATACAAAGAACATGTTCCTTCCGTTAATGCTAATCGTATATTCGTAAACACAATGTCGCGGTTGGATGGATAGGACAAGATCGTTGAAAGCAAGGAGCATTGGTGAATGATGGAGAGGAAAGAAGATAATTCACAGCAGCGTAGCTAAGCCTCAGTTTTGCGTCGACGCAACATATCCCAGAGACGTAGCAGCCGGCCCAGGAAGCGCTGCCACCAGAGACGCAATTTGAGGCGCTCCCGCGTGTCGAGTCGGTTTTCATTTCGGACGGGTCGGCGGATTGCGGGCGCGACAGATGCGGAGTCGAGTGTTGGTCGCAGGAGTACACCGAGGGCGAGGCGCGTCCCGACCCAGGGAGTATACCGACGTCGAACCAGGTCACTCCGCCGGGGCTGAGGCCCAGCCCCTGGTCGACCGCCGTGTGCAGGGACTCTAGCCCCAAATCCAGCTCGCGCTCGTGTTCCGCCTGCCGCTCCTCGATGTGCGCGCTGCACTCGTCCGGTGTGCGCAGCTCCTCCACGGACTGCATCGCCGACTCGAAGTGCGTCTCGGACGACAGCTCTGGCGTCGACGTCGAAGCGGCGGCGGAGATTGGCGAGGCGAGCACCTTCTGCGTGGTCGACGCCCACTCGGCGGACGAGTTGGGATTGATTTTGGGGTTGATTTCTGGGCAGCTGTATTTGCACGGACTCGGGCAGCGGCAGGAGGCTGAGCGTCGACCGGCGACGCTCGGTAGACAACTTGTACGCGAGCGGGGGCGGCGCAGGCGATACATAATTCCATTCCATTCCGCAAGTGGGGATATCGACCTGCAATGGCTGAGGGGTCGAGTCGATAGAGGTAGAGCGGACGGTCGAGAAGAGGACCCGTCCTCCGAGACCTCGTCAGCGTATTCACCGCCGGCGCTGCCGTTTCCAGCCTAAGCATGTCGTCGGCTTCGGTCAGTGTTCCGTATCCAATGTGCGGAAGTGGCCAAGATCCAGAGCCAGGGCCATTTGACGGCATGCTTGTTGACGAGATGCGTGGCGATGTGCTCACCCGTGGCGCTCATGCTGCGCGCCCTAAGCTAGGTATTGGACCGGTGGACATGACACGGAATGGCGCGAAGATGAGGGAGGGCTCGAGGGCAGATAGGATGGAAAAGTAGTCCGGCACCGGGCCGGGGCTGCAGAGATTGATCCGCTGCATTTGTTGCGTCTTCCTATGCATTCCTGCAGATTCCTGCTTGACTTGTACGGACGGCAGCACCTAGAGTGTGCCATATTCAGAAACTCTCCGTTCTCTGCCAACCGAATCGATACTGAGATTTCATCGAATGACGATCGCAAGCAAGGTGCAGCCAGTCGCGCACACGTTGCGGCCTAAGGCCTTCGCGTACTCTACCAGGTCGATTCGGGGATGGCCTATTCTGGCATGGCGTGCGCGATGCAGTAGAGCCCGAATCCGGAGATGGCGTGTGGGGAGAGCTCCGCCGAGGTGCGTTATTCTGTGTTTTCTTATCCCCTTACTTGTGGCTCTGGGTATGCGCATTGCGGGCTGTTTTGTTTCTTGGCCCTTCTACGCTGCGGCGCTTGACCCGACTCGAGTACCAAGGCACATGCTCATCTCATCACATCTCCCCTCTACCGTCGTAGGCCCTTGACTGACACTGTATTTCTCGCAGCCCTCGACGCGGAAACGCCAGGACAAGACCCGATACTTGACGCGAAATCTGAACTTGAGGATAAAACATGTGGCACCCGCGCGACGTGCTGACCTGCTCACAGCGCGTATGGCGGTACGTTGTCCTCGCCCCCCTCTCCCCTCATTGCATCGTGTCTCATCTCTCTAATGCACACATTTCTAGACCCCCTCCTTCTCGATTCCGACTGGTTCCTCCAACTCCAAGACCGCTTCTACCCCCAGCAAACCCAAGACCTCCGCAGGCACGATGCGGGCGCCCCACACACACATCGTATGATAGAGTCCCGCGCCGGGGGGAGCGCGATGCGGATGGGTGGGCGACGCACAGCCCAATCCCGAGCTTCGAGACGTCGAGATCTACCATCGATGGAGGGAACACGCAGTGCGGGGAGACGGCCGACGTGAGGCGCAGCCCGCGAAGTGGGGGGTCCAGAGGGAGCTCCCTATCGTAGAGCGCAAAAGCAGTGGGGACCGAGGAAGCCGTGGATGCTTTTGTCGCCGTTGGTTACTGGGTACGGATATCGTTCTCGAGGGGGCGTGCGTGCTGATAAGTTTGCAGGGCTGGAGGACAAGTGCGATGCGGCGAGTGCTACAAGTCCGAGTGCTATCGCGGTAGACGATGGTACGTTTCCCTCCTCCCCCTCTTTTCACTTTGGAATTCTTTCGGTGCGCTGCACGAGTCTTCTGCGCGCTCGACTTCTCTGCTCGGCTGTAGTACTTCGTGCTCGCCCCAAATCTCGTCCTTATCTCTATTCCTATCTCTATCTCCTCCCTCCTCGAGCTACTCCCTTACTCATTGCTGCCTCTTCACAGGCTCAATCACGATCAGTGGTGCGATTACGATGAGGTGTCCAAGCACGAGCCGGAGGGGAGGGAGGGAGTACAAGTGTAGTGGGAAGGCGGGAGCACGGGGGTGCAGGACGTGCTTGAGGAGACGGGGCGCGTTGACATTGTGTCCGCTCTTCCTCGCGTAGTCCGCGCCATCCGCGCGCGCCTCCGTGCTCGTGCGCTGCCCACACTTTCCGCGCTGTCCGCGCATGCCTCCCGTGCCCGTACCATTGCCCCGTCCGTGCCTCCCCGTCCATGCCTCCGCCGTCAGCCGCGGAGTGAGTGGAGCCCGCGCGTGCTGATACCACCAGCACCGACGTCCCTACCCGAAGCAGGACCCGGACTGGAACTTGGAGATGCCGCAGACCCCGTCGCGCTCGACACCGCGCCGCGTGCATGAGCATGGCCATGGGTATCGCGCCCCCCACTGGCTGCTACATACGCGGCGCCGTTGGTCCTCCGCACTTGCCCACCGCGCTTGCGCGCGCGAAACTATCCCGGCTTCGCCCACCGCCACATACACACCTCGCCCGCCCAACGGCCCGCTCCTGCACACGCCGTTTGTCTTGCGCACCGTGCGCACCGCACATGTGCGCGCGCGCAGATCTCCCGTCCTCGCCTCGACGTCGGCCTCGTCTACCGCAGCTCCGCCCAAGTCGCCGTTCCACACGCGCCGTTTCTCGGTGCAGATCCGCCCGCCGCGCTCGCGCACGTGTCTAGATTCGTCCGATCACATCCCGAGTGCGCCGCGCTCCCCTCGAGACTGGCCTCGTCCACCGCACCACGCGCATCGCGCCCGCCCGCCTGGCCGCCCCCCGCGCGCCGTTTGTCTTGCGCACTGTGCCCGCCTTGCTGGCGTCCACGTCGCTCGCCTCCACCACGGCCTCGCACACCTCCCTATCTCCGTACACCTTCGCCGTACACTGTTACTTTTACTCACCGAGTCCTCCGCACCCCTCCATCACACTTTGCTCGCTCGACGTTCCCGTGCCTTTCTCCTCGCCTCGGCGTACCCACCATCTCCCTCACGTACTCCCCTCCTTCCTCCCCTCGTCATTCCACGTCATCTCCGACCCGGGAGCGCTAGGAGGGGAGCGGAACCTCCCTCGTCTGGTCGAGCGATAAGAACACCTACGCCGTTGTAGCGCGCTCTTGAAGGAGGCGCAGCGCAGGCGCGCACGGGCAGTCTCCGTCGAATGGGGCGCTTGCGGACGCAAGGGAATCGGAGGGAGAAAGAAGGTAGCTGTGGGGAAGGGCGGGAGCAAATGAGATTCAGAGCGCGATTAGGCTACAGGGATGCGACAAGCGGGCGGCGGTGGGGAAGTGCAGCAGGGTTCAGTGGGGAGTAGCAGTGACAAGCGGGAGCGGGCGGGCGGGGTGGCACAGAGGCGGAGGACAACAACGGGCCACGCGCAAGAGGTACGTACAATCGTTCGTATACCTTCATCTGACCCAGGCTCGCGCCCCAGCAGTGCCGGGAATCCTAGTTGCGTCCAGAAGGACGACAGAAGGACGACACAGCAAGCTTCCCTCTGGTGCCGAGGGAGCAGCAGCAAAATTCTCCCGATGCTGTGGTCACACTGCAGATCAAGGAAACGAAAGGAGCAGAGGAAGTCGAGGCAGACTCGGACCCAGGTCACCCAGTAACGCCCGTGAATATTAGGAGGGGCGATGTGGGGTGAGCCGTTCTTTGTGTCGCGTTGTCGCTTCCCTTGGCCTTTTCATATGCATTTATTCATTGTCTCTTGCATTTGTTTCTCAGTTCTGCTTTGGCAGGGATGAGCTTCCAGAGTAACGACCCACCGATGACAACGAAGTCACTACAGCGTTAATGATAGCCTTGATCAAGTGCTATTAAGTGAGTTCGTGAGCTTTCTCGACCCGCCGGGGGGTACCAACCCCATCACCCCCCGACGCATGGATCTGAGGTATTTTTTGCCGGGGTTCGATTCCCCCTTAATGCGTTCGCAGTCTACCGGCTTTTTTTTCTTTGTTTACGGCCTGTGCGAGAAATCAATTCATGCAACATTGATCGAATATTGATACCTTTCGCCGCGCATCAAGAGGTTTGCGGCGGCAAATTCCGAGATATCGACCTCTTTTCAAAGTCCGCTCGGACCGTGGAGTTTGGCTAGCGCTTGTGATTGACAGGTTTTTGTGTGCGGACCCCCGGTCCGCGGAGGTGGTCTCTCGACTGCCAATTTGGTTGCTGCTAGGCTTGGTACTTACAGATCACCGCGCGTAGCCATGTCCAGAATACTCTCCCGAATCGTACAGAGATTTGGCACATTCAAGGCGTCAAGGTGATTCAAGACGTCGATTCAAAATTTCACGATCGCAAACGAGGGCGCACCTCCGCTGGCCATTCACGTTGCGGCTCTTGTGTACATCACCTTCCTCATTCCACCGGAGCCTGCGCACGAGACTGCATTTTGTAGGCCCCGCAGGTGCCGCGCGTGCTACGCCCAACTCTGAGTCTCTGGCTCGACCCTTCACTCGGATCGCTCTCCACGTCCTCTCGTCGCAATCTCTTTTTTTAGTGCTGCTGTGCATTATACGAGGCTGGAAAAAATATCGATTTGCGGCGCAAAAGGGAGAAAACTGGTGTCCTCACCGCCGACACCCGCTTCACGCATATCGGTACCAACACCGTGACGAATGTGGTACTCGCATGACGCGAGGCGGCGCGTATTGGGTACGTCCTCCCTTGTCTCCTTTTGGTCTTCCTCTCGTTAGTCTTCTCTCTCCCCCTCGTCGCGTCGTGTTTCTGCTAATAGACATATTTCCATTGTGCCTCCGCTGCGTCCACCTCACCCTGAATTCAAGTGAGTACCATCCCCGCGTCTGCCACCAGCGACCCACAACCCACGACCTCCTCGAAACACTCGCTTACTCGCCACGGCCTCCTCGCAGGCTCAAGCACCAGTGGAACCGGGTGGGATCGTACGATTACGATCGATGAGCAGTCCAAGCACGAGCGCGGCACGGACGACTTTGCATGTATGAGGAGAGACGGGGCGCGTTGGCATTGCGACTCTTTTTCGCTCCCAACGATCTCACGCCTCCCTTTCGCGAGCCCTCCCGACGACCTTGTCCCGCCCGCGCTGCTTACGCTGTCCGCGCGAGCGCCCGTGCCCGTGCTCTCACCGCGCCCGCGCCCGCGCCCGTCACCTGCAGATGGAGTGGAGCCCGCGCGCAGCATTGATACCGCCAGCACCGACTTGCCCACCCACACCAACACCGACGTCGCGGTCCGCGAGTGCGGCACCGTCACCTCTTGAAGCAGGACCGGGACCTGCGGACTCAGATCCGAAGAGGCGGTGGGCCCAGTCCCGCTCGACACCGTGCCGCGCGTGCGCATCAGCATGGGCATCGCGCGCGCCCTGCTGCTCCGCACACGGCGTTCTTTCTCTTCGCTTTGTCTTCCGCGCCTGCGCGCGCATCCAGGCTCATCAGTTCGCCCACCGAGTCTACGTCGCCCACCGCCCAGCAGCGGACCACGCACATACTCGGACTCAAGACAAGCAAGACAATTCGACGCGGCGGACCCGGCTCGCACGACACCGCGGGGATGTGCATCACCCGTCCATACGCACGCGCCGTTTGCTTCGTCCATCGGGAAACGCCCTTGCGCCCGCATCGGACCCGCCACAAGATCGAGGGAGAGGGAGCAGCAGGCCCTGCGCACTCGACGCCGCACCTCCCGTCCGCGCATGCGTCGCTCTTCGCGTCCCCTTCTCAAGCCAGAGCGCCTGCGCCGTGTCCTGGTCCGCCCATCCTCATCGCACATCAAGTCTCCTGCAGCTCGCGCGCCACCCTGAAGCGTGCCACGCACCACACTCTGACTCCGCCTTGCACACCACCGACTCGTCTACCGGCTCCGCATCGGCCTCGACATCAGCTTCGTCCGGTGCTCGCCATACCGTACCGTACTCCCCGCTCACCTGCCTCAGATACTCCCTTCCTTCTTCTTCCCTCCGGTGCACATTCTCCCCTGCGCTGAGCAAGCCAAGAGCGGGAAGCGGATCCCACACGCCTCCCCCTCCTCTCCCTTTGCCGATGGCCGCGCGACAAACGCAATGCTTGAAGGAAGGGTAGAGTGGGCGGGTATGCGGCTGCCGTCGAATGGGGCGCGTACCGCAGGCGCTCGCGGACGCAGGTGGAGGCGGGGAAGGGCGCGAGCGAATGAAAGCTCGAGCGGCGCAGATCCGTAGACGGAAGGGAAGGGAAGGGGGGATATTATTTGAGTAAGGACGAGCAGGAGCAAGCGGAGGTGTGAGGCAGCCGGAGGTGGGGAGAGCAGCCGGAGGTGGGGCGAGGAAGGACACGAACGATCAAGCGCGGCACGGAGCGGAGAGAGGACAACGGCGGGTACCGGGTGGGGACGCACATGTGCGCATGCACGGGAGGTAGGTAAATATGGACCCTCGTCTGGCTTCATCTGATCCCGGCTTACGCTCCAGCAGTGCGGGTGATCTTGGCTCATTATCGCGAGGAAGCTGTCATGCGAGCAGCCAAGACTCTTTACAGGCTGTGCTGCGAGACCAAGGGAAAGACGCAAACGCGAGAAGGACAGAGGAAGTCGGGAAAGCGTGAAAGACTGCGATGTGGGGTGGGCCATTCTAATGTATCGGATTGTCACTTCTCTTCGTCTCTTTATATCCACTTTTTTTTGCTTCCGCTGCTTCTTCTGGGACGTGCTTCCAGAGTGATGACCCACCGACGACAATGTACTGCCACAGCATTCATGGGGTAGTTTTAACCTGGGTCGTTGCCATTTCGAGGCTTGTTTACGTTGTGGACCCGCCGGGGGCTTCGATTCCCCTTAATACCTGAGGATTTTCAGCCCTTTTTGCCATCGCCAGAAAAAGCGCTCGACTACCTTGTTGTCAATGCCGTTAAAGCAATGATTAATCGTCCCGCCTGAATGAGGCTCCTTTCTCGTCTCTCACCGAGACCACCGTTTTGATTTTCGTCCTATTCACCCCATCGGCTGTCTCCGCAGTTCATGTTCCGAACTTAGGCAGGCGCTCGGCGGAAAATCGAAGCTAAGAGAATATATGGCTGATAAATGGTCTTCGACAGTCCATCGGAATGCTGATAAATTCCTAAACACTAGATTTTGTTTCCGCCCGTATCCACCCTTGTATGTTTTTTCTTGGATTATTCGACCCATCATAGGGCGCTGCCGAACTGAAGTGGCTGATGCGACGATCTTCTTTGCTACCACCATTTCCCTTTTTTCCGGTTTTACGCTGCGCTTGAGGGATTCTTCACTGGGCTGAAACGTCGGCTCGCGGCGTGCTCCCAACTCAACGGTCGACCACTCCTACGGATGCCCTTCACTACTGCGAGATTTCATCGACGCGTTCCAATGAATCAATTCTGCGGGAGATGCATGGAAAGAAAACCGCGCTTGACGTGCAAAAACTTGGCCAATAACTGAACAGGCTCCCCCGTAGTTCAAGTTTGTGTGTTTCCCCTTGTCTTTTGATTATCTCTGGAGTCTGATTCTTCTTAGAATGTGGCGCGCGACCTCGCCCCCAAATGTCATTAGATTGGATCGAAACCTCATTGCCACTCGAGGAACGAGGCCAACCTCTGTTGCCCACTATTGCTTCACCTTCCTTTGCACAGCGTCCGTCTTGACTCAAATCCGTCCTCCATCAATCTATTGCCTGCATAACAGCACGATCTTCGGAGGGAATTCCAAGACAGTTCTAGCGCTCAAATTACCCAACAGCTCTGTAAGCGCAATCTCGTGGGTCACAGACGGTCTTATCTCCGCCACTGCCTTCCTGGGACTCGCAACCTTTATGACACAGCTTTTCCGCTGTTTTTTCGCTAGCGCGCGCGCCGCGTTAATGCCTATCACCCCCGGAAGCTCTGTCGCATTCAACCATGTACGGTGCGGCGAACTGGTGCCGCATCGACATATCTGCTCTCGGACCCCGCGCCGGCGGTCTCACTTGCGGCCGGACGGAAGTGATCTGGGCAGAAGTTCCCCGAGAATCACTTCCCATTTGCAGCCGCTGCGCAATAATCTGCCAGCTGTCGCGATATATATCAGCACGGATCGCGGCTCCGATGGTGACTCTTGCACCCAAACCTCATGGGTGAGACTTAATTCCACAGAATTCAGACTGCCCCGAAGGCGTGCAAAAATTTTCACAGACGCAGGTAGGTTGGCCATACTTATCCCGAGAACTTCACAAAATTGACGTCGTAGAATCATTCGTGACTTCAATCGCTTCTGATGCAGGACTCAGGCACGCGTAGCTAACATGAGGCCTGTGTGCCCTTCCACTTCTCTTTGCTTCCTTTTGACTACTGAATGTCTTCTACCAGTGAAGCCGTCCTCGTGCCCTGCACGGATATCCTCCGCCAGGAATGTCGGCGGTGCGCACCCATACTCTCCTCCGCGTTCAACGATTAACGCGTCGTGCATGCCAGCAGCAAAGTATGGGTGGACGGATAGGGAATATTTGGCCACTTGGATGCAGACGTCGTCATTAAGATCACAGACATTATAATGGATAACAGTGTGAAACCTGAACAGTGGGCAATGGCAGAGGAGGGATTCGACGAGTCATGGATGCCGATAGAGGCGCTTCGGGAGCCCTAGACTGAGCGCTATATATCTGCCTTTATACCGTTTATTTTGTATTTCTTCGATCCAATTTCGCGATCTTACTGCTAAGTGCAACAGATCTTTTTAGTTCCAATTGAGCACGGCTTCATCAGTCGATCGGGCCATTGTCGTACTGCTTCTATCAAATGGGACAGCAAGCTGTTAAGTTCATTGCCAAATGTGGAATAAGAGAACACACGGCAGAAGAACTCACTGATGCTCCAGCCTTCAATGCGATGATCGCGTGTGAAGTGCCTTTAATATTGGATCTTCTGGCATATATCAATAGGTGATCTTTCACCTGCTCCCACTTCTGCCCCCGATGAATTCCGACGCCCAAACCCTCCCCGAGGATGACTTATCGTTCTGGAACGACCGAGGTTTGAAATTCCGTGTGCTTATCCTCGGCCGTGCGAATGCCGGCAAAACGACAATACTTGAGAGACTAACTGGAGCCTCTATGGACGAGGCAGAGGTCTGGCGGGATGGAAGAATATTGCCTGGCCAGGTTCGTCAACCATTGAAACACTTCAATTATCATGTCTGATCGAGTTGATCCAGATAGTGAAGGGCCAGATAGATGTATGTTCTTAGACTGTTGTTTTTATTTGGTCTCTAAAGGCCCAAAGCGTGGTTTGCACAACATTGATGATGAGATCCGCTTTCGCCCCAAGCCTGGATTTGTCTTTCACGACTCGCGTGGTGTCGAGGCAGGCTCAGCGACAGAACTCTCTACTGTCCAGCGGTTCGTAGAGGAGCGGTCATCAACAGCGAAGGATCTTCAAATTCAGCTGCATGTCATATGGTATCAATGTTGTTGTTTCTGCCATGTGACATGGATTTTTTGACACATTCTTCAGGATGTGCCTTCCTCTTGACGAATGTCGGGAGCTGTTTGAGAGTGAAAGGGACATTTTCCGGCTGTTGAAGGGTACAGGTGAGTGGCAAAGAGAACCAGCATTGACGCTTTCTTTGATTGACAAGCCAAAGTTCCACTAGTTGTAATATTTACAAAGCAGGACGGGGCTGTCTCCAAGGAAACATCCCAGATCCTCATGGACTCCCCAGGAAACACTCACAGCCGGTCCATTAGGAAAGAAGCACGCAGCAAAGCAGAACTCGAGGTTATTAACCGCGTGAAGGAACTTGAGGGAGAGCTGAGGGGCCTGGGCCTCACTGACAATGCCACAGTGTTTCTGACGACTGGTGGTATATTCATTGATATTGGTGTTGATGGTGCTGTGCTGACTATCTTCAGGGATGGAAATGCCTACAGTTGATGCGGAAAGTTTATGTCAACAACTGATTGACTTAACAGAGGAGTGTTTAACTGGGCCAAGAATCAAGACATTGCTATCAGTGGTGTGGGGCCATAATCTGTTGAAGCGTGGATTCTGGTGTTTGTATTGGTAAGGATTTGCTTCACTAACTGGGCACCAATGACTGATTTTTAATAAAGGGCCTTGAGATCCAATACTTCAAATGGTATCATTGGGTGCATATTAAAATTTGTTCTGTTGATGCATTTTCCCTATTTTCAGGAGGTGCAAAACTGGGCTCAGGAGCACCAAGCATGTGGAACCTGATACAACGTATTTGCAGTAACATGGTGAGTAACATGACCAACGAGGAGAACACATGGGCCACTGAACTTCCTGAACACTATTGTAGTCGGTAAGATAGCACAGTTCCCACCAAATGGCCAGACTGACTAGTCTTCCTTCTTGTGTGTGTAGCTTGTGAGCCTGCACCTTTGCTGTCGGCCTGCTCCCCCTGCTCACTGGTCCTCCTTTTGCGCCTGCGTAGTATGTGAGTCTGCCCCTTTGCCATTGGCCTGCTCCCTCTGCTCACTGGTCCTCCTTTTGTGCCTGCACAGGATGTGAGTCTGCCCCTTTGCCGTCGGCCTGCTCCCTCTGCTCACTGGTCCTCCTTTTGTGCCTGCGTAGGATGTGAGTCTGCCCCTTTGCCGTTTGCCTGCTCCCTCTGCTCACTGGTCCTCCTTTTGTGCCTGCATAGGATGTGAGTCTGCCCCTTTGCCGTCGGCCTGCTCCCTCTGCTCACTGGTCCTCCTTTTGTGCCTGGGTAGGATGTGAGTCTGCCCCTTTGCCGTTTGCCTGCTCCCTCTGCTCACTGGTCCTCCTTTTGCACCTGCGTAGCGTGTGAGTCTGCCCCTTTGCCGTTGGCCTGCTCCCTCTGCTCACTGGTCCTCCTTTTGTGCCTGCGTAGGGTGTGAGTCTGCCCCTTTGCCTTTGGCCTGCTCCCTCTGCTCACTGGTCCTCCTTTTGCGCCTGCATAGTATGTGAGTCTGCCTCTTTGCCGTCGGCCTGCTCCCTCTGCTCACTGGTCCTCCTTTTGCGCCTGCGTAGTATGTGAGTCTGCCCCTTTGCCGTCGGCCTGCTCCCTCTGCTCACTGGTCCTCCTTTTGCGCTTGCGTAGGATGTGAGTCTATCCCTTTGTCGTCGGCCTGCTCCCTCTGCTCACTGGTCCTCCTTTTGCACCTGCGTAGTGGGTGAGTCTGCCCCTTTGCCGTCGGCCTGCTCCCTCTGCTCACTGGTCCTCCTTTTGCGCTTGCGTAGGGTGTGAGTCTGCCCCTTTGCTGTCGGCCTGCTCCCTCCTCCCTCTGCTCACTGGTCCTCCTTTTGCGCCTGCGTAGCATGTGAGTCTGCTCCTTTGCCGTCGGCCTGCTCCCTCTGCTCACTGGTCCTCCTTTTGCGCCTGCGTAGTATGTGAGTCTGCTCCTTTGCCATCGGCCTGCTCCCTCTGCTCACTGGTCCTCCTTTTGCTCCTGCGTAGAGAGTGAGTCTGCCCCTTTGCTGTCGGCCTGCTCCCTCTGCTCACTGGTCCTCCTTTTGCTCCTGCGTAGAAAGTGAGTCTGCCCCTTTGCTGTCGGCCTGCTCCCTCTGCTCACTGGTCCTCCTTTTGTACCTGCGTAGGAAGTGAGTCTGCCCCTTTGCCGTCGGCCTGCTCCCTCTGCTCACTGGTCCTCCTTTTGCGCCTGCGTAGGATGTGAGTCTGCCCCTTTGCCGTCAGCCTGCTCCCTCTGCTCACTGGTCCTCCTTTTGCGCCTGCGTAGGATGTGAGTCTGCCCCTTTGCCGTCGGCCTGCTCCCTCTGCTCACTGGTCCTCCTTTTGCGCCTGCGTAGCATGTGAGTCTGCTCCTTTGCCGTCGGCCTGCTCCCTCTGCTCACTGGTCATCCTTTTGCGCCTGCGTAGCATGTGAGTCTGCCCCTTTGCTGTCGGCCTGCTCCCTCTGCTCACTGGTCCTCCTTTTGCGCCTGCGTAGTATGTGAGTCTGCCCCTTTGCCGTCGGCCTGCTCCCTCTGCTCACTGGTCCTCCTTTTGCGCCTGCGTAGTATGTGAGTCTGCCACTTTGCCGTCGGCCTGCTCCCTCTGCTCACTGGTCCTCCTTTTGCGCTTGCGTAGGGTGTGAGTCTGCCCCTTTGCCCTCGGCCTGCTCCCTCTGCTCACTGGTCCTCCTTTTGTGCCTGCGTAGGGTGTGAGTCTGCCCCTTTGCCCTTGGCCTGCTCCCTCTGCTCACTGGTCCTCCTTTTGCGCCTGCGTAGTATGTGAGTCTGCCCCTTTGCTGTCGGCCTGCTCCCTCTGCTCACTGGTCCTCCTTTTGCGCCTGCGTAGCATGTGAGTCTGCCCCTTTGCTGTCGGCCTGCTCCCTCTGCTCACTGGTCCTCCTTTTGCGCCTGCGTAGTATGTGAGTCTGCCCCTTTGCCGTCGGCCTGCTCCCTCTGCTCACTGGTCCTCCTTTTGCGCTTGCGTAGGATGTGAGTCTATCCCTTTGTCGTCGGCCTGCTCCCTCTGCTCACTGGTCCTCCTTTTGCGCCTGCGTAGTATGTGAGTCTGCTCCTTTGCCGTCGGCCTGCTCCCTCTGCTCACTGGTCCTCCTTTTGCGCTTGCGTAGGGTGTGAGTCTTCCCCTTTGCCGTCGGCCTGCTCCCTCTGCTCACTGGTCCTCCTTTTGCGCCTGTGTAGCCTGTGAGTCTGCCCCTTTGCCGTCGGCCTGCTCCCTCTGCTCACTGGTCCTCCTTTTGCGCCTGCGTAGTATGTGAGTCTGCCCCTTTGCTGTCGGCCTGCTCCCTCTGCTCACTGGTCCTCCTTTTGCGCCTGCGTAGCATGTGAGTCTGCTCCTTTGCCGTCGGCCTGCTCCCTCTGCTCACTGGTCCTCCTTTTGCGCCTGCGTAGCATGTGAGTCTGCCCCTTTGCTGTCGGCCTGCTCCCTCTGCTCACTGGTCCTCCTTTTGCGCCTGCGTAGTATGTGAGTCTGCCCCTTTGCCGTCGGCCTGCTCCCTCTGCTCACTGGTCCTCCTTTTGTGCCTGCGTAGTTTGTGAGTCTGCCACTTTGCCGTCGGCCTGCTCCCTCTGCTCACTGGTCCTCCTTTTGCGCCTGCGTAGCGTGTGAGTCTGCTCCTTTGCCGTCGGCCTGCTCCCTCTGCTCACTGGTCCTCCTTTTGCGCCTGCGTAGCATGTGAGTCTGCTCCTTTGCCGTCGGCCTGCTCCCTCTGCTCACTGGTCCTCCTTTTGTGCCTGCGTAGGGTGTGAGTCTGCCCCTTTGCTGTCAGCCTGTTTCCTCTGCTCACTGGTCCTCCTTTTGCGCCTGCGTAGTTTGTGAGTCTGCCCCTTTGCTGTCAGCCTGTTTCCTCTGCTCACTGGTCCTCCTTCCCACCTGCATAGGATGTGAGTCTGCCCCTCTGTACATTCAATTCATTCTCTTCATATTCTCTGTCCACCCGCAAAAGACCATCATGCAACGTGTTGAATCTGTGGTTTCTTCACTATTTCATATGCCTGCCCCAGTACTTTACTGTTTCTCTGCTGATTGCTCCCTATGTTCTGACTGCTTGCCTACAGAAACTCACTGATGTTCCTGTCATGGCTGTTGCAGTTTGTATGCCCCACCTTTTTACCCCGGGTTGTTCTCTCCATCTTTACTATTTGTTCTTCACAGTGATGATGGTTGTGTTCCATGCAGTCCAGCCTGCTGTCCTCACCCTTGCGTCATCCACTCCCAAAGATTGGATACAGACTGTGGCCTCTTTCATTGAGGATAACAAAGTGCCTCTGCAAGAGAAGGCCAATACCATTACTGTTCAGGTAGCAGCTGTTGTTGCGGCAATGAAGCATAGGAATATCATCCCACAGCTGAACCCCCAACATCTCCCATGGGAGTTTTCAGACGAGGAGGCCACAATCCTTGCTACTGAGCTGTCTCAATTTATTGTGGCCAATCTCATGTAATCCCTTGTACTTCTTACAATGAAACTTTATGTGGACAATTTTGTTGAATTGTGTCCAAAATTAAATTGATTGGCCCGCAATGTGTCAGAACATCTGAAATCCAGGTCTAAATGTTGTCCGTTCAGTACCCAGACCACTAATGAACAACAGGAATCTAACTGAAAACAAACTGATCACCCTTGTGGGATCCCCATGTGCACACCACAGCAGATTGCAAAATATTTTCCTCATTGACAGTAAAGTATGTTTCAGATGCCAATCACCCAGCTACATGGAAAGCTTGCCTAATCTGAGTTTGCTGAGACTTGAGTTTCCATCAATTTTGTAACTTTTTGCCCACGTAAAGGTAGAGTAGTACTCAATTCCCATATTTTCTCTCCTAGTACTTGGTGATGTTACATTGCTGGTTGATCTCACATTTTCAATAACGGAATCTTGTTGCAGACGAGATCATCAAACAGAAGAGAATCCAGACCCTGATGGCCAAGAAAAAAGAAAAAGAGGCCACCTGAACACCAGAAAAAACAATACTGCAAATCATCCATCATTTCCCAATCCCAAGTTGAATGGGAGTCCTGCATTGCAGGCTCAACCACTTACACCATGGATGCAGGCATGATCCCACTGCCATTGAGCCATGTCAAGCAATTTGGTCCTTTCATTAGTGTCCCTGAATTGCCGTGAAGTTCCACAAAGATAGTGTCACACTACGGTGAAACGGTGCACTTCTTATATGACTAAGAATACCTAATCAATAGGTATTGCAAACAAACACCCAAAACAACCAACCACAACCAATCTACCTCCAAAGATCCAAGTGCTTCTCTTTGTGAATTCGGGTCTGGGCCGTAGTATGTGACCAACAAACACAAGTTTGATTAAAGGCTTCTAACAAATCTCCTTGTTGTGGATCACATAGTTCTGTTGGACATTGTTCAAGCTCTTGGTGTAAAAGGCGACGGGGCACCACTTTCTGTCCGTGCCCTGTTGCAACAGAACAGCTCCAGTCGCCCAGTCGGAACTGTCTGCCTCCAGCCAGTACAACCAGGGTTTGTCTGGAAGGACCAGGACAGGCTCCATGGTCACTGCATCCCTGAGTGCTTGGAACGCAGCGGCTGAGGCAGCAGTCCAGGTCCAGGCCACGCCATTCTCCAGATGGAGGAAGGGGTGGTGTTCTCGGAGCCAACAGAACACCTCCCGGACAATTTCATGACGATGGGTGAGGTCAGAATGCGTGATGAGGATGTCATTGAGATAGACCATGATGTCTCCAGACAGGATGAGGTCTGGAAGGTGTTGTTCATCATTATCTGGAAGGTGGCTGGGGAGTTGGTAAGGCTGAAGTACATCACCAGTGGCTCAAAGAGCTCCCAGTTGGTACGGAACCCGGCCTTCTATTTGTCACCTTCCCGGATCCAGATGTTGTTGAACTCCCATCAGACATTGAGCTTTGTGAAGAACTGAGCTCCCTTCAAACGGTTAATGAGGTCGTTGATCAAAGGAAGCAGGTACCGGTTTTTCACAGTCATTGCATTAAGCACCTGGTAGTCCTGAATGAACTAGAGCTCTCTGTCCTTCTTGACAAAGAAGACTGGGGATGCCATTGGTGACTTGGACAGACAGATGTGGCCGGTGCTTAATCCCTCCAAGATGAAGGTGTTGAGCTCCTTCTGTTTGAGTGGAGAGATTGGGTACATCTTGCAGTTGGTCAGCTTTGTGTCTGGAACAAGCTCGATGGCGTGATCCCGTGTCTGCCTTTTCAGCAGAGAGTCAAAGGACCCCCTGTCAAAAACAGAAATCCACGGCCCAGGACAGAACATTGGTTCCGACTGGAGCGGAATTTCGCATGTAGGCCTTGCGAGACGTTGTGAGATGGTGCTTCCAGCGCAAATCTCTTCAGCCGGGGTGAACACGGTGTAGAGGATGTGGTCGCCTTCTTTGACCTTGTCATCATCGTTGTCATTGTCATCCAGGTCTGGGAAGAGATCTGGCAAGTCACCATTGTCAGCTTCCGGTTTGTACCCATGGTCTCCATGTCACTCTTCCGAGTCGACCATGCAGATAGACAGGACAGGGCCCTTGTACAGCTGCCAGAGAATTCCGGCTGAGAGCTTCTTGCTTCTTCAGATGGCTCGCAGCTCGTTGCAGCAGGTACAGCAGCTGGTTAGGCAGCATGTCATTTGAACTTCCTTGGTCTCCCAGTTGATCTCTGGGTTGTGTTTCTGGAGCCAGGAGTAGCCGAGGATGGCATACTTTGCCGAGCTGTGTCATGGCAAGCTGGATGTGCTCGGAATGTCCCTTGTAGTCGACCACCATATTGACTATGCTGGAGATGCCGCTTGCTTGGTTTGCGGTGCTGTCCACGTTGAGAACTGGAATAGGTTGTGAGAGCTGCCAGACCAGTTGTGGGAGATGACATACTTGGAGTCAATGAAGTCTTTGGTTGCTCCACAGTCGACCAGAGCCTTCACCAACATCCGCACGGCGGTCTCAACAGACTGCAAGTCTAACAGGATGTGCAGGGAGTTCCAGCCCTCAACAGAATCAATGATGTACTGCCGGGGGAGTCGCCGTTCCCACTTTGGGTAAAGAACACACTGCAGCAGGCCTGTCCTCGTTCCCAGCTCAGAGACCGGGGTGTCCATTGCTGTCCTCGTTCCCGGCTCAGGGACAGCATGGGTTTCTATCTCCGGGCTGGAAACAGGAGTCTCCATAACTCAGACAGAAACTGGGATGGGGGGTGCACCTCTCGCTACTACCTCTGAATCAGATATATTTACACTATCTTCATACAGGCAGGCATAGTGATTAGGGGATATGACCGAGGGTGCACCACTCATTCGGCCAGGGATAGAAAACCCACCAGGTCCATCTCTCCATCAATCGACTCTGTTGGAAGCGAGGCAGTGGTGGAAAGATGGGTGAACAGCTCATTGAGGAGGTTGTCACCAAGTTGGCAGACGACCTCGTTGAGAACGTCTGCATGCCAGACATCGGACCTGACAGGGCACTCTCGGGTGATGTGTCCAGAGGCCCTGCAACAGAAGCAGGTGCATGTTGAGGTCGGCCTGGTATGCATGTTCGTGCTCCTCGAAATCCACCTGCATCGTCTGCTGCAGCATTTGGTGATCCTCGATTGTATCACGGAGAGAGCAGTTCTCTATCTCCAGCTGCTCCACACACTCCAAAGCGTCCATGAGGGCAATCACATCATTGTCAAAGGTGATGTCGTCGATGTCATACACGTCGAGGTCATTAGAGCCTTTGCGCTAAGCCACCAGATCAACTGGTGGCTAATTTTTCTCGGCAACCCGTGAGCCTCTGGGGCCACTACAGCCACAATTTATAGCCCTCAAATAGAGAACAAAATGGTGGCTAGCACGGGTCGGAGGGCCTTGATGCGAATCCATGACAGCAGCCACCAGTTGAACTGGTGGCTCAGCGCAAAGCCTCTATTATCTGCGGCTGGGGCAGAGGGTTGGGCAAGGGATGGCGGGGGAACCTCGAGCTTGAGATCACCCCAGGGACGGCCCTGGAAAACGTAAAGGGCGGAGCGTACTGGTGGGACAGGAACCAGGGTGGTAGGCAAGTCAACCTCCGCTGAAAAATGGCCCCGTTGCGTCAAGGGCCAAATTTTCTTTGCGCGTGTCCTCCAGTCGCGAGCCGTAGGGATCCTGACGTGTTCTATGTAGGTCTGGACGAGGTATGCGATAGTCGCGTGTGTTTCAGGGTGCTCTTTGATGAAACGGGGTGGGAGATAAACCTGGGCCTTCAAGTGTTCGGGGACGAGAGGCGCGTTGGGGACGGTGGTACCGGGCGAGTGAATCACCATTGTTGTCCCTCACGTCGCTCAATCCCATTGAGTCGCCTGGAGTCTTATTTATTAGTCTTGATCTGCTGAAGGTGACATGTTACGCACCAAGTCAAATATCAATGTTCTAACGCTGTCTCCAAACTCTCTGCGCGCGGTCTGCCCATCTGGGCCTTTGGGCAAAGAGTCGTAAAGATTGTGGAACTGCTTGAAGAACTTGTCGGCCTCGATGGTGTGACTGCCATCCTCGCTAGCACCAGAAGCAAGGAAGGCCAGATCGGCGGCCAAAAACTTGTTGCGGGATGCGTTGAAGCGGCCCGGTTCGTCCATAGTGACCCCAAGGTGGCGGCGGACTTTGTACGCTCCCAACGGCGTAAACTCGAGGGCGTCCCAGGGAGTCGGGATGGTGGGTATTGGTTTCTGAGTTGGAGGGGGCAGCAGAGAGACACCTGGGACACCCCATACGAAAGCTGGGAGTGCAGGGCGTGTGGAGGGAGTCGACATGATGGGGGCGAGAAGAGAGGAACCCGGCGCTTAGCGACTGTCCCACGAATCCCATTGGTTGATCGCGTGTCTCAATTTGGATGTCGACAACGAACTCGAGGATACTTCGCGTCCCTTGTAATATATAACGCGACTTTACGCGTTTTTCAATGGCATATACACTTGGGAGAGTCGGATACACCTTATAGGACAAAATCAGGCGCCTTGGCAATTTATCCAGTATGTTTGCACTGAAACACACCGATTTTACATCTCCTGTTCAAGTTATTTCACTTGACTTTAATGCTCAGTTGTTACATCCGAAATGTATATGTGTGTCATAGGAATGTTAAAAAAAATACAACGAGACATAAAACATCTTGAGACAGTTGTTTCTTACTAGTCAGCGATAGGGTAGGCACAGATATTACGGCTTCAACTCTCCTTCGACAGGCCTGTAGCTTTGGGAAGAGGATCTTCCAAGTGTACTTAACAGGTCCTAGGATTTTCAAGCCGCCCCATGGTATTTGAAAATTCAACATGTTTTCGACCTTTTGGGCATTACCGAGGGCCAGGGAAGGCAGAAGGGGCATTCGACTTCGGAAAATGCAAGGGGGGGTTCATGTTAACATATTTTATCAAAAGATCTGGGGCAGTTAGGTTCTAGGAGCTGTAAATCGTGAAAGAGACCTGAAATGAGGCCGAAGCCGATATTAGTTGCACTAGATTTACGAGTTTAAGGTTGCACCTAACTAAACTCAACCTTGAAAACACTATCCTGAGGAACCCCGATTGCGGAATCTTTTCAATTATTCGAAATAGATCCCAGACCATCTCCGGAAGCATTTTTCCTGATTTATTGGGGAACTTATGGACCCAAAAATCGCGATGGTTGGATTTTGAAAGTCATGTTGGCGGGAAAAGTTGATATTTCAAGCATAAAATATTTTGGTGTTGTCCTCCTGGTGTATGGATTCATAGGTATTTGCGTGTCTGGTATCGTGAGTTAAGAGCGGCTAATTCTCATCGTTCACGAGCAGGACTTGTACTGTGACGCTCTAAAACGTGGCTGCATGCCATTTTAATTTTTCCACCTTGGATTTCTAGAAGTGTTTTCTAGCGTGCTGCAAGGTTCTTGCTTTACAATGTGCACATGTGCGACATGCACCTTAATGTCCGCCCACATCTTCAACGTCCCCTTACGTATTCGGGGTGATTTATTTTCGACTCGGGGTATTCATATGAACATAGTCGACTCTCACTACCAGATTCGATGGTATACTTAGGGTCACAAAGGTATGGATACAAGAACATGTTCCTTCCGTTAATGCTAATCGTATATTCGTAAACGCAACGTCGCAGTTGGATGGATAGGACAAGATCGTTGAAAGCAAGAGCATTGGTGAATGATGGAGAGGAAAGAAGATAATTCACAGCAGCGTAGCTAAGCCTCAGTTTTTGCGTCGACGCAACATATCCCGGAGGCGCAGCAGCCGGCCCAGGAAGCGCTGCCACCAGAGACGCGATTTGAGGCGCTCCCGCATCTGGAAGCGCGTCGAGTCGGTTTTCGTTTCGGACGGGTCGGCGGATTGCGGGCGCGAGAGACGCGGAGTCGAGTGTTGGTCGCAGGAGTACACCGAGGGCGAGGCGCGTCCCGAGCCAGGGAGTATACCGACATCGAACCAGGTCATTCCGCCGGGGATGAGGCCCAGCCCCTGGTCGACCGCTGCGTGCAGGGACTCTAGCCCCAAATCCAGCTCGCGCTCGTGCTCCGCCTGCCGCTCCTCGATGTGCGCGCTGCGCTCGTCTGGCGTACGCAGCTCCTCCACGGACTGCATCGCCGACTCGAAGTGCGTCTCGGACGACAGCTCCGGCGTTGACGTCGACGCGGCGGCGGAGATTGGCGAGGCGAGCACCTCCTGTGTGGTCGACGCCCACTCGGCGGATGAGTTGGGGTTGATCCCGGGCAGCTGTATCTGCACGGACTCAGGCAGCGGCAGGAGGCTGAGCGTCGACCGGCGGCGCTCTGTAGATGACTTGTACGTGAGCAGGGGAGGCGCGGGCGATACATAATTCCATTCCGCAAGCGGGGATATCGACCTCTGCGATGGCTGAGGAGTCGAGTCGATCGAGGTGGAGCGGACGGTCGAGAAGAGGACCCCGTCCTCTGTGACCTCGTCAGCGTCTTCACCGCCGGCGCTGCCGTTTCCAGCCCAGGCAGATCGTCGGCCACGATCGATAGGGGTTCCGTGTCCAACGCGCGGAAGCGGCCAAGATCCAGAGCCAGGGCCATTTGACGGTACGCTTGTTAACGACATCCGTGGCGATGTGCTCAGACGTGGCGCTGACGCTGCGCGTCCCAAACTAGGTGCTGGGCCAGTGGAAAAGGACACGGAACGGCGTGAAGACGAGGGAGGGCTCGAGGGCAGATAGGACGAAAAGGGATAGTCGGACTGGGGAGGAGGAGAGGGAGGCGGGGAGGGAGGCGGAGACAGACACGACAGGTCTAAATCAAAGTCGGAGAAGCCCTCCGTGCTGAAAGCTGCAACATCCAGCGCAGCATCTGCTTCCTCGTCCGCATACGAGTATGATGTGAATTTCGAGAGTGACCGTCCATCGCTGGTACTCGGCGAGTCGAGGAGCGCAGGAAAGACTTCAGGCCTGCCAGTGAGACGCAAAGTCGGTCTGGCGTCGAATGCGACGAAGAGAAGAAGGCAGCAAGCACGTACATTGGTATTATCTTGTGAATAAATGCACACTTCGGGGTACGCGAGCGGACGAGCAGACGGGTGTGTGCTGGGAGCAGGAAGACGCAACGAGCAGAGTAACGGCGCACCCAAGATTCGGCCACGGACGCTCGGATTTTATTTTAGTTGATGCTCACACACACTCCGTGTTACGTGCGCCAGAGACTTCCTTTCGTCACAAACGGGCCACACGTAGCAGAAGTCGGTGTCAAAGTATTGAATACCTTCTCCTCAGAGGCGGGAAAAAGCGTGGGGTGTAGGTATGGGTGGAAATCCTCCATCGTGGCAAGGACACACACAAGCCTGCACCTCTGCATGCCGATCGCGGCGTGAAAATTATGAAACGAGGTTCCCGCGAGCCAATTAACCTCCGATCGGATCAAGGGCAGCTAGAATGAGCTAGTGAATCCCGGAGACACCGCGCTTTACGACAGCGAAGCACCACGGCGAATGATCTGGAAAGCTAAGATGACCGGACGAACGAGAGGTGCCCGAAAGCTGTCCGGTAAATTGGCAGACCATCGATAACGCAAGGCGCGAGGCGAAAATCTACAAGAAGGACAGAGCATCCGTTACGGAAGATGAGGTCAATTCTACAAGCGAGGCCACCAGACGAGTGTCGGACGCAGATGATGCTTGGGTAAGATGTAAATCTCGAGACTGAAAGCCGATAACGCTCTTCAAACTTACCTCCGTCCCTGGAATACAAAAGGTTGAGCAATCAGACACGATACGCAGCATCGACAGCAAAGTATAATGAAGCACCTCTAGAGCCCGGCAGAACGGACATTATTGTAGAAACTCCGGCGCAGCAGTGAAGGATGCCTAGCACAACCAAGATGCGCAGCTTTGGAGCCCGGAGCGCCTGGCAGGTCGCAAGCTTTGCTTGTTGGGGGGAAATGAGGAAGGGGAGCGCGGGAATGGAAGCCGAGGGCGGTTAAATAGCCTTTGGGAAATCCACGCGGTGTATCGGGATGAAGGCCAATCCTGAGAACAAGGCCCACCCGAGAAATGCGAATACAAGAGGGGCTTCCTGGACGCAGATACAGATGGAGGATGCCCATCCGGTGCGCGGAAGATAATCACCGGCGCCAACTGGAGTATCTGGACTGTACTCGCAAAACGAGGTCACTGTGGGCTATCTCGGCCATGGAAGCAATGTGTGGTTTTAGCTAGCCCTTCGCCGAAACTTTGAGATACGCGAAAAGGAAAGTCATCGCCAAGATCCCAGAACCAGGTTTTCGCTGGTCGTCCTTCGGTACCAGGGAGATCAAACGCGCGCGCGACAGTCGGGTTCCGAATCCTATTCCACCCCAAGCGAGAAAGTAGGTTTGCGTTCGGAAGGACTCGGAGTAGGGCATCAAGCATAGATCTTGCCATCTGGCCGCGAAAGGAACCCCGAGATCGACAGATAGATCCCGGTGCCAACAACCTGAGATGCAGGCGGTTCAAGTTGCGGAGGTTGGCCAACAACGAAACAAGCCAGACTCGGGCCCGGCAGTGTCGGATGTGTGGGTGTAATTGGTCGAAGATTGGGTCCAAAAAACGACGGCAGGAGACTGATTGTGGGTTGTAAAATCCGAGCCGATATCTGATATATCTCATATTTTGGGCGGCTGCGGCAAAGTGACAAAAGGCAAAGTATTCGGCAAACCGCATCGAAGAGAAATTGAAGTCCTGTATTTGCACTTGAGAAGTTCTGCGCTCGCTGACAGTTTGCTTCAGCTCCAGCTCGCTTGTTGAAAAAACCCTGGAATCGCGGTTGCGCGAAGTCTTTCGACTTGAAGAAATGACAAAGACATGATGAAAAACGG
Source organism: Mycena albidolilacea (assembly GCA_029282495.1). NCBI lineage: Eukaryota > Fungi > Basidiomycota > Agaricomycetes > Agaricales > Mycenaceae > Mycena > Mycena albidolilacea. The sequence goes on along the minus strand of JARIHO010000056.1, from coordinate 58,212 downwards.
GAGAATTCGAGCTCCGATCAGACACTGATTGGAAAGTTGATCCGACTCAGCTCTTGCTTTTCAACTACTACTTATGTCCTCGAGCACACCTGCGGCACATTAATTATATATATCGCAGGTCTCGGCACACGCTCTCAGATGAAAAATGGCACAAAATTTTTGAGCTCACCTTCACTTCAAGCCTTCACGCAACCTCGTTTGCTCTTAGGTGGCACGTTTGCCAATTCTGGGCGGTCGCGACTAAGTACATGATTTCAAGCTGTCTGTTCCTCAACTTACTGGTTGCCCCAGCGCTTACAGTACCTATCGTCCGCTTTTCTGGCATTATCTTTCTCATCTAACTAACACCTTCAGCGCCTGCGAGCGGAACCAGCTGTGGCCAGGCCTCCCAACCAATCCGGGATTGCATCGAGAAGATCCTGGCGCAACCCTGGATCATGTAAGGTCCGGAAAAGTCAAATGAAACAGCATCCGCAAGGCTCCCGATGAAACCACGCGAACTCTCCGAGAATTTGAACAAGAGCCACCGGAAAATCCCGGTCATATAGACAAGGTCCTCCCGAATTCTCTCGAAGAACCGGTCATAAATCGCAAAAAGGTCATTGGGAAGGTTGCAAGAGTTCTTTCTAGTTCATTGTGTCGTTTGCAGCGAGAAAGTTCATGCACCTAAGCGGAACCTGGGTTTTTACAATGAGGATTAGTTTACGAGCAGGGCAATGAGCGTGCTCATATTCCGCCACTCTTCTCAGCGACCCAAGCGACGAACCCTGATTGAGATGTCCAGATTTTCAGCCTGTGCTTGTCATGAAGTTCATGTCGATTTCAATTTTTTGAACAATGAAGGGGCAGACATGGTAAACGGCGAAGCTAAGAGAACACAGCGAAGCTGGCGCAGGAAATTATGTGTAGAAGAACTCCACGTAGGCGCTAAGTACATGTCAGAAAATTGGTACATTGAAAAAAAAAGCTGGGGGCCAGTGACAGGAGAAAAGACTCATGTCCGGCGTCTGTCGAAACAGATGTGAGTAGGAGACCAGTTGGCATGAGGATGCTGAGAGTGCATCGACTCCGTTGGAAGGCGGCATTTCCCAGAATGTACATAGTAAGAACCCCGAGACGCAGGCGCGCACAGTGGCGATATATATAAGTAAATCAGATGGTCAACTTTATAGACCGCAGGCGCGGGAGAACGAAGCTGAGCCAGAATCACGATAGTGCCATTTAGAAGAAGCTTGCGAGATTTGTGTCACTTGTGAGTTTGAGCGCTTGAGTCTCGACGTCCAGTGGGTTCCATGATCTGAAGCAAAGTAGAATCGACTCTTGACATGGACGTGGGAGAGCCGATGATCGATCGAAAAGTTAGGACTCAGCGTAAGGAAAAATGTTAGAAAGAAAGCGGCACTCCATTCGTTGTTACATTTGGAGTGCGGGGGAAACCCAAGGTGAAGGAAATTAAAAACGAGGGACAAAACGAGAAACAACGGGGAAAAAGATTCGCTAGCCTCAGAATGCATTAAGGGGGAATCGAACCCCCGGCGGGTCGAGATCCATTCGTAATGGCAACGACCCAGGTTACCACTACCCCATTAATGCGGTATCAGCTCGAGCAGCTGAGTGAACAGGGCGGAATTTATAGAGCTCAGTATCCGCAAGCCTCCTTTGGTTTTACCACATCTACTTAATTGCAACCCAAAAACTCCAGAATATGGTATAAAATTGCAGTACTATACACAGCAGAGGTATGATAACGACATGTACCTTGCACCTTGTTCCTTGTAACTCCAGGCGATGCAACTAAATATGTGACGACTAGCTATAGATATGTAGGCTGTAGCGGTAGCGGTAGCGATTCATTCAGATCATTGAGCACTGTAAGTATATACGAGGCGAGGATGAGCGGCGGAGCGGGGATGATGATGTAAATGCAAGTAGATAGGAAGGGGAGACGGACACGATATGAGATGAGATGCGGAACGGGAATACTAATACTGGAGTTGGTAAAGTACAGACAGGCGTTAAGCCGTATGCGATATGGTTTGGATTGGATTGGGTAGGCCGCGCCGCCGCCATGGGTGACTTGGGAACACCCGCACCACCGCTGCGGAGCCGAGTTATACGTCGAGCCGCAGGGGGGCCGGGGACCAAGCGAGGATGGCGCGTGGTAGGAATCAAGGCAGGAGGGGATCGGGACTTGATGAAGGGATTGGGTGTGATGAGGAGAGAGTGCGAGGACGCCGAGGCGTACCTATCAAGGATACGAGCGAACAGCGCGCGGCTCATACCCCTAGCGCATAGCTCAAGGAACTCTCGCGCTCGCGCTCCCTGTCGCCGACGCTAACGCCACCGACGTCCCCCACCGCAACGGGAACGGGGGCAGGCGGGGAGGGAGAGCCGCCAAACCAGCCTAAGCCCATCGCACCCATTGCCATGCCGAACATGCCAATTCCCATCTCGACACCCATCCCCACCATCGAGCCGCCGCTAGACGAGGCTCCGGCGGAAGAAGGGGTGGATGCAGACGGCAGCCCAAGAGCGACACCCCCACTCGTACCGCCCCCGCCTCCGCCGCTCTCCTCGTCGTCGTAGTCCGCGTTCGCGTCGACACTGCCTTGTGCAGAGTCCGCATCAACGTCCATCGCGTCCCCGTCTCGTTGCTCAGACCCAGACCCACTCGCTGCCGCCCCACCCTCCACCCCGACACTCTTCAAAAACTCCTGCCACACCGCCTCATCTGGCTCAAACGCCTCGCTCATCTCCCTCCTCTCCTGATCTCTCCTTTCCTCCTCCGTCCCCGCCTCGTCAGGATCCTCCTCCCCCGCCCCGCGCAACGACCGCACCAGCTCCCGCAGCCCCCTCATCGGCAACATCGGCTGCTCCCCCTCCTCGCGCAGGCGCGGCAATGGCGGCAGCTCCTCATCCGGCACGCCCTCCACCCGACTCCCCCCCGCAACGCCGTCACCCCCACCATACGGCCCCGCCATCTCGCTCTGCATCTCCACCGCACGCGCCATGGCGAGGTACATCGGATGCGGGCGCGGCCTCGGGTGCGGCAGCCGCCTCTCGAGCGTGCCCTTTCCCCGGCCGGCGCCCATCCCCACCGCGTCGTCACCGCGCCCGCTCCACGCGGCCTTGCGCGCAGGGTCGACCGGCGTCCCCCGCCCGCGCGCAGCACCTGCTGCGGGGGCGATTGGGATGTCCGTGAAGAGGTGCCGCAGCGCCGGCACGCGCACGCTCGCGAGGGGCGGCGGCGGGAACGGGAGCGGCATCTGCGCGAAGGGACCGGGCCCGCCCTGCTGGAGGTGCGCCGGCGGCGGGGCAACGTAGAACAAGGAGAGCGCACCGCCCATGCCGCTCCCCAGGTCCATGTCCATCTCGCTGCCCCCCTCCCCGCCACCGCTTCCGTTTTCGTGTCCTGCGCCGGCGCCGGCGTCGGCGTTTTCGTGGCAAGGCGAATCGGGTACGGGCGTCGTCTCGAGCACAAACGCCTGCTGCTGCTGCTCGAGGTCGAAGCCGTCGCCCTCGCCGTCCTCCCCGCTCCCGTCCGCGCTCCCGTCCCCCTCGCTCGCGCTCTCCAGTTCCCAGTCGTAGTACTCCTCGTCCATAAATAGCAGCGCGTCCGGGTGGGGGAGGCCGCGCGACGAGAAGTACTCGTCCGTCTCTTGTGCGACGAGCGAGCGGATGAGCGAGGGCGTGTAGCGTTGGCGCCTGCACAGGAGGAATGATATCAGCATTTATCACATACGGCGAGAAGCAAGCAAAAAAAAAAAACGACAGGGAGACGCGAAGCGCACAAAACCACCGAAAAACACCGCTCCCCACGCGGATGAAACGCAGAAGAAGAAAAGAAACGAAGGACGCAGGGTGAATAGAGAAGCACGAAAACTCACACATCCCACACCCGCATCCGACACGCAATCTTCCACGGGCCCCACCCCATATTCATCCGCGTCGCAGGATCCGGCCCCAGGTCTGCGTCCTCCTTCGCCTTCTTCGCCGCCGCCATCTCCTCCTCCGTTTCGGGCTCGGGCGACGCGCCGTCGGATTCGTTCCCATCTTGCTGCGATGCCGAGTTGGGGTTATGGGAGTGCGGGTTGTTGGCGTTGGAGGTGGGCGGGTAGAGCGGCTCGACAGCATAGACAAGGTCTGTCCGTGGCTCTTGCGGATGCTGCTCCTGCTCCTGCTCATTTTGCTGCTGCTCCTGCTGCTGCTGCTGTGCTGGAGATGGAGGGTCTAATACCAATGGCGACGGCGGCCCCATCGCCTGCCCCTTCCCCTTCGCAGGAAACGGCGAAACGATACAGAGCGGGCTCCGCCTTCTCATCCGGCCGTACTCCTCCTCGGCATACGCGTCCTCGGGCGCGTACCCGCCCGGCGGGCTGTCTTCCTCCACATCCTCGTCCGAGTCGTGCTCGGCGTCCGCGTCCGCGTCCGGGTCGTGCTCCGCGTCCGCATCCGCATCCGCATCCGCATCTACGTCCGCCCCGTCTGACTTCTCCGGCGTCCGTTCCTGCTGCTCCCCCATCTCGACATCCTGCCCCTCCTCCTGGCTGGGCGCCCGACTCCGACTCGCCCTCCTCTCCCGCCCCCTTTCCTCCCGCACCCGCAGCCCCCACCACACAGGCGCCCCCCGCCCCGGCGGCAGCCCCCACTGCCCCTCCCACCGCTCCCGCTCCCGCCGCCGCTCCTCCGCCTCGCGCGCGTCCAAGAGCGCGCGCTCCCCCGCCGCGCGCCGCCGCTGGATGAGCGCGCCCCACTCGACCGCGCGCGTCTGTCGCTCCGCGGGCGAGGGCGGGTGCTGCTGGTGCTGCTGCTGCTGCTGGTGCTGCTGATGCTGGTGCGGATGTTGGTACGGGTACGCGGCGGCGGGGGCGGCGGACGTAGACGCGAACGGCGTGCCGAAGGCGTCGGTGAACGACGACGGGGACGACGCGGGGTACGGCGCAGAGAAGGGGGCGTAAATCCCCGGCCCGCTGCTGCCCCCCGCGCTGCTGCTGCCGCTGCTCTCCGCGAGCGCAAACGGCGCGTGCGGCAGCGGCCAGTCGGGCGACACGGGCGGGCCCGGCGCGATGCCGCCCAGCGCGTCGGGTGTACCCAGTCCCAAGCCCAGAGACAGCCCCAGGTCGAGTTCTGGTGCGTGTCCGTGTCCAGCGCCAAGCCCGTGTCCGAGGCTGAGCCCGAGCGGCGCAGGCGGGGGCGCGAGCGCAAGGTTACTGAGCTCTTCGGCGGATGGGGTCGGAGGTAACGGTAGCGGTAGCGCAGGCGGCGCGAACGGCGACGGGGCGAGGTCCTCCGGGGAGAGGGCGCGTCCAGAACAAGGTTGGCTTGTGTTCGTGCTCGTACTCGTCGTGGTTATGTGCGCGAGAGGGGGAGGCGAGGACGACAAGGAGGAGGGTGTGGTGTGCGCGATGGTGGGGCTCGGGGTGGGGCTCCTCATATTCGTATTCGTATTCGGGACGGTGGGTGCGGCGAGTGTAGCCGATTGCGTCGTCGTACTCGGCGACACGGCGTCTCCCTCCTGGTGCTGCTCTTCTTGTCCTACACAAAACGGTCAGTGCTGGCTGCAGAAGAAAAAAGCGAGCTTACCCATCTCGACGTCCTCATCCCTCTTCGCACCCTCCTTCTCTTTCTCTTCAGAGCGCGGAAGCACACCCTCCATCTCCGTCGCCTCCTTCTTCACCTCCCGCTCCCGCTCCCACGGCGCCAACGCCGCGCCCAACACCTCCCCGCGCTCCCGCGCCGGCGACGTCAGCGGGCTGCTCAGCGGGCTCCCCTGCACCCCCCCAGCGCCGTCGCCAGCCCCAGCTTCGGCTTCGGCGCCGCCGCCCCCAAATTGGGCGACAGCTTGGGACTCGGCGGCGCGCTCTCGCCCGCGCTCGACTCGACGACCAGCCCCATGTCGATCTCGTCCAGCCGGCCCGGCGCGGGGCTCGAGCCGCGCACGTGGCGCGCGCCTGCGCCTGCTGCGCGCGAGGAGGGGGGGTGGGGGGAGGGGGAGGGGTGCGACGCGGAAGACGGGGTAGCGCTGCGCAGTGTCATCGGGTTCGCTCGTGGGGTCCTTGATGACGAGGACGCATTGGGGGCAGCGGATGAGGTCTGAGGGGGAAGTAAGTACGGTGAAAAAAGGGATAAGCAGAAGTGAAAACGAAAGAGAAGTAAGGGAGGCTGAGGGACGAGGAGACGTCAGACGCCACCTGATGAGTCTCTTGGACGTCGTGGTTTCCCAACACAGTCTGTCGCCCCAGCACTCATCCTTATCGTCGTCGTCGTCGCTCGGCACGGTTGCTTCGCTCCCGTGCCTCGCTCCTCCTCCTCTCGCCGAGTAGAAAAACGACTCACCCCGACCCGCCCCGCGCTCCTTGTCGTCCTCCCCGACTGGCCATGGGCATTTTTCGCCGGAGTCGATTTTTGTGTGCGTGTATGGGCAGAAGTCGGGGAATCGTGCTGCGTATCGGGGGAGGACCTCGAGGACGGCGAGGAGGCCTTGGATTTGCCTTTCCGCGTCGGGGTGGCCTGGAGGGTGTGTCAGTAAGGTGGTTGGTAATATGTATGTGGGTATGATAGGAATCGCAGAACGTGGATGGATCACAATATGAATAGGATAGGAGAGAAGTGAAGTGAGGTGTATAGACGGTACAAGTGAATGAAAAAGAAACGACAGGCCGGCGCGCGTTAGGAGAGCAGAGGGAGCGCAAAGCGCAGTGTGCTCCGGTATGCATCCGAGTCACAATATGACAGGGAATACAATAGGAATAGGAATAGGAGCCAGAAGACGGAAAACAGGAAGGTGCTGGGCAGACCAGTCCGCGGCGCTACCCCTTTTCCGCCAGACGCAAATGCCAATAAAAACCGGAACGAAAAGGGCACGGAACTCAATAAAACGGGCAACGCACCTCAGCCGGACACCGCACCCTCGCACGCTTCGTGCGCACGTCCTCCCTCTCCCCGCCATGCACGTCGGGGCTCTTGCGCTTCCCTCTCTGTGCTGGGGACGGCGGTGCGTCGCCCGCCTGCGCCTTGGCAGACAGCTTCCTCGCCGACGCCGGGCGCAGGATGCGCTGGCCTGCAGGCGTCGCCGGCAGGGGGTGCACATGCACGCGCGACGTCGACGCAACGGGCAGCGCGGGTGCGAAGCGTGCGCTGCGGCGGGGACTCGTGCCCGTCGCATCGGGGGCCTCGTTGCCGCCGGTGGTGGTGCTGTGGGCGGTCTTGGTGCGAGGCGGCATGTATAATCTGCTGCGCCACGCGATTGCTTGCTTGTAGTCTCTTCTCTTGGTGCCTCGTTTTTCTTGTCTCTTGGTCCTTTCGTTGTAGTTTCGCCGTGTCTTGCTGAATGACGTGTAGTGCGTCGATCCGTCGGTGGCTTGTGCTTCTCTTTACGCTTGGTGACTTGACTTTGCTGACTTGCGGCGGAGGCGACGACAACGGGGATCCCAACAAGCACCCGTAAACACAAATCCTCACTCCGCTCGGCACGGCCATGACGCAGCACGTGCACTGCCTCGGTCCCTGTCCCTGTCTTCTCTCTCCTCCCCTCCTCTCCTCAACAACTCCACCTCGTCCTCAGCGCACACGCACGAACGCGGTGCGGTGATCACATTAGTGCAAATCGGACCCTGCCATCCAGCCACTGTTAGATGTTAGACACTTCATCGCTTCGATTGACCGCTTCCCGCTTCCCGTACGCAGACGGACGCAATAGGCTGATGCATTTTGCCTTTTACCCATTCCGTTTGTTATGTACATTGCCGTTTCTAGTAGTCCCCGTCGTACCCATTGCCGTTTCCAGTAGTCCCCGTCTCGCAATCAATATATATTTCAATTCAGTTGGGCGATCAATCTCCTTTTACTCGTTTGCGGATGATATGCAACTGTCCAAGCGCAAATCATGGGTCCGCTGTAGGCTGATCCGTCGGTGCGAACGGCGTTTTGAAGCAGGAACACGAATATGTTTTGTATTCCGGTGCCCGGATACGTAAGGGGGAGCTCGCTAATACAGAGTTCCAGTTATGATTTGTGAATTATGAAGATTTACTACTTTCAATTAATATTGAATACATACTCGCTAAGGTCCATACCATAAGTATCTAACGGAAAACCAAGTTCAGCCCAGTGGGCAGTGTTCTGCTCTAGCATCCTCATTGTTTCAGTCAGTGGTTTTTGCAACCGGGCCCACCCAAATGATTTCCGGAAAGCTATGCCACAAAGTGTTTTGACTCTAGAAATAGCAACAAAAGACAGGCCAGAAGAGAAATCCTTGTTGCCAATGTCAATTGTTGCTTTTTCAAGAGTAATTCCTTGACTCTTGTGAATTGCAATAGCCCATGCAAGGGTAAGAGGTAACTGTGTCCTTGACAGTGACTTTCCAGTTCTGTCATCTGCAAAATCCTATCATTCTGGGCGCCGTGTCAGCATGGACATATTTCTCCTTCTCCTGTTCTTTGACTCGCTCGGCTGTGGTATATTCCCCATCCAGGCTCTTCTCTGTTTCCTGCCTCCCGTCTCGTGGTTGAGCTCTTGCAGTCTTGCCCCATTTATTCTTCAGATGTTCATTCACATTTCCGATTCGCAGTATCCTTCTCACTGTGCCGCAGTATTCTTCTCACTGTGCCGCAAGCCCGCTCAATTTCTCTCACTCTGGCCGTATCCCCGTGGCGAAGATAAAAAGACAGTTTCCGGCGCCTTTGCTGTCACTGCATTTGCCCGCTCCCACTTTGAATTTACGCCCCCAAGTTTCACAGGCAATCCGAATTTCTGCAACTACCCACTCTATTGAATCATTTTGCTCTTGGCTCTTGAATTCTACTGTCCTCAATGTCTTCTTGACTGGTACTCGTTCTGAATGTGCCCTCAACCATCCTCTGCTCCACTGGAAGTTATCAGATCATTTGTGTTGAGCTCTATCTCAATGTCTTACCATGGGTGAACTCACATGTCTTTGCGGCATCCTATTCAAACTATTTCGGCTGTCTTCAACCCTATCCCTCGTTGTTTTTGGACAGTTTTGGCACTACTTTGGGGATCCTTAGGATCTACCAATAATATTCTCAAGGGTATTACCAGTCAAATTCACTTGAGAACTGGTGCTTTTTTTGGGACAGCCTGTTCATTATGGCCACTTATTGCTTCGTAAATGATCACACTTGCGACCATCCACAACTTTTCGCTCAGAAATACACCAGTATTTACTTGCAGTATGCAAATTTCCTTTTGCAAGATCACTCAAATCTGTAAATGTTGCTAGGTTGAGCGCGCCTCCTGTAATTTCTGATCTTTCATTAGTTCTTACAGTGCTGTATTTCCCTGGATCCCTAAGCTTAGATGCAATTTATTCTTCCCTTCACCTCTTAGGCTGCCGGAGCGAAGCGGCGGCACATCTTGTCGTGTGAATCAACTCGTGAGATATCGGTCTCTAAATAGATTTCGGCCGAAACGAACCGGCGCTGCGTGGCAGCGCTGTGGTGCGAATCATCTCGTGACTTAGTAAACAAAGCCAAACCGCGGTTTTCTCACGTGACACGCAAATCGGATCCCCTTGATAGATCGGGGTCGCAAGCTCCCCCAATAATCCTCGGCATGGGTCACGCGATGGCCCAAGTAAACAAAGGAATCCATGCGTCTGCCCACCTAACTTATATGGCGACTGTGTATGAATTCCTACATCAGCGCCGTGGGGACCTCTTGTGAGATTACGAGGAGAAAAAAAGAAAAAGAACACACAGAGCAGATTATGCATTAAGGGGGAATCGAACCCCCGGCGGGTCGAGATATACGTTACAAACTCCCGATGGCAACGACCCAGGTTACCACTACCCCATTAATGCCTGCTCACGCTCCCAACCTGCTTGAGCTTCTACCCAGGGCATAGAAAGACGCGAAATACAAACGGTTGTGGATGCATTATGATCAAGGAGCAAGGTCACAGCGTGGAGCGGCAAATGGCAGCGACCAGCCTCGGGTCTTAGCCCGGTATGTCAATCATAGACCGGTCAAAAGAAATAGAAGGAGAACCAAGAAGCGAAGGAAAAACCATCAGTGCATTATGTCGGAAAAATCCGAACAGCCTTATAAGGCAGCCGCCTGATAAGATCCTTATCGGCGCCTTGTAAGATAAACACACGCAAATCGTTATCTTGTCAGTCTCGCCGCCTCCTTATAAGCCCGTCGGCGGATTATAATGGTCTTGTAAGTGTTGAAATGGACCAGTCGTTGCAATGCCGCCCATACGCCTCGCGCCTCTCCAACCTCACGCGCCGCCGCTCGGAAGAACCGACGGTGCCGACTGGTTTGTGGTATACCCTGGCGGTGCAGCGCCGCGTGCTGGACGTGGGGCTGGTACATATGTTTATGTATGAGACGTGCGTCATCTCCCTCTTGCTTGTCCACTCTCTTTCACCTTCATCCACTGGCACAACACCCTCCATTCATTCTTTTGGACTTTGTTGAGATATAGACCTGCTAAAGCACCCCACACAGCGTCGTCTGCTGCATCCAGTTCTCTGCCGACGCCAAGTACCCCGCGACAGGGTGCAACCGCACTGCGCAGATAGACGAGATGACGAGATGGGGGGACGTGGTGTGTTTGTCCCCTACTCATGTCAGTCCCACAAAATGCTAACCCCTGCGGCGTAGTGACCGGCCCCCACACACGCAGCACGACACAACATGACACCTGCCGTGCGCACCATTCCAATTGCAACTCGTTGAGCACGGCGCGCCTTCCCAACAACAGCAGCACTTTTAGTGGGCTCGCGCTCTGTGGGTACCTGTCGCACACGCCCTCACACTATTGGACGCTCAACCGCTGTCGGTGCTCCCCGTGATCGTTCAGGCGCCACACACGCGCCCCTTGCCGCCGTCCGGGCTTGCGGAGCTGTCGGAGCGGTATACGACCGCCGTACAATCGGCGCGACCGCGCGCGCCGACTGGGACGAGAGCGAGCGGTCTGCGGTCCTGCACACAAGCGAATCTGGACGGGGGCCCGCCCGCGTTAGCGCGCCTCGTGTATAGATGCGTGGAGACGCGCCTACGCTGTGTGTCCGGTTCTGCGAGGCGGGTCTCTGCATATTTTTACATAACACAACAATCTCCAATTCCCCATAGCGCGTTCGCGCGTGTGAGTGGTGCGCGCTCGTATGCGCCCGCAAGTCCTCGACCTGAGTGGTCGGATCTCCCATGCAAGTCGTTCGTCTCTCCTTCTAACATGCCAGACTAATTAACTCCCAGATAATACGCACGAACTAGCCGCACGTCCGGCGCCCGTCAAATTTAGACAATCTATATCACCAGGAACCTCGTCCCATGAGCATCGGTGCGCTTGGCGTCCATTTCATCGACGACACTAACGAATCTAGAAACGTTGAGCCATTTCTCAATTTATAGATCTCGCCCACTCACCATTTATTCATCCCAAGGAACCCTCCGCGATGATCATCCCCCCTCTCGCCTGGCTGCGCCCCCACCCCTGCACCCTCCCTCCCCCGGACGCAAGCTCCCTCGCCGCCCGCGGAATAACCTGCACCCTCAGCACCTTCCTCGTCAGCTCCGTCCCCGCGACCTACCCTTACCTCCCCTTCCGCCCCCACACCACCTCGGCCGACTGCAGAGCCCACATCCCCTTCTTCTTGTACTCGGGCCCCGACCCGCCCCCGACGGACATCGGCTGCTCGCCGGGCGACATGTACGTCGCCCCCACCGCGGGCGCGCTGTACGCGTTCCTCCCTGTGCCTGCCCCCGATGTAGTTGGTAGCGTGGTCGATGGTGCCGCTGATGGTGCCGGTGCTGGCGCTGGTGTAGGTGTAGGTGTAAACGGCGCATGGACACCCTGGACAGCCGTCAACCCCGACCCCAACTCCACCCAGAGTCGGCGTGAGGTGAAGCTGGGTGACCCGGCCTCGTCCCGCACTCGTACTTCCCCGCGCACGTGCTGTGGGTGCGGAAGAGCGGGGTGGGGTGGTCCGCGCTGAGCACGGTGAATCGCGAGCGGCGCGAGGTGCGGGGCCCCGAAGCGGTGGGGAGGGGACAGCGGTGGATGTAACCGTGGATGTGGAGGAGACGACGCGGATGCTGGTTAAGCGCGCGGTGGAGCCGCGGGGAGAGGGGGAGAAAGGGAAGGGGAAGGGGGCGGCGAAGAAAGGCAAGGGCGAGAAGCGGCGAATAGTGCCATCTGACGGGGAGAAGGAGTTCGAGCCGCCGAAGAAGAGGGCGCGCGCGAACCGGGAGGCGGTGCTTCCGTCAACGGCGCCCGAGCCCGAGCCAACCGACTGGGTCGCTTTCTACGCCAAGCAACGGAACAGTACACGGGGCACCAAGGAGATGCGCGAGCAGGCGGCGGTCATCGCGGGACTCGAAGCAGAGAATGCGACGCTGAAGACGTCGTGTGATGAGCAGGCGACGGCCATCGCGGACCTCAAGGCGGAGAATGCGGCCCTGAGAGGGTCGTGTGACGAGCAGGCGGTGACCATAGCGCGCTGGTGGAGCGAGAACGCCACCTTACAGGCGATGGTCAATAATCATATGCAGAAGGAGCAGCAGAAGGGACAGACTGCACCGGAGCACATGCCGTTCCACCCCGAGTTTCTAGGTTTCATGCGCGAGACGTTCGCGTGTGAGGTGATGCGGACGTGCAATGCGCGTGGGGGTCTTTCCTCTTCGTGTTCCCATCCTGGCGAGACTAAAGTTTTTGTTTCCGTAGAACGTGTTGCAGCCGAGACTGCTGCTGCAGACGGTGCGTGCCACCTCCCATCTCCGTCGACCCGAGCTGAACTGACATACCGCTCGCAGCGAGACTCCAAACCATCGCTCTCGAGGCGAAGGTCACACAATGTAGGTCCCTTTCCTGCCTTCCCCTTCACAGCTCTGGGCTGATCCCTCCATCACAGTCGAGGACGAGAACGCAATGGACGTGGACGCTCCCGCTCCCGTCATCGCTGCAGAAGACCCGACTCCGAACACACAGCTCGACGCTGGGTGTGCCCGCGGTACGCTCTCTTTATTCCCTCCTCCATCTTCCTCCTTTCCCTCCCTTCACCGACTCCGACGGTACTGACGTGGACACCGATGCGACAGGCGGCCTGGACTACGCCCTCCACACTGGCCCAATGCAGCGCAAAGTCAGCATCGTGCTGTGCACACCGGAGACGACGACGACGCGTGGGCTGGAGAGCCGGATCAAGGAGCTGGAGGCGGAGTGTGCTGAGGGTGGGTCTGCCTTCATTTTTATTCAATCTCCCCCCCTCCCTTGTTTCTTTTTATTCCGCCCTTCCCGCAATGTTGATACCACTCGCAGCAAAAGCCATCGCCGCGCGGGACATCACATCGCCGCGCCGCACCGCGTGCTGCGTCTCCGACCAGAAGAGGAAGATTGCATCCCTCGAGGCAGTCATCACGCTTCGTGAGTCCACTCCTCTCTGGCTCTCGCTGCACGCCATGCTGGCGTCAGGTTGATGCCATCGAGAATCCTTTCGGTGCTGGAGGTTGTAGCTGAAAACATCATAGGCAGGTACATGTGAACAACTCACCAATAAAAATCCGGTACAAAAATGCTCGAGGGCCATCCCCGAAAATATCCCAAAGGAATGCATAAAGTGTACCTCCATTTTAGATATATAAAAGCCTGCTTAGTGTAGTGGTTTTGTGTCCCGCTCAGAGATCACGTGATATGTCTGTAAGGGCGAGCGTTCGAATCCTGTACAGTTCGCGTCATCACTTTCTTGCGACCCTTGCCAAGACTGATCGGGTAGGAATTAGACCTTGAAACCAAAATTTTACCCATGAAACCAGTGAAAAGAATGCGAATGGCGTATAGAACCATATTTCTTACGTAATCGGTCACTTTTTCCGCTCTGGAAAGCACTTTTTCGTCAATTTTTCGACCTTTTCTCAACACCTGGTGGATCAGACAGTGCTCAAATCTATGCCAAACTGTGCAATACCTCTGTTTTGGGCCGGCCCGAGCCTCTAGGCGTCGGTTAGCTAGCCAGTGGCTGTGCATCGGTCACTTTTTTTGGGTCCGAACAATGAAAACTTACGCTACATCTTAGCCGTTTATGATTCAAATAGCTGTGATCAAACCAAGTCGTTTCCCACTGTTTTAAACAAAAAATAGGTTTTTTTCTGACCTGTGAATCATTTACAAATTTGCCATCAATCTACACCAAAAGCGGTAGTCGGGAGGTGGTGACGCGAACTGTAGTCAATAAGTAATCAAATAACTTGGTCAGTGAAAATGTAATAGTAAGTACCTCAGTCAGTAGAAATCTAATGGTCAGTAAAGTAACTCGGTCAGTAGAAATGTAATAGTAAGAGTACCTCAGTCAGTAGAAATGTAATAGTAAGTACCCAAGTCACTAGAAACGTAACGGGGAGTAACTAAGCCAGTAAAATGTAACAATTAAGGGAGAAAACATCGATGTATCAGGTGGTCAAGCAAGGAGTATGAGAAGCTCAAGATAATTTTTTCGTGGTAAGGGAGGCCACTTCTTGGAAGGCCAGATAAGACATGATAAGATCAGCCATCTTATCAGAGCATCTGATCTTATCAGGCTGAGTTGTTTCGGATAAGCGCCTAATCGTGCCGGCAATTCTTACGGCCTTGCAAGGCCTGACATGGCCTTGTCATACGTTTTAGAAATTTCCGACATAAGGGGGAATCGAACCCCCGGCGGGTCGACAACGTTACCAGTCTGTTCTTGGGATGGCAACGACCCAGGTTACCACTACCCCATTAATGCCTGCTCACTCTCTTACCCTGCTTGGACCTCTACCCCAGGGCATGAAAGACACAAAATACAAACAGTTGTGGATGCATTATGATCAGGGGCAAGGGGCAAAGTCATAGCAACGATCAGCCTCGCGTCTGAGCCCAGTTACTTATTGACTGGGCAAAAAATAGTAATAAAAGAACACAAAATAAAAATGAAAGGATCCGGAGGAGTGCATTAAGGGGGAATTGAACCCCCAGCGGGTCAATAAACTTCAAGGCAGTAGACCAATGGCAACAACCCAGGTTACCACTACCCCATTAATGCCTTCCCACCCCACTAGGACTCCCACCCCAGGGCATGGAAAGATGCGAAATAAAAACAGTTGCAGATGCATTGAACCAGGAAGGAACAGAGAAGTGAACAAAAAATAAAGAATCAGTGCATTAAGGGGGAATCAAACCCCCGGCAGGTTGAAAAATTTACACAGTTGGTGCATGGCAACAACACAGGTTACCACTACCTCATTAATGCCATATCACTTTGCCCTTATCTTCCTTATTTTGTCATCCCCATCAGTTCCAGTGGATACAAGGCATTCTTCAATCACATCTTAGTTCAAGTATCCCTGCTGCATTCTATTCACCAATCCGCATAGCTCTGTCTTACTTAATGAGAATTGAGGTGCAGCGAGGTATGTGTTGGCCTCAGCAGAGCAGTGGTAGGAGGACAGCCAGCCAGGAAGTTCTTCACACAGCAGAAGGGAGTTGGGCAGCAAATAGGAAGGGTGGTGGGAGAAGGAAAGAAGAGTTAGAACTAAAGCATTCTTTCTGGATGGAATGCAGTGCCTTGACTTCAATGCATCTCTGGAGTGTATTCAAACCCGTTCCTTCCTTCAGTGATTTCCTTGGCATAACTTCAACAACATTGACACCACAATCTGTTGTGATTTCAATGCTGCAATGATGATGTTTCATTCAGCTCAATAATTCAGCCATCATTAAATCATAGCTAGTCACTCTGCCCCATCCTCACAATTAATTTAGGGAGGCTTCATCCAGATCCGTAAATCCAACAAAATCAACCCCTTATCAACAAGCCCTAGGTTGCGAACAGTGCACACACAACAGCGTCCTCAGTCCTGCACACATCCCCGGATGAGGCAAGTTCAAATGTTCCGGGACTCATCATATGCCTGTGGTCCATCAATCACTGCTGGTTCGAGAATTGTCCCCATTGGTGTGAGTTTTGAACTTTCAACTCCTTGACTCAACTCAACTCGATGTCACCGTTACTTTCTCAGCCTCGGTTCCTTTGTGAAGCATCAGGACTTTACTTGTTTGCAATCTACTTCCCCTGCCTCATGATCATCCGACCTTTTCCCCGGAATCATTGGCATATAATTTGGAGATGATATCATATTGGCCGACTATACAGACTCCTGCCTGAACTTCTGACTCAAGTTCTTTTCTCCCATCAAACTCAATTGCACCTCCATCTAGCTATGCTGAAGCCAAACATCCCGCTCCCTTGGTTCTGATCTCATTTCTGTGTCAGTCTGACTACTTGCTGCAGTGTCACTGACACCCCAGTTTGCCGCTGAATATAGTTCTTGCTCGGTTCAACAAGGGTGGAAATGGTGAAGCACAGCCGGAATTTTGCACTTGCAAAATGCCTGAACCAGTAGAGGAAAAGGCAAAACAGAGGAGGAACAATAAAGGAACTCACCAGAACAAAAAGGGGCAAGAACAATAGAACAGCGTTGAATGAGAAGAGTAAAACAGAGGAATCAGTACGAACACGAACTAGGTTCGCATCTGCGGGGATCAAAGCGCGAAGCACAATGGTCACGTAGCTATGTAATCAAGATGTGTCACCCGCCAAACACATTGCCAGCTCGTCCCCGTCGCATTCCAACACAAGGTTGCCTAGCCACTTACCAAGGAAACGACTTGTCGACATAGCAGGTTGTGTGGTTGAGGGATTTTGCTTAGAAACAGACCAAAGAACTGGGGTTGCTGTTAGGGAAAATTGAGCAATGGCCTTGGGATTAGGTGGCTACCTAGAAACTGGGAGCCATGGCAGCAAAGGTTTACGGGTATATAAACATGTTTATATTACACAAACATTAGCAGTATAAAAGCAGGGCAGAATTGTAGTAGAAACGGAATACTCGCCCAGGCTCACCCCCTGTGTTCTGTGAAATTCATTGATTTAGTTGCTGGAACTTGGAACGGATTGGAACTGGTTAGAAACGGAACCAGGACACTTAGTTGGAACTTAATGGACTGGAACGGAACTTATGGAGGAGTGTAAAAGGGAATGGAAACTTGTTAAGCAAGGAAGAAGTCACGTGATCCGAACACACGAAGGATTCCAGGAGGTTGTTTGTGGGTTGTGGAGAATTCCTGAGAAGTAATTCACATACTGGTGCTGATCTCTTGCCTTTCAATGGTTTAATTGCCGTGTCATGCACACTGGATCTTTCTCAATGATTGCTGGTTTAGGCTGAAAAAACATACCCTTCAAGTTCCTTCCCTTTCAATAATTGCAGTTTGACCTTGTTCTTCAATCTTTTAATTTATATTACTTGCCATCTCTAGGTCTTTGCCCTCCAAGTTCAACTGTGGAGCAGTTCCACCTCTGACTCTGCCTCCTGCAGGCAGGTATTACAAAATTGGCTTGAGGGTCAAATTTTAATCGCAGAAGGGACAATTGTGTGCAGCCTACATGGAGTAGACAATCATGGAATTGTTCCACAAAACACGGAGGACGATGGGCCAAGGCAGTATTGCTACTGTCAATATTGTATGCCCAGGGCACAGGAACATCAGAGCAGGAGTGACTCCTCCGAGTCAGCAGCAGTCCAGCTTCAGGTTCGAGGAGAAATGTCTGGGGCTCCCCCTGACCACAACAGATATCAGGATTTTGTGATATGCAGATGGACCACCTACCGGCTGCCATACTGTGGGTTAGTGGAAGGCTCAAAATGGGTGAGTCAGAGCCTATATAGCAAACAAAAGTCGACAGGTAAGATGGGCGACATGCCATCCATCAATTCACGTGAATGTGACTGATGTGTGACAGTAACATGGAACAGCGCAAAATTTCAGATTTTGCAAAAATAAATCATGTTTTTCAAAATTCTTGGGCCTGGGGTCAGAGCAGCCAAGGAGAAAAAGTTTTTGATTGGAATCTCAGAAGCTCAGGAGATACCTGCAATAGACTCTAAGCAGCACATGTGCAGCATGGCCTTGAACTTTCAGTGAACTCTGATTCTTGAGGAAGTAGAGTGCAGCTGATTCAATTGTCTTCCAAATCTTTGCAATGCAGCCTTTATCAGTTAAGGTGGTTTTTTTCCCAGCCCATTGGCTGCAGTAGTGCTTTGCACAACAACAGTCAACTTCATATTGAAGTTCTGAATCACAGTTGTGGTAATTACATCCAGTGGGAACATGTAACCCACAGGGAACATCCACCAAGCCTGGTATTCAATGCTATAAGCCAAATACAACCTCCCACCAGTCAGCAGAGCCTTTGGCTGTGTGTTACTGATGAACCACGTGACCGTGCTCTTTCCTTATATGGAAGTGCGAAACTGGAGAACGGGTGAGTGGGATGAGAGTGGCAGCGGTGAAACGATGCACTAGGGTGCGGCCATGAAATCTAATGGATTGACTAGTGAGAAAAGCGAACTAGTCCACTCTACTCAAACCAACCAAAACCAAAACAAATCACTAATCCTAATCCTAATACTCGTGTGTGTGTGTTCGGGGAGGTAGGTACGTATCACCCGTCAAAAGGGTGTGCAAGGTTGAGATAAGGCTTTGCTTCAATAGCAACTATGCAGTTTAAGCACGGTTATGCTAGGGTAGCAGGGACTTCACACCAACAGGATATCAAGACTCAAGTAAACTTTAGACTGTTCAGAGCTTTCAGTTTCTTTGTGAGCGGCAGAACCTAGCACTACTGGCAGCTAGCCAAACAGCAGAAGGTAGGGCAGACTATCAACAGACAGACGCTACTTCAATATCAACCAACACTGCACGAATGGTGGCGGTATCAAAGAAACGGGGGCGGTTACACAGAAGGTGGACGCTGGGCTAAGGTGCGGACAGTTACACTGAAGGCGGCGGTTTCACTTTTACTAGCACAAACTAGTCTTTAGTCCTGGAGGCCTAAAGTGCTGCTACAGGAGACAAGAGAGCATTGATTTACACAACAAGTCTTAATCCTGGAGGCCTAAAGCGCTGCTACAGGAGACGGGTTGGTGCAGGTTGAGCGGGGCTCTTATATCAATGCAATTGGTAGTCTTTTCGACGTCCCGTATCTCTTAATCTTTTCTGTGCGTCTGCAAATATATCTGATGTCTTGTCACAAATCTAGAGTCTACTATATTGCCCGTATATCTGGGGGATAGTTTACTGGCTAATACAGAGTACACAGCTGGCTTTTATACATTTCAGAGAGAAGTAAAGGAGATAGACGGAATGAATAGGAACAATAAAGGGTGGGAGCCCGAGTAGTGAATGGCCAATGGCGTAGAAGACATTCTCAACCATGGGTAATATGACCTGCTACCAGGGCTAGTCCACATGTATTTCTCTAGCACGCTATAAGACGTGCTTAGTTGTCTTGGTTTCCATCTTTCTGACTGAGCAAGTCAGTCTTTTAGTCATTGCTGACTGGTCAAGTCAGTCTTAGTCAAGTTCTATTCAATTTCTCTATCAGTCCCGCACTTCACAAGCTCAGTGGAACTCATAGTAAATATCAAGCAGATTGACAAGACAGCGCGGCGCTACACTGGTGGACCAGTATAGTGACCAGTGCAAATATGACGCGGCGCCATTCTATAGTGCCCATCCTCATCAATCATATCAGTAAATCCTTGATGCGAGGCCCGCATCTTTCTAACGGTCAGATCTGCCTGAGTAACCACAGTGACGGTTAATTCAGTAACATGTCTTCATCACAATCTAATCGGTTGGGCTTATACACAAAATGGTGTGGTGCAATATCTCTGCCGGCCCTAATGTGGTTGTACCAATCCTGACTTTGTATATCTTGTTTTTAATAGTCATCAGACTATTCACAGAGGCCGTTGAGGCGGCAAGTCAATAATTCTGAGTAGTTCCCTGATGTTTCACCTCCAGTGCATAAGATAATGGCTTACCGCCACCATCTATAGCTCAGTGTAGAATATCATAGTCAGGACATAACAGCCTTTTGGGCTGCCTTGTCAAGTCTACTCAATCCTTCATAGTTGGTTTGTTACACTGACTTTCGGCCATCAATAGTGTAGCCTACCACCCCAGGGAGGGTGTACGCTCATAATCTAATGCCTCACTTCTGCCCGCTAATAGGTTCAAAATGAAAGAAAAACTGGTGTTTTCATGCATGTTTTGGTACACACCCTATCAGCGGTTGAAGACAATACACAAAGTATGTTGCCCATTGTGGTGCCAAAATGAGTTTGTACCAGCAATATTGTAAGGTGTGTGGTGAATCAAGCACCAAAGGAGCCAGGTGACCCATGGACACGCAGATAGGACATCGTGATCTGGGCATGGGGAACACAGTAGCCCTGTGCCTTGAGATGGCCTTTGAGCATGCACCAACCAAACTTGTAGAAGGTCTTGAGGACCTCAAAAGTGAGTCCCGGTCGGCATTGCTGATGGTTGAAACAGGGGCCAAGGTGGATGTGTACGTCTGCGAGATGGAGCCATCAGGCTGTGGGGTATCTGTGTAGACAGGGTGGCCTGGATCAACTAGACAATATTTGAGTACCCATCATCGAATCGTCCTCAGAGACATTGAACACCTATTCCAGATGTGTTGGGCTGTGCAATGCCAGAGCCTCCACGAGAAACATCGGATCAGTGTCTACCCTAGGCTGACCACCAGTGCTCGAGGTTGGGAGTGGTGGGTGGATCTGAGGACTGGTGATGAGCCTCATTGAGAGTGTTGATCATTTCATCTGTGCTGTGTTTGGCAGTCGCAAACCCAACTGGAGGGGTTGTATCCTGGTGCTGGGGTTGTTGCATGGGAGTCTGACACTGGGATTGTAGCAAGACCACTTGCCAGCTGAAGCACTGGGAGAAACTGAAGCACCTCATTGACCTGCTGCTGGAGCTGAGTTTTGACGCCATGCTGAGTGTGCAATGACATTGTGTTTGAGGATTTGGTAGGCCATGTGCAGAATCTCCAGAGGTTCAGCTATGGTGGGCAAAGGGAAGATGAAAACCATCTCACGTAGGTGTGATGTTTGAGTTCAGCACATTGGTTGCCACACTTATAATTAAAAGCCTGACAATGACTCACCTTCAGGGTGCTCATATCTGTCAGCCGCAGCACTTGGCATCAGCGCAGATTGAGGGCTCAGCAGCACAGTCAGGTGCAGATCAAGGCACTATAATTAGGGGATGGGCTTGGTGCCAAGACCTCAGGAGATAAGGAAACATACAAGGGATATTCAAAATTTGTCAATATCTCAACTTTTGAGGTAGCAGACATACACTTACGGTTACCCCACGTGATCTGTGTGTCATGACCATATTTGGGAAGAAGCAGAGAGAAAACACACTCATAAATCCACAAGGGTTAAAATCGAAATTTCAGCCCAACAATTGTCTGGAGATTGGTCCTAGATTGCCCTTCTGAGTTAAACTTCGGCAGAATCATCAAATTGAGGGACTAGTTCTCAAAATACCATATTCATAGTATAATGAGATCTAGTCCCTCAGTTCTGTCCCAAATTTCCCAAGAAAAATCCTAATTACTTTAATAATGTATCTATACAAAACTGTTAGAGCCGATTTTTAATAAATGTCTGTACATCGTGCAAATGAGTGTTGTAACCTATTCTTTCCAAAAAAGGCGATGACATACAGATCACGTGGGGCAACCGTAAGTGTATGTTCGCTACCTTAAAAAGATTAGGACCTCAACATTTTTTAAAATCTTGAGTGCCAATCATTTTTCGCAGGATCAAAATTTCGAGAAATGTCAATCGTGAAAAAACGATGATTCTGAACTGTGAATCGAGACGTTGATATGGTGGGTTTGAGATAGCAGAAATTTCTCCAGATCTCAATTGCTGTTTTATCGAGGGTGGACAAAAGAAAAGTGCTGATTTAGGTGAGATCTTCAACAATCCATGTATATTTCTCAATATTTCTTGATATTTCAAAGAATGTTGAGAAATTTATATATATTTGTCGAAATCTCGAGGGCAAAACTCATAATATGAGGGTTTTGTCCAGTAAGGGCCCTCAAACATATCACCGACACCACTCAGGTCACTAAAAAATTTCGATTTTTTCCGATCCTTCTAAACGTGCTTTCAATGCGTCTGAACAAAGTTTGAAACGTGAAATGTCAGCCAAACCGACCCAAGGCTGTGTCTCGGCATCTTCCGGTGGGTTTGATATCATACCGCACTGACAGGAGGGATATGAACACTGATATCACTCTGATACTAGTAGTTAGATGCATCAACATCGAGACGCCCATTTGATCAAGAGTCTTCGCGAATTGATCTCCCAGTCCGTTTGGTTGGGGTAGTGCACAGTGCACAGTTAATGGCGCAAGATAAACTCCTGACCTTGAACTTGCCCACTCAAGCGATAGTGATTGGATTCTCTTGGAAAGGAGGTAAGGATTACCGCGGTACTTAACTTGCGGGAGATGATGGCATCTCCTTCTTTATAAAATCAGCGTGTCTGAAGCTATATCCCCATAAAGATATATTACGGCTCAGTGCGACAGGTTCAGCATAACATCAACAAAATCACTCCCGCTTGTATTTATGGACATTGCGCGGCGGATACGACCCCATTGTCCGCGAGTTAAAAACAAGGTGCCCTAGTACAGCTTTTTTGTCCCTCAAAACCCGTGTTCAAAATCTTCTCACGATAAAACTGGTTCGTTCACAATAACACTAGACGACTCGACCACCCGCCGTCCCAAACTCCGCCAAATCCGCTCGGCTTTTAAGAGCGACGGAAGCTGGGCATCTAACCGTATTGGCACTGCAGGACCGCTCTCGGACGGCCTCTGAACGGCAGAATTTCGGATCCATCGTCTTTTCTCGTTACTAGTAGAAGGGGCGATGCATCAGTGCATCTGGTGGATTAAGATGATGAGGAAGCAAGTGAGTCACACCGAGGATCTCTGGGTGTGGGACTCGCTTACCGGGAGTGGGACTGAGCGAGTGGACTTAGCGAGTCTCACTCTCACTCTTCCCGTATATACTCAGCTCATCCAGTGTTTTCTCTTGCTTTCACTATGGATGTGCTTCGAACGCGCTCAGTGAGATTCGTCTCCTCTTTTCCCGTACGGCTGTATCGGGCTCTGCCAGCCGTCATACTTGGAACTCTCCTTAACATTTTGGATGGTCCGCCTTCCTACTGAAATAGGGAGTGGTGCCAAAATTCACTTGCTGACTAGTCTCCACCGGAATCCTCGTATTTCCTGAAAATGGTGCCTTTCGGTCTCTGCAACTGCAAGGGATCTCTCTGTTCATCATGAGGTGAGCGAATCTCCGTTGTGTGTGCGACTCCGACATTTAATACAATGTTCAGCGGACTCACATCGCAGATTGTAATGACCCTCGGCGGCTCACGGTTTCCGGGGGCTATGGGCACCATGCTCATTGAAATCTTGCCATTTTTAAGAGGAATAGCCAATGATATTCGCATCGTCCTCGGTGACGACCACCCAGGGCTGGTTCCGACAGTTATGGCGGCGTACGCTTTGACTTCCTTCCTCACTGGTACGGTATTTTTCATTCTTGGGATAGTCAAACTGGGAAATCTTGTATGTCTCCTTTTGGATTTACACAATGACACTCAACATGGCTTCCAGGTCGCCTATTTCCCGCAGACTGTGCTCACTGGTGCTATCGGGGCCCTCGGCGTCTCACTCTTCGTTCTGGGACTGGGACTCCCGTTCCCTTCCTCCGCCACTCCACCATCACTTTCGAATGTCAGATCCACACTCTTTGATAAATGTCATCTAGGGCTACTCGCTGCGTCCTTCTTCCCCGCATTTATCCTGTCTGTCAGCTTGCGTTCTCGGTATATCGAACTCTGGACGCGCCGAGTCATACGCTCCGCCTATTACATTCCAATTTCCTTCCTTATGATCCCCACTGTCTTCTGGATCACAGTCCGCGCGTTAAAGGTCCCGAACGAGCGCCTTGTTGCTACTGGCTGGTTATTCGCCGTCGAATCTGCGTCTTCTTCGTCTTCCGGAATGGTGGCCAGTTGGAATTATTGGGCCCTCTTCGATTTTGCGAGTATTCAGCATATCCACTGTCGCTGGATTAAACGGATATTTACAGAGATTGGTGGAATGGTGGTCCCTCAAAAGTGCGAGTCAGAACATTATTCTCCTTGTTGTCATTGGGTAAGTTTTTTTTGGTTAACTTTCGCGGTATAAGCTGAGCGCAGATCAGCGTTCTCAATGTCCCCATCTATGTCCCTGCCTTGGCATTTACTCTGGATGTCTCATACAATATGAACTACGAACTATTAGGTGGGTCATTCCCTTGGGCACTACTTTGCTGCTGAGGCAGTATGTAGGCCAAGGTGCCGCCAACATATTCGCGGGCCTCGTCGGCACAGTTCCCAACATGCTCGTACGCTTTGCTTCGCCCTGATCACCTTGCCTTGTTCCAACATTTCACCTCCGCATAGCAATATTCCTACTCCGTTTACATAACCCGCGCCAAAGGCGGCCGCTTCGAGCTCTCCCTCGTAATCCTCCTCACTTCCGCACTCTTCCTCTGCTCCGGACACATCCTCCCATACGTCCCCACCATCCTCGCCTCCGCGGTCGTCCTTTTTTTCGGCATCGAGCTCTTCCTCGAGGCGATCTGGGAAGCGTCCAAGACACTCGCATGGATGGAATATGCTGTAGTTATGGTGACACTTGCGGCGTGCACGTTCCTCGGGTTTGCGGAAGGGTTCGGTGGAGGGATCGGCGCTGCGGCTGCGGTGTACTTCGTGTATGGTGTTATCGATTCGGTGAGCCCCTACTTCTTCATCATAGCAATGAGTTCGAATTCCGACCTCACACGCTAGCCTGCGCGGGTGACGAGGTGGAACGAGCGGAATGAGATACAGCAGCTATGCACTGAGGGCGAAGACCACGTCGCAGCGCCCATCGAGGGGCGAATAGTCTCCCCGCACACCCATACACCGGCCTGGATCACACTCAATACGTCGCAGAGCACCCTCCTGCCCACGTCCATGGCCAGCGCAGACCTCATGGTTCACGAAGACAAGGCATATCTGCTACAAAATCTTAACGCGCGGGTGGTCGTTCTGTCGGGGTACATCTGTGAGTTCGAGGTCTTTCTATCTAAGAAAGTGGACCACGCTCAATTGGTATCAACGCCCAGTCTTCGCATCCATCCCGTCCCTCGAGCGGGCGCTCCTGGAGCCCCCGGTCCCCCCCTTGTTTTTCATCCTCGACCTCACGCACGCACACCGCATCGAGACGGCGGTAGCACGCGTACTCTTGCGCTGCGTCCGCGAACTGGGATTGAAAGACAACGTGCTCGTCGTGTGCGGTGTGCGTGAAGGCGGGGGACTTCATGCTGACTTCATCCGCGCGAAGGTGCCACTGGGGTTTGGATTCGATACAACAACGCAGAGTAGCCCTGGAATAGCGGCTTTTAAAACGCGTAAAGCATGTTTGGTGTGGTGCCAACGGGAGCGAGAGAAACGGCTGCTCACTGCAAGTAGTGCGGAAGGTGCGCTGCGGTTTTTTCTGTATGATATGTGCACTGACTGAAAATTCCAGGGCTTGACGACCAGGTGAAGGACACGGCATTGACAGAGTTATGTCGTTTCTTCGATCTTGAGCCCTCCACCGTACTCGGCGCGAGCACGGATGATTTATTACAATCGTCGACAATCTCGCGATTGACTGAAGCTGGAAGGCGGGTTTCCGTGTACCTCCCGGGAGATGTAATCCGGGGAACAGGTGAGTCCTTCGTCCGTGACACCCGATTAAGAGCTGAAGCTGATCATGGAACGCAGCGATAGCACTTATTGTAGAAGGTGAAATCGACGTCCGTATCGCTGCCGCCCCATCCACTGCAGATACCGGGGTGTCGCGTCCGTCAGTCCAACGCATGCTTGCTATGGTGCCGCACGAGGCCCTGCGCGCCGCCCGGGCACGCCTTTCTGGCTCTTCGAGCAGAGGTTCCGCGCCCACACGCGTGTTAAAGGCTGGGGATGTACTGAACGGTACGGAATTTGCAGTTTCTAAAACACGCACGGTTGTTGTGGAACTCGTCGGGGGAGAAAGACTGACGGCATGGGCGTAAGCGAAATTGGAGACCAGAACTGACGCTGCGGCTTAGATGATACAACCGGCGAAGCACGCTGGAACCCATTCTTACCGTTGTTTGTTTCCTGTTTCGCGAGTAAAATTACAAGCCTATGGAGTTTCAGAAATATACGTCCAGCATTTTCAACTATGTAACCGGGTTTAGATTTGATCCACAGTTACACATAATTATCTGAACCTTGAAAGCGAAACGGGGTATACGCAAGTTTCTAGTAGAGAGCGTAACATCAGTATGAGTGAGAAAGAATATATTTGAGTTCAAGAACCCTTACTTATATAGTAATCAGTCAACCGAGACGTTGGGAACTTAATTGATAGTTTCAAGTGAGTTCGAGGCCATAAATCTATTTAATATCTCAAGTCTAGCAACCGGAGAATGCGAATAGATGAAATGACTCCAATTGGCTGCAAAGTCTAGCAAGGTCGCAGCAAGTACTATCTGTGACTGCCAACCTGGCCGGACCAGGAACCTGGCCACTTGCCAATTATAAGGCTAGTGACTTGACCATATGTCATTTTGGTGCTCAGGGGATGGAATATGTCCCATGCCGCCTATCCCCAAGAGGTGGGCGGCCGAAAAATGCCGGATATCAAGCTCTTTTCGGACTTAAGTCTGGAGTCCGGTCCGACCTTTTTTGGGTTAAACACACATCTGGTCGGACTTCTGTTTTCTCGTCCCGTAACAAGCCCATTTACAGAACATGATTGAGAGATCCCCCCATAATCGTGTCTTCCAAAGCGACTGGAGAGGTTTTCATAATATTTTGGAGAAGCTGAAGGACAATATTCAACGATTCGCCATTAGTTGCGTCGGACCGGACAAGCGAAGTTGACTGATGTTCGGCTTCTGCCGACAAAAATTTGGCCGCGGAAGTCGGTCCGCAGGTAGTCGGTCCGTTCAACCGCTCGGCTAAGGGGGGGGAGGGGGGTACAGCCACCAACTAGATTTCGGAGGTTGATATCCGGGAGTTTCGATCCGCCCACCTCTTGCCTGTCCCTACCAAATTTCAGCCAAAAGTGATGAGTTGATGCAAAGCAGTGGCCGGAATGATGTCGGATAGGAGGGTGGGAAGATCAATTTCTTATCCCCAAACCACCACTTCGCCCCATTCTCCACCAATTCTGAACCGATTTGCTTTGTCTGGGGCTCGATCTGCTCCCCTGACTGCAGGGCTCCATCTCAGTATGAGTCTGGTTTCACACATACAATTCTTTACTGGCAAAATCGCGAAATTGTCTACCCTTCAAGTGTGAGGACAGCAACCAAACAACCCAACCAAGTGACCCTTCTACCATCTTTATCCAGCAATTGGTAAGCTTCATACTTACATGTAAGCCTTCAACTTCAAATGTTTTCCATACTTTTAGCTTCTCCATACATCCCTCAGGCCATGGCAGACACCAGGAGTGCCTAATATTTGTCCTATCAAAGTCCAAACGTCAGGTTCTCAGCAACATGACACAGGTGTGAATTTGGGGGCCCAGATACATTCATTCACTTCTGATGAACATATTTACAACTTATTTTGGCCAACCAAGCACTCCGACTGGTGCACTGCCTGTGTTTCTCCATGAAGGTGCGTCGGTGGCCCCATATGGCTTGTCAGGAGCACTGTGTCCTGCCATTTCTAAGGGTCATTTCCATAGTTCTTGTGTATGAAAAGCATCATTAATTACTCTTGACCATAATTACCCATTGCAAGATCACTGCTGCAGTCTGAAACACCAGTTTGCACGGGTGGCCAGGTACCCTGTCATTTCTCCTTTTGGGAACTCCACCAGAAATAAATCCACAGGGCGACGAATATGTCCTCAAAAATTGGGATTAAGGGCTCAAACTGTTCCCAGGATCTGCGCCCGTCGTACAGAGCTCATATTTTACAGATGGGGTACGTTAGATGGGTACTAACAGGCCAAAATGTCCAAGGTGGCCAGGATCCCCCTCCCAGACAGTAGAGGGCTCTGAATTACTGTAGGGTCTGGCAACGCTACAGTGAAGGCAGATAATCACCATTGAGCAGCAGCTCAACTCAAAGTCACACAAAAGTGGTGGTTCACAGGGGGTTGATTGGCAACTGGATAGTTGCACCTCGGCAGAGATCTGCGAACATAGGCACATTTGTATGGGGGGGGGTCTGAATGCAGTGATAGGCCCCCTAGCCGAGATGCATTTAGATATGCAGCGAAGTGGGAAGGTCACATAAATAAATGAACAGTCACTGATCTAAGGCTCGTGGTTGAGAACAGATTGATCAAGATTCTCAACCTCGGTTCCTTTGTGAAGCATCGAGACTTTACTTGTTTGCAATCTACTTTCCCTGCCTCATTCGACCTTTTCCCCGGAACCGTAATAATATTGGCGTATAATTCGGAGATGATATCGCATCTGCTGACTATACAGACTCCTGCCAGAACTTCTGACTCAAGTTCTTTTCTCCCACTGAACTCAATTGCACCTTCATCCAGCCACGCTGAAGCCGAACATCCCGCTCCCTTGTTTCCGATCTCAGATCTGTGTTAGTCTGACTACTTGCTGCAGCGTCACCGATGCCCCAGTTTGCCGTTGAATTTAGTTCTTGCTCGGTTCAACGAGGGTTGAAATGGTTTGACTCGGAATCTCACGCACACTGAATCTTTCTCAACAATTGCTGGTTTAGGCCGAAAAAAAAACATACCATTCAAGTCCCTTCCCTTTCAATAATCACAGTTCAACCTTGTTCTTCGATCTTTTAATTTATATTACTTGCCATCTCCAGGTCTTTGCCCTCCAAGATCAACCGTGGAGCAGTTCTCCCTCCGACTCTATCTCCCATGGGCAGGTATGAAGAAATTGGCTTGAGGGTCGAATTTTAATCACAGAAGGGACAACTGTGTGCAGCCTATGCAGAACAGACAATCTTGGAATTGTCCACAAAACACAGAGGGCGACGGCAAAGGCAGTATCATTACTGTTGATATTGTATGCCCAGGGCATAGGAATATGGGTGCAGGAGTGACCCCTCCAAGTCAGCAGCAGCCCGGCTTCAGGCCCAGTCAAAAATCGGTGGGATCATATGCGATCATCTGAGTTCGCGGGGGCTATATATTGATGCGGCGGCATCATATGAGACGATGTGAGCACGCGCATGATGGTAGCTCAATTGATCTCGTCTTATCTCTCCCTCCATCTCCCCTCCATCGATTCATGGGAAGCGCGTTGTCCCAGCAAAGTCCATTCTCTCTGATCTAATTTCCCTCCAAACGCGGAGTCTCTGCAGTGGCGCAGCAGAAATTCGCTGGTAGGCACTTTTTGTACGAGAAAATGGGTCTAGGAGGTGCTGATTCCGGCGATTAATTTAGTTAATTAGTCACTGCATGTATTACAATAGTTTCGATGTAATTTTTTCGTTGTGAGCCAATGTGACGACGCGGCCGGGGATAGTGTGACTGTGAGCGAATTTTTGAGTGCTTGCTCTTTCCTCCTGCCGCCATCTACTCTTCCCATGTTCGGTGCTGCCTATGGCGGAGGCTCTCTCCTCCAGGCATCGTTACAGGGGCAGGTAACGGCTCGTCCTCGTCGTCGCTGACCACACCCGCTCGGTCGCAAACAAGCTCACTTTCCCTGGACACCAGCTCGCTGGCAGGCGTAGACGACAGGTCCTCCATGTCTAGTCCTCTTGGCGGGTGATTCTCCGACTTCTCTGGTTCTGGCTTTTCGGTATGTTACTTATTTTGTCGATATCCTTCCCAACTCATGCAGCTCCAGAATGGTAGTTTCAGCTCTTCAGCAACTTCAGACGAAGCTCTTCACCGGGTGAACTCGCTCTCGCAGCAGGTAGTTGCACTGAAGAATACTGTCCAGTGCGTCATCTTCTTTGTAGTACACTAGCTTCTCTAACCTACTTTTAGGAAGCTTGTATCCGCCGTCTCTACTCTCACCGATGCCGTGCAGAACCCGGCCAACCCCAACGAAGCCTTTTGGATGCGCGAGAGCTATACCAACTACTTCCGTCAACCCCGCGAGAAGCCGCCCTCGGCTCTTTTCCAGGTATGGCCGGCTCTACTCCCAGTCTGTCCTGGATCTGATTGTAACCTAATGTAGGCGTACAACAAGTATTCAGAACTGGTTTGATCTTCTCGCTCTGGCTGCGTTCCTGTCTAATCAAGTCTACAGAAAAAGGCATCTGCCTCGCAGCCATCACCCGAGGACATTCGTAAACACATTAACACGGTTATGGGAACAAGCACTGCAGTCTAGGGATATAATGGATTTGGATTGGTGCATTATTTATGTAGTAGCTTTTTAATACAACTCGTTTTCGCTCAAACCATCCCGCCCCTGGTCTGAATAAACAGCCCAGTCCATCTCAATCCATCCCATTCTGTGGATCGATGCACTATTGGTCGGAGAGCAATTAAACGAGATCGTTTGAACATTGGCGCTTATGTAATAGCGCAACTGAGCTCGCACGATACCGAAAATCAGTGCCACAAGTGTGATCCTGCGAGTTATTACGAGTTCCGGTGAGCCCATCTGTCAAAGTCTCGTTCTAACTCACATAATCTCACATGATCCCACTGATTTCTGACTGGGCTTCAGGTTCCATGAGGAATGTCTGGGGCTCCCTAGCCACAACAGGTATCCAGATTTTTGTGATGCACAGATGGACCACCCGCTGTCCATCATACTGTGGCCTAGTAGAAGGCTCAAAAGGAGCGAGCACAGAGTCAACAGGTAAGCTGGATGTCAATGAGCAATTGGCACACTGTCTCATGGATACTCGTATTTGCCGTGCCTCCCGATGTGAAAGATGGTCTGAGATGACACAGTGTGTTGTGCCTCACCAACAACGGTGAGTATCTGCAATGGGTGACTGAACCAGACAAAGAACTGCTGGTTCATGCGGAACAATGTCCTTTGAGGGTTGATTGTCATCTGTCTTATGCCAAAATTGCTGTGTGGGCACTCCATGTCATGTCCGAATACTGGTCACTGCAGTACTGATATGTCATGATGGGTGACAACAATCACCTTTATCATATATGGTGACCATATGTGACCATATGTGACTGTCACTGAATTTTATTTCTGCACCCAGGAATGCGGTGATATCAGCTTGGCAGATTAATCTTGGCCCCAAATTGCCATGAGGCCTGATTAAATCCTGGCCCCAATTTTCGGGGCCATTATTTTCTTGATCAATCTTGTAATTATTCTTGTAGTAGTACAAGCTGTATGTATTTAGGATCAATCCAGACACCCCCACCAGACCCGTGATTAAATCTCGAAAACCCTGATTAATTCCGTGTAGCAACATAGATTAATATTGTGGTAGTGGACAACTCATTCAGCCCTGCAATTAAATCTTGAAGGCCATGATTAAATCTGTACCATCACATGTCTAGATTAAATCCTCCAAGGCCCTGCTTAAGTCTTGTGTACAATGCGATTAAATTGTCGAGGGGCACATTGAGATTGTGATGATTAATCTGCAGATGCAGGGATAATCGGGTTTGACCTCCCTGAGATTAAATGGCCTATCAGTAAATAATTTTATGTTGTCGTCGATTAATCTGGACTTCAATCAATCTGAAGCATAAACACAATCCTCAGTGTTGCCACGTACACTCTCAGCACTCTGGGGATTAGTGCTGCGGGGAGGCAACTAGTGTTCTTGGTCGGGGATTTGCATGCAATGGCAACAGGTGTGACAGGTGGGTACCGCACAAGGAAGGTGGTGAGCGCTGTGGCAAAGACAGAGGTCCAGCATGCTACCCATGAACTAGAGGTGTGGAGAATGTCAATATCTAAATTTCGTTGCGGAGAGGAGAAGGAGAGGAGGAACACACTTGGCCGAAGGAGCCGATGCTCTGGACCTGCCTGAGGAGCTTGGAGGGTCTTCAAACTTGAATCTGATTTTTTTAGTATTGATATTTTCTTCTCAGAGTCTGAACAACTCACTGGATGGCAACAGCCATCGTCTACATCCCCAGAACCGTTCTAATACCATGCAGAATCTGGAACCTGACCAGCCTCGCACTGGGAGTCGCCATGCTGATGATATACAGCAGGTTCGAGCCCATGGTGAGGAAGATGTGGGCATTGCTGAGGATGCCACCCAGGGAAGTGAGCGTGGTTGTTGATGAAAATGAGTCGAGATCTTGTGGCAGGCACCAGGGCGGGATAGAGGGTTGTTGTATGTGAGTGCCACAAAAGCAACTCTGTTAGTCTAGTGCCACAAAGGCAACTGACACAGGGGACAAGGTGGCAGAGCGGAAGAGGCCAAAGGGCCGGTCATGCATGACATCACATTAGCAACACCTCTTGTCTCTCGACACCCATCTCCCACCGGACCCACCCCCAGTCTCACCTTCTCCTTGTCCCTTCCTCTTCTTGCTCCTGGAAATGTCCATCCAGTGTCTGGATGCCTGGGTACGTGCAGCTGACCTGTCTTTTTGCACATCTGCTGAGATGCCGTCTCAAGGTGGCATGCCAACTCATTCGCTACAATGGGGTCAGTGCATGGGTCTACCACACAACTATCATCAACTCTTTGCTGCACGACGTACAATCTGGTTATGGTGATTGTGCATCTCCGAATCTATCAGAAAAATAGCTAATTTATTTACATGACCTCGGTCTCTGTTGTAGAGCTCAACAGAATGGACCCCTTCCCACTCAAATGGTGTGTGCCTTGCTTATAAAAGGTGAGCGGCTCCGAAGCTCCACCCTCCCTCATCCTTGACACCTTTCCGATAACATGGACACTGTAGGTATGTATCGTGGTGACAGACCTGGTAATGGGGATCCGGGCATTTATTCAAATTCGCTCAAGTTGCAACATACTATAATGTGTTACACTACATTACTATGTCATCTCATCACTCTCTTTATAAAATTAAGCCGCTCTGTCTGTCTGAAGCCGTATCTCCATTTGTAGACCACTCTCACATCTGCGGTCCGCTGACAGGCATCGCTGATTTATAAAGCGGGAGCCGGCACGAAGCGCTGGCGAGCGCTTGTAAGGGCTAATACTGGCCTGGGCAGTTAGCTAAAAGGGATATAATGTGTCTCGGACCATTAGAAAGGTGCTGGAAAACAATCCTGGTAAAGAATTGACATGAGAAATTGCTAATGGAGCAACCACAGAAAGTGCCTTACCATCCTGGAATGGATTGGGACTACTGCACATCCTTGATTAAGGGTGTATTACAAGGGATTATCCTTCTGAACAAGAGGGCTTACCGTTGGACATCATCTGACATCTTCAGAACTGCCAAGAGAAGGTTGGACTTGGTCAATCTATAATTTGACTAAGAAACCGTACTCGGGTATTGGGAAGCGGCAGCTATCACGGTTTTCAGACAAATCACTTAAGCGGTCCAAAGTGGAACCAGTTGAAGCGGATGGTTACCAAGGACGGTGGGCTGACGAGGAAGTCGGCTAAAAGTTGACACATCAACAATATCCCATCCCAATTGTTCTAAGCAATGTAGATCTTGACTCATTGTTAAGCTCAGCTTGTTGATGTTCCTTACAAATCTGTTCTGTTTTTACTAATTGCTTGATATCTGACAGGAGTTCAGCGGCTAGCTGCCATACCACTAGTCATATACCCTGAACCCTGCCACACGTTTGTATCTGTCTCGTTTATATTGAGAATCCTGTAAAGTATTTAAGTGGATGGTTATGGGACGAACACCAGTGAATCTCACCCCACCTGTTGGACGCAAAGTTACTAGATGCCATGCTTAACCAGTTGAGTAGGCATTCATTCAGAGACACCCAGAAGCTATAACAAGTTTCGTTTGTTTTCCCTGTTTGAATATTATCTTTGTTGGATTTGGATTTTTATAACGGTGCATGGACATATTGGGTAGACGGAACAGAGTGTGGAATATAAAGAAATAGATTG
This sequence comes from Mycena albidolilacea, assembly GCA_029282495.1. Classification (NCBI taxonomy): domain Eukaryota; kingdom Fungi; phylum Basidiomycota; class Agaricomycetes; order Agaricales; family Mycenaceae; genus Mycena; species Mycena albidolilacea. Next base: position 24,257 of record JARIHO010000056.1, on the reverse strand, counting down.
GACTTGACAATTGGTTGTAATCTCTCAAGGATCAGCAATCGTGGATACTATTTGGAATTGGGATTTTATAAGAAATCACTTGGGTCACACATCGGAGTACTACCTCCAAACCTAGACCCACATCAAACAAAACCATTGCACATAAAATCTTGTCTGTCTATCTGTGATTGCACCTAGAACAGATTTGAGCAATTTATCTATACAACTTGTGGACCTATAAAGTCTTGCTTCCCAAAGAGAACTAAAGTTCAAATTGCCACAATCTACAATAGATTGGAACCCCAAACTTGCATGAGGATTATAGTGTTTGAGTCGTTATAGTTGCATTATCGAACCGCATATTCATTTACAAGGTTTGGTTTGTGGTTATTTCACTGCTATCCCCATAGTCACTGTTTCAGTGGTTTCATCCACCTTGTACCTGCTCATCCTACAGTAGGTCACTCCAAGTTGGCTAGTCCTCAATTCATTGCGAGGCGCCCCCACGCTCACATCTGGTGCCCCAAATTCGTACCGCAACCACCACTCTGCCAGATGTTTACCAACAGTCTTGAACCTGGTGCTGGTGAGTCTTCATTGCTGAATAATCTTCCTTTGCTCACACATTTTCCTCCAGCTCTAGCTTTTCGGGGATTGTGTGTTTGGGAGCACTAATTCCACCGTTGCCCTTGGCTTTGTCTCGCATGCCCCTGGGCTTCAATGGTTTACATTGTAGGATTAAATTTCCTGTTTAAATGCCAATGTGGGCTAAGTAGGCCATGTATATGCACCATGTAGCATGTTAATGGTATCCTGCGATGAGATTAGTCGGAGTGAGATTAATTGCAGTGTGACTTGAGGTAGGTAATGTGACTTGGGTTATCTCAAGATTAATTAGGGGACTTCACGGTAGGCAATATTTTCGGGTTTGTTAATAAAAATATTTGAGTGATGGGACGATTATTTTCCCAAACAAAAGATATTCCACAAACGAGATTTAATCTCGTTTGTGGAATAAAACGATCGTTTGGGAATTTATTCGTGTGGAACATGCCTGCTTGCCGAAAACAATAAAAATATATTCAGAATGACACAAACGGGGTGATCATGCATTTATTCCACAAACGAAGTCTTTATTCATCCCATCACCTGAATATATTTATTCACAAACAGGAAAATAGGCCCTACCGTGAAGTCCCCTATTGTGAGTATGCACTGATTAATTGGCAGCCAGTTAATCGGACCTGCCTGTGATTGATTGTATCTAGGATTAATCAATGACCTGGGTAAAATATATGTATTGTGTGTATATGACAGGATTAAACACAATTAAACCTCAAAATAGTGGCCCCAAGAATTGGGGCCTGGATTTAATTAGGCTCTCATGAAAAATTGGGGCCACAATTAATCATAGCTGCTTCGTATGTTGATGCGCAACAGCTGGAATGCACAGTCATTACATACGGACGGTGCCACGTACGATGGCGCTCTTCATTCTGCCTACATCCTGGCTGAGTGAAGAGTGTATGTCCTTACTTATAACTGCTGCATTCATTTACTTACTTTACCATCCAGTATTCACTATTGTCTAGGTACATACAATATATAATTCTGCCTACATCCTGGCTGAGTACAGAGCTAATCATTATTGTCTAGCTTGCCCACACATTGACGGTACCACAGTGCACATCCATGCCTTCTGTGCTCCTTCCCCACACTCGTTACTCCATCTGCATACCACCTCTATTCTTAACAGGTTATGGTCTCTCGTGGTGACGACAACAACTATGCAACATCTGTAAGGGCAACCTTAAGCGTGGGATGCACAAACTAGCAGGGGAATCCAAAGTATAAATATAAGTACTAGAATAGGGGAATTCATGGTAGGGCCTATTTTCCTGTTTGTGAATAAATGTATTCATTTGATGGGATGATTATTTTCTCAAACGAAAGATATTCCACAAACGAGATTAAATCTCGTTTGTGGAATAAACCACTCGTTTGTAAATATATTCGTGTGAATTGTGCCTGCTTTGCCGAAAACAATAATAATATATCCAGTGGGACACAAACGGGGTGATCACACATTTATTCCACAAACAAAGACTTTATTTGTCTGATCACTTCATTATTTTTATTCACAAACGACAAAATAATGCCTACCGTGAATTCCCCTAATACAGGAGTAGGAATACTACACACCTAGCGGGGGAATCCGAAGAGAAGAAAGGATGAGGATTCCCATGCTAGGCGAAACCTTATATACTGATTTGTAACTACCCAGTAGCATGTATCCGGAGGTATCTACAATGATCACGGGCCTGATCACATAGCACGTGCCAGCGAGAACGAGCGGGCGGAAGGTCGGGGGTGTTAGCCAGAGGGATAGCTGGAACGGAAACCGGAGTGGAGGCCAGAGTGGAAGCCGGAAGAATAACCGGAGCAGACAGAAAGACCTGCGAAGTGGGGGTTCCCCTGACAACATCCCGCATCTGGCTCCCCACACTCAGGCAGCATGGCGAAAACTTTGTCATCTGGAAAACCCAGCTGAAGTTGCAGATTACGGGCATGGGGAAAGCCTGTTACATCAACGGGTGCACAACCGCACCGGTTGAACCAACTCTTCTGGATAAAGCCAACAATGCAGCCAAAGCGGCACACAAGAAGGCCCTAGAAGAGTACAATGAGCTATTGGATGAATGGGAACAGAATAATGAGAAGATTTGTACCCTTTTCTTTGCGACCATCCACCAGACGCACAAAATCCGCATCACTAACCATTCGTCTGCTCGCGAGTCCTGGAATGAGCTCTGCAAAATGTATGAGCATCATGGGGAGCTGCATGCACAGTCCCTCATTGACCACGCGCACCAACTCAAGTGCCCGGAGAGTGAATATGACCTATGCTCAACTCTCGATGAGCTCGACCTTCTCATTGCCGACCACACCAGTGCTGACGGTACCCTCACTGACTCAGAGAATAAAAATATTGTCCTTCACCTTCTACCAAGCAGCTGGCACAATAACATTTGGACCATCCTGGCAAATACCGAATCCATCTGCCAATTCTCCATGCAGATCAATCCTTCTGGTGCACCCACACTCTACACCACCGACATGCTCGTTGAAGCCATTTGCTCCCTCACGTGTGATGATGCTGCAATCAATGGCACCACCACCCCATCCGGCGGCACGGCACTCACTGCAAGCTCGCACGATGTCTGCAATAACTATGGTCACAAAGGCCATTGGGCCAAAGACTGCTGGTCGAAGGGTGGTGGCAAGGAGGGACAGCACCCAGAAAACTGGAAAGAAATGGCTCGAGGTAATAAGAATGACAGAGGAGGTGGCGGTGGCTGAAATTCAGGAAGAGGTAGCAGTGGCGGCAGCAATAATAACAATACTGCCAACACCGCAGATGCGGGAACGGGAAATTACTCGTTTGCCTTCAGTGCTGCTGCACACGTGGCAACCAACCCCAAGAAGCCCGAGGAGACAGGCATTGTCTCATGCAGCTTCACTGCCCTCCTCGACTCAGGCACTAATTGTCACTACTACCCCTTGCACAAACACTTCATCAACTACCACACCATCGATGCCATCCCCATCTCATCCGCTGACAACCACACCTTATACACCACCGGGTGCAGCAAGGTCCCCATTACCATCAATGTTGCGTACACGACACTCACCTTGCACAAGTTCCATTGCCGTGTGGACCATGCTGATGTCCACGGCCTGCAGAACATGATCAGCAAAGACCTCATCACTGGTATAAAAATCACTGACACTGACACAGGACCCTGCAGAGGATGCGACAAGGGTATCTTGAAGCACGAGCACCCTCACACGCACACAACCTCCGATGCAAAGGCCTACGGAGGCAATGATATGCTCAGCAGTACCTGGGGACCTGTGCCAACTGCATTGCTCAGACATAAGTCATACACTGTTCTATTCCTTGACAGCAAGATGGACAAAGTCGTGATTATCAGGTTGCAAAAAAAAAGAGCGAGGAACCGGTGGCCTACAAGCAGTATCAGGCCTGGGCTAAGCTTCATCGCAGCACTAGCGGAGGGATTGGGACACACCCTCCCAACTCATCTGTGCAGGGCAGCAATGCTGAACACGTCCTCCAGATGCTGTCATGCATGTGCGTGCCATGCTCCACCTCACGAACCTCCCCGCATCCCTCTGGCTCAAAGCCATCTTGCATGCAACCTAGCTACGCAATTGCACCGAGACCGCAAAAACCATTAGCTCCATGCCACATGAGCGCGCCACAGGCAACAAGCCTGATCTCTCACAAGTCTGCTGATTTGGTGCAAACATATGGGTGAAGCTCAAGAACATGTCGAAAATTGACGTGCAAGTGAAAGCATGCCAGTGGATTGGGATCAATGCACATGCAAAGGGTCATATAATTTATTGGCCAGACAAATGTACAGCTACAAATGGAATATACGGTTTGAGGGGGAGTCTGAGGACGTTGCCCACCCATTGAGTGTCCCGATTGAGGGGGAGATAGCAGAATAGCCCTCGCAATGCTCGAAATCCACCTGCTGCACCATCAGATGCAGCTCCCAAAGCTCCTTCAAACTACTCAGCACCGGAAAATTCCCCAGCAGCTCCAGACGCACTTTCAGCAGCGCCAGACATGCCAGATCCCATCACAAACACACCACTGAGACCATCTGTCCACCATCTCCCATGCCTACGCCCGAATCATTGCGCCCATCGCATACGCGCAAGCCCACACAGTGGCTCTGTGATATAGCCAAAGGAACTGGCTCCACAGGCAGACGAGGCACTGCCAAAACCGATGCGCAATCCCACCGTGAACACGGTATTCGCAACAGAAGCATGGCTACACGGAGCCTTTGCATTCACCACCGTCCAAGCCGTTGTTGCCGGAAACAAGGCACCATCACCGTCGACATCAGCAAGAGCTGAGGACGTACTACTCACGCATGATGCGAACCCGAAGACATATCCAGCGGACGAGCAGGGGAACACAAGTGGCATGCCCCGTGGCTTATGAAAAAATAAGCCACAGTGGCTTATTAACGGCTTACACGCGGCTTACTGGCGGCTGTTAGCCGGATTTTGTCTTTGTAGGCTCTAGACCCCCAGCAGACTCCAATAAGCTGGCTGACAGCTGCCCAGCTGCCAGCCATACACCGTCAATAAGCTACTGTGGCTTATCAATTGATAAGCCACAGGGCATGCTGCTTGTGAGAGAGTGCAGAGAGTAAGACAGAGTTACCAAATCAGGATAGTATGACGTGTGTGACCCAAACATCCTCTTTTCTTCCTTCCACCATCACTGCCGATGCATGACAGATGACAACACTGAGTCCCAGGACACCCCACCCATCGCAGAAAGCCACCACCAGGCCTACAGCATCGACCACACTGAGTCAACACACACGGCGGCACCCGCCCACTATCCCCTGCGCCATCTTCCACAGCGTGAATGACACAACTACTAACCGCACTCATCTGAAGTGCAGCCCAAGTTGCATACACCAGGCCATCATCCTACTGACCCTACACCATCTCGCAGTTACTGCAGCCCCATCACACGTGGCAACAATGGGCTTCAAATGAAGAACATAAACTTGTGTTACCACCACATTTTCCAAGCCATCGACGCCGGCACCATTCCGCTCTCCCGTGCTGCTGCAGACGACCCCACTGCTGACGAGCTCATCAAGCTCCTTGTTCACACAAACCTGCGATAACTCACAATACTCCACACGACTTGAATATTTGGGACAAGTATGCACAGAGGTAAGGTCGCACGTAGTGTACGCATGACAGCTGGAATGCACGGTCATTACATACAGTGCCACATACAACAGTGCTCTTCTCATATTCATATTTGGCTAGCACTACTTTGAGCATGTCAGTGATTGAGTGGGATGGTTGTTGTAATATGGAAGATGCTGGAGTGTCTGTCATTTTGGATGTTGCATGGGAATGGCAGGACAAACATAGTCTAAGTAGCAGAATGTGGTTGGGGAAAAAATGAAAAAAGGGGATTGTCAGATCACAGCAAACATGAACATGTGATTTGAGGGATCTTGTTAATATACCAGTAAGGTAGGCGACATCTGCATCTATTGAGTCACATGAACGTGACTGATGCGTGACAGTAACGTGGGAAAGCGCGAAATTTCAGATTTTGCAAAAAAAAAAATAATTCATATATATGTTTTTCAAGATTCTTGGGCCTGGGGGTCAGTGTGTGTTACTGATCAACCATGTGACTGTGTTATTTCCTTATATGGAAGTGCGAAATTTTGGTAGAAAAAAAACATAAAGCCGTGTGGCTGGAATGGAAACAAGCTTCTGAACATTTGTTGAAAAATAGGTGAAAAACTTTTGATTGAGACCAAATATTGAAAATCTGGAACCACAGGATTGTTCCTTTGGTTAATCTAAGCCTTTCTGTGGTTTTAGTTTTTGTGTGTGACCTACCATCACCGACTAGTAAGGGCAGGAAGACACTGTCACACTGCTGATCATGTGACTTGATGGATGCGGATGTCGCCTACCTTACACCAAATTGCATATTGTATTCATATTCAACTGCCGTATTCAAACATATTTTAATTTTTGAGTATATTCAAATACATGTTCGGTTTGGAAAGTCTGCAAAACTGTTCAAACAGTGGCTTGAATGACTTGAATTGCACCTCAGTGTGTCCCAGGAAACTCCACATGTCTCAATCGCGCTGTGGATTAAAAACTTTGTGCTCCATCAACTTCAACATGAACATCACGGCATTTTGATCTGGTCGGATTGGGGCAGAGGAGTGTAATCTCTCGTCGATGTTGCCGTCTTTGCAGCTGAGGTTGTCTCAAAGTCCGTTCTGGAAGCTCCCCAGCTCAATTGAGTCTCCCAAGGTTGCTTATTGAAGGTCTGCTCACAGTAAAAGGGACATCCTGGCTGTAATCAAATATATTTGAATATGTTCTGGGCATATTGTATTGTATTCATATTGTATTCATATTGTATTCATATTGTATTCATATTCACATTTAGTGAATATATTCAAAATATATTCTTGCATATTGTATTCATGGCTAACACTATCTTTGAGCCCCACACAAAAGCGAGGTCGGCCAGCGTGCTTCTTTACCTCTTTCCCCCCACCATCACCTTTCTGTGATCCCCCCCATCTTCTGCGGCATCTGCCAGAAGCCCCCCGTAACAATCAAAGCCTCGCCAATATCAGGATCTCTTAAGCTCACTCAATAACTCCGGTTCAAGCTGCTTCAACATGTCATTCGGAGGAACGCAATCCAGGAAAAGTCTTCCGGGAATCAGTCTTCAATGCCGCTTCCTGGGTTGCCTGCTGCAAGATTTAAAGTTTTAGATCAAGCCCCAATTCTTCTTCAACGTGCAACACCTCAATACCGTCGAGTCTGTTGTGCTCCTGGTTTGTCTCGTCTCTGGGCACTTGCCGTACTCAACAATGACCTAAGTTTGCGTCCTTTCCCCGTTACGCTCCGAGGTCAAGAGACGAGTCCTTCCTGTGGCAACATGAACCCTAGTTTTTGTTTCTGCAAGAATCAAGTTCCCCCGCACGTGTTGCACTAAGACGTCAAGAACAAGTTGGTAACATCCTAAATGCCCCGGAAAAATTTCTATAGCTATTGCTTGGTCTGCGAGCCCCGGTGTCTTCGATCTACTCGGTCTCATCAAAAGTTTCCGCCGATCATGATTTCCGATGCCCTATGTCATCTTCTCAACCACTACATTCCGAATGGCATGCCAGTGTCATCAACAATCCAATTGGGACTCTCCCACATAAAACCGGGTCATTGGTGCTGCACAGGCCAAGAAATCTGCTGCCCAAGCTGCTGCCATGGTCTGTGAGATCGCAGCAGCAGATCGCACTGCACGCAATCTCGTTACAAAGTTCAAAAAAACTGGATCCACGCATGCTCGCCCATGCAGCAGCCAACCTTTGGTAGTGGACAATGCTACCAAGGAACATCAATGCCATAACCAAGGTTTGGGAGTTGTTTTTGGTTGAGGAAGTTGATAAATATGTTGGTCAGATGCTGAGAGTTGTTCAGGCTGTGATTGATGCGAGGGGTGGACATACCAGACTCTAAGTGCACACGTGGAAAGCTCATATGTATAGCATATCAACACTCACTTCTTGTCTCATTCCGTGAAGATTTGTTCCCCTTGTGATAGTTGTTTTTTTCATCGGCGGAAACTTTTGATGAGACCGAGTATATCCCAATTCCCGTGCAATTCAGATAAACACTGATCGAATAGCCGTGGTACGTCGTGGCTTGATTTGTTGCTTTCAATGTTGACTAGGCTTTCAATGCCTTCGCGTTTGATTTCAATGCTTCCACCCTTTACTAACCTCACGGTAGGTACCACATTTCAAATGCTGCGGCACGACCGATGATAAATACTTCAATGAATTAGCATTCGATCCTTCCCTCCTTCCGATGCTTGCAAACCATTCTCCCAGGCAGACTTGATGTGAATTCCATTGACCTTTCTGTCCTCCGCTAACTTGGCAATTAACTTGGCAATTAGTTTCTCTGCCGTTTTTTGGTTGATCGTTGTACTTCCTATGTTGCTGCCAGGACACAGCCTCAAGTTATCTCCCGGTGCGTACTTTATCGTACATTCCGATGACCTAGAATAAGAAATAACAATTTCCTCCGCATTACAGCATATCCACCAGCCTACACCAGGGCGGTATAGTCGCCGAATGTTGATTTGTCTTACGGAGCGGCTGGTTTTACCATGGAGATACTTTTGGTATAGAATCCATGTTGTAGGACTCAAATGTCGAACAAGCGGACAGACGATTTCGATGTCATGCCGTTTCAACATGAAGTCATGTTATCTTGATGCGGAGTTTTTTAGTTTCGATATTCCAATTTACTACGCAATGGACCTTGAATTTCCACTGAGTTAAAGTAGCAGCCTTTCAGCCTATACACCTGCCGGAGCGAAGCAAAGGCAAGTCTTGTACTCAAGTATCCCCCAGCATTGCCATCAGAAATTTCCATTTTGGGACAACGACGTCAAGCCAAGCTCGACATTGTCCCTCACAGCGACCAAGAAAAGGTATAAGTATACATGCGTAAGAGAGGGAAAATGAACTCATGGCCAAAATCTCGTCCAAATAAGTCGATTTGATCTCCCGCTGCGGTAAGGTCGATATCGGCTCCTCCTCCCCATCGTTCGCATCCTCTGCATCGCTATCCTCAGTTTCTTCGTTGCATCTTCCCCGCTTGCCTGTCCCGTGTCCCCCTTGTCGTCCGTTTCCTCCAGCTCGCCCGCTCTGCCCTGTTGGATCAGCACCAACAACGGCTCCTAGTATTTCGCGAAGCGCTCCGCGAGATGGGTCTGGATTTGTGCCTGACACAACGCGAATATTGTTTCGCCAGAGTGCCAGCACTGGGCCAATGGGAAGGATAATATTTTAAGCCCAACATAACTGGATGCAGCTGCTCGGTTATGAGCCTCCGCCGCAAGTAGTCACGATGTTCCGACTCTCAGAACATGGTCGAATCGAACCAAGGATTATTTGACTCATACTTGACTAACGTACGTCGTGGCGGCAACCCCGCCTAACAGGTCCCCTTAATGAAAAAGTAGCTCCCCTAGGTGGCGGCTTTCCATACTTAATGGACCCGGCCCTTGCTGAACTCATTACCGTTAGGCCTTCGGACGCATAACAGATCGAGTTCAAGCCAGTAAACCCTCCCTTTCGGTCTCGAAGGGGGCGTTTTTGTCAAAATCCTGCGTGGCATGCTGCCGCACGCAGTAGCATGTGTCTGCCAGTGGATAGTCCTGGACCGTATCAGCTGCAAGGGGCGGACACAGATGAAATCATTTGAACTACCGCACTTCGAAACGTCGCGGATTCAGTAGACCGTATCAGTTGCAAGGGGCGGACATGAATTCATTTGAGCTACCGGATTTTTTTCAGACACGGCGCCTGCCAAGCCGGAGCGAAGCAAAGGCACGTCTTATAAAAATCAATCTTATGAGATTGGAATTAATGAGATTAACCCTCCTTGAAACTAGCGTGAAATCGCAGACATGTATATATGTATACAACAGGGATATACAGGCCACTGACGAGCAAGTCGGAATACACAATATTCACCACTGGGGGTGAGATTCCGCGTCCTTGCTGCGTTGAAACGAATCCTTGTCCAGGCTGAACTCCTCATTTGCGATCACGGTGGTGCACTTGGAATCCATCAGCTGCGAGACCCTCAACGGGTACTGTAGAGTATTTGAACCATTACCTGAGTCACGGTTGGCATGGCAACGACAGGTCCGCCGCTGGGTCCTGGTGGGGTCAACCAGCTATCCACCTGTGTATTGCCGAGGGCACTGCGCAATTTACGGCGGGAGTTGAGCCTGGAATGAATTAGACTTTGAGTGCTGTGGTGTGAAGTGAAATATACATACGTGGCCAACAGTGCATTGGTATACATGCGGCCTAGAGAGAAGTGCATAGCCTATGCCGTCATTGCACTGGGAAAGTGTCCATTTGAACTTCAGAGTACCACATACTATGAAGATATATGATTTGGGCTTGAGAAAGTCCTGTTATATGGTCAGTGTTCTCGCCTAGGACTCGATTCATGAAAACCTACGGCTATCACGCATGCCACGGCGAGGAGACTGAACCAAATCAGAACATATCTTCCAGAGATGCAACAAGGCTATATGTACCTTGAGGCGAGCCCCGTGGCGACGGTGTACTGAATCAGACGAGTAAGGATGAAATTGGTTCTGGGGAGATACATTTATCAGCTGTGGGCCATATAATGAATCTTTGTAAACACACGTATCAAAACCAGCTTTCCCGCGCTGGAGATAATAGACCATTGAGACAGCGATGCAGAAGTCGGCTGTGGAGTGTGGGGTTACAAGAAGGTAAATTTCAAGTGGCGTTGTGAACACGGACTGGCTGCGCCAATTGTGAACATGGAAATGGCCTCTTTCTTGTCATGGATATAGCTGGTGGGATCTGGGTTTATCGTATTTTGGATTGAAAGGAAGAATTCCAATCCAAAGACCGCAAGAGACGCCAGGGCCAAGGGGACGACGAGAGTCCATTTCTTCTGGCTCATTTTCCATAACCTCGTAATACTCATAATCAATGGCGGATCCAGAACGGAGCGAAAATAAAAACCGATGAAGAAAGAATGCTTGGCAGAGGATACTCGGTATGCCGACCAGGATCACGTGAATGGACCGCTCTTTGTTCTGAGACGATAACACAGGTACATTCCCCCAGTTTACAACGAGGGTGTGCCAGGGGATACTTCCGACGACGCCAAGGTGCGCAAGATCGGTCAACCTAGAATGATAAGACCAGATGATTAGCCTTTAATTTATAGCAGCCCACCAAACTACGGCGACCTGAATAATCCAGTTAGCACCGGGGTGTCATCAGCGCAGATTACACAGCTCACAAGTGTCTTCAGGACCCAGGAATCGCGAGGAAATTGTTCGTAATAGATATACGCTTGTACAGTAAGCAGTCCCTGGAAACTGGAAATCGTACGTCAGCGCAGTAGAGCAGTTTCGGGTTTCGGGGCCTCACAATGCGGCAAAGATCACTGAACTCATGATGAGTGACATGGGCTCGGGCTCAGAGAGACGATGAAACAGACCTCCTATATAAACCGCCCCAAATGTATCGCGAATGTCGGGCAGGGCTGCGGCAGACATGAGGGCTAGGGAAGACATGTTAACAACAGTGGTGTGGATTATACTGTTTGTTTGCCACGAAGGAGGAGGACGGACCTCTCCCTTTAATATAGGTTATGGCTAGAACTTGACACATTCATCCAGCTGTAGCAGAACATCAGATCTTGACAGTTGGTGAGGTGACAGCTTGCGGCGCTCGTGTGACCATGTACAAGCGATCAAGGACCGCGAGCGTGAGCGTCAATAAACATTACCGACTGCGAGTGCGAATTATGTCTAGTCCCCCACAAGCTCCCAACAAAACTTTTCCGACCTAGAAATTATTTCTCCATTTTATTTTCTCCGAGGCTAAACCAACCAGACTGACAGATGGGGGGGTACTCTTTTGTCTTGCGGACGAGCGTGCTTAATTGCAAAAGGAAAGTGTGGCGGAACACAAGGGAGACCGAAGACTCCTTTCCAATTTTAGACAATGAGTCAATGACAGATCAGAACGGCATCATCTGACCAACATTAAGTGGCCTCAGATTGGCGTCGGACACATGAGCATGCGCTCGCGGACGACGTACCACCTTGGCAGCCCATTGTTCATGACGACGAAATTTTACTTACCTTTACTCGACGCCGTCTGTGCGGTGAGATTCCACATATCTGGTCGAACAAGTCCAGGGATTGTGGGTTTCCAAATTTCTAGGCGGGATAGGAGTCACCTCTGGGACAAGGCTATGGCACAAGAGCTCAGACACCTGCGAACTTTGAATGTCATTGGACGACAGAGCAGTGATATATCGATTAATGAACGGCGAAGGAATGGGCACCTGACGGGAGAAGACTAACCTCGTAGACATAGAAAGTTGTTGAACGTAAGACTGACATTCGATCATAATTTTAGACAGATTGTCAGTGGGTAGGTGGCATTGCCGGTACGGTCCGAATCACGAACACCGATTTCCAAGGATTATCCCACTGTACAAAGCAAGTAAAATATGCCATCGCCCCTGGACAACTCCCTGCCATCCAAGCCCTAGAACGCAGACCCCACAGGTTGCCCCGTGCCCCACGGTAGACCCCAGACATCAGAAAGCAGCAGAAACAGATAATTGAGCGCTCGTAAATAATGGCTTTGAGAAACTCTACACTCGTGAGTTGCGCCATTTTGTCCTGCCGTTTCGGTACAGCATAGAATAATTTCCAGGGATTTAGCACGGAAGTCTAGCACCGCCCGGGATGCTTGACACTTGAATGTTCCGGGCTTTTGATCAACTTCCGTTGTACAGAACCGACAGACGTACTCATAGCGGGGAACCGATTGGTGTGCAGGATCAACATATCGTAAAATTTCTACCAAAGCCAGAATATTGACAGCAGAAAAGATCGAAAGCGCACCAATCCATCAGTCAGTCTGATTGGCAATGCGGTGGCATTGGGAGTTTTTTACGGAGGTAGCCGCAACTATATGTGATCCAGTGACTGGAGTAGGGTGCTGTTTTTTATTGATGTTTTTAAATCGGTCGGCCGAAAGTACCGGTTTTTAATTAAAACCGGACACCGGCCCGGGAATTGCCAAGTCAAAAAAATTCCGTCGTCGACAGGGGGCGATCACTGTCGTTATCCGGAAGATCAGCCCCTTGCTGTATGTTAGTGTTTGTGTATTGTATGTTGGTGCTTGCCCTCAGCCGGAAGGCAGCCAAATCACAGTCCCAGAGCATGGTCAAGAACAACCAAAAAGTCTCAGAGATCAGGGTTGGACCCCAATATGGTATTGTGCTTTTGTAGCTTTGAAAAACCGAACATAAACAATGTTGGAGGATGAGAGAGAGGCCAGCCAAGCACCAACATACAACATAGGGTCGCTACCTTCAGTGAGGGCAAGCACCAACATACAACACATAAACACCAACATACAGCAAGGGGCTGATCTTCACGGCAAGCACCAACATACAACACATAAACACCAACATACAGTAAGGGGCTGATCTTCACGGAAGTGACAGTGATCACCCCTTGGTCGTCGACCACCTCGACATACACGATTCGCCATTATGTCTGCATCAGGAGGTGTCACTCACTACCATGAAGAAATCAAGGACCTTCTGCGTCTGCTCCAGCACCTGCCGGACACAATCCCAATTGGAGATGACCATAATTTTATTGGGTCCGCTCCGGATGGGAAGGAGGTGGACGAAAAGGGCTGCATCAAGAGGGTTATCAGCCATGATATTGGCCGTTCCTTTGGCCCACACTGAACCCCTGCCGGCGAGGACATAATCATCACTTTCAAGTCCCGCGTGTTAGAATTTGGCGGTATTCGGGTGCGCGCTGCGAGGCGCAGGGATATGCGCGGATCACGGCACTGGACATTCGGGGGTATCGGAGATGTAGGTGGGGCGGTATAAAGCCTCGCGGGGGTGACGTGGCTTTTCTTCACCCGTTTGACGCTCGTTTACACGGCTTTTGTACTACGGCGACAAACAACATTCCTTGTGTTCTGGATTCGGTCTGGCGACATCGGGGCTGGACGGCTAACTTTAACACCGCGGCCCCGGATTGGAAGAAGTCGCGACAGTGCTATGCGATTTTATTACCGGAAATGGAGGCCCGAATGTTCTTCTTACTCAATGGGTGGATGATCTTCGCAATGTTGCCCGTGTCGCGATTGACGCAGCCGGGAAACGCGTAAGTTATTTCCTGATGTATTCGCGCTTTCAGAGGACTAAATTTATTGCAAGTTACCCCGTGAAATACAAACTACGGCTGCAAAGCGACTTTTGGAGCAAGATACAGTAAAGAAAAATGCAAGCAAGAGAGCTAAGAAAAATTTGAAGGAGGGGAAGGAGAGAATGAAGGCTGCCACAGGAACGGCAAAAAAACGGACAGAACAAGGCGCGGTAAGCGATCCTCGGCTGCTCCATATCTGTAGCTAAAAATGAAGGATAGATGAATTGGGCCTTTGACGACCTCATTGACGATCCTCAGCCTTCCCCGCCGCCTACCACCGCCCCTCAGCGCGGCCGTCCCAAAGCTGGTATCCTGGATCAACTGACAATCGCGTGTCATACAAAATCTACCGACGTGCCTCGTATCCGTTGCGCCGGGGAGGGTTGTCATGAGAGCTGGTCTGCTCCTCGGATGAGCGGCCGTATCCTTCCTCACGCATCGGTCTGTCAATTTCTCCCTGCAGACACCCGGAAACTCGCCCTCCTTGAAAATGCAAAGGCATCACTGGGCTCAAAGGTTGAGGCCGCATCCTCGAGGCCAAATACAGACATGTTTGCCGATTTTCGCCGTGCTGGTAGCCAAAATAAAGAGGATGCGCGCAAGGCTCATGTTACCAAGACCAACAAATTGGTCCTTGATCTTCTTTGCGACGGTGCCCTTGCCCCAAAGCTGGTAGATCGGCGCGCGTTTTGAGCGTTGATGGACCATCTTGAACCCAACAACGGTATTGTTGTGTCGACGACATTTTACGAGTTTTCCAAAAATTTGAGATGGAACTCAAGCAGCTTGTCACAATTCTAGAGCCAATTGCACGGGCCATCAAGGGCCTCGAGGGCCTCGAAGTCACCGTCGGCGATGTTTGGAAGTTTTACGTCGCCATTACCGCAGTCATACGTGACCTTTTCGCCGAGGATAGTCTTTCATTCCCACAGTCGCTCAAAGACGAAGTCTGCGCGATTCTCAATCCTCGATATGAAGAGTAACCTACAGCAGGATACGGAAATTGCTCCTAACCTATTGTAGGTTACCATCAACCAACCCTAGGCTGCCAATCACCAACCTAGGCGAAGTTCACAGTGTTTGAGTCCCTTTTCCCATTCAATTCTGATCTTGGGTCATTCATGCTGACTTTGTTTTTTTCCGGGCCCAGCTCAGCCTGAAAGCTGGGGCTTGGGCCCAGCCTGGGAGGGCTTGGGCTTCTATTTCTTGAGGCCCAAGCCCAAGCCCTAGGGGGGGGGCTGGCCCGGCCCGGCTTGGGCTTAGGCCCGGGCTTGGAAGTCAAATATCATGTAAAATATCGATTTTTAATCATCCGTGTCTACATCACTCGCAATTATCCACAGCATCGTCCAAGAAGCAATCCTAACCCATCTTATCATTATCCGTATCCTCCCTGGGCCCCATCTCCCAATCTTCCTCATCTTGTATCTCCGGTTTGCAGAATAACAACCCAGGTAAGCTCTCTTTACCACGCAGAGATCTGTAGCTCAGAATCTGTGTAGATGAGCCGGAGCAGCTCAGAGAGCTCACAACTCAAAGCAAACTGTGATTTTGTATCGTTGATTTTTTATACCCTATGTAAATACATAAATCAGTTTGTGCCCCTATGAAAATAGAACAATGATGCACACATCAAAAATTATTGGGTGAATCCCATCCAAATTTTGATGCAGTGTGTCATGGATCAAAAATACATACCCACAGGTATTCCCACAGGTCAAGGTACTCGCAGGTGACCTGGACTCGTGACGAGCTTTACATTGTGGTAATATTTGGCCGGCCAAGCCTGGGCTTAGGGGCCTGGCAGGGCTTGAAAATTTCAAGCCTGAGCCCTGGGCCCGATGAAGCCCGGTGTAGGGCCCGGCTCGGCTCGGGCCTGTGGGGCCCGGCTTGGCGGGCTTGGCGGGCTTCAGACCAGGCCATGCAAAACACTAGCTGACTTGTATGCGCACACAGGATAACCAATAGTGTTGGCAAGGTTTGGTTTGGTTCAGGTTCGGGGCCTCTCGCCCTGAACACCGAACCTGAACACGGTGTTCGGTTCAGGTAACCCCCAAATCTTGAACCTGAACGCGCGTTCAGGTTCAGTTCAGCGTTCGAATGTGTTCGAACCTAAGGCACTTCAGTCATCTCGGGCGGCTGAAGTGTCTCTGAAAATATCACTTCCTAACATTTTTCAGTGCTTTGGTGGTTGGAAGGGTATTTCATATCCCTTGGCTAGTGCCGAGACACCTGCAAATGATAAATTATCCTCACACAAGTTTGCTGGAAAATTACGTGACACCAAACTGTCATCAATTGACATCGAAATTGCTTTGAATTTGGCTCGAAGAGAAGGATTAGGTGTGTTCTGTGATGTATAAATACACAGGCTATGTATTGTGAGGTAAATCGAGCGCGAACAGTGGAGAAACTCGTGTAGAAATCACTCACCTGACCAATTTTTAGGTTCGGCGTTCAAACGCGCCTGCTCTCTGCCGAACGCTGAACCGAACCTTCGGTTCAGGTTCAAGCATTCACTGAACCTGAACGCCGAACACGCGTCCGGTTCAGGTTCGGTTCAGGTTCGGACCGATTTCCGAACCGAACCTTGCCACCACTAATAACCAACCATGGTCTTAAGAGCTCGGCGTGCAGTGGCTGGGGCTTGCTTTCCCATCCCACTCTTTTTTTGTTCTTCCCATTGCTTCCAAGATCCTAGTCTTGTAGTAAACATGATCGTGCTGTTGGCCGACCCGCTGATTACGCAATATGGTGGCTGTGCCAGCCAACGGCCAGTTCGCCCGTATTGCAGCGATGGGCCTCGTCGAAAATCCGGAAATATTTGTAAAGACTCCTGGAGCACATTCGAACATTTTATCCCACAAGAATCTCTCGATTCAGCTAGTCAGTTCTCCAGAACAGGATCAGGCCAAAACCTGCTCATGTAAAATGCTTCAGAAAACTCAGCTCATATCACGACAACGAATGAAGGAATTTTTTGGCTTTAAGGGAGGGGCCTCTGAATTGGAAGTAGATTTGCATGCTCAAATATTCTCAGATTTATCCGCGCGTCGAGGCGGAGGCAAAACACGAGAAGGAATTTGATGGGTCAGCCAACAACAGGGGCGTGATTGCTAACAGACCATATATGGATACTTGGCTTACCCGTCATCCATATATCGGTTCTGTCACAGAGATTACCAAGATCCTCCCTCCCGGCTTTCCATCGTCCTCCACTCTTTCGTCATGATTCCTTTCCCCTTAAAAAGGCATAACGATACTTAACGACAGCGTCAACCCGGTGCTCTTGATGCCTCCTCTTATTCTTTGACGAGGGGCTCCATGCATTCTTCACTATACTTCTTTTCACCCCATTTCCATGCAGCATCGTCGCCGTTGACGTTGTCATTGCTGCATGAGATTTCTTATCTCGATCTCCCTTGTCTCAGCCATCTCCCTTTCCACGCTCATGAATGGTTTCGATCGTCCAGTGCGACCCACCTCCTCCAATCTGTTTCAGATCCTCTCCGTCGCCAACACTGTTGCTGCCACCCTCAAAGTCAACCTTTCCCCGGTCATGTCCACTAAAACTACGCCGGCCATTTCGCGTGTGTCCATCGATACGATACTTTGAGATCCATGCTGATGCTCACAGGCATAGATGCTCTGTGACGAAAATTTGTCCTCCCTCGCGTGCTGTGTGAGCCCGAGCGTCTTCCGTGCCGTGTTGATAAATGCCAGGCAGCTCGCGTCGTATGTCCACAGGTTCAAGCTACGACTTTTCAAGGCCAAGCTCCTCAAGACTATGACGATGATATCTACCGCCGCTTCACTGCAAGCCTCACTGCCGTGCGTTATTTTAGCTTGTTGGAGTTACGAGTTGTATGCGCGCACTGCCTCTGTGGCGCACTTTGTTACCAGGTCCCCACCGTTCATTCCTGGGCCCGTACCTGTACCTGACAGCCTTAATTCGTACCTTAATTACAGGAAAGTCATATATATGTACTATATGTACTGTAGATAGCGAAGAATTCCCCACGCGTTTGCAACGGGTTCCCTGTTAATATTGGAGTCTCTGGCCTTGAATTCCAACATAGCCGACTTTCCAGAATGTTAAAACTGACTGTGTTCCAGGGCACCGTCGCGACGACGGTCTGGTCGCCCGTATCCGTCGTTCCATTCATTCTGCTCCCATGTTGAAATATCTCCTCGCAGAGCCGCATCATGAACGTGTATACAAGGTATGTGTTTTATTTCCTTTCCTATCCTATCCTTTCCTTTCCTTTCCTTTACGTTTCCACTCCACTCGTTTCTTGTGTATTCCTGCATTTTCCCTGTCAAGATAAGCTGTGCGATATCACCCAGATCTTCTTTTCCTCGCCTCTCCCGTGATTCTGTTCTTCTGTAATTTCATCGCAATTTCTGTCCACTGACTTTCTTTCCGTGCTTCGAGTGCACTGAGTCTCGTGGACGTAACCTCTTGAATCCATCCATCATCCACCGTACTAATCGATTCGTAGATTCCTGTGCGCGTTCAATGCAAGACCACGCCTCATTTTCACGGACCAACACTAATGTTGTAAGGTATGTCTCTCCCGACCTTTTCATTCCGTTTTTCCATGTCTTTCTCTTCCATATTGCACCCTTATTCTTGTCTTGGTCTGTCCCTTTTCGATCTAATAATCCCATGATCCACTTCCTCTGGCGTGGGTCTCACTCCTCCGCGAGATGGCAGGCTGCGTATAGCCGTGTCGAAGCGACCCTTTCGCTTCCATTTTTTTTCTTTCCTCAGACATTGTTATATATTTTTGTTTCTTTCCACTGATCCATTACTTAGCTTTCTTTTTGGTCGATGTATGATTAATTTCCGCGCAGACGTTTGCCCAATATCACCGAGCCGGACCATAGCATACGACATAGACGCCTCAACGTTATTATACCTCCAGGTTCGACGCGTATTAGATTCCTGGTGCGTCGATTATTCTAAAGTTCATTTGCTCTGATTCTTGGTCGGACTTTGATCCTGCACGCGACTACCACGTTCGGTTTAATTATGTTTATTGAGGCCAGATTGCCTTTCTCACCTATTCTTCCAAAGCCCTTGAATCACTCTACCAATATCTCCCACCGTCAACATGTACGCCCCTTATAATCTGCTCATCAAAGACTATCCGCAATGTTACTTATCACGACCGGTTTTCAAGAGGTTCACGGCAATAAAGCTGCTGCTGCTTCCGGGAGGTTTTTTTTTCGCTCATAAATTGTTATTAAATGACCGCTTCCAGGTATGCCTCACCTTCCGCTCTGATGGCAGTGAAACCAGCCAGTCTCGCCTTCTCAAGTCAACGCCGGTGAGCTCTCGACCAACTTCTTGATTACATTGGTTTGAATGCTCCGTTGTTTATCCCAGCGTCTCACCGTTACGCAACGAAAATTCAGAAGTTCGGTACGTTGTGTTCTTTTGTACAAGCGGCCAATAACTGACTCGGGTTTATTCAGGTGTTTTCGCACACTTGACGGTCGTACGATTCATGGCGGCAGTATTGGTGGGTCGATCCCTCCGTATTATACCATTGTACCGTAGCATAGATGAATATATTACCTGATTCAACCCAAAACCTGAATTGGTACCAGAAAAAAAGTACCTCCAGGCGCTGCAAAGTAGTTCCTCGAAGCACTGCAGATTAGTACCGAGTCCGCGCCATCCTCGTCACTTCGTTACTTCGCTTAGAGCCGTGAAAGTTCGTGAGTTTGATTGCATTCCGTGAAAGTTGGTGAGTTCGGCTGGATTTGGGCGAACTTCGTCACTTCCTCTGCACACCGTGAAAGCTCGTCACTTGGACGCAGTGCGAATAACCACATGGCCGGGACCAGACACGTGGATAGTGTACGGCCAGTCGTACGCATAAGTCATCGAACGAAGAGCTTGTTCAAAGAACGAGAACAATATTATGCCGCCAACAGAAAATGAAATGAAAATAGTGTGCACCAGAAAGTCGGGGAAGCAGATAGATTTCGACTTGAGTAGGGGTCAATAGTGATTCAACCTGGAGCGAAATGCCTTGTAAAAATAGTCAAGAGTAAATACTGTAGATACTTGTATGTAGGCAACCGTCACGGTAACGGAGGGGTCGGTTGCGTTGCCTCAACCCTCCCTGGTCACGGTAATGATTGGGTCAGTTGCCTTCAAAATAGCGTTACATCCAAAAAATTCAGAAGAAATTCAAATTAAATATATTTGGCTACTTGGACCTCCTCTAAGTCTCAGCTTCCCCCTCCTCCTCCTCCTCCCCCTCCTCCTCGGCCCCATCCGCCCTTGGGCAGCATGATAGTTGTGTAGAAAGAAATAAAATATATTCATTTATTTTTAATTATCTACAAAATTTTGTAAACAATGTTGGTGTGTGCCACCAAGTATCCATTCCTGATTTGGAAGTCGCTTTGGTGGCCGTCGGTCGGAGAGCCATTGTAACGCATGGTTGCCCAAATGGGCAACGGTCACGGTAACGAAGGGTCTGGTTGCGTTGCCGAAAGCTGTTTGGGATGTCACGGTCTGGAGGCCAGTTGCCTACATACAAGTATCTACAGTATGTAAATTGTAAACTCGAAATCAAAGGCCCAAAGTGCCCTGGGTTGATGATTCTGTTCTCAATCATTTCGGAAGAAATTCGAGGGTTGGTGCTATTTGAACAACCTATCTCTGCTTGTCGTGGAAGTGCTCTCTGTTTGTTCAAACCTTCGAACTGATATTGAACAACGCCATCTACATCTATTCTCATGTTCAACTGGTTCAACAATACCTGGCTCGACTGTTTTGCTCAGTTTATTGGGCACTTTGTTCTATGTCCAGAGGGCTTAGTGAAGAGCGAATTACATGCGCAGGTTCATAAACTGGGTGTAGACACAAGCTATTCGGTCAATACTACACCAGAGAACCCACTCAAGAAAGTGGTCCAGCCGTGACATTTGGTGCGGCTTCTGGAAATGGGGTGGCATATAGGAATCCTCAAACTCGGACAGGAAGAAACCTAGTTGAAGATTTGGAAATAACGAAAGCTCAGCTTTGATCGCGCGTACGCAAAAATAACTGAGAGTCAGTGCGCCATCTCTGAACAAAATCCTGGTTGTTGTTCGAAGTGTGTTCAGACCGGGAAGAAACCACAATCTCTGGCATCTACACTCATGCTGGAAGTTACAGCGCGCGATGATAGTGATAGGTATTTTCCAGGAAAGTGTTCATCGGTCTGAAAAACAAGATCATGCACAACGGGAAGAAGCATGTCCCTTCAGGATCCTAGAACTTGGACGAATCGTTGTCGGATCAAGGTACATACTCTATCGGAAAGGAAATGCGAGTTTCTTCCGGCTTACCAGTTATCAGTGGGGTCCTCTTTCTTACCTCGGCTTCTGTTCCAACCATGGAGAGAAAAACCCACAGATGCGAATCTTGCGGGTGAACAAGCAGCGGCGTGAGATCATCCATGTCGACGGGATATGAGTGCCACAAAGAAAGGAGGTAAGTACTTGTTCTGCGTACCGTCTGAACGATACCTGTCATTATCCGTCAAGTGTTGGAGATGGAAATATGAGTGCACTTCGATGAAACTTCTCCAGCTCGATCTTGACTTCCTTGGTGGCGCCGCTAGCGCTGTACCATTGAACTTATTCCGACGAGGAGCATCAGACGTGAACGAGGGACATACCGTTCCCAGGCTGTCCCAGCCAATCTCAATCCACTGCTGCATTCTATCCGAGTCCCCCGAGCACCACCCAGGGCCCGAAAATGTGCTCCTGCTCCATAGCAGGCGGGAACGCGACTGACAATGGTGCGTGGATGGTGGTTAAGGAAGAAGAAGATCCCGCGCCTCTGTTCCACCCACCCAGCACATGATCAACCTACCGAAGTGACGAGAACCCACCGGAAATTGGTGGAAGTGACGAGCTTTCTTGCAAATCTCTCCATCTGACGAAGTTTCACAGTTTCCGATCAAACTCATGAGCTTTCACATTTCTAAGCGAACTTAGCAAAGTAACGAAGTGACGAAGGTGGGTATGACTCATTAGTACCTTGAGGTACTAATTTGTGTCCAAAAGCACTGCAAAAGAGTGAAAAAAATGATCACAAGCACTGCAGATTAGTTCTTTTAGGTACTATTAAATAGTGTGTGGGGTACTCATGTTTAGTGCTTTTGGGTACTACTGTGGCATTTTATTCAGTTCGTACGTCGCGCGTCACAGGGCTTCAAAAATACGAAAATTTTCGTACATGTCACGGATCACTGGGGTCAAGGATGAAAACCGCGAGAATGTCACAAAATCACTGAAAATCACCCAAAAAATCGAAATTTCGGCTTACACGGTTGCGTGCGCCATGGCGTTTGCACGAGCCGCCATTGTTGGCAGCGGAACCAATTCGGCAATCTCACGGCTGCACCTTTCCTCCTTGCACTCGACTGTCTCTGGATTCTGGCCAAATTGCTACACAACTCTCAGTTAAATATCACAAATGGGCATAGGGCCTCATTGGGCCGCGGGGTGTTCAATTCAAGTACAATTTCCACAAAATCTGGGAGTTGGGATTGCTGTGGTTTATGCTGCCATCAATGCTGCCATCAAGTCCACCGGCACACGGCATGGGTTCGTATACTAGCCGCCATCACCCACATCCTGTCAAACAATGCGCACCTCCCTCCCTCTTCCCTCCTTCCACCTCGCCGCGCTCCCCATCTCATGAACCAATACGTGACCCCACACAACAACTGCTGTCCCCACTGCGGGAACCAGCTCGCCGTGAAAATCTCCAGCGGGGGGCAGATGCCCAATTCGCCATATATAAGGGTAAGTCTTTTGCCTCCCCGCCTATTTATTTCCTCGCCCAGGCTGAAACACTAGCCTATCAGTGTAATAACCCACACGGAGCGGCTGGCCCTTACTTTTACCGGTTTCCAACCCAGGCGAGCCCGACGTTGCCTGTGCCAGCGAGCCAGCTCACCGCGCCACTCACGGGTGCAAATGTCGCGAATCCTTCAGCTGCATTGAAACCACGGTGCAAGTCGCAGAAGCCGTGCGGCTCGGGGCGCATTGATGCCGCCTGTTCTCACAATATGTGCCAACAACACTGTATCGAAATAGGGGATTGTGCACTCAGGCTGCACCAGCGCAAACACGACCAGATGCTCGGCACCCCTACCCCAACACCTCGTGCACGCAAGTCTCAGCCTGCTCCACCTGCACCCCTGCGCCTGCCGTTTACAGACTACGACAGTCATGATGATTGGACAAGCAAGACCTTACCAGGCATTCGTGCCCTCGACAACTACACCCCACCCATTGATCCGGTGCACGCACAGCAACTACCCCACGTCAATGCATTGACTGCCATGGCCGGCATCAAATCACCCAGCCCGGACAGCGTCGAGGACGAGGACGTGCAGCTCGCCCTTGGCATCCGCATGTCGCTCGCGCAGTTTAACAGCACCTCTGGTGCCGGTCCCTCCCGCCTTGACTCACCTCCCCGTGCAGCCCTCCGTCTCCGTCTCCCGTCCACGATCCTCCAGGCGGGGTGCCGCTCTCCACCCTTTTACCAAACCCAATGTTCTCCATCAGCCTTGTTTTCTCGGAATCAGGACGACTATCCCATGAACTACCCTCCTCCTGTGCGCCTTCGGTCCCTCTCGTCATCCCCTGTATTCCCTTCATCCATCCCCTTGCCAACCAGCGAGTCTCAGATCAAGTCGAAACCAAAGAAGACTGCAAGCGAGAAAGCAGCACCGCTCACTGTCCAATTGAATAACGACTGGATATCGCTTGGGTTGCAGTCGTCTGAAACGCCGCCCACTCTACATGTCAAAAAGAA